>JAZKJV010005587.1:0-691177 GCA_037367405.1 Ottelia alismoides | reverse complement strand
TGGAAATCTCCAATCTTTTTAATTCTTCCTGTCGCATTCAAAATGGAAGAATAATTAAGTGGTAGGGCATATCAAATGGTCTAGGGGAACCAGGAAGAACCTTCCAGTGGCAAAGCTTAATAAGGACATTTTTGACATGTGCCCACATTCGATGTGGGAAAAGATCAATCTCAACATTGCCCCCTTCCCCTCTCACAGGGGACCTTCAACTATTCCAAAAGGAGGACTCCAGAAAGAAAAAATCGACCGAGCGTGTTTGGAGGAAACCAATGAGCTGATTTAGGGGTTGGGCCAAAAAATATATGACTTAGTGTTGGAATATCTCAAAGAACTCTCCTCCTCATTGGCTAGCTATGACTTAATGTTGGAAGATGTTGAGATTTATCGCATGAAGACCCGATTCACTGAGAGTTGACGGGGAGGATTGCTATTATGGTTGATCCATACCATGCTTATGATTGCATGATGACCATTTGTGCATATTGACGAGATAATTGATCACCCCCCCCCCCCCCCAATTCTTATAAGATGAGAGCTAATGGAGGGATTGCCGGGTACCGATGGTATTTTTGTTACAGCATAAATAGAGCATTATGTCTATTAGGTACTACACTCTAAAGTTATTCAAGAAATAATAAAGAATTTTTGGTGTTAGCAAGTGGACGTATGTAAGTTTCCAAACCAATATAAATCTATGTGTTATACGATTGTGTGTGCTATTCTCATTTGACCATTTGTACAATTTATGGCGTGCTTAATCACATCTGTTTCACACCATTTCCTGCAAACTGATATGGTACAAAGAAGGGGAGCACGTCAAGTTGTTGGTATACCTAAGTTTTTTAGCAAATAAATGGATGTAACATTATTTTGAAGTGAACTAGTAGGGAACCCGTGCGCTGCACGTGGAGGAAATAATTAAAAAAAATCATCTCCAATATCATGACATTATAATAATAAAATCTATTATATTGCATTATCAATTTCTCATTAGATATATAACAACGATTTAATTATGTATTATTGTACCCAGACTTAGCTAGTAAGGATTAATAGAGAAAAGATACGCGTTACCTTTCTTTTCAAAGTCTATAATAACTATTGGCAATGTTTAGCTAATTTTTTTAAAATTTGAGTGATAAAGCTGACAACTTGCCATTAGAAATAAGAAACTGGTTGGCTTAGTGTTTTTTTGAATTTCAGCTAGAATGTCGTTTAGCACTCAATGATGTTTGGTCTTATATGTTGATTACCATTACGAACAATATAATGGCGTAATATTTGTTGGGAATTTCAACAAAAAATGTGAGTTTTCAATATGTAATATTAATCATTGAAATCACAATATAACTAATAGTGTCGAAAGTAGTTGATGTTATAGACACAATTTCTTTGCACTGGCTTCAATCGAATACAAAGTTATAGTTTTGAAAATGAAGAAAGTAATCATGGCAGGATTAAACTACAACACCAATGACATAATTAAGATGGGATTATCATACAGCTTCAACATCATTCTTAACAATACGCATATCACCCGACAAAAGATGCTCTGTTAAGTCAATCTTCTCCGAACCGGCATTCTCGTCATAACCAACTACATGATATTTATATTGTTCATGTACTCTCACTTCATATCCTGCTTCTACCTCTGTAGATCTAAAGTTTTTGATTGAATATACTGTTCTTCTGCTACTTTGTATTCAGGGCAATTCAATGCATTGTTGTCCAAGGAACTGGGTCTTTCCAAGCTTATATTCTCGTGATCTTTTTGTGGTCTAAATTCCCAAACATCCATTGCTTCTTCTAACGAAGCCTCTTCAAGGCTCGTCAACACCATGCTAAAGTAGGTAGTCAAATGTGAAGTAACTAAAATAGAATCGTGGGTAATTTTGATACATTGAGGATAATAGATCCCTCGTCATAAAGCTGAGCTGTGGGAGCGTCCGATATAGAGAAGAGATCGACCTTATCATCCAACCCCTTGTGGCATTTTCCCGTCGAAGCAGTTGCGAGTGTTGAGACAATTAATCGCTCATGTTGTCATTGACATCTTCCAGAAACTCTGGAACATCTTTGCAAGGCGGACAGAGCTTCTCGTCTTTAGCGGCCTCACGATCCTTGCTTGCCTCACGATCTCTGCTTTGCCTATGCGCCCCTTCATTGCGGAGAACCCCTGGGAGTTGCCACTCTACGAGCCTCTTTGGTAGCGATTTCGTCACACAATTGCCAATTTCTGCTAGGAAAAAATTAAAAAACGCCTCAATTTTTTTATTTTTCTATTTAAATGTGATCGAGTGGAAGTTTATATGTGAATTCACTCACGTCTAATGTTTCATTGAAATCTAAAAGGGAAATATGCATGCTCATTGTTTGAAGTAGTTTAAATTGGTTTCTTTGTCTGGAAACCATTAAAAGCAGATAGACCATCGAAATTTTAGTTGGAAGATGGTTTTTACAACTCCAGAAGAGAAATTGATCACCATTTGGTCTCTCTCAATTTGTTAAATTGCATTATCTTATGATGGGGTTCTCATCTCATACTCTAAATATTCTTGTGAATATAAAGAACATGTGCTCCTCATCTCCGCCATCATACCAAGAACTTGAAGATGCATCTTGGATGGATCTGTCTGTTCCTCCCCCAAGTAATTACTTTCTTTGGTTGAGGAGCAATCCTCTTGCCTTCGTCGATCTTCCTATCCCTCGCATCGACCACATTTGCAGCTCCATGTGATTGTTTGTTTGAACGCGGTTGAGTACTATCCTTAATTTGTTTATACAGATTTACTTCAACTGCAGATATGGAGGATGGGATGTCTTTTTCAAAGGTGTCCTGCTCAAGAGGGGGGGCGTTTCGTTCTTCTTCTAGGTGCGACCTCATGTGGCCGCAACGAACTTGGAGCCGAAGGCCTTACTACATAATTCACATCGATTACACTCAAGGACGAAGCCATGAATTTCTCCTTTGGGGGGGGATAATTGACGAGACATCATTTGTCTAATTTATTGTCATTGTATATCCTTTTAGTTGTTAATTTCCACTTAACCCCATCATTCGCAGGAGAGCCCTTGTCCATCAGGATTTTGCTTTCCGGTCGAGCCATTTCTTGAAATCTATGTTGTCTCTTCTCGATGTGGAGTTTCTAGAGGAGGTTCATGATCGTCTCAGCCATTTGATGAGCTTTCAAGAACTGAGATAGTGAAGCAGGGGATCTCTGAATGGAGTCCACAATAGATATATGTTGTTTGTAATATCGTGATCCTTGAAATTGTATTTCTCTCATGTCTAATAAAATGGGTGATCATCTCAGGTGAGAATAGCTCGGATCTTCAACGCATACATGCCACGAGTTGTTGGCAATTTCGTCGATCAAGTTTGTACGTGTTCTCGTCGTAATTGGATGCTTACTTATGGGTTTTATAATACAAATCGATGAAAATGTGGTGATTCCACGTGCCGTGAGGAAGGATCCAATGATTGTTATGATGAGTGGAAACATACAAAGAGCTTCTAATATGTTTCCTATTTAGTTCTATACTGTAATATGCATTCGACTGAATTGGTTTGCTTGGTACCGATTTAGTCGCACAAATGCTCATCAAGGGGTTCTCAGGTGGAGCGTCCGATGAAGCTAATGGAAGGAGAACACATGGGGTCATTCAACCTTGGAAACCCAGAAGAATTCACGATGATTGAACTCGCCAAGGTGGTGCAACATTAGATCGACTCGAATGCGAAGATCATGTTCAGGGAAAACACCAGTGGATCCAGACATGGACATCACACAGGTTCCACTGCCGCTCCTCCATCCTGGTGGAAAGAGAGGGGAATCAGAGATAGATCTCCGAGGATCGTCACCGTAGTGACCCGCGAACTGAGCGATTTGTATCTGGTTGTTTTTTTCCTGAAAAAAAATGCAAAAACCTAATTAGGAAACCTATGGGGGAAAGGTAGTCAAAAGGAGCGGTGGGAGAATGTAGTTGAGCGGGAGAGCGTCCCCTCCACGCTTTGAAGCGGGAGATGGTAGAATTGGTGCGACGGTAGGAGGCATCGAGTGGGGAGAGGGTGGAGCGGAGGCCTCCAAGAGGGGAAAGTGGTGGGAGTGGTTTTTGCTGCTGTTGGCAACCATGGGATGTCAGAAACTTTGGAGAAGACATAGGCCTCCCATGAGGCGACAGAGAGGGGAGAGATGAACCGCTGGAGAGGACTTGCAGGAAATCCTCTCCTACAAGATCAACGACTTCGACGAAGGCGAGGGGGTAGATATGATTGTGCGATGGGTAACGGAGCGACAGAGGGGAAGGTCGACCGTAAGGGATTCAGGATTTGAGGAATGGATTGGGAGGGGATCGGAGAGAGGAGGCATAGGCAGAGAGAGATGGAGGGAAGAGGGTTGGTGGCGACTACGACGGAAGAGCTGCGTGTCGAAGTGGGCGGACTCGCGGAGGACGGCTGAGTTGGGGGGCGTTAGCCCTAGATGGGAGATGGCGCTGGTAAGAGGAGGGATTCCAATGAAGACGATGGTTAGAATTAGAAAAATGGGTGAGACATCAGGGGTAAAACTGGAATGTATGTGGAGATCTATGGGTGAAATTGGAATTTTATACGTAAAAATTAATTGGGGCACGCAACTTACCGAGCTTTAAGATATGTATAAAGATCCCGAGTGATTTAAGCATGATTATCCTTTATTTTAAGAACGATCTATGTGTGGTATGCATATTATTTGTTTTCTACTGCGGCAAGTGATCGTATTTCGGTCGTGCAATTTGTAGATATTTTTTATAATCGAGCCTTTCATATCCGAAGAATAGATATCACAAGGAATATTCTGGATTCTTAAGACAAGATTGTTACAATGCTCGATACCTCGATATTTTTACATGGAACCTATACAGGGAAATGTCACTGACTCAGAACAACATTTTAAGAGTCACAGTTCGTACTTACCCACACTGGAATGATTTTTGATGCCCAATGGTAATCATACAACAACTAGAAATAAAGAATCTTCATATATTTCAATCACTGTATGTTGAGCTTGGTTTGCAATGGTGATCAATGCATCGTCTATTGAGAGTATTATTCTTTGCACTTGATGTATAAAGGTCTTTCGAAAAAGAGTGCATTTTTTATAGATAATCTTATGGGATAATAATTCTTGGCTTGAAAAATAAATGTTAGCTCACATGTAGTAATGGTTAGCTAAGCATTTATACAAAGTGTATTTCCAATTGCCATAATCAAATGTAAACTGCGATGCAAGGGACTAACAAAATGTTTGATGGGTTACATCCTTCCAACTAATCAACTAACATCCAATAATACATGCCTAATCCCTTATGTCACCTAATTCTGTATTCTCGAAGTACTGCAATAGCAAATATCCGCATATTACAAAGATGTCAAAAACACTGAATAATATGTTGAAAACACATGATAAAAGATCACATATCGACACAATAGTCAAATTATGGAGAAAACTTGCACCACACTTCTTATATTTGATATCATATACTTGTCTGATGCATCACCGGGTGGAAAATATATTGGAAAAAAATATATATAATAAGTCATATAAGATCATAGCAAATATAATATATCGACTGATACTCTGAGATATTTTAATTAGTTTTTCAATCTACATACTCGAAGTTTGCTTCCATTCTAATTTCAAACGGGTCTTTATCATTTGAACTATATTTATTATTCTAGATTACTCTCACGACCCGTTCGGGTAGTGGGTTAATCCTTATTTTAGGGGAGGGATGTTTCTCTCAAAACATACATTTCTCTCTCTTATGGGACCCACTCTATCTCCTTTTTAATACATTAAATAATTTATTTCTCTTTCACATATTCCAACAAAAAATAATATATTATATCATCTTATCACCTAAAAATTATAAAATACTCAACTTTTGCTCACTTTTCCAAACTTCATTGCAATCACATCACAACAAGTACTCATTTTTCCAAATTTTAATACAATCACATCATAATAATTACTCATTTTTCTAAACTTCAATACAATCACATCACAATTAATCTTTCAACCTCAAACCTTCTATTCAAATCCCAAATCACAAAAATGAATTACCGTCTTCCGGACACCTTCACAGAATTTGCTTATATGGTATTGGTCATTATTCAAACGAGTCTTTATCATGTTTCAATTACATTTCTATACAGACCTTTATTTGTGAAATCGTTAGTTATGAAATATATACCCCTTCTTTTATTCCTCCTCTCCCCCTCTAAACTCTCTTCCGCTCCCGCCAAACCCTAGAGCAGAACTCCGAGCCGAGCAGCCATGTCCTCGACGCTCCTGGAGGTGACGAGGGCGTCGCACGAGGAGGTGGAGCGCCTCGAGCGCCTTGTCGTGAAGGACCTCCAGACCGAGCCCTCCTCCGCCCGCGAGCGCCTCTTCCAGAACCACCGCGTCCGCAACATGATCGATACCATCACCACCACCACCGACAAGCTCGTAATTCCTCCGCTTCCACCCGATGTCCACCCCTTTATCCGGGTTTTTCTTTCCGAGGTTTAGGGTTTTCATTCGACTGTAATTGGGTTTTCCTATTTGTTGGTTTGCAGGTGGAGATATACGAGGACAGAGACAATGCCAGGAAGGATGAGATTGCGGCGTTGGGAGGTCAGAACGCGGCGAATGTGTTCAGCGCATTCTACGACCGGCTGAAGGAGGTGAGCTTTACAAGAATTGGATTGGTTAACAGATGCGAATATCTCAATCACGGTGCTTGTGCGATGGTGATGATGACGACACTGGCGACGTAAATGCCTGCTATCATTAGTGTCGGCTGTACGTGTTGTTTATGTGCATCCAGATCTAAGTTTGTTTATGTGACTTAACACGAATTGAAAAAAGAAAACTGCGCTTAGTGTTGTCTTTCAAGCACTCAACTTGCACTCCTCGATGTCTTTGTTCGCCTCCAAACCAATGGACATTGCCTTGTATTTTGGGGAAATATTGACATTGATGTAAATTTTACTTCATTAAGTAGTTGAGATCTGTTACTTTTTTACTATTTTACCACACACATCCATCCGTACTCATCCTATTATAGAACCCCATACTTTTCCTATAACCGAAGGTAGGAGCGTAGACATGCATTGTTGAAAGCTTAGAGCGATGCAGAGTTCCACTGCTAGGAAGCTGGCTTTCCAGACAGAGATGCCCGAAAAACGGCGTTGGACTTCTCCCTTGCTACGAGTACGAAGCAGAGTCGAGATCCGCTAGTTATATAATAGGCGGACGGCCTAGACTAGCAAGCGATGGAAGGGCAAACCCCCTTTTTAAAATGACGTTTTCCAGTGTCACCTCTCCTCTCTCACCCCCACTGAGTGATACATCCCTCAATTCTGTCAATGGTTCCTCTCTCACCCCCACTGTGCTGGCATCACCATCCGTCCTCCACCCACACCACCCCTTACAAACCCATTTCCATTGACTAAAAAAAACCCATTTCCCAACACTCATCTCCAGACCACCTCGATGCTAACCACTGAGCATCTCCCACCACAACTTGGCCATCACCGTGCCACCCACCCAAAAACCAACGCCACCCTTTCTGCAACGCCACAGAGTGATCTCGGCCAGTGGCCCAGTGCGCTGCACGGAGTTATTAATAAGTACATCCTCCCTGGTTTTTCCCTTTGTACTGTCTCTGGATTTGTTATTCAACCTATGGTTTGGTAGAAAATGATTTCCTGTTGCATGTTAGCTATTTCAAATTTTCAACATCCAACCCTGTAAGTTTTCTTGGTGTATTGTGTTCAAATGAAGACTGCATGCATATTCCTGAATACCATTGCATATTAAAAACAACATCCAACACCTGATTTTAATTCCATCTTCATTCGAAGTGGACTACAGTGATCAGTGCCTATTAAAGGATGATGCTAAAGTAAAGTTGGAGATAGAGACTCCTATCACCCAACAAGACCAAGACCCATAAATGTAGGGTTGTGGATTGTTATCGGCTTATCATGTGCCACTGAGCAATTACCACCTTAATTTGCCCCTAGTCAGGATGACAAATGGGATTATTGTATCTAACTTAAACTTGCTGTTCATAATTTTGATGGGAGCCACAATCTCAACAAGTTTTTTGGATTGGCTCAGAATGGACATTTTCTTTAAGTGGAAGAAAATGCCCAACGAGACGAATTTCATTTTTTCTCAACCAAACCAAAGGACACACTCTTCTATGGTGCATCATTACGAAGCGATCATGTGATACTAACTATGAGATAAAAATCAGTAATTAGTCCAAAATGATGGATGAACTGAAGATGTAGTTCATGCTGTTGGACTACAAGCGTGACATGTATGCACAACTTCAATTCTGTTGGCAAGGACCATCGGATATTAAAGAACACCAAAAGATTTCAATTTCTCATTCACCTCAACAAACTGCAATACAACCTCAATCCTTAGTCGAGGCAGCTAACCCTTCCTTCCAAAGTTCTTCATGCCCTAACATACTCTTTTTAGTGAACAAGTTGCATGTTACTCTTAGACATCAACGATGAGGCTTTGAGCCACCATCATATGCCTTCTATTTGCCCAACCTCTATCTATGCCTTGTAACTTAACTCTTTTGGTTCTAAACCCTTAAACTACTATCTTGTTCGATTGGAAAGCTCCAACATTCCATTACGAGCTCTTTGAGGGTTCTTTTGTGTATGCATTTGGGAAGCTCCAACATTCCATTACAAGCTCTTTTGGTTCTAAAATTAACTTTCATGTACTTGTAATTTGCATAAATTATCATTCATCTCTGTATTCATAATAATAGGCACATATTCATCTAATTTCACACATTTTTAATTAATTCATGCTAACTCCAATTGATATAAAACCGACTTCATTATGTACATATAACTAATCTCAATCAATGAAAAATCCTAAAAAATACCGACTTGTATATATTCACAATAAATCAAACCATAATTTAAGGACAACAAGCTGCAAACATTGATATCTCTGTTATATAGTGTCCAAATGTGCTCTATCCACTTTTGAATTACTGTACATTCAATTATCTGCAAATCAAGAGCAAAAGAATCGGAGTTCATTTGTGAAATTTGGGTTTTGAGACCTAACTGGGCATTGCACATATTCATTGATTTTGACCTGTCATTTCATGTGCATGTTTAAACCATTTTTGATTATTTCCTTTTTCATTTCTTTATTTTATTCAATGTTTTGACTTGAGCTTACTGACCTAATTTTTCTGTATATAATCCCCTTCCGTATTTTTTTGACCTTTCGATTAACTCACAAAATACCCCAAAAAATAACATTTGAGTCCATTGCGTTATTTTACATCATATATACAGAAAATCAAATAAAAATTACAAAACTAAAAATTGATATTTTATGTTCATAAATTATCACAAAAAGCATATCTTGCACAATTGGTGTCTTTAGCATTCGAGTATTTCATGAACATTATAGATCACATATAGATGCATATTTTCATGTTGAACATTTTTGTGTCAGAGCTCGTTTGCTATTTTTAATGCATTTATATATTTTTTATTGCATTGGTCATAGTTGTTGGTCAACGATTGCATCCACATCACACCCTGATTTGTCCACCTCAAATCCTGATCAACCCGCCCTCTGGCTGGGTCAACCGCTCTTGTCCTTTAACATCACCTATCCTGACCGTTGGATCAAGATTGATCCAACAACCCATAGTTAATCCTACCTTTTCCTCTCTCTCGTTACATGCCTTGCACGTGACCTCCCACCATCGTTGGATTTGATTGATCCAACGATGCCTGTGCCCTCCTACATCCAGATCGCTGCTCTCCCTTCAGCTCCCTCCTCCGCTCAACTCCCTGCATCACCCTTCTCCTCCTCTTGCCGCTGCTTCTCCATCGAGCCTCTGCTTCTTCACCACTCTCTCCGACGATCACCATCTCCAGACAACCACCCTGTATCCCTTAACCTCATGCTGCCTCTGCCTTCTATCGAAACCCTAACTAACTCTTCCCCCTTCTTTGCACAGAAACCCCATCTCCAACCACCCCCATTTCCGGCCATCCCCCAACGTTCTAACCCATCTTGAACCACCTAATCTCCATCGCTCCTTATTTCTTCAACCTCGCCAAACCTCAACCAACTCTATTTCCTCCAATAGATTGAGACCCATCAATCGTCCTCTCCTTATCCCAATCTCCGACCACCTTCCTCCTACTTAACCCAAACTCCAAAACCATTCATGATCATCCATCGTGCGTCATCTTTAAACGAGATAGATAGAGAAAGAGAGCTGTAGAGGAGGGGTGGTGACAGTACCCCTACACTGCCGGCGATGACCTCCTCCTTTGGTGAGTTTCACAGGAATCCAATCATGTATTGCTTCTCAGTGTATCCCAAATCTCGCCGCGATCCGCCCACGATGAGGCGACCACTGGAGGAGGCACATCCACCCCCTCTAACCAACCAGGCGATATATTCACCTTCTTCGTTATGCTCATCTTCTCTTCTTCATTTCATATTCCCTTCCCATACATCCTTGACCATATCATCGCCTCCTCAGCCCCTCTACCTTCATTCTACCTCCCCACTGCCCCTTCATCATCGTCGCTCCAATCCTCCACAATCAACATAGCATCACCACTCATCTCCCCTTCTCCACACCGAGTGTCTGAACAAGCGTGCGACCTTGAGTCACCTCTTGAATTTGCAGGATTCGACGAAGGAACATCGACCCTGCTGATCTCAAGCATGATTCGAAGGCGGAAGAGGGAACTCTTCCCTCAGCTACAGATACCATCCGATTAAGACCAGATGACGCTTGTCTCGTAAGTACAATCATCATTGATCTACATCAGAAGATAACATCGGAGTCGCTAAAGGGGAGCCACCCAAGCCTTGTGCCTCGGGCATCGCCGAAGCAGTTGTTGTGCGCCACGTGGAGGGCAAGCACCGAGCCCAGTTCTCCGCATGTGTCCCTCACGTGCAGCGGAAATTTTGCACAGAAGCCCGTGTATGCATCCGGAATCGCAAAGGAGTCCTGGTCATGTGCACTGTATGCATTACCTTGGGCAAATTGCAGCTTGGCCCTTTGTAACTCTAGAAATTATGAAGACACCCCTGTCGTGGGTAATATCACAGGAGGCTCAACGGCTTTGGCAAATTACAAAAAGGTCCTTGTAAGGGTATATTTGCTTCTATTTTACTTAATTTATTTACATTTATACCTCTAGAATTCATGTATTTATAACTTGCACATTTAAAGTTGGATTTTGGCGTTCTTTGTTTTGAATTGATCCTTGTTTGATCCTCCTCCATCTAGAACACTGGGAAATCCATTTAGAAACATTTTTGACATTAATTCATTGAGGAGTTTATTTTCTTCTTTTGAGCACGCTCATTCTCATTGATTAATTAATAATTTCTCAATAAATTGTGCATTGATTTGAGGAAATTTATTTGAGAAATTTACATCAAAAAAAATATTCAAGAAATTAATCCGAGTTTAATCGAAAAATTATCTACGAGCCTAATTAAGGGAAGGTTGCTTGAATTAATTTGCATGGCTTGATCTCTTGATTGCTTGCACATATCATCTCCTGCACCTGCATTTATCTTCCATATTGCAATTCATTTGTTCATTTAAAAATCTCATAAATATTGCATTTATTTATTTCTTGTCTCACATAGCGTATCATTATTTTTCTATGCATTAAAAATATTTTGAAAATCCATGCATTATATTGCTTTTATTGAATAATTACATCTTTTTTTTAAAATCCATAAAAATCTTAAAAATACAAAAAACACCAAAAAAATATTTCTTCTCTTCGAAAATTAAATTTTATAGATTATCTAAATGTTAATTATAGACCTTCATATTGCCTCCCCATGTCTGACCTTCGGACTTACCTAAGTAAAATAAATAATTCGACCGCACTGAGAATTGATTGTCTATATTATTCTTTGATGCGGTCATTTTTGACGGTCATAGATTGCCCGGCTACAAAAACATATTACATTAAAAGGGTGATTCCGGGACATTCGTCACCTCCGTAGCTCCCCCTCTTCTTCTATTCAACTGTAAGAATACACAATGCATTTGTATGCAATTTCTATGCATTATGCCATTATGTATATGCAATGTTTGCTCATGTATCATTTTCATGAGTATATGCAATGCATCGTCTAATATTTTAATATATGTCGATTGGAGTTTTGTTCATGTATTGCAAATATGCATATATGTGTATTGAAGTTTTGTTATTATGAACTATCTACCATTTAGAATTTTTATAGCTTTTTTTGTGATTAAATGCTAGGCAATTAATGACATCTAATCAACGATCTAACTGTTTATTTTTCTAGATTTTCTTTAACTCTACTTTGATACATAAATTTAGTAGTAATATTATTTATAGATATTTATTTATTTTTAAATTAAAAATCAGAAGAACCACATATAGCCCGCATATGGCCCGCCTACTGCTTAATCAGGATTCGGTGACCTGTTCGATTGCATCCACACATCGTTTTCCTGGACTTGCTTCCAAGTAATGCACATATTCAAGAATCTCTGACAAAGAGATGCCTAAATGAACCTCCAAACTTTGCAATCATATGCTTGAAAATTTAACTTTCCAAAGCACCCTGTTGTTCTTCCTTTTTCCCAAGTCTAAAACAATCTAGTTTGCCATCCCTATACTCTCCATCAACTTTTAACTTGGAATAAAAACCAATTGGATGTGAGAGATGATGGAATTGAGAATCTCTTTCAGAAGAGATTCACTATTAGCTTGGCCATAATTAAATAAATGACTTTAGACAAAAGAATAAGTTGAATCCTCTACCTTGAATGCCACATCCTTTTTAGAAAGGAGAAGGATGATGGCACGATTGAAGTGATGGAAACCATGATTTCCTTTCACGAGCCACTCGAAAGCTCCACTACGTTCAATACACCACTTTCAATCACACTCCAGCATTTTCCAAAAGAAGATGAGAAACCCGTTGGAATCGGGGCAACCGTCCACATTGAGGTCAAAAACCACCGTCTTGTTTGCAACCAGGCTGAATTTACGAATGATACCTGTCGCTTGCTTCTGAGTGTAATATCCTACTTCCTGACCTGACCACCACATTTGACGCTCTGACTTCTAGTAATGCAATGACCTCTTAACCACGAGCCTGCAACACTGCCGACCTAGAGGGAGAGGGACTACATAAAGCACAAGGAATGGCCATCAAATTTAGTGTCAATCCATCTTCAGCCCCATTGCTCGGTACATTATCAGATCACATGAAAGGATGGACAATGGATTCGGATACTCCAAGCCCACCATCAACCCTCAGATCCGGCTTTGCTGTCTTCAAGGAAGACTCCTCAGCACGTGGAAGAAATGTTCTTCATATCTACTTTTGAATTCCCCACATGGGAATTAAATTGAAGTGTTTCTATGCCTTTGCAATCAGTAAACCCTAGTGTCTCCCTTGAATGTGCCACATCCTTTGCCTTGATCTCTGATCCTTCAACTCCCGCCATTACTGCAAACCCTGGGCCAAAATCTGGTCACCATCGCCCCACCATTGACGAGTCATCTAATCTCCTTGAAAGTCAATCGAAGAGAGAAGCTCGCATGGGTGATCTGAAGCGTCACTATAGTCGAGGACGAGCCCAGTCAACCGGATTACT
The DNA here is from genome assembly GCA_037367405.1 of Ottelia alismoides. NCBI lineage: Eukaryota > Viridiplantae > Streptophyta > Magnoliopsida > Alismatales > Hydrocharitaceae > Ottelia > Ottelia alismoides. Next base: position 677,467 of record JAZKJV010005587.1, on the reverse strand, counting down.
CCACCAAGATAATAGATCTACCACTTGATCATAGATCATCTTGAACCGCCATTAAGGCCTCATCCACATGAGCAAGGGGCCTTCCGCAATGACGCAAAGCCACTGCAACAAAGAGGAAACCTCATACCTGGAGCAATCACATACTGTTTCGAGCCGCGTTGCCGACCTGAAATCATGTTCTTATCCCACAAACCCTAACCAACATGTTTGCAAAATCTCCCTTCAAAAGCTTTAGAGCATGACCTTGAAATATCGTGAGTGCAGATTGATGACATGGCCAGCCACAGAGTCACCACAAAAAGAGCCTCGGATGGCTTTAGACAAAATGCTCGTAGTAGCTTGCAGGAACCTTGACAATCCTTTACCCACCAACAAACCTCCAAGGAGATTGACAATATAGCCATCCGCTTCATCTGATGTGTCCTCCATTGGTACGCTACATCATTGCCTTGCCATACGTTTAGAATGGTGATGCCTTGGTGCATGTCAATGGAAGCATATCACAGGATTGCTGCATGGCCTAGCCATGTGGTAATCGACAACATACCTAAAAAGTAACAAACTAAACTTGAGGGCTTACTGGATTATTGTGAGCCCCGCTTCCATCGAGCCTTCACCTATAACCATGAAATCTGCGGCATCTGACTTCAAAATTCCACGAATGCAGTTTGGATGACATGTCCAGACACACAGACACCACGAAGAGAGCCTCCAAGGGTTTTAGCCAGAACAATCATGGCAAGCCCTTACTCACTGAAAACCACTCAAGTAGATTGATAACATAGCTTGTTTGCTTCATCTAATGTGCCCCCCATTGGCACACTACTCCGCCTTGCTACACAATAAGAACGGTGATGCCTTGGCGCATGTCGAAGCGCATCGCTCTCATCGACGCCATGCCTAAAAACAACTAACTAAACTCGAGGGCTCCCCTCCACAATCGACCCGTGACCTATGACCATGAGCCCTTCTCCTCTGCATCACTTCCACATGCCTCTCCACGTCGACATCTTTTCTTTTGCTGCTGTTCACTGCATCTCCTACTCCGGCACTGATTTTGGTGGCTGTCTGTCTTGCCACCTTCCCAAATTTTCGTCCACGAGAACCTTATTGGCACCCTTTCTTTTCCTCTCCTTTTCTCTTCAATTTCTCTCATTGCCCTCTTTCATTCTCCCAGTAATATTTAGCCTCGCTTGTCAGCTCTCTCTCACACACATGAAATCAACACATAATTAACAGAATTCTCTGAAAATATTTTTGGCCTATCACCCAACTTTAATATATCATTTTATAAACTTGTTGGCTTTTTATATCTGTTTGAACTTTGAAGCTTGTGCTGGGATTTTTTTCATTAATTTTTTGCTGGTATTTTTTATTGTATGCCATTTTGCCTGTCACAATTTTTTTAAAAAATCATGCTATTGTTTTATTTATATTTTCCTTTTATGTTGTGTCATGCTGTTTCGCAGATACGAGACTACCACAGACGTCATTCAGCTGGAAGAGTGATTGATGTTGCTACCGAGTATGAAGAGCTACTAAAAGAGGAACCTCGTATCGAGTTTAGTGGGGAGGTACATCCTGTTTCTTTCTTCTCATGCATTTTTTGTTATCTGGGTTTGCTTTAAATCTTTTATATTGAGGTTACCTTGTTTTTTCGGATTGTAAATATTTGATATTAAGCTTTTTTGGCATTCTCTTATTTGGTTGACTATGCCATGGAGACATCTCTTTTCAATTTGGCAGCCCCACCGATGATGTAATTTAATTTATCCTTTCAATAAGTGATCAACAAAATTTTTTCACTGCATTTGAGAAACTGCTATTCAGAATTTTTACTTTCTTTGATCTCATGTTTTGTGCTTGTAACTGAACATGTACTTCTGTTAACTCGAAACAAATGCCCCACCAAACAAAAGATTAGGCCTCCAAACACACACCTTTGATTTACAATAATAAAGGAAGTGGAAATGATTTTGAAGTTTTCAACAATTGTACTGTCCATATGTTGATCGATTTAGTCTTGGCCGCAGAATTTATTTATTTAGATACCATATTTTCAGCTGAACAGTTAAGCCCTTAATCTAAGGAGAGATGATCTTTTCAGAAAAAAAATCTGAGTGATGTTATTCTCCATATTATATCAAATTTTGACGCACCAATACAACTTTAAGAAAATAATTTTCACATCAACTTAGGAATGTAAACGTAGCACTTATGTGGACACTTGCATGTAAATGGTAAAGTAAACGAAGTAATCATAAGCACCATTGCATATTTATGGCCTTTAACAATCATACTATACACAAATTATATCCCTCCCGTCCTTGACTTTTTGGTAACTGCAGAATTATGCACAGTCATGTGCTACTTGGCTTCTTGGTTAAGACTAAGAGAGCCAAGATGCAAACAAATCCACATTCGTCACACATGAAGATGCGACTTCTAATGATGGGGCCTATTTTGAACTAGAGCGATATCATAATCTTAAGGATATCCCATCTCAGTATTCCCTTTCAGCTTCATATTCAGCATGTATATATCGATATCAATATCATTCATAGACCACAGAGAGAATTCATCCTGTCCCGTGCTCTAATTAAGTTGCCGAACATTCTATTCGAGGCTATTAATGCTTTATGACTTACGACGCTTCTCAGATAACATAAAATCTGCCCACTCATTGCATTTTAGACCACGATCAGTTTATCACTTGTATTTCTGGCTTTAAGCACATGCACCCATGTTTTCATCAAACAGCTTGCATCTAAGGGACTTAAACATGCAGTATGCATCGCAGATATTAAACAATGGCTTAATATGCATTTAGCATCATTATTATGCATTTCATTGATCATACAGCTTTTTTATAGCTTAGGCACCGAGGAGTTTTGGTTCATTTTACATGCATTATCCGGGATAAAGCATGCATATAACACCGATTTTTTACTTCTACCAGAGCTCATTGTAAGCATATCATTTTAAGAACCAAAATTTCGTAACAGAGATTTAGATTTCTTCGTTCACCCATATAGCCTCGATTGAATCAACACAAAAACCAGGGTTCACTGATGCTAATAGTACTGATACAAATAAACTATTGGTTTTATTAAAAACACAGATATATGGTATACCAGTATTTTGTTACATACATATAGAGGTATAAGTCAACTACTGGAATGCTTTCTCAGTAGTGAATCCCCATGCATTATTGTATCGGTATATGGAGAGGATTACTGGTACACAGGGTAGTGTAATATGTACTCGATCTAGCCTATATTGACGTGTTGGGTATTACCAGTATAATGGGGACATTGGCGATTATAGCACTTGCCCATATCGCTACATCACTGTACTGATATTTCTGAGTTACATGCTTTGTGCTCTTCTCAGTTGCTCCTATGTAACAGTACATCTAGACTTGCCAGTATAGAGACCCTGATTTGCACGGCAAGGAGCAAAACAAAATCAAAATTAATATGTAGACTCAGACCCTTGGAGATTCTAAGTTAAATATGCATCAAAACGACTCAAGATTTCACGATTTCTTGTATATAGGGAAAGAGAACAAATGCAACTATGTTCTGCTACAAGTATTCACAAGAAACCCAAGTTCTTCATCCATATTTATAAATATAATTTAAAAGTTGGGACACATTCTTTGATATAAGGATGATTCTTTTGATCCAAGAGGCATGTCCACATTATCTTCCTCCTTACTAAAGGGAAACTGTCATAGAGTACAAACAGGTTCAGCTAGCTTGGTTATTTAGACCAACCGAATTGAGTCCTCTTACACTAATCAACCACAATTTTCATACACTCTAATCGCCAATTCGAGTAGGATTTTCTTTTATAATAACTCTTTTACTTATGCTTAATCAAATTGTTAACTCCTTTAATTTTATTTAATAGCCTTGTATAACTTCTAACTGAATTACACAAAACCTTTTAATTGATCATTTTTTATATCTTCCTTTTATTTTAGTGTCTGTTATGTAATTTGCCCAAACATGTTTCTTCCCTTGTATAAGCGAACCCTAGGACCTCATGAATAAACAATTCATTTGCCTATTTCCTCATGGTATCAGAGCAACAGTCCTATACCGGAGTTCTCGTACCCTAAACACTACCCCACCCACCGCTCCTTCTCTCTCTCTACATTGTACATAGCGCCAAGAAGGCCCCCACAACACCATCAACCTTCTTAGAGTTGGCTGCAGTGTCGCCCAAGCCTCCTACAACCAGCAACACCGCTACCAGAGGCCCCACATGGCCCTCAGTGCTGCTACCTTGAACCGAGGGGCTGTTGTTGCATTGCAGCACCCTCACCGGCACTGCCTTGGCACTCAAGGGTCTTCGTCGCTACTCCTCTAACCCCTGAAGGGCTGCTGTTGCATCGCAACACCTTCGTGGATGCCGTCAAGGCTCCCTAGAGTCCTGCGCTTCCCAAGATCACCATTGAAGACCCTAGGGCCTAGGGGGCCACCGTTGTCTCATTCAACAATGTTTTTTGTATTCTAGGCAAGGCTTTAAACATCGATATTTACTTCCATATCGACACCATGTCATTACGATATTCTGATGAAATTTCAATAAAATTTCGTCTATATTGACCATCATTTGTGAAGGAATAACATGAAAAGGCCACAATATTGCCATATCGCTAGATATTTTGATCGCAGGTTGAAATTGAAATATTGGTGAAATTTCGTCGATATTTCACAAAATTAGAATTCTAAGGTTTGTTTTTGGTCTGATTTTGACTAGAGAAGGGTGATTTCAGACCTTTAAACACCAATAAGGCCCTCGTGCGGATCCAAGGTTGAAGGGGATGGTTATATATGTAGACTTGTTCATAGCGGTCTACTTCCTCAATCGAGTTACGTTTCGACCCTCTTCTTCATCATTGCAGAAGCAATGTTGATGTCTTCTCTTCGTCTGATGCCTTCGAGAGCCCGACTCTCATCGTCAAGATGAATATGACCAACTATGAGTTGTGCTCTATGCAATTTCTGACCCTTATGCATTGTACTAACAAGGAGCACATTCTGACACATTCGGAGCTGATGTATAAGATTGGGGAGAACGCTTCGTGGAAGCAAGATGATACGTACACACACACATATGGCTCTATAGGACTATCATCATGGAGATATCCAATAATATCGTGAACCAGTTCACTGCCAAGGCAATGCAGGTCATCCTGGTCGTTATACATGACCAAGCAGAGAATGAATCCAAGATTATCCAGTTGTAGTTTGACATCTTCATGACTAAACAGAATGGTTCTACACAATTGTCCTGGTCTGCTTCTGCTTGTGTAGTCGAGCAATCAGTCCTCTACACAACTCAACGCCTTCTATGGATTTACGATTAGATGATATCGTCTCTAATCTGAGGGAGATAATGATTTCTGGTGCTGGTACTACTACATGTTCTTCAAATGTTGCAACTTCTGCTAGAGCATCTTCGAGCTCCTCAGGTATAGCCTATGCTTTTACCAATTATAGCAAGGTATGTTAAGATATTCATGTTATTTTGTCCTTTCTTTATATTGTTTATTTCCATTATCCTATTTATGTAATTTACCCTTAGAGCTTTTCTCCTATATAAGAGAGCTCTAGGGTTAGATGGAATACATCTTTTTTTTTTCTCTCAACATGGTATCAGAATGATGATGTTGGTGTAGGTTATTTGTTGATGATATTGTGTTGATTGACGATACTGGAGATGGAGTAAATGAGAAGCTTGAGGTTTGGAGACATGCATTGGAGACTAAAGGTTTTCGTATAAGTAGGGCTAAGACGGAATATATGGAATGCACCTTTGATGGAAGATTGGTGAAGGAATCGAGGTGAAGATTGGTGACGATAACATTCAGGAGAGAGATTCTTTTAGATATCTGGGATCTATTTTGCAACATGATGGGGAAATTGATGGAGATGTTACTAATAGAATAAATGCAGGCTGGCTAAAGTGGAGAGGAGCCTCCGCTGTTCTCTGTGATAAGAAAATTCCTTTAAAAATTAAAGGTAAGTTTTACAAAGCAGCCGTGAGACCTGCTATGCTTTATGGTTCTGAATGTTGGCCTGTGAACCATAGACATGTGCAGAAAATGGCTGTAGCAGAAATGAAAATGCTAAGATGGATGTGTGGACATACACGTAAAGATCGGATTCGGAATGATGCTATCCGAAAGAAAGTTGGTGTAGCTCCGATCGAGGATAAGATGCGAGAAAACCGCTTAAGATGGTTTGGTCATTTGCAAAGAAGGTCAACTGATGCACCGGTTAGGAGATGCGAGTGTTGGGATGTTGAGCCGGCTAAGAGAGGGCGAGGACGGCCCAAGAAGTGTTGGAAAGAGACTATACGAAGGGATCTTAGTTTTTTGGATATAAGTCCGAGATTGACCCAAGACAGATCTGAATGGAGGAGAAGGATCCATGTAGCCGACTCTACTTAATTGTGGGAAAAGGCTTTGTTGTTGTTGTTGTTGATGGTATCAGAATGATGGTCCTAGACCGAAGCCTGTGCCCTAGAATCCTGCCCCCACCAAAACCCCAACTACCTTCGGGCTCACCGCCGCCCAGCCCCCCTGCGGGTGCCACCACCGCCGCCCAGGCCCCTGTGGGCGCCGCCTCTCCTCTCACTGTGGGCGCCTGATGAAAGAGATTTTCTATCGGTCTTGCATTCCACACAAAGCGGGAACACAGTCGTTGAGGCGACCCACAAAAGACCTCGATCAATCAACAATTAACCCACAATAAATATATGCAATGAATACCCGAAAATGTGGAGTTAAAATTTATTATAACTCTACATGCAAATGTGTATAGGTGTAAGTACAAGTAGAGGTCGAACACTGGGAGGCGAAAGGTTGTATGTGGTGTGTAATTATTCAATTCATCGTTCATGTCCATTTATTGTTTTTGTGGGTTTTGGAATATATATATATATTTTTTTATATTTTTGCTTTTATAATTTTTATTTTGTTTTTATATTTTATATTTTTTTTATTTTCTGTTTATATTTTAGTTATATAAATATGTATATATATATGAAATATGTATAAAGATATATATATATAAGAAGAGAAAGAGAAAGGAGTAATTTAATATATATATAGATATAAATGCTTAAAATATATATAGATATAATTTTTTTTGCTTTTTTATATTTTTCTATTTTTTGTTATTTTTCTGGAATATTTCTAATTTTTATGAATTTTAATTTCAAAAATGTCCACAATATAGGATTAATTAAATAGCCGAATTTAATTTGGGTTTTAAAAATATGAAATAAACTCCAAAATTACCCAAATTAATTTTAATACATTAATAATAGTATAGAGATAATTATAAAAGAGAAAAATATATTTTGGGGGTTTTTTAAGGATTTTTCTATTTTTTGTTGGATTTTGTAGCTTTCTGATTTTTTTATTTTTCTTTTTTCGTATTTTTAGGGTTTTTCAATTTCTGGAATTAATATATATATATATATATATAAATTTACCATATATATTTTTTTGGAATTTTTAAAAAATATTTTATATTTTTTGGTATTTTATAAATTAGACAGTACAAAAATGGCTCCTTTTTCATTTTTTAAATAATTAGGAAAAATGTAAAAAATGCAAAATAAAATATGGGCGTGGAAGATCATCACATGAAGCATCTAACCTAATTTTTCTGAATTTTTAGGAGCACCATACGTATTTTTAATAAATAGATAAAAGACACAAAAATAAAACAGCCTGGCAGGGGCATTTTTGCAAATAAAATAAGTGACAGGGGTATCAGTGCAAAAATACCTACAGAAATAAACAATTATTTAAACTTTTGGGACTATTTTACAATTTACAAAACCTGCCAGGGTTAACGTGCAAATTTCACGCGCCTCACGTGAAACTGCACGTGAGGCGCGGAAAGACCTAAATGCAATTCTAAGAAACTCAGGGTCCTTTCAGAAAAAATTACAATTATTTTACAACGTTAAAAATTATTTACAGAATTAAAAATGAAATACAAAAAGTGCGGGGGCTAAATATGCAAATTACCCCCAATAGGCGCGCGATCCAACGGCTTGGCTTTCTTCACTTGATACGCGTCGCCACCACGTGAGCCGATGACAGTTCGCGATCTGACGTCTGAGATTAGATCACCCGTGTGATCCAACGGTCTGGGCTCTGGAAGATCGGACAGCTGATCGATGACCTGGGCCTTCGTCTTCATCCAACGGTGGGGAGCACACGTGCAAGAACAGGGAAGCAAGCTCGCCGGGGCGAGCTTCTTCCAGCCAGATCTCGCTCCTCCGCCGGTCTTCGCCGCACCTGAAGGTCCCAGAAGCTTCCTGGAGGGTTGCTCTATCTGCTGGAGGTGGTAGATCAGTCGGAGGCACGCTGGAGCGCCGCTGCGAGCTCGGAGAAGGATCGGGGCTCCAGGTACCTCCGCCCGCATGTGAATCAGCTCCTGATGCTATCCAACGCACCTGACCTGCACAGGACGAAAGATAGGCTCGAGGCGATGCTCCTCGACCAGAAATTGAAGCTGTTAGCGCAAGAAATGAGCGAGGTGGCGAAGCCTCCGGCGATGGGCGGAGATGAGGCTTCGGTTCGCAGATCTGGAGCAGATCTGGTTGGGTCGGAGTGGTCTGGAGGTGTAGAATACAGAGGGGATCGAAATGAAGGCGAAATGATGTCGGAAAACGGTCGGAAACAAGGTGGCGAAGTCGCCGGAGCTGAACTTCGAATTACATAATCTAAGCTATGCTAATAATCTAAATGCGAAATAAAAGACAGAAATAAAATGCTGACATGAAAACCTACCTAAAAATCATAAAGGCGCAGCTCGACTTGGCCGGGGAGGCCAAGGAGAAGGACGACTGCCGGAGCGCCGCCGTGGGTGCAACCACCACCATCTCCAGCCGATTCAAGGTGCTGACGGCATCCTCCTGTCACGAGGAGCACATCTAAGACCGAATTCAAGAAAGAAAATGGGGCGAGGCTGACCAAATTTTGCGGAGGAGGCGATGGTTAATTATGTATAAACAATGCAGCACCCTTATTTGACCGACTAAAATCGACAAATCTATGCTATGTACAAGGGATCCAGGATCACGGCGGGAATCTAGGATGATCAGAGAATATCTTTCGTGAAGGACCCGAGGGCAATGGATGAAAGGGACGCCCAGGAAAAAGGGAGGAAAGCGGGGGAAAAGACACGTCTGACGGAAGTCAGAGGTGCAGGGGGAGTTGACCGGAGGTCAACTGTCCCTGGCCCTTGATTGGCCCACATCAGCCGAATCTTGACCCATTTATTTAACCTAATAAATGAATTAATTAGATTTTACTTATAAAATAAAAAATGTTTATAAATTAATGTAGTATTTATTTATGATTTTTATTTATTTTTTTGAAGTATTTTATTAAGGTTTTATTAAAATAATGTATTTACAAGTATATTTATATATATTTATTTTTATTTTGTTTATTTTATTTTATTATTTTATTTTCTTATTTTATTTTCTTATTTTATAAATTTATAACTTATTTTTATGAGTATACATATATTTTTATTTAATTTTTATGAGTTTATTTACATTTTTAAATAAATAGGTATATGCATATGTAGGTATACTTATAGGTATTTTACCTATATATTATATACATTTTATTTAATTAATGAATTTTATTTGTTTTTTTATTTTGGATTTATATTTTTAATAAGTTATATATAATATATACATTATTATAAAAATATAGATGAATAAAGAATAAAAGAATAAAATCCCTTTTTATTTATATACATATAGGTAGCATAGGTATTTTGTCTATGAATTTTATAGACTTATTTTATTTTATAATTTCTTTTTGGTTTTCTTTTAATTTCAAATATGTACATGTACTATATACATTATTTACAATATTCTAAAAATATAAATTTATAGAAATAATAAATAATGAATAAAAAGAATATTTTAATCAGTCCTATGTACAAAGTGGGCCAAAAACCTAACTTCTGCATATGGACTCCAAAAATTATGAAACCAATTTTATTAAATAGTTCATGGAAAGCTATATACAATTTAAGGTGAGTTTGGTGATTTGGAGTTTTTATTTGCAAGATATGGGTCTGTGAAGTTGAGATTCTTGCTTTTTATTCTGGGTATAAAATGTACACCGTGGGTCCTTTTTACACAAACTCAATTTTGTATTTTTATTTATATTATTATCTACAACTTTCATGTACAAAGTTTCTTTATTTGATGAATAAATAATTATGTACAAAATAGGTGTCAAAACTGCATAAATAAATGCATGAATAAATGAGGTATTTATTGTATAATTGGCCATTATCTCCCCCTACTTTATTCCTTGTCGACCAATTCCATGCTGGCCTTGGTCTCGGGGTTAGGGTCATAAAATATTTGCAATATTTTATTCCTTTTTCTTTTCTTCTCTTTATTCTATAATTTTGGCATTAAAAACCTGATTTTATGTACAATTAATACAATAAATAATGAATGCTATTATATACAAATTGTCGTTATTTATATGCATTTGCTGGGGTTTTTAAGGCCAAAATGATAGAATAAAGGTGATGAAATGGAGATTCATCACCCCCTATACTTGCCTTTGCTAGTCTCTAACAAATACTTATGCAATAAGTACAAAAAGAATAAAGAATAAGAAGAAAAGAAAAAGCAAAAATAAAGAATTCAAAGAATAAATTGAATTGATCATGATTATTAAACTCATCTGTACAAAATCAAAGTTTGGAGCTCAGGTTAGATCTTGGTGCGAAAATGTGTGTGGAACCTAGTCGGGAACCAAATTTAAAACACAACAGCCTTCGAGAGTCACAGAACTTGGTTCAAATCACCTCAATATCCAGGTCAGAACTAGCCTACATCATACGCAAACCCTTATGACTATGAAGCTGACTTGTACGTGTAAGTGATAGTGGCTCTCCCCAACTGAAATAACAAAGAGACTAGCTTCTCCAGAATGACAACCCATTGATTCCCTAATCCAACAGCTCTTTCCTCGAGGAGCGGGGTATTCCCTTCTAAGTTCAAGTGGCATCCAACTCAAGAGGAGGAGGTAGAGAAAAGAATGGACGGTAGCCAGTGTAGCTACCTATCCTGGGATGCAAGACCAGTGTAGTCAAGTCATCCAGTTGCAGGCTCACATGGTATAACTTTGATGCTCAAGCTTGCTTATTTTCTACTCAACATATATACAATCTCCGGCAGGCACTTTATTTTTTACAAGCCTGTCCATTTTTTTTGGAGTTTCATTTTTTTTTCAAACATGCTATTTACAGCAGCATTTACATAAGGAGTTTTTCCTCTTGAGCCAGAAGACTATCCCTCTTTTGAAGCTTTATCGCAACCCACAATCTCCTGTCGTTAGACCTCATGGCTACTGGACCAGATTGGGGTGCACTTCCCTCCCTAGAGGAGGACGAATGTTTCCACCCGTGTGCGTCTCAGACTGGCAAATCCAACCCCCTCACCACTCCAACTGAGTTGAGCCAAGTGAAAGGTGCAAGTGTCCAAGTTAGGTCACGATCGACAAGAGTCATGCGTGTGTCTCTAAAAGTTCTAGTTAGTCCACTGAGGTGACTTGAACCCAGCCCTGATTTCTCAAAGAATTAAGTCTGAAGAGACTTGAAGTACCTTAAACCTAGTCCCCACAAGGTTCCAGTGCAGTTAGGTGCAGTAAGGTCCAACCAAGCTCCAATCTTCGACTTTATTGGACTAGTTCAATTATCAAGCTCAATCAAAGAAGATAAATGCAATGCAAATGCTATTTACAAATATGCAACGAATAATGCAATTTTTTTTCAAAGAATTTGAAAACAAAGAGAAGAATTTTACACAAAGAATTTTTGCAAATAAAATAATTTCGGCACTCAACGTATAAAATATGTACAACTATTTATACAGGCGTGCCGCTTTATTTTACAAGAATTAAGAATTTACAATTTAGTTTTTATTTATAGGTATATATGTACATTTATTAAAGAATTTTGTTAATTAATTATTTTTTTATTTTTATTTATTATTTTTTATTAGATGTATCTATTCCTCAAACTTATTTGACACAAATTTTTCAAACAATTTTTGAAAACTATAGTCCAAAATAATTTTTTACAAACATTTTTACAACATGTACACACATTTGAAAATCATTTTGCAAAGGTTTTTCAAAATAATATATATAGATTTTCACAAATTTTTGCAACCATTTTTCAAAACATTTGCAAATCATTTTTCAAACATTTTATTTCACACAAAGAAAATAAATTTTACAAACCACACATTTTTACAAAGGTTGAAAACATGTAATAAAACGTTTTCAAAATAGTTTTCAATAAATGTTCACAAAGATTTTCAAATTATTTTTCAAACATTTTGCAAAAAATATTTTCACCTGATTTATTAACCAGTAAATACAAAAAGAATTTGAGGAATAATCACATCCTTTTATTAAGGGTTTTTAACGAATTTAAAGAATTATCAGCCATATTATTAAGAGAATACGAAAGTACGAGTTATGGCTAAAGTATATACATAGTATATACGACCCCCCTATACTTAGCTTGAGCTATGTCCTCATAGATCGGAAAAGAGAAAGAGAAGACATAACTCGTACTGAGTATAGAAAAGTCTAAAGAATACGTAAATAAGAAATTGATGAATGAGAAGTTGACCATCCCCCCTATACTTAGGATCAAATAATCCTAAGTATAGCAGACTGTACACAAAGCAGGGAGGGTCAAGGGTGGGAATAAATAGATGAACAAATCAGGGGTGCACCCCCTATACTTAGGACAAGGTACGTCCTAAGTGTAGACACAAAGATATGGCGATAGATCTGGGGCACACTTAAACATACGGGAGAAAGAATGAAAAAGGCACACATATATACAAGCGGTGAAGAACTGGTGAAGTACAGGACGATATCTGGTAAGCGACTACCGTGCTTGTGCCATTTTCTTCCTGTGAGAACAGTGACGCACTCAGACAGTGAAGGACACCCGGATAAGCAGTCAGGTGGGTGTCAGCTACCGGGGACAACAGGTCGAAAGTAAAGATATCCGGTCCGGTAGCATAAAGCAGTCAATCGGCTTAGAAGGTCAGCATGAAGAAACATAGCCGATACCGTAAGACCGGGAGGAAGAAAGAGCAGTACAGACTCCTCCGGTCAATCAGAGTCCCAGATAGATTGGAAGTAAAGCATATGAGACTGTGTGATGCACGGTGGTGATATAGTCTGAAAGTTACAAGAATACACCGAACAACACAATACATGGCTCACTCCTGCGAGGGTCCTCAAGGTGAGCACAATCAGAGAACAATCAAAGTACTCGGCTCCGTGCTCCAACAGACAGGAGACACAACCAGGGAGGAGACCGAGTATACAAGTCAGAAGACTCGGCTTCGTGCTCCACCAAATGGAAGACACCAGAAATGAAGCCGAGTACATAGAAAATGATGTACTCTCCCGCAGATAACCCTCGGGGAATGGTACATACTAGTTAATGAATAATCTGAGAACGACTCGACCTTGCGAGGGTCGTCAAGGCGAGTGGACGCAAAGGTGTCATGATCCATCAGACGGATTAATAGGTGCGGTCTCGGTAGGCGACATATCGGCTACCAACAAAAGAGACCAGCAAGTATAAAGGATGTGGCAGCGTCCCGCAGACAACCCTCGGGGAACGTGCTGCCAGCTTAGGCATGAAAATAGCAGATATTGAGGGCTCATCCTTGCGAGGACCATCAAGGCGAGCAGACTCAAAGGAGTCTAATCAGATGGGTCCCATGATATGTAGATCGGATATGCAACTCAGGATGGGACCAAAATCATATATATCAAACGACTCGGTTCCATGCTCTGCAGATCGGAGACACAGTCAGAAGGGGGAACCGAGCATAAAGAGAGTGTCGCATTCTCCCGCAGATAGTCCTCGGGGAGTAATGCAATTTAGGTAAGGAATAATCAGAATGTGTCTCTACCTTGCGAGGGTCGTCAAGGAGAGAGAAGGGCTCGAAGGAGCCGGATACACAGATAATGTGGTCTCGAAAGACGGCAGACCGTCTATCAGCAGAAGAGACCAATCAGATCGGAAATATGTCATAGTCTCCCGCAGATAACCCTCGGGGAGCTATGAGCAAGGCATGGAATAATCAGAAAAGTGGAGCTCTGCCTTGCGAGGACCGTCAAGGAGAGCAGTCAGTCAGTTGGCCTCATATACCGACAAGTCAGGTACACAATCACAGGGGGAGGCCAATCAAGCATATCATCTGACTCGGTTCTGGGTCCAATCACAATGGCGACCCAAGCAGTGGATGAAACCGTAGTCCTAGAAATTGTCGCATTTTCCCGCAGATAGTCCTCGGGGAGGAATGCGAGCTATATCAATGTAGGTCATGGGAATGCCGGCATAAAATCTCAGGTCCTCAAAAGCAATAAATCGTTCAATCATTCGGAGGGCATAAGATCATGCAAGGGAGCAAATAATTATGTCATTCTCCAAAAATCCCTTGGGTCAATCTTGTCAGCTGAGATGGCACGAAAAATAGTCAGGAATCCTCTAAGTGCCAGGGTGGATTAGAGAGTCAGGAGATCAAGGATGGGTCAATCAGGAAGATGAGAGATCGTGTAAGATCCGAACACCTTTATCAGGAAGTCCAAATTAGAATGATCAGTCAATCCTCTAAATCAAGATGGGTGGAACCTCAAGTTAGATAGATCAATCAATACTCATGAATTCTTCATCGAATCATCGCATCATTTCACATCCTTAATCCGGTGTGCGAGAACTAAATCCTCAAGAAAGCATCACACCTATGTTCTATGCATCAGCAAAAATCCTCAAGAAACCCATATGCATGTATCAGAGATGAGTCCACCAAATCAATATCAGAATCCTCAACATCATGGGCCCGGCTTACACAAATAAGCAGTATACATAATCCTCGATGCGGGTCTCGTCAATATGCACAACATTCCCGGGTAAAGGGAGAGATGATACGTGGTACACGAGGAAGATGGATAAGAAGGGTAACACGATCAGGTGGAGAAGCTGATTGAGCGGGCGTGCCAATATCGTGGGTGGTAGAAGAGTGATACAGAGGGTACGAGGAGGGCGGGCGAGAAGATCGGGGCATAGATCAAATTGGGTGTTCCACACGAGGCGAGAACACCGTCAAAATTGTGGTTCATGGAGAGTGCTCTCCCTGAACCAGAGAATGAGGATGGTACGGAGAATACGAGGAAAGTAATGAAGAAGAGGGAAACAAAAAGACTTGGCGAAGAATGATTGAGCTCAAGCGCCAATATCATGACTCAATGCAGATGAAGAGAGATATGTATAAGAGAGGTAGAGCGACTCAAAGATGAAAAATGCATGACTCACACGGACGGGACTGATTACTCACATGATGTAATGGAAACCTAACGGACTCCAAGTCACAATCAAGACACAAGGCAAACCCCCAATTCACCTACTCTACACAGTGAAGACCGTCAGGTGACAGACATTTATCTTTTCATTTTTAGAGTAAGGTGAGAATCACAAAAAAATTGTACAGACACTTAGGAGGCTTGGATGGGATTTGGGCTCTACTCCTTAGTGTGTACGTGAGCAATTTAAAACGCATACAATGAGGGGGTTCCTCTCCCCAAGACAAGTAGGTCCATTATGTTTTATTTTTAGGTCCAATAAAGTTAGCAGTCCCGATATTATTTAGGTTATCACTTTTTTTGGGTATTTTCAATGCACGTGCCTATCGAGGTTCCAATTTCCATTAATCATCCTAGGTTGGCAAAAACAGAGGGAGAAGATCGGAAGAGCCATGCAAGTCGGAAAACGATGATGCATGCCAAGTAAGAAGACTTACAATGCCTCCCAGCTCTCTTCATGCGGGATGAAGAACATAATTTGAAACCTATGCTATATGCAAATGCAA
This sequence comes from Ottelia alismoides, assembly GCA_037367405.1. Taxonomy (NCBI): domain Eukaryota; kingdom Viridiplantae; phylum Streptophyta; class Magnoliopsida; order Alismatales; family Hydrocharitaceae; genus Ottelia; species Ottelia alismoides. The sequence goes on along the minus strand of JAZKJV010005587.1, from coordinate 661,483 downwards.
ACCGAAGAAATCGCCCTAGGTACAGAAATTGCTATTATCGTGAAGCACCACAAGTCGCTCTTTCATCTTTAGCCTCAAAAAGTTCGGTCTTGGCTCACCCCTCCTCTGCTCAACACACTTGAATTTAGGAGAAAGCGCTTTGCGGGGCTCGCTACGTCACAAAGGCTAAGAGATAAATGAGCGGCTGTTTAGAGTTTGATCTAGGTCCAAAGCGAAGTATAGGTACATGCAAATAAATATTAGGGTGTTTGGACCTAACTCTACGAGCAAGCAACTCCTAAGCTAAGGCTCATTCACACAAAGTAATAAAAATAAAATAAAGAAAAGCGGCAGAATCATCGAGGCCCCCAAGGGAACAATGCCTCGGGTACTGGACCTCTGGAGTCGGAGTGTACCTGTGAGAGTCCTGTATTATTACAATTCAAGTGTCGCTCTCTCACATTAATATACTAATAAGATAAAATGCATAAAAATGAAGACTGTCTCCAAAAATTCTCCTTTATCTCCCTTTGATGCTCTATCCTGTTGGCTTCGCATAGAAAAGCCAACTCCGCCTTGCTGGGGTGCATAGGTCCTCCTAGGAGGTCCTCCCTCGCTTGGCGGTCCCTCACATCAAAGACAAAGGAAAGAAATGGCCAGAGCAGTCAATCAAATAATATTAAATAGAAATAAAAGCCAAACAAATAAATGAATCATGGACATGAGCAAATAATTGAATAAATGAACAAATAAGCTCACAGAATCATACAAAATCCGTTGCCTCCCCGACAACGACGCCATTTGATGAAAGAGATTTTCTATCGGTCTTGCATTCCACACAAAGCGGGAACACAGTCGTTGAGGCGACCCACAAAAGACCTCGATCAATCAACAATTAACCCACAATAAATATATGCAATGAATACCTGAAAATGTGGAGTTAAAATTTATTATAACTCTACATGCAAATGTGTATAGGTGTAAGAACAGGTAGATGTCGAACACTGGGAGGAGAAAGGGTGTATGTGGTGTGTAATTATTCAATTCATCGTTCATGTCCATTTATTGTTTTTGTGGGTTTTGGAATATATATATATATATTTAATATTTTTGCTTTTATAATTTTTATTTTGTTTTTATATTTATATTTTTTATTTTCTGTTTATATTTTAGTTATATAAATATGTATATATATATATGAAATATGTATAAAGAGATATATATATATATAAGAAGAGAAAGAGAAAGGAGTAATTTAATATATATATATATAGATATAAATGCTTAAAATATATATAGATATAATTTTTTTTTGCTTTTTAATATTTTTCTAATTTTTTGTTATTTTTCTGGAATATTTCTAATTTTTATGTATTTTTAATTTCAAAAATGTCCACAATATAGGATTAATTAAATAGCCAAATTTAATTTGGGTTTCAAAAATATGAAATAAACTCCAAAATTACCCAAATTAATTTTAATACATTAATAATAGTATAGAGATAATTATAAAAGAGAAAAATATATTTTTGGGGTTTTTAAAGGATTTTTCTATTTTTTGTTGGATTTTGAAGCTTTCTGATTTTTTTATTTTTCTTTTTTCATAATTTTAGGGTTTTTCAATTTCTGGAATTAATATATATATAAATTTACCATATATAATTTTTTTTGGAATTTTTCAAAAACATTTTATATTTTTTTGGTATTTTATAAATTAGACAGTACAAAAATGCCTCCTTTTTTATTTTTTAAATAATTAGGAAAAATGCAAAAAATGCAAAGTAAAATATGGGCGTGGAAGATCATCACGTGAAGCATCTAACCTAATTTTTCTGAATTTTTAGGAGCACCATAGGTATTTTTAATAAATAGATAAAAGCCACAAAAATAAAACAGCCTGGCAGGGGCATTTTTGCAAATAAAATAAGTGACAGGGGCATCAGTGCAAAAATACCTACAGAAATAAACAATTATTTAAACTTTTGGGACTATTTTACAATTTACAAAACCCGCCAGGGTTAAAGTGCAAATTTCACGTGCCTCACGTGACGTGGGACTGCACGTGAGGCGCGGAAGGACCTAAATGCAATTCTAAGAAACTCAGGGTCCTTTCAGCAAAAATTACAATTATTTTACAACGTTAAAAATTATTTACAGAATTAAAAATGAAATACAAAAAGTGCGGGGGCTAAATATGCAAATTACCCCCAATAGGCGTGCGATCCAACGGCTTGGCTTTCTTCACTTGACACGCGTCGCCACCGCGTGAGCCGATGACGGTTCGCGATCTGACGTCTGAGATTAGATCACCTGTGTGATCCAACGGTCTGGGCTCTGGAAGATCGGACGACTGATCGATGACCTGGGCCTTCGTCTTCATCCAACGACGGGGAGCACACGTGCAAGAACAGGGAAGCAAGCTCGCCGGGGCGAGCTTCTTCCAGCCAGATCTCGCTCCTCCGTCGGTCTTTGCCGCACCTGAAGGTCCCAGAAGCTTCCTGGAGGGTTGCTCTATCTGCTGGAGGTGGTAGATCAGCCGGAGGCACGCTGGAGCGCCGCTGCGAGCTCGGAGAAGGATCGGGGCTCCAGGTACCTCCGCCCGCATGTGAATCAGCTCCTGGTGCTATCCAACGCACCTGACATGCACAGGACGAAAGCTAGGCTCGGGGCGATGCTCCTCGACCAGAAATTGAAGCTGTTAGCGCAATAAATGGGCGAGGTGGCGAAGCCTCCGGCGATAGGCGGAGATGAGGCTTCGGTTCGCAGATCTGGAGCAGATCTGGTTGGGTCGGAGTGGTCTGGAGGTGTAGAATACGGAGGGGATCGAAATGAAGGCGAAATGATGTCGGAAAACGGTCGGAAACAAGGTGGCGAAGTCGCCGGAGCAGAGCTCCGGCGAACTTCGATTTACCTAATCTAAGCTATGCTAATAATCTAAATGCAAAATAAAAAACAGAAATAAAATGCTGACATGAAAACCTACCTAAAAATCATAAAGGCGCAGCTCGACTTGGCCGGGGAGGCCAAGGAGTAGGACGGCTGCCGGAGCGCCGCCGTGGGTGCAACCACCACCATCTCCAGCCGATTCAAGGTGCTGACGGCATCCTCCTGTCACGAGGAGCACATCTAGGACCGAATTCAAGGAAGAAAATGGGGCGAGGCTGACCAAAATTTGCGGAGGAGGCGATGGTTCATTATTTATAAACAATGCAACACCCTTATTTGACCGGCTAAAATCGACAAATCTATGCTATGTACAAGGGATCCAGGATCACGGCGGGAATCTAGGATGATCAGAGAATATCTTTCGTGAAGGACTCGAGGGCAATGGATGAAAGGGACGCCCAGGAAAAAGGGAGGAAAGCGGGGGAAAAGACACGTCTGACGGAAGTCAGAGGCGCAGGGGGAGTTGACCGGAGGTCAACTTTCCCTGGCCCCTGATTGGCCCACATCAGCCGAATCTTGACCCATTTATTTAACCTAATAAATGAATTAATTAGATTTTACTTATAAAATAAAAAATGTTTATAAATTAACGTAGTATTTATTTATGATTTTTATTTATTTTTTTGAAGTATTTTATTACGGTTTTATTAAAATAATGTATTTACAAGTATATTTATATATATTTATTTTTATTTTGTTTATTTTATTTTTTTATTTTATTTTCTTATTTTATAAATTTATAACTTATTTTTATGAGTATAAATATATTTTTATTTAATTTTTATGAGTTTATTTACATTTTTAAATAAATAGGTATATGTATATGTAGGTATACTTATAGGTATTTTACCTATATATTATATACATTTTATTTAATTAATGAATTTTATTTGTTTTTTTTATTTTGGATTTGTATTTTTAATAAGTTATATATAATATATACATTATTATAAAAATATAGATGAATAAAGAATAAAAGAATAAAATCCCTTTTTATTTATATACATATAGGTAGCATAGGTATTTTGTCTATGAATTTTATAGACTTATTTTATTTTATAATTTCTTTTTGGTTTTCTTTTAATTTCAAATATGTACATGTCTTGGATTTACAAATAAAAGGGCTGGTAAAGAAAAGGAAGGTTCCTAAGATCACTAGAACTAGGTGGTGGAATCTTCCGCTGAAGCAATCAAGCTTCAGGGAGAAGGTTTTAGAAGACTTATCTTGGGATTGTAGCGGTAGTGCAAACGAGATGTGGGAGTCAGTAGCATCTTGTATCCGAAAGATAGCCAAAGAGATGCTAGGCGAGTCAAAAGGAGGAGCTCCGGGTCAAAAGGAGGCTTGGTGGTGGAGTGAAGGGGTGCAAGAGAAACTAAAAATTAAAAGAGCTTGCTTTAAAGCTATGTCTAATGATAGAACAGAGGAAACTGTCACAGACTATAAAATAGCGAAGAAGGAAGCGAAGAAGGCTGTAAGCGAAGCTAAGTCAAAAGCTTATGAAGTTTTGTATAAAAATCTCAACTCTAAGGAGGGCCAGAAGGATATATTCAGGTTGGCCAAAGCAAGAGAAAGAAAGATCAAAGACCTTTCTCAAGTGAGATGCATTAAGGACGAGGAAGGTCACGTGCTTGTTACTCAGAAGGATATAGAGACTAGATGGGAGCAGTACTTCCATAAACTTTTCATTGGAGAAGGAAATAGAGAGATCGCTTTGGGTGATCTAGCTAGTAGTGAAAGTTACTTGAATCGTGCATGCTATAGACGAATACAAAGAAAAGAAGTAGAGGAGGCTTTGAAGGTTATGAGACCTGGGAAAGGTGTTGGACCGGATGATATCCCTGTAGAAGTATGGAAAGTCTTAGGTGAGCGTGGTTTGACTTGGCTTACGAATCTATTCAATGTTATTTGGCAAAGCAAGAAAATGCCTGAAGATTGGAGGAGGCGTATCGTGGTGCCTCTTTATAAGAACAAAGGAGACATTCAAAATTGTTCAAATTACAGAGGTATCAAGCTGATGAGTCACACTATGAAAGTTTGGGAACGTGTGATCGAAAGAAGGTTGAGGCAAGTTTCCCAAGTAAAAGAAAACCAATTCGGATTCATGCCAGGTCGCTCAACTATTGAAGCCATCCATTTGTTGAGGAGAACAATGGAGATTTATAGAGCTAAAAGGAAGAATCTCCATATGATCTTTATTGATTTGGAGAAGGCTTATGATTCCGTCCCACGAGAGATACTGTGGAGAGTTTTGGAGAAGAGACAAGTACCTGTCCTATACATTAATCTCATATAGGATATGTATGATAGGGCTTTATCTTGTGTAAGGACCCCGACGGGGAAGACTGACTATTTTGATATCAACATTGGTTTGCATCAAGGTTCAGCTTTGAGTCCATTTCTTTTTACTTTGATTATGGACGAGTTGACAAGTCACATTCAGGATGAGTTACCTTGGTGTATGTTATTTGCTGATGATATTGTGTTGATTGACGAGACTAGAGATGGAGTAAATGAGAAGCTTGAGGTTTGGAGACATGCATTGGAGACTAAAGGTTTTCGTCTAAGTAGGGCTAAGACGGAATATATGGAATGCATCTTTGATGGAAGCAATGCTGAAGGAATCGAGGTGAAGATTGGTGACGATAACATTCAGAAGAGAGATTCTTTTAGATATCTGGGATCTATTTTGCAACATGATGGGGAAATTGATGGAGATGCTACTAATAGAATAAATGCAGGCTGGCTAAAGTGGAGAGGAGCCTCCGCTGTTCTCTGTGATAAGAAAATTCCTTTAAAAATTAAAGGAAAGTTTTACAAAGTAGCCGTGAGACCTGCTATGCTTTATGGTTCTGAATGTTGGCCTGTGAACCATAGACATGTGCAGAGAATGGCTGTAGCAGAAATGAAAATGCTAAGATGGATGTGTGGTCATGATACACGTAAAGATCGGATTCGGAATGATGCAATCAGAAAGAAAGTTGGTGTAGCTCCGATCGAGGATAAGATGCGAGAAAAACGCTTAAGATGGTTTGGTCATTTGCAAAGAAGGTCAACTGATGCACCGGTTAGGAGATGCGAGTGTTGGGATGTTGAGCCGGCTAAGAGAGGGCGAGGACGGCCCAAGAAGTGTTGGAAAGAGACTATACGAAGGGATCTTAGTTTTTTGGATATAAATCCGAGATTGACCCAAGATAGATCTGAATGGAGGCGAAGAATCCATGTAGCCGACCCTGCTTAATTGTGGGAAAAGGCTTTGTTGTTGTTGTTGTTCAAATATGTACATGTACTATATACATTATTTACAATATTCTAAAAATATAAATTTATAGAAATAATAAATAATGAATAAAAAGAATATTTTAATCAGTCCTATGTACAAAGTGGGCCAAAAACCAAACTTCTGCATATGGACTCCAAAAATTATGCAACCAATTTTATTAAATAGTTCATGGAAAGCTATATACAATTAAAGATGAGTTTGAGTGATTTGGAGTTTTTATTTGCAAGATATGGGTCTGTGAAGTTGAGATTCTTACTTTTTATTCTGGGTATAAAATGTACACTGTGGGTCCTTTTTACACAAACTCAATTTTATATTTTTATTTATATTATTATCTACAACTTTCATGTACAAAGTTTCTTTATTTGATGAATAAATAATTATGTACAAAATAGGTGTCAAAACTGCATAAATAAATGCATGAATAAATGAGGTATTTATTGTATAATTGGCCATTATCTCCCCCTACTTTATTCCTTGTCGACTAATTCCATGTTGGCCTTGGTCTCGGGGTTAGGGTCATAAAATATTTGCAAAATTTTATTCCTTTTTCTTTTCTTCTCTTTATTCTATAATTTTGGCATTAAAAACCCGATTTTATGTACAACTAATACAATAAATAATGAATGCTATTATATACAAATTGATGTTATTTATATGCATTTGCTGGGGTTTTTAAGGCCAAAATGATAGAATAAAGGTGATGAAATGGAGATTCATCAGCGCCGTTGCCCAGGCACGCGTTCACGCGTGCGACTCGTGATCACGTCATCACCCCCTTAGGGCTTCACGCGTGATCCTCGTGTTCACGCCCAGCCTAGCGGTTACCTCTCCTGCCGCATCTAGTCGTCGCCCCGCGGCCTACCTCATCTTCACGCGCGATTGTCTTCTTGCAGGTTCCTCATTTGGGTACCTAAGGTCACGTGAAGCCCTAGCAACATCCAAGCTACCCAGAGGACTCTTCAAAGAATGGAAGAGGTTGTGGTATGAGTCTGCACTCATAACCATCTTCCTGTATGTCATTGTAGACGCCAGTATCTCTTGTTTCCAGCCCAGTCTCGAAGGTAGTTGTCATCATGTCTAACAACAAAGTGGACGTTCCATCCCTGGCTACCTTCAAAGGTCCGCTCTGGATTCAGAGTATGATGCAACCCTTGCCCTGATCCTCACTGATGCTACAATACCTCCAATGGAGGAGGCGTATCGTAGATTGAGTAGACTATCTATATCTTCTGGTAGTCCTCTTTAGTCCCAGACTTCTTCAGCTATGGTGCCATCACGTGGTAGAGGTAGTCATATACCATATCGTGGTAGGGGGAGTTCCAACCGCGGCAAAGGTTGGGGAGTTCGATCTCGTCAGTCGTGCACATACTACCACATGACATGCCATTCTGAGGAAACATGCTATTCTAAGCATGGGTTTCCTGCGTCAGCCAGAGTTGCAGAGCAGACACAACAGGCTGGGACTCCACCACTTGCATCTGATCATAGATTTGACGAGCTTGTAGCACGACTGAGAGAGATCATGCCTGTCACATCTGGATCTACTAGTTCTCCTTCAGGATCCTCAGAGGTTGCTGCCTCAGTATGTGCGTCTACATCAGGTATAGACTATGCTTTTACTAGTTGCTACAGGGCAGATTTATCAGAGTGGATCATGGATTCCGGTGCATCCTATCATCTCTGTGGTGTCAGAGGTCAGTTTAGTGTTTTTCGTCCTATTCAGCCTGGACGATCAGTCGTGATAGCAGATGGTACACATTCCCCCATCATTGGTCAGGGGGAGGTGCAACTGACTTCTACATCGAGGCTTCCTAATGTTCTCTATGCTCCTGAATTTTCTATGAATTTATTATCAATTAGTCAAATCACTAGAGATTTACATTGTCGTGCCATATTTGATCCATCTGCTCTTGTGTTTCAGGACATACTTACATGCAGAGTGTTTGGAACTGGCCGTGAGCAAGGGGGCCTTTACAGACTTGTGCAGTCTCCGTACGCTGGCGCCTTTTCTTCTTTACGCACTGGATCTGTTTCTCTGTACATGTAGCATCTGCGATTTGGTCATCTTCCTCTGCAAAATCTGGTCCATGTTCTTCCACAGATTTCTCCTCGCTCCACTTTCCAGTGCGGGGCTTGCCAGCTTGGGAAGCATCGTCGGTCTTCTTTCCTGAGTCGTCAGGGTCCAAGTAGTCATAGTTTGTTTGAGTTGCCCCATTTTGATATTTGGGGTCCTAGTCGTGTCCCGGATCATCAGGGACACAGATTTTATCTGGTCGCACTTGATGAGTTTTCTAGGTTGTCTTGGGTTTTTCTTCTTAAAAACAAGTCTGATGCTAGTCATGTTATTCATTCTTTTCTTAATGAAATAAAGAACATTTTCCCTGCCAGAGTCAAGTACATACATTCTGATAATGCTCTAGAATTTTGCAGTACTCAACTCTCTCAATTTCTTAGGTCTCGTGGTATTGTGCATCAGACATCATATGCATATACCTCCCAACAGATTGGGGTGGCTGAAAAGAAACATCGTCATCTTTTGGATGTTACCAGAACCCTTTTGATTCAGAGTCGTGCTCCTCATTCCTATTGGGGAGATGCGGTTCTAACTGCTTGTTATCTGGTGAATCGTACCTCGGTGTTAGGGGAGAAGATTCCATTCTTAATTGTGTTTCTTGAGACAGATCTTTTCTCACTTACGCCTTGTGTCTTTGGGTCGGTTGCATTTGTTCATCAACTCTCTCCTGGTCTTGACAAGCTCTCTCCTAGAGCTGTCAAATGTGTGTTTGTTGGGTATTCCAAAACCCAAAAGGGATATCGTTGTTTTGATCCTGTTCGACGAAGGTACTACGTCAGTACTGATGTCATCTTCTTTGAGTCCATTATGTATTTTTCTCTCACATGTGACATGCTTACCTCTTCAGATGATGGAGAAGAGATCTATATGCCTCCTCCCCCGCCATTACCATGTTCTAGTCCATTACTGTCACCTCCACCACCACCACCACCGCCGCCACCACCACCACCTCCTTGTTTCTTTCCGCAGGTCTATCAGCGAAGGCCCTGTGCTCATGTGCCTCCTCCATCATCCTGCACGCCCAAGATATGTACTGAGCATTTGAGTTCCTCTAATGGCACGGGTGATTTGCTTGTACAGACTGAGGTACAGGGTGCAGATATTGTCTCTACCACTCCTAGTAACGATCTGGATAGGCCTATTGCACTTCGACGGCAGAAACGAGCATGCACTATGCACCCTATTGGTGCCCATGTTTCCTTGGAGCGTCTTTCCAAAGATTTTCAGCATTTCGTTGTGGGGTTGTCTGCTATAGCGATACCACGGTCATATCAGGAGGCAATGCAAAGCTGTCAATGGTGTTTGGCTGTGGAAGAGGAGATGGCGACTTTACAGTCACGAGGTACGTGGAGTGTTGTTCATGCTCCACTAGGTGCGCATGTTGTTGGAAGCAAGTGTGTATCTAATGTGAAGCATCTGGCCGATGGTACAATAGACAGATACAAGGTCAGGCTGGTTGCTCGTGGGTTCACCCAGAATTATAGGGTGGGCTATCAGGACACTTTTTCTCCTGTAGCGTGTCACTCTACCTGGAGGATTCTTATTGCGATTACTGTGGTACGTGATTGGCCCCTTTTTCAATTGGATGTAAAGAATGCTTTCTTGTATGATAATTTGCAGGAGGATGTTTACATGCAACAACCACTTGGGTTTGCTGCTGAGGGGGAGTCCAGTATGGTGTGCCGTCTTCATAAGGCTATATACGGCCTTAAGCAGAGTCCGAGGGCTTGGTTTCAGAAGCCCTCAGAATTGATTGAACAGAAGGGGTTTGTCAGATCTACTACAGATCATACTCTCTTTGTAAAGAGATACCGGAGAGGTATTGTAGTCGTCTTGGTTTATGTTGATGACATTGTTATCACTGTAAGCGATGAACAGGACAATCAAGCAGTTAAGAATTTCCTTGGACAACAGTTTGTTACCAAGGACCTTGGTACGCTTCGTTACTTCCTTGGACTGGAATTTGCACGAAATCAGCAGGGCATGGTTATGACACAAAGGAAGTATGTTATTGATCTTTTATCTGAGACATGCATGACAGGATGTAGACCAACTACTACCTCGATGGATCCTAATGCGAAGCTCCATGATGATGGATCTGAGGAGGTGGACAAGAGACGATACAGGCGGTAGGGAAATTATTGTATGTTACTATTATCAGGCCTGATATATCTTTTGCTGTGAGTAGAGTAAGTCAGTTCATGGAGAACCCAGGCATGCGCACATGGATGCAGTTCTTCAGGTGCAAGTCTTCTATTAGAAGAGATACGTATCTCTCAGTTACAGGGTGTGCGGATGCAGATTATGCTGGGTATCCTAATGATAGAAAGTCTACGTCAGGCTTCATTGTGTTTGTTGGTAGCTCACTAGTCTCATGGAAGAGTAAGAAACAATCCGTTGTTACTCGATTCAGTGCAGAATCAGAATATAGGGCAATGACCCAGGGTAGTACTGAGATGATGTGGGTCAAATCTGTCTTGACCGTTTTAACGATTGAAGTATCTCTTCCTATGCATCTTAAATGTGTTAATCAGACAGCTTTGTTTATAGCTAATAATCCAGTATTCCATGAAAGGACAAAGCATATTGAGGTGGATTGTCACTATACTCGTGATTTAATCCAAAAGGGGTTGATTTCAACATCTTATGTAGAATCAGGAGATCAGATTGCAAACATGTTTACTAAAGCACTGGCTAGAGGTCATTTTCATCATTGTTGTTCCAAGCTGAGCATGCTAGATATACATGCTCCAGCTCGAGGGGGAATGTTAAGATATTCATTGTGACGTCCTTAGGATCCGGATGCCCATTTACAGATGTTCGCACTATTACATTCGCATGTCATTACACAAATGATTGAAAATCAGGGGAAATTTTTCACGTTTGATATGACATTCACATTCAGTGAATAAACCACACAGATAAGAAGAAGAAGTGCCACCAATATTTCATTTATTTTCATATAACAATACACAAGGACTCGAGTTAAGGTTATTATATTTTTTTATCTAGGTTTCATCTGATCATAAAAACCTCAAAGGGTTTTGAAACCATAAAAACCTCAAAGAGAAAATAAGCCATATATTTTAACATATATCTAATTACAAAAGCTTATTTTGATTATTACCTCAGAAAATCTGCGGGTATCGTGCCCGCATATCGGCTTCGGTCTCCCACGTCAGCTCTTCGATGCCGTGTCGATGCCACAACACTTTGACCAAAGGAATCTCCTTGCTATGAAGCTTCTTCACAGCACTGTCAAATATCTGCACTGGTCTCTCCTCATATGTCAAATCAGGCTCCACGTCTAAATTCTTGTAGCTGATGACGTGCTGAGGATCGTGCACATACTTTCTCAGGTTGGATACATGGAAGATGATAGATGTGGAGGAAGGGCAACCTGATAGGCCACCTTTCCTACTCTAGCAAGGATTTCGAATGGTCCAACATATCGTGGCGCCAGCTTGCCACGAACACCGAGTCTCTGTATTCTCTTCATGGGAGATACTCGCAAAAATACCCAATTTCCAACCTATAATTTATAAGAATATCATCAACATGAGTCTCTATATTCCCTTCATGGGAGATACTCGCAAAAATACCCAATTTCCAACCTATAATTTATAGGAATATCATCAATATGAGATTAAGTTAAATTTGTAATAAAAGGAGAAGAAGATTGGATACTTGAAACTACAAATCTCTTCTCCGACGGTCTGCATAGCTCTTGTGCCGAATCTGTGCCGTCAGAAGCTACCGTCTCACAAGATCAACAATCCTCGTGGTCTCCTCAAGGAGATCCATGGAGTAGAGAGCATGATCACCTACCTCACGCCAACTGAGAGGGGCGAGGCATCTTAACCCGTACAAGGCTTCAAATGGTGCCATGCCTATACTGAAATGATAGCTGTTGTTGTACGTGAATTCAACCAAAGGCAGATGGTCCTTCCAGGACCCTTTCAACTCCAAAGTGCATGCACGAAGTAAATCCTCAGGTGTCTGAATTGTGCGCTCACTCTGCCTGCTGCGACACAGATGGTCGAGCGGAATTTGTGCCACGTTCAACTAGTGCTCCTCCTAAGGTAGTCGATGGAGATGAGCGAGCATTGCATGAGAATGTCGAACCTGTAGGTCAGAATCGTCTAGCTGACCTCTGCTGCTGAAATGGTCGACGAATCGGCCCAAAAGATCGCTGTGGTATAGGTGCTGCTCTAGACGAGCTCCCAAAGTGCCTCTATCTGATGTCCTCGAACTTCTCCATTGCGTCAGTAGCCTCAGAGATAAAAGTGATATGCAATCCGGCCAGCTTCTCCTGTACTTCCTCTCGCATGCCTATGATAAACTTCTCCAGATTCTCCTTTGGAAATACGGCAGATGTAGGTGTATGTCGAGACAGCTCGGTGTATCTGACGAAGTAGTCTCTAGCTATCATCCGTCCCTGACGAAGCTTTGCAAAAAGTCGGCGTTGGGACTCCTTCCACTTCGCAGAAAAGAAGTGGGCTCTAAATCACGTTTTGAAATTGTCTCATGTGGGCTCACGACCCAACTCAGATTCTACTGCATCCCACCATTTCTCTGTAAAATCTGTCAATGAATACTCCATGAAAGATAGCCACGTGTCTCGTGGCGCGCGAATCATCCTCAGCACCTTTATCACTCTCTTGAGTCATTGCTCAGCAACATCTGACATACCAGTGCCCTCGAACATGGGCACATTGGCTCGTTGGAAGGAAGTGAAGACCGACTGGTGCCTGTGAATGGCAGAGTACTCATGTACGTCCTTGTCTGCAAAGTCAACAAGGTCCTGCTCCCTGTCAAAGTCTCCATCATCTGCTCTATGCTCTGGTATCTCCTCAAGTGGATCATCGAAATGATGCTGTTGTACCTCTACCGACTGTCGCTGGTCCTGGCGTGTGTCGTCGTGAGATGAACGGTAGGTGGAATCTGAAAACTTCTCAAATCTCATCTCTATATCAGTTTGTCGGTCAACAATCTCAGTCTGCTGTGCCAGAATCTGGTCCCGCTGGCCTCTCATAGCAGCCTGCTGCTGCTGGAGGTCAGTGAAAGCAGTCATTATGCGTGACAGTTGGTCAGTCGTCTCCTGTCCTGGTCGGGATGCCATGGCTCTATATGAGAACCATTTTTAGTCATAAAAAGTGCCATTTGCAGATACTTATCATATATGCTTTTTCTCTTCTTGGGATATAATATGGAAATTAATGAAATTGGTGATCTGTGGTGATTGAATTAAAATATCATATTTCCCTTCTCGGATTCACGACAAGTCAGAAGACTATCGTTATCCGAGGACTTAATGCGATCGGAATTGTAGTACTATGAATGTGCGTATCAGGGTACCACGGCTATGATACCAAACTGTGAACCTACTCGGATCCGGGTACCCGTTTACACACGTTCGCAATATTACATTCACATGTCATCGTGCAACGTATTGAAAATCATGAAAAAATTTTCGCGCTTGGTATGGCATTCACATTCAATGAATAAACCACATAGACGAGAAGAAGAAGTACCGCCAATATTTCATCCATTTCCATATAACAATACATGTAACAAAAGAATGTAATGCATTGTACATGTAGATCCCAAAATATATGACTGTAGAGGAAGGAAACATATTACATCATAAGCTGAACGGAAAATTGAAACGAAAGACATCATACTGTCTGGAGTATACACGATCACCAGAAGACATCAACAGCTACTAAAGAGTTGCAGGCTCCTTGCCTGCCAAAACATGTAAGGAAGAAAGGGCGTCGGCGAGCGTTGGTACACCCATAATTCATATTATATAAAAAACAAGCATTTAATATGGATACAAAAGAAACAAGTAGAAAGGTAGAAACATCTAAAATTTATTTTTCCTTGCAATGTAAAAAGGTTTCCAAGTGGCTTGTATGTATCTCCCCCTGATCACCCTTATTCTAACATTTTCCATATATAATATTTTTATATTGTAATTGATTACTCATAAGTCTGTGTATGTATATATTCTCATATTATTCGGATATTATGTTTGTGGATTTTGACGATGGGAAAGGTGAGATTGGAAAGGGTTATTGATTTATTTAATTCTCAAGTCTAGTGGATAATCTGTGGTCTTGGTCAATGTGCGACCTCACACTATGACTTTAAGACAAAATATGCCTAAGGGGTTGGGGTGCCTATGTAGGCATGCAATGTTGTATAATGCATCCTAACTAAGTTTCCAACACGTCAACTAGCTTAATTATAGTCAACTCTACTCAAAACAACTTACACTCAACTTCCTCTCTTAGACAAGATTTATAATACTTTTATCCGAGTTCAATTGAAATTCTCCCAAATGTAACCCCAAATGATTTCAGATGTAATATCGCCAAACATATTGGCGAAAAAGTAATTAAAACTCAAGCGGTGAGGTAGCCTCCTAAAAGGCTCTTCCGTCTCACCCTCTAATTGGAAGTGCGGTCCAATAGAGGGAAAGGTCTACTCCAAAACTACGCCTCAGAGACGGGTGTGAGAGACTCTCCGGAAAGTCACTTTAGAAACTGGCCCGACCGGTAACGGGCAAGCGAGCTCATACGAAAAACTAAAATCAAGGATCCCCCGCATGGGTGTCCTAAAACAGAGGGTCAACGGAACTAGTCATAAGTCGGGATCCCATCGAGGCGTAAAAACACTGCGAGCTCGTGTAAAAATTGAAAAGGGACTGGGATCCTAGACCCGCGCACTAAGCGGCCGCTGCCCTAACTGGGCTTCTTATCTCCCGCCCAGTTGAGGGTCACCGCGCCCTCACACGGTCAAGTGTAAAAATCACCATGACTGGCGCAGTATAAATCGTCACTGATTCTTATTAACCACATAGGTTCTTTAATTATATATATTCATGCCCTCGTATCTTATATGATTGATTTTACAGATATATGTGCTCATTCCACATCATCAATTGTGATAAGAGATGCTCATATCGTAGGATACTAACAATCATTAATGATGCGTTTTACCATTGAAGAATACTTAAAATTTCACTCAAAATTTCATCTTAACATCGTGAGATCTGAACCAAGGATGGATATGAATTTAAATTTCTAAGACATGAATTATGCAGTTCTTAGACAGATCTGAAATTCTTTAATTTTACATTAATACCCCCAAATTTTTAGTTTCAAAACTTGGGTTATAGAGCTAAAGCTCAAATCTAAATTTTGTTTTAATTTGCACTAAACTCCTCATATTTTAAGCTATTAAAACATGAATTTTATAGTCTACAGATCTTGAAACTCGGGTTTAATATACACCCGAACCCCCAATTTTTAAGAATCAAAACATGGATTTTGGGGCTCTAATTCAGATCTATAATTCTTGAGAGAATACATTCAAAATCCCCAATTTCATCATGAAAATTCCAGCTCTTGAACTATAAATTCAGATCTGAAATCTAGAGATAAAGACATCCAAACCCCTTAAATTTTAGGTAACATGGGTTTTGGGGCTATAATTCAGATCTATAATTCTTAAGATAATACCTTTTAAATCCCCAATTTCTTATCATTTGAAGAATGAAATCTGTAGCCAATTATTGGTATAAGTTAACTCAATTGTATGTAAAACACCCCCAAATCTTCCTCTTTTAAAACATGAAATCAGGAGCTTTTTACTTAGTCTAAATTGAAGACTAAAGTCACAATTTTGTGACATTTGAACAACTAATCACCTACAAAAATCCCCAAAATTTCATCTATAAATGCATGAATATGGGCTCTAAAACTGATCTGAAGCCAAATGATAGGTCTGAATTTAGGCCCAATCGTATGCTAAAACCCCAATTTTTTCATCTTTAAAAGCTTTTGGAGCTATTAATCAGATATGAAGTTTAGAAATAATTTGTATTCAAAACCCCAAATTTTCATCTCTAAAATGTGAGATCTGTAACATCAAAATCTGATCTGATTTCAGATTAAAATTATATAAATCAGTGGCTTTTGAAAAGCATATTTTTGCATGCAAACCCCTCAATTTCAACTACATTTCAATAGAATTTCATCATCAACAATTCATCTACACCCCCCCAATTTTCATCTCTAATCCCAAGTACATGAGCTCTAATCAGATCTGAAATTTCTCCGACTTTTACAATCGAGAGCTTTCAAAGAGTGAAAAGTTCACATGCAAATCTCAAAATTTTACCCTTTTCAAATCCGAAACTCAGGAGCTAAACTTGATTTGAATTAGGTTTTAAAGTCACATAGAATGGCAGCAAAAAGGGGGTTGAGATTGTTCATAAAATCAAGCACAATAATCATGCATGGCAGCAATGAGAGAGAGAGGATGTACCTTCGAAATCTCTAGAAATAGAGGTTAAAATCTTGCAATGCAAGATGCTCTCCAGCAGGAATTGGTCAATTAGCGGGGCTGGAGAAAAGGTACAGGTTAAACAACTGATTGGCTGCCAAATTGAAGCAGCAAATCTTCAATTGGGCTCTCCAGGGAAATCATTCAGGTTTTTTTTGCAGCAGCACCTGGAGGGGAAATGTCTCCTTCGGTGATTCTTTTGGGAAAAAACGAGGAGGAAAAGGAGAGAGGGTTTCTCACGTTGGGCTTTTCGCTTTAATAAGAAAGGGGGAGAGGGGATATAGATAGAGAAGATGGAAGGTTCAAGGAACCTTCCTCTTTTCTTTCTTTTTATACATTAATGGCATCATCTCAATGATGTCACCCATGGCATCATTTGTCTTAATATATATTTCCAAAAAAAAATTATAACATGACACGGTCTGCTGTAGCTACAGAAATTAATTAATTTTTATTTTAATATATTCTTTTTATTCATTTATTTGAGATGCTTAAAAACATCCGTATGCACACATCGAGCCTTTGATTTTGACGCGCAATATCTTGATTTGACCAACTCTGAATGACGATCAAAATGAGTATAATATTGATATACTTCCGACCGGGTTTGAATCTCCGAAATTTTCGAGATACGATTTCGGTTTGGGGTTAAATTTTGCGATTTAAAAATACTAAATGATCTCCGATTGACGAACGACGATTCCGTTGGTCTTGTTTCGTCGAATTGGATTTAATGATGGTATCGATTTGTTTTGCGGTTTCCGAATTTACGTCGCAGCTTTTTCTGGCACGCATTACGATGTGACTGATTTCTGTCGATTTCTCCGAATGACTTTTCATTCATGATCAATTGATCGATTTAGGTTTTTTAGCATTGACTAATAACTTTATGGGGTTAATTGGACCCAAATCGGGTTGGGTTCGGGTTTGTGCGGATCTGGATGTTACATTCATGTTATTTTGTCCTTTCTTTATATTGTTTATTTCCATTGTCCTGTTTATGTAATTTATCCTTAGAGCTTTTCTCCTATATAAGAGAGCTCTAGGGTCAGATGGAATACATCTTTTCTTTTCCCTCTCAACAAGGTAGATATGACAGTGGATCATGGACTTTGGTGCTTTCCCCCATCTGTGTGGTATCACAGTTTTCTTTATACAAATATGGTCCTCCTGGCAGATCAGTTGTCATTGTGAATGGTGGCTCATTTACCTCTTACATGGGGATCTTAATGGGATAAAAAAACCATGGATGTACACATGGCTTAGTTTTGATAGAGAAAATCCCATCTCTCAATATCACAAAATGCTGACCATCCATGGGCCCGTCAAATCGCAGCCAATCAAAGACAAGCATTATTCCACCCTTCGTTTTGGAAGCCTAGCACGAACGAGAGGTGACATGGCCCCATTCGGGCATGCATTGGCGATACACAGTTCATGGTCCTTAACCAAAGGAAAACGGCAAGTGACCAGTTCACATACGATTTCCTCCTCAACTAGGTCGTCTGCTAGAAGAAAAGCCTCTCTCGTCCCTCAACACGATCTCAACGATGGAACAATCTCAGACAACATTGAATAAACGCCCTTCCAAAAAGTGGAAGGCACTATGAAGACACTTGGTCATGTCGAGAGGATGGTAATGATCCCATAAATGGACCAAAGCAGTCCGATAAGCAGATTTTTTATTTATATCTCATTTTTTAAACGATCTTTTTTCTGAACAATCCCACTTTTTAATAGGCTAGTTTTCACTTCTTTTTTCCTCCAATTCCCCTTTTCATTTTTTAGAGGAAAAAGAGGGTACTGCGTTGTTGAGAAGATGCGTACCTTTTTTTTGAAGCAAGAAGATGCGTACCTTGTAAATGCCTTTTCATTTTTGTTGTTCTCTTTAGCTCATTTTTTCTCAAGACATGTGGTTCTTTTAGGCCATAGATATAACAAAGAATTATAAACAATAAAGGACATGAGGCCTACCGGGTCATCGACCCCCATCATCTTTTGGATCTTCTTATAAAATTTAGAAGAACTCATCAGTGCTCTAGTGCCTCTAGGGTTTTATACTCCTTGTGCGCCACTTGCACACAAAAAAATAAGGCAACAAAAGTAGCGTGGATAATCAGTCTTCATTATCAAATGAATAAAAAAATTAAGCCAAATAAAATTACAGCAAAGTATAAAGTTGAGGCGGCGCCTTCACCTCGCTTTTGCTCCCCGCAAAGTATAAAGGTGAGGCGGCACCTTCACCTCGCTTTTGCTCCTCACCTTGAGGAGCACCCCCTACCAATTCCAGTTAAGGCCCTCTCCTTAGGACTGTTTCCATCTGCCTGTTATATCGTGTGTTGTCATGATTGCTTTGACTTGTTATCATGGTTTTGTAGCGGTCGTAGTTATTATATTTTCTTCTTTATTTATATCATGTAACTCTTTGAGATTTTTATGTACTTTTCTCTTTTTCACTCTGTACCCACTTAATGGTCTAGTGGTAGTACAGTGTGTCTACCACACAAAAGACTAGGGTTCAAATCCCACTGTTGCAGTGGTTGCGTTAGGTAGTCGACAGCCAGCGTAAAAAATAGTTGAATCTTTCAACATGGATTTGAGCAAGAATCCATGTAGCCGACCCTACTTATAGTGGGAGAAGGCTTAGTACATTTTTTTCTCTTTTTCACTCTCAAGGCTTTCTCTCAATATAAGAGACCCTAGACCTATGGAACAAACAAAATAATTTATCCTTTTCTCCACATGGTATCAGAGTAACGATCCTTGACCGGGGTTCTGACCAAACCCCATCTCGCCGCCACCTTCAAGCCTCTCCCTGTGCTTGCGCAACCCTCCTTCCTCACGCAGGACCCCACACGAGCTCTTTTAGGGCTGCTGCTAGCCCCTTAGGGGTCTGATCCTGCTGCAATCCTCTCCAGGGCCGTCGTCAGCAGCCCTTAGGGCACTGTAGCAGCAACTGCAACCAACCCAGGGCCGTCCAGCACCTTGAGGCTGCTGCAACCCCCGGGGCCGCTGCAGACGCTGCAACAACCCTCCAGGGGCCCCCGCAGGCACGTCCAACATCCCTCCAGGGCCTCCAGGTCGCTGCTGGAGCCTCCAAGGACAGCTATCAACCCTTCGGGGTTGCATTTGTTGCTGTCAGGTCCTTATTTTTCTCCTGAACTGTTGTGCATCACGTTTTTCAGATCTCTTGCATGTCCAAACGTGAGTTTTTGACTTTTAGCCCTCGTATGCATACTTAGTTGATCACACGATCTTCATCTTTAAAGACCTCCACGGCAACTACTTTTTTTACCGAGACAAAGCCCTTGGTCACAAACATGATGACGTGAAATACTACTATCAAACTTAAGGTCACGGAAAATTACGTGCTCTGGTCTCGATCTTTCATGGTGTTCATTAGTGGTCAACGATCTTGACTCAAGATTCTCTAGATGAAAAGGACAAAGAATACGGCAACTGGTAAACATACAATTACTTGGCCATCAAGTGGATGGCCGACAGTGTTGAGGCACACATTACCTCGACTTTTCTCTACAAGAACACAACCACCGAGATGTGAGGGGATCTTGAGCAGACATACTTTCAGAAGAAGACAAAGTCATGCCTTGCAAACATTTATACAGATCTGGTTTGCATCTTAGGCTGATTCCACCCTTGTTGAGAACTACATGCATCTCACTAGCTTGTATGGGGAGTTTGCAGTATTTCATCCTTCGTGTTGTACCAAACAAGTACAAGAGCGTTCAAACTAACATCTATATATCATTTTCTTGATGGCACGCATTCCATGTACCATGTAATGAAGGAGCAGGTTCTTATATTAGACACATTGCCAACAATGGAGGTCATTTTTGGCTATCTTGAGGAACTGGAGACATCTGGTATCCGGTCTCCTGCCTTACCTTCAGAGGAGAGCTCTGCACACATAGTCTCATCTGAGAGAGGAGCCTGATACAGTTTTCGAGGAGGATGTGGTTGTGACTCTGGCCGTGGTTGTGGACGAGAGCCTGGACGTGGACGCGACTTTTGCCATGGCCGTAGGCAAGATTCTACTGCTCCTCATTTTCCATAATGCACTCATTGTGGTCGGTGGAACCATCTGTCCGAACGATGCTGTCAGAAGTTTGGCGTACATCCCTATTACGCCAATAATGCCTATGAGGACGCATATGATGTGGAAGAGGCATCAACTACAACAACACTTAGTGGCAAGACAATCCATCTCATGATGCATATTACTCTCGTCTGATGCAAATTCTCCATACTCCTGGGACTACTACCTTTAGCGATACTACCGGTGCTGCCCTAGCTGCTCCTTCAGGTACAGTAGCCAACTCTGTCATCACTTCGGGTCCGTCTTGGATTATTGATTCTGGCGCCTCTACTCATCTTAATGGAGAAGGTAGTTTGCTAACTCCCTCCATACCATCTTTCTCTGTGAAGTCAGTTCAAGTTGCTAATGGGACTCACTCATCTGTTACTATTGTTGAAACAATGGAGTTCTCCTCCAAGTTCCGAGTCTGAGGCTCACTGTACTCCTAATTTTCCTTTTAGCTTGTTGTCTGTTCATAAGCTTTGTGTTGAGCTTTCTTACCGTGTGATAGTCGATGAGTCTTGTTGCTATTTTCAAGGCATCCGTACGAGGCAGGTTTTTAGTTGGGGGTATGAGAAGAACGTCGTATAATATCTTGACATACCGTTGGATTCCAAGTTTTTTGGTGATGCGTCTATCTCCGAAGACTCACTCTTATGGCATTTACACCTTGGGCATCCTCTACCAGGGCTGTCTCTTCATGATGTTCCCGGACCTCTACTCTGAAGCCCTTACAACGCGAGGCGTGTGAGATCAGGAAACATCATCGAGCTTCCTTTCCTGTTCGTACTGAGTCCTGTAGTACTAGTCTAAATATTATGGAAAGAATCTTAATCGCATCATGGAAGCAAGAAGATCACATCATATGCGATGTGGAATGACTAGTCGCACTAGTTGCTCGGAGCAACAGAATTAAAAAAAATTTAAGCGATGAAACCACATGATCCAAAAACACTTCTCGGATTGTTTCATCTAAACCACAAAGAAGATGTAGGAATTCCTCTTGATGTATAGTTGTGATCGTAGTTCTTTAAACAAAGAGACCATCTGTCTCAAGTCCGACCCGACTAAGGTGATGCTTGTGAGCACGTTGATGAAACACGCCCTTCTCGTAATCCAAGATGTTGATCCAAGCGACAGATCGCCATATTTCGTCATATGAAATCCAAGGTCCTCTTCGCGTACCGGAGGCACCGAGGAAGATGAAGATACATGAGCGATCGAAACAGCAACACGACGACGTAGCGACGACGGTGATCCTCTCTAAGTCACAAAGTGGACAACCACTTAGAGAGAGAGGGGGACATGTAGGATGATGAGAATGAGAGATAGCTTATGACTTCTATATTGTAAAAGAAGAGCTAGGGTTGCCTCTTCTTTTATAATATTTTAGGAGTCCATGGATCTCAATCCATGGACAACACAAATCCAATGGTGGAGATTGATTGGTGTTTCTTTCAAAGGCCATGATTTTGTTGTAAAAATACAACAGCAATTAATTTAATTAAAGTACATATATTGAATAATTATCAATATAAATTAATTCAATCAAATCAACACGCATTAAAGGATTAGGAAAGAAGGTTACATCCTTCCTAATTAGGTGTGGGGGGGGGGGCGATCACTTTGAATTAGGTCTCAAGGGTGGTCGTCTACCCTCCCTACATGGAAATGGAGCTCCTTTTCCTATTATGCGAAATTACACATCTCACATAATTCTTTTGCTTATTTACAACAACTTTTGGTGTAGATTATTTCAGGAAAATAATTTCAAATTATTTTGTGACAATTTCATTCACGCCATTGGAAATTTGTGAATCATCTTCACAACCCAAACTAAAATGTAAATTACATTTTCAATTAATTGTCCATTGTGAATTCAATTCACATCAACATGTAAATTGTAAATGTTATTTAAAAATAGTTCTCTCTTATATGTTATAAATCATATTTATAATATATATATGAATAAATGGATAATGCTATCCACATTATTCATATCCATGATAATCAATTCGCATTTAATCATCTTGGATCATCTTTTCTCATGCATCTAAATAATATGAATCACATTCATATTATTCATGATAATTAAATTACATTTAATTATCCATTTCTCAATACTTGGATATACCTTACATCAATGGAATTATTCTTGAACTCTTTCAAGAATAATGCGCTTTCTCTGCGGATACTTGGAGATAGGGACATGGCGATTGTATGTTCTACGTATAATGACTTTGATATTGAGATCATATCTCAAATCTAGATCTCGAGGACCTCTCATAGATGCTTTATTAAATCAAGGGCGTAGATCAAAATTTTCCATCGCATCTGAATCATATTCAGATCGATGTCCAATATTTGGACTAAGATCAGATCACTTCTCTACTGAGAGGAGTCACTAAAATCCAGACCTTTTCCATTACTCCCTCAAGATGGAAGCGTTATGGTTATACAATCGTTTATGATTACATCACCCTCATGTATTTTTAATACATGTACATCCTGCATAGTAGAAGACTTATGATAAATTTGAAGATATAGATCTATTTTACACTGTCCTCTTCAGGATTTTGTCATCAAGTTTCTCATTCGACCATTGGGAGTTGGTATCGATCATATACTTTCGAAAAGCATATGTCATACCTACAAATTCTTGTCATGCTTTCAAGACTTAGAATAAATTTGAAGATATAGATCTATTTTACACTGTCCTCTTCAGGATTTTATCACCAAGTTTCTCATTCAGCCTTCGGGAGTTGGTATCGATCATATACTTTCAAAAAGCATATATGCATAGAATTTGATTGGTCCCAATACCTCATGAGTGAGCTCATATCTTTCGATTCACAAGTGAACCTGTATGATCCCTTTGAGAGATACTCATATGCCCTTACATGCACACGAGCTCGCCGATGTATAAACCTTGATTGGCTATCAACCTATTAGTCTGCCAAATGTACTTACTTAGACATATAGCAATACATCTGTCTCCGATCAGAGGATGCATGCCTATATCGTGACAGTATACGATATAGGTCTTGGTTATCTCGATCTCGTTAAGTCAACTCTTTGACCTAACTTATCTAACACCTCATAATCTCTATTCTTATGCAGAGGACCTGCATCAAGATGTCGGTCAGATGTCAACCTATAGAGAGGGATTGCCATCTCCTTCTCAGGCTGGGGATCTTCTCTTAATAATCGTTTGACGGTGCTTGATGAGTCCTCAATCTAACTCTTTAGATATTTATCCAAGCACCATCTTCTGTTATTCAACAATTGAATCAACATTTGTATGATCATTAAGATGGCCATGATACATAACCCTAGTTGTACTAAGAGACCTTATAATGCATTCATTCATTTATTCTCGGACAATGAGTGAAAATAAATTAATAACTTTTATTGATATATAAAACATTATAATAACTTTTATTGTAGGAATGGTTTGCTTCAGGCTCACATGGCTAACAATCTCCACTAGCCTTCAAAATCATTCATGTACAATCCTTTAACTCAAACTCATTAAATGTTGGTCGAAAACCTTATGTGTCAAAGGTTTGGTAAGCGGATCAGTAACGTTGTTGGCAGATGCCACCTTGGTGATGATGATGTCACCACGCCTTTGTATCTCTCAAATGATGTGGTATTTCCTTTCTACATGTTTGCTCTTTTAATGCCATCTGGGTTCCTTCGCCTGAGATATGGCTTCCGTTTTATCACAGAGTAGCGGGATGAGAGTATCAGAAGAAACTACGCCAAGCTTCAGGACGAACTTGCGCAATCACATCGCCTCCTTTGCAGCATCCGATGTGACAACATATTCGGTTTTTGTTGTTGAATCGGATATAGTGTCCTGCTTCTCGCTTCTACAAATCACAACATCACCGTTCAAGAGGAAGACAAACCCTGATGTCGACTTTCGATCATCAATATCAGACTGAAAGTCAGAATCTGTGTATCCTAAGATTTGGAGATCACATTCTCCACAGACCAAGATGTAATCTTGCGTCCTCTTAGATACTTGAAGATGTTCTTCACTGCATTCCAGTGTTGCTCTCCATATCAAGATTGGTAATAACTTATCACTCCCACTGCATGACAGATATCTGGCTTTGTGCACATCATGACATACATTAAGCTTCCTACAGTTGATGCGTAGGGGCATCCAACCATGGCTTTCTTATCCTCAACACTTTGAAGAGCCATCCATTTAGACAGGTGGATACCATGTCTCAAGGAAAGGAAGTCTTTCTTGGAGTTGTCCATATGGAAATGCTCCAAGATCTTCCTAATGTACCCATATTGTGACAATCCTAAAATCCTCTTTTCTCTGTATTTGAACACCTTCAGACTCAAGATATAAGAGGCTTCTCCAAGGTCTTTATCTCGAAGGTATGTGATAGTCAAATCTTAACACTGATCATCATCCCTATATCATTCCCAATGATAAGGATGTCATCAACATAAAGCATGATGAACACAATGACACTCCTACTAAGCTTCTTGTACACACACGGTTCATCAGGATTCTGCACAAATTCTTAACTGTTACGGTTTTGTCGAATATGATAGTTCAGGTAGGAGAAGCTTGTTTGAGCGCATAAATGGATTTCTTCAACTTACATACTTTGCCTTCCTTGGTTATGAAGCCCTGGGGCTGCTCCATATAGATTTTCTCCTCGAGGTATCCATTGAGGAAAGTCGTCTTGACGTCCATCTGCCGTATGTCATATTCAGACATGTAGCTATAGCTAGCAGTGCCCTAATGGACTTAAGCATGGCCACAAGAGAGAATGTCTCATCATAGTTGATGCATTCTCTCTGTGCGTATCCCTTGGCTACGAGTCGTACTTTCAAGGTCTCTACCTTCGCATAAGGTCTCCTTTTCTCTTGAAGATCCATTTACACCCAATGTGTTTTACCCCTAGGTGGATCTTCTAGGATCCATACACCACTCTTATGCATGAAGTCAATTTCTGACTACATTGTTAGCACTCATCTATCAATGTCATGATCCGTGAGCGCTTCATCAAATGAAGCTGGATCATTGTCAGTTTCACCTAACATATGGAATCCTTTTTTTAGGTGGTGCAACCTCCCTCAAACTCTATCAAAGAGGTATGGTGTTACATCTCCATTTACTTTTCAGTTTCTGGTCCAGGAAACTCAGTATCCTCAAGGGATTCAATGAGTTCCTTTACTTCATTTCGGTCTCGTCTCTTTAGGAAGTCACCCTCCAGAAATTTTACATCTCTAAAGACGAATACCTTTTAAGTCCCAGGGTCATAAAGTTGGTATCCAATACCGTCCTTTTCATGCCAAATGAAGTATCACTCTCGAGTGCGAGATTCCATCTTACTTGCGACCACGTTCTTTGCATGGACCAAATAACATGAAATTAAGTGTCTAACACTAGATTTGGTTCCATAACAAAGCTCACGAGGAGTTTTATGTACAGACTTGCTAGGAATCTTAATCAGGTGATATATTCCAGTCTCTACTACATATCTCCAGAAACCAAGAGATGAATGTGCTTTACTCATCATTGAACAAATCATGCCATGACAGTCTTGTCGCGTCTTTTAGCAACACCATTAAGTTGGGGAGTTACAAGAGGAGCGGGATTGGAGACAATTCATCTCTCTTTAAGGTATTCCTTGAATTCATCTGAGAGGTACTCACCACCTCGGTCAGATCGAATCCGTTTAGTATTTCCATCGGTTTGGTTCTCAACCAAAGTCATCAACTTTTTGAACTTTTTAAAGGTTTCAGATTTATGACGTATTAAGAAGATAAATCCGTATTGCGGATGGTCATCAATAAATGTCAAATAATATTGATATCCATTTTAGGTCGCGGTATTGAAGGGACCACATACATCAGTGTCAAGAGAACCTTCGCATCTTGCAACCTTGTTATGGAAAGACGTCCTAATCATTTTACCTCGAATACAATGTTCACATGTAGGTAAATTTTGGACCTATAGAAAATCTAAATGTCCATTCTTTATTAATCT
Organism: Ottelia alismoides; assembly: GCA_037367405.1. Taxonomy (NCBI): domain Eukaryota; kingdom Viridiplantae; phylum Streptophyta; class Magnoliopsida; order Alismatales; family Hydrocharitaceae; genus Ottelia; species Ottelia alismoides. The sequence goes on along the minus strand of JAZKJV010005587.1, from coordinate 634,724 downwards.
ATTGATCCTATCAACAGATAAATGACCAAGCCTTTAATGCCAAATCATGTTAGAATGATTTCCATCTTCTCTATTTCTTTTAGTGTTTTTATCAGTGTAGTAACAATAATGACATTCTCATCAATGCATAATTCATAGAGTCCACCATAAGTTAGAACACCATTTGTAATATATTTATCACGATGACCTATGATAACTTTATTACAGAATAGAAATGAATATCCATTTCTAACTAACTTACATACATATATTAAGTTCCTTCTAACATGTGGAACATACATTCTTTAAGTACTAGGACTCTTTCACTAGATAATGATTGTCTACATGTCCCGATGGCGATTGCTGCAACAGTTGCATCAGATCCCATATGGATGACTATCTCCCCTTCATCGAGATTCGTAGTTTCATGAAATAGATGCAACAAATTGCATACATGAACAAAATCACCCGAATCAATGATCCAACTACCTTCTTGTCCTACGAGAACCCGATTTCAATGATAGAGTAGAATTTATACCTGTTGGGGCTTTACCTTTATTGACATATTTTAGGTAATCTGGACAGTTACGGTTTTAGTGCCCCGACTTCTTGCAGTAATGACAGACATCAGCTTTCTTCGATGCAAGGCCCTAAATGTCGGTTTCGGTCACCATTTCGGTGACCGACCGAAATAGAATTTCGGTGGAATTTTGATCGAAATTTCGGTCATTTCGGTCATTTTTTTTACTAGGGCCCTCGTATTTCGGTCATTTTGGCCATTTCGGTCGAATTTTGATTTTGACAAGATATCGATATTCGACAGAAATTCGATCGAATTTCGTTGAAATTTGAGGCCATGCTTCGATGTCACCAGTGTTTAAAAGAAGAGCCAACACCTTGACTCTTCTTTTTCTGGGTCAGACCCTTCCACGACCCTTGTTTCCCATCACGCTTCCCTTTGACCTGTGCAACCATTGCATTGTCAGAGGAATTCTCTTTCTTTATCACACATTCTGCAGACTTTAATGAAGGTATGCGTTCAGTATTAATTAATGTCGATTTATTCATATAGTACGGTACCACATAATTTGTAAAACATTGGGGAGAGACAACAGAATGAAGTCGGATTGCATATCTGCGTCCATCTCAGCCCCGAAAGTCTCCATCTCCGAGAGGTAACCAAACATTTTGATCACATGCTCTTGGACCGAAGTTTCTTCCTGCATTTTGCAGCGAATCAGTTCTTTCATGACATCATAATGCTGAATGCGGTTGACATCATCGAACATGTCTTTTAGATTCTGCATTATATTATGGCATTTATCTATCTCCACATGTTGCTTATGAAGCTAATTGAAGAGAGATCTCAGAAAATAACAACTAGCTAATGAATGATGTTCATCATATTTTTCATTGTACTGGATTTCTTCCGATGGCTTAGGGTTTGCATGCTTGTCCTTAGACAATACATAAATTATGCGGTCTGCAGAAAGGATAAGATCCAAATTAGGATTCAATCTGAATAATTTGGGCCGGTCAACTGGTTGACGTCCAGGAGCCTACTGAGTGGGTTCATGAACTTCATTGTCCGAGGTTAAGAATGCATTACATTAGAACATATAAAGAATTATATATATTCAATATTAAATTCTTTGATTAAGGTTTTTAACTAAATTAGTCTTGTCTCTTCAACTCTTAAAGTTCATTACCTTATTCACTTTTAAAGCAAGAGATATACTTACCGCTATATCTCTAGTAAGAACTGAGATCTCCTTTTCTACCTTTGTTACGTCCCAATAATATGAAAAACTGTAACTCGGGTAAAAAGAAGCAGGAACACATTCCGCCTTGCAATTCCAACTTGCATTTATCAATTCGGTCTTTAACACATGGACCCACCGCCCCTAAGGTGATATTGATCTGTCATTAATTGAACCAAACGTCAACATGATTATAACTCGTTATGCACAATCCAATATCGTCCCAATAATATGAGGAATCAATATTGTGATCACTAGGCATACGACCTTACTCTTTCGAGAAGCAAAGAACCCGATTCATATGCGCTTGTATGCAGGAGCTGTCCTTTCGGACATGCGTCTCCTACATACAATCCATGACGACGGAACCCTTCGCCTTAACGGGAGATCATGAATGTCGCTTATGTAATCCTCCATATCATGTTCAAATTTTAATTACTTATCATGAATCATATTCATATAATTAATTCTTTTAAGGGAAATATCAAGGTTGCAGAAAGCGGTAGTCGGTACTTGGTCGGCTGGGTCACTGACTAAGGATTAATCAGCAGTCGGGCGACTAATCGATTTTAGTCGACCGTTAGTCGGTTTTGAATTTTTAAATTACTTTAAATATATGCATCATTTTTATACATAGATTTGTACATTTTCTATACTTCCATAATGAAATAAAAGAAGTAATTGACTTTAAATATGACATTATTGCATATTAGAATAAGTTTGCTACATAGATTTGTATATTTTCTATACTTACATAATGAAACAAAAGAAGTAATTGACTTTAAATATAACATTATGCATATTAGAATAAGTTTGCTTTAAAAAAGCAAAAAACAAAAAAAATTATAAAAGCTCGATGTAAAAGTCGTCCGACTCCGATTAGTCGGGTTGATCAACTAATGGCCGACTAGGCCTAGTCGAGTCGGCTACCCCCCGACTCGACTAGTCGACCGATTTTTGCAAGCTTGGGGAATATAACTCTATTCATAACCAATTATTTAATTATATATAATTAATTTAATCATGTTAAATCAATCATTAATGCAATTCAATCAACCAACAAAACAATTAGGGTTTGCGTGATATTATTATGCAGTATACACCCTCACAAGTATACATTAATTTTGTATTTTAATAATTAGAGTAAAACTTGACTTACTCATTATTTTTTCCTAAAAACGGATCCGGCCAGTACACTCGAGTTATGCTGGGTGGGAGCATTTCCTTGTCATGGAAGGCGCTATTTAGTAACCAAGCCATTATATCCAGACTAGACACCTTCACCATTTCGATTGAGAACAATACAAAATAATGCCAGTGTACTTGCGGTTTTAACGATCAACTTTGATGACGAGCATTATACTATATAATAATCACTCAGAAATATTAGGTAATTTAGAGATCCTAACATTTCTAAGCATATCAAGCAACCATGTTTTGCATGTAAAGATTGTCCCTCAACTATTGTAGGATAAACTAGGGTTTACATGAAATATTCTTTCAATGGCAAATGACGATTAATTAATTATTATCATAATTATTAGGCATCATTATTAATCAAGGTAAATTCATAATTTCCATGATTTTCATTGCATAACAAACATATTGAGTAAAGAGATTTGATGATGTAATCATCTTCCGACTCATATCCATTAAATATGGAATATCTAGGGGAAACAGAGTCGGAATCTCGCAAAATAAATTCGAACGGTTTGCTGATTTGATTTCTACTTATCCAATTGTTTATTTCATGTTTCATGATGAGAAAACAATAAGTAAAATTAATTTTCTTATAGATCTGTGAATACATGCAAAAACAATTTTCATGGCGAGAACTCTTCGAATCGTATTTATGCACTTTTGATATCAATATTAGGTTACTATTTTGAGACATATTTAGACATTCTAAATATATTTTAATAACCAAAAAATACGTTTGCACAAATAGTAGGTTTTTATTTAGCGAAAAACCAAATTCGAATCTTGCATCCAATGCAAAAGCAATGATTCCCGCACATTTGAAACATGAACCTTGATCGCTTAGGGTTTCAGATCATATCTAATACCTTAACCTGACTCTGATACCACTTGAAGATTATATAAAGAACCTTAAGCACACGGAAGCGTGAAGATCGCATCATATGCGATCGGGAGCGACTAGTCGCACTAGTTGCTCAGAGCAGTGGAATTTAGAAAAAATTTAAGTGATGAAACCACATGATCTAAGACCACTTCTCCGATCGTTTCATTTAGACCACAAAGAAGATGTAGGAATACTTCTTGAAGCGTAGTTGTGATCTTAGTCTCTAAACGAAGAGACCACCTATCTCAAGTCTGACCCGATGGAGGAGACGCTTGCGAGCATGTTGATGAAATGTATCCTTCTTGCAATCCAAGATGTTGATCCAAGCGACTGATCTTCTGATTTCGTTACACAAAATCGAAGGTCTTCTTTGTGTACCGAAGGCACCGAAGAAGATGAAGATTCATGAGTGGTCGAAGCGGCAACACAACGGCGTTGCGATGGCGATCCTCTTTGGGTTACAAAGTGGATGGCCACTTAGAGAGAGAGAGATGGGAGGGGGATGTAAGATGACGAGAAGGAGAGATAGCTTACGAATTCTATGTTGTAAAAGAAGAGCTAGGGTTGCTTCTTCTTTTATAATATTTTGGGAGTCCATGGATCTCAATCCATGGACGGCACAAATCCAATGATGGAGATTGGTTTGTTGTTCTTTCAATGGCCATGATTTTGTGTAAAAACACAACAATAAGTAATTAAATTAAATTAAATATATTGAATAATTATCAATATAAATTAATTCTGACAAATCAATGAGCATTAACAGATTAGGAAAGGAGGCTATATCCTTCTTAATATAAGGAGGGGGGACGACCGCCTTGAATTAGGATTTAAGGGTGGTCGTCCACCCTCCCTGCATGTAAGGAGAGCTCCTTTTCCTATTATATGAGATTATACATCTCATATAATCCTTTAATTATTTACAACAACTTTTGTTGTAAATTATTTCACAAAGATAATTCCAAATTATTTTGTGACAGTTTCATTCATGTCATTGGAAATTTATGAATCATTTCACAACCCAAAATAAAATGAAAATTAAATTTTCAATTAATTGTCCAATGTGAATGCAATTCACATCAGCATGTAAACTGTAAATGTTTTTTTACAAATAGCTCTCTTATGTATATTATAAATCAAATTTATAATATATATGAATAATATGGATAATACTATCCATATGTTCATATCCATGATAAATAGATCACATCTAATCATCTTGTATCATCATTCTTATTCATTTAAATAATATGAATCGCATTCTCATTATTCATGATAATTAAATCACATTTAATTGTTCATTTCTCAATGCTTGGATATACATTACATCAATCGAATTATTCTTGAACTCTTTCAAGAATAGTACACTTTCTCTGCGGATACTTGGAGATAAGAACATAGCAATTTTACGTTCCACGTATAGTGACTTGGATATTGAGATCACATCTCATATTCAGATCTCGAGACTTCTCATAGATACTTGATTAAATCAAGACCGTAGATTAAATCTTCTCATTGCATCTGAATCACTCGGAATGGAAGCGTCATTTTTCTACAATCGTTTATGATAACATCAACCTCGGGTATTCCTAATACATGTAAATCCTGCATACTGGAAGACGCAGAATTAACCCGAAGATATATATATATATATTTTACATTGTACTCTTTAGGGTTTTATCATCAAGTTTCTCATTCGTTCATTGGGAGTTGGTATCGATCATATACTTTCCAAAAGCATATATCATACCTGCAAATTTTTGTCATTCTTCCAAAGTAAGACGGTCATGCATGGAATTTAATTGGTCCCAATTCCTCATGAGTGAGCTCATGTCTTCCGGTTCACAAGTAAACCTGTATGATTCCTTTGAGAGATTGTATTACTTATATGCCCTTGCATGCACACCAGCTCATCGGTATATAATCCTTGATTAGGCCGTCAACCTATCGGTCTGCCAAATATACTTACTCAGACATATAGCAATACGTCTGTCTTTGGCCAGAGGATGCATGCCTACATCGTGATAGTATACGGCATCAGTCTTGGTTATCTCGATCTCATTAAGTCAACTCTTTGACCTAACTTATCTGACACCTCCGAATCTCTATTCTTATGCAGAGGACATGCATCAAGATGTCGGTCAGATGTCCGCCTATAGAGAAGGATTGCCATCTCCTTCTCAGACCGGAGATCATCTCTTAATAATCATTTGACGGTGCTTGATGAGTTCTGAATCTAACTCTTTAGATATTCATCCAAGCATCAGCCTCTATGACATTCAACAATTGAATCAATAGTTGTATGATCATTAAGATGACCATGGTACATAGCCCTAATTGTGCATACATTTATTTAATCTCGGACAGGGAGTGAAAATAATCAATAACTTTTATTGTTATATCAAACATTACAATAACATTTATTATAAGAATGGTTCTGCTCGGGCTCACATGGCTAAAATAGTCTTTTCGGTCGTGTTCATTGGATGTTTGGGGACCTTGTTCAGTTTGAACATTGTGGTCATTGCTTTTTTATTGTCCTTGTTGATGATTATATAATTTCTTGGGCGTGTCCAATAAATAAGCGTTCAATGATTAATAAGAAGGAATTTCTTTCAATCAGCGTTCCGAAATGTGGTCCATGCAGCCTGATATGCTACCGCATGCGTATGCGGCTACCCTTTCGAATCACACGTCATATGCGGTTAAAGCACATATGCGGTCTGAGTAATCCACATATGCGGCCACATATGCAGTCACATATTAAATAGAATAAATACCCGACCTCTTCCATCATCTCTGATTACACATCTTAAGAAAAAATATTTTTGTGAAGCTTTATACATCATGTTTTTTTTTGAATTCTCATCAACAATATTTTTAGAACCTTAGATTCTGGAGCATAAATATAAATCATTTGGTATTTAGCTTTATCCATTGGCTTAGAAATTTCGGTGATGATCTATTTTACCAATGTCAATAATGTATTTGTATGCCTTATGTATAAATTGAATAATCATCATCAATTTTTCAACCGAATATTCTTTCTTTTATAATTTATTGTATTCATATGATTCAATATAATGGATCGTGTTGCCAACATTAATCTTATCCAACATTCCTTTTTAATGAAATGAATCATGTACTTTAACATTTTGTCAACTCTTTTTATGATATTTTTTTGTTATAGTTTTTCAATTATTTTTAGTTGTTTTAAAATAAAATAACACAAACCACATAATCTGCATATACTTTCGCCTGTCTGCTTACTCACTTCAGACTGCCTGACTGAACGAATACAACATACCGACTTTCTGAACCTTACTTTCGATATGTTAAAACATCTTTTTCTATATGTGTTGAGATCATTCAGACTGACACTGCTCTTGAGTTCACTCAACATGACGTGACAACATTCTCTACGTCTCAGGGGATTGTCCACCAAACCTCATGTCCATATACCTTACAACAGAATGTGGTAGTGGTAAGAAAACTCTGACACTTGCTTGATATTGCCATATCTCTCCTTAGTCAAATGAGTGTTCTTAATCACTATTGGGGTGATGCCTTGCTTACTGATGTCTATCTCATCAACCGAGTTCAGTCTTCTGTTCTCAAAGGGGGAACACCATTCTCTTTACTACACCCTACTGAGTCTCATTTTTCTCTATCTCTATTATTTTTTGGCTATATTGCTTTTGTTCATAACTTCCATGCAACTGAAAAATTATCACCTTGGCTATCAAGTGTGTCTTTCTTGGGTACTCTCGTACTTGGAAGGGCTATCGTTGTTATGATCCTATTGGACGTTGATATTGTGTTTGTTGATGTCACATTCTTTGAGTAGACACGATTCTTCACACAGGTTGTGGGTGACATGCCTTTGGACCTCCCTCCTCTATCAATCGCTTATACTCGCAAGCATACCACTACACCTGCTTCTGCACCTTTGTTTATGTCTTTGCCTATCTCTTTTATGCAATATAATATGACCATTTCAAGTGCTCCCACCACTGCGTCCCCATATGTACCTGAGGAGCTTTCGATAATTCTTCGTAAGTAAAAGAGGTAATGTTCTTATCACCCTATGTCACATTTTACTTCTATTGATGGTTTACCTAGCTGTGACAAGAGGTTTGCAGATGCCTTGAATGCTATTTATGTCTCCAGAAATCATCATAATGCGATGCAGGATCAGGGTTGGCGACATGCCATAGAGGAGATGGATGCACTTACCTGCCTGGGCACGTGGTATCTTGTTCCTTGACCCCGGGAGTTCGACCTATGGCTTGCAAACATGGACGACCATATCGCGATATATCACCGATATATCGACGATATATCGGTATCGACATGTCACTGATATATCGCCGATATGTCCGATATCGGGTATCGACAGACAAAAAAGGCGAGATTCGGTCCGATGTCAGCGATATGGCGTCGATATATCGCCGATATATCGATATCGACATGGTACTGATATCGATACCGATATCGACATGTCCTTCCATGCTTGCAGATAGGTCTTCACGACCAAGCAATTTCTTGATGGGTCAATCGATAGGTTGAAAGCCTGATTAGTTGCCAAATGCTTCACACAAATCTTTAGGGTTGATTATTTTGAGACCTTGCCAGTTGTCATAATGGGATCGATACGTACCATTATCTCTGTTGCTGCTAACAAAGCCTGACCTATTTACCAACTTGATGTTAAGAACACTTTCCTTTATGGTGATCATGAGGAGGTGATATACGTGATGCAACCGTTGGGTTAATTAGTCGACGAGGAGTGTGTATGCTGAGTATGTAATGCCTTTTATGGCATGAAGCAGAGCCCCAGGACATGGTTTGACAGATTCACCACTGAGATTGACACCCTTGATTTTCAGAGGATGACATCTGAGTACTCTGTCTTTATCAGACGATGGTCTACCGACACCATCATTCTTGTTGTTTATATTGTTGATATGATTGTCACAAAAGACGATGAAGTCAGTATTCTTAGAGATCAAGACCTTCTTCCAAAAGGTCTTTGTCATGAAAGATCTTGGCCAACTCCGTTACTTTCTTGGCATTGAGGTGTTACACACTATAGAGGGGCTCCATCTCTCACAAAGGAAGTATTGCCTTGGCATTCTGACTGAGGCATGACTACTCGGATTTAAACCATCTGACATCCCTGTAGAAGTATGAAAACATGTCTTATCTACTTATCCAACATTGAGGATACTACACGATATAGATGCTTAGTGGGTAAATTGCTCTATCTCACTGTTACTAGGTCAGATATGTCATATGCTGTGAGCAGAGCTATCCAATACATGAAGGCACCTCCTTACATTCATTGGCAAGATGTTCTTCTGATCCTTTAATACTTGGAGGAATCTCCCGGATATTGACTCTTCTATGTGATAAATGAGCACACTAATGTCTCCGCCGATACAGCTGCTGACTATGCGAGTTCGCCTGAAGATCGTCGATCCACTACATGCTACACCATGTTTCTTGGGGACAACCTGGTCACTTAGCGAAGCAAGAAACGGGCAGTGATCTCTAGATCAAGTGCAGAGGCAGAATACCTGGCATTGACCCAAGTCACCTACGAGATCACATGGCTTATCTTCTTTTTAAAGGAATTTGGACTTTCAATTGCTACTCCTATACCTTTATACCATGACAACAAGTCAGCTACGTACATCGCCACCAATCTTGTTTTTCCATGAGTAGATAAAACACAATTAAGTTTATTGTCACTTCATTCGTAGTGCAGTACGAGAAGGACAGATCAACAGTCCACACATCTGACCTGCAACTTGCAAACATCTTCACGAAGGCACTTCCGTAGAAGCGCATCTTGTATTTGGTTTCCAAGTTGGGCATGATCGACATGCATGCTCCAACTTGAGGGGGAGTGTTAAGAGTTATTATATTTTCTACTTTATTTTTATCTTGTAATCCTTCGTGGTCTTTTATCTACTTTTCCCTTTTCGCTCTTTAGGGTTTCTCCCTATATAAGAGACCCTAGACCTATGGATAAACACAACGATTCATTCTTTTCTCTACGATAGCCTTACGACTTCTTTATTCACATTGTTAATTGCACAATATGCAACACTTCCGGATGTTGTTGATTTGGCATTACTGGGGCCCTCTTGCAGCATTTTGGGTTGGAGGAGAACCCCCGTGGGAATGTTACGGCTTTGCCTTCTCGTGACACGGTCATTATAGCTCCTACCATGCACATTGTGAGTGTGCCATTACAAATCGTCTCTTGGGGCCTGTTTGGAAACTTGGTTGGGTTGGGTTGGGGTATCCTCATGTGAATAGTAGCTGTTTAGATCGTTGGAAGGATTGGAGAGGGCTGGAATGATAAATGTGATGTGATGTGACATTGATTATGTGTTATATTAACTTTTTAACGATTATTATATGTTTTTTATGTTAATTTTTTTATTTGAATTTGGTTAAGAAATATTATAACAAAGAAATTATATGGTCCATACAATTAATTCCGACCCAGGAATGCGGGTTATAGCATGGGGTATGCCAGGTTACCCTGGGGTAACCTGGCAACCTAACACGCCCTTGGTGCAATTGTTGCCATTCCTCCGACTTACAAAAAAAGGTATCACATGAGCCGTCCAAAAAATTGTATTGTATTGAATTTCAGGGAACTTAATAAAAAATCCAGCAGGAAATTTGAGAAAATGGATACAAATTTTGAAATAACAATGCAGATTGATCTGATCCATCTTTATAATGATTTGCACCAACACTATTCTCTATGTGGAAATGAATTAGATCACATATATTAAAGAACAAGAAAAGAATATGTATTTACATGATTAGAGGTGGTCATGAAGCCCTCCCCTCTTTTACCAAGACCTCAGTGGGGTCGGATTTTTCTATTAGTCCTACCACTCGACTCAAGTCTCACCGCTGATAATGTTTGACTAAAATACATATTAGTATCTAATTGAAACTTGTAGAGATCTAATTATCCAGTTGACTCAACTTGATGCAACCCAAATATCGTAAGGGAAAATTTAGTGTGTGTCAGGAAGAAGCATAAGACACATCAAAATGAGGGGTTTTTTTGGGGGTGGTGAGAAGCGCAGAGATATTTGGAAAGAGGGAGGTAGAAGGGGGAAGATACAAAGATACTTCATTTACTCAAATCTGTCCGTGAACAATGCTAAACGACCATTTTATACGAAGATGGGCGTATTTCAAAATAAAGAAAGGATAACAATGTTAATCTTATCAAACGTAATTGATCCCGAAAATAATTCCTCTTAGTTAGCTAAATGTATTTTTAGTGATTACATACGATCTCAATTTATTTAGTTCTAACTAAAATAATCTTGGACTCATTTTGGATGAAAGAATAGAAAATAAATCCTAATTTAACCCTAATTCTCAATTCCAATTGCATCGGATTACCACTTTGAAACTCTTATCTCAGGATGAGTTGCTTGAGCCACATGCATTGCACAAGAAGATATAGGGTGCCTTGATCCTTGTTTCCACCTCTGGACATTTCATTTGAAATAATATTATAATACTGAACTTAGGAGCTTAGTTGCATTTGTTTACCTATTCAATAAATGAACTTCCTTTTACTATTCCCTTAATTTGATTTTTAGATAAAGTATGTTTGATGCATGGAGTTACTTATAAATTTTTTTCTTAAACTACCTCAATTGTCTTTGCCTTGTGGGTAGGAAGCGTGTTGGAGATGATATCTCTTCTCCAACAAGATCGGCGACACAACACATAATAGCGTGAGGGTAGTCGTGGGGGTGGCAGAGTGGAGGGGTGGTGACTGCTTTGGCATGAGTGAAGGGACACCGATGTTGGTGTGGGTGAAGGGATTGCAACAACATTGACATGGGGAAAGGGGTGGCACTGGTGTAGGTTTGACGGTGACTTTGTACGAGGGAGGCGATGGCAAACTACTCGTCGTGGCTTAAGTGTTGACATCAGTCTCACTAGAAGATATTACGTGGTGCGACGGTTTGAATTCAGAATTTCGATGAAATGGATTCGTGGTAGCTTAGATAATGTACGAGACTCAAATCTCTGAATAATTTCCATATATCTTGGAGGTGGATCTTGGAAAGTTTTGAAATAAGCAAGGGGAATTCGTAGATCCTCCATGCGTAGAGCTCATAGAGCTTTGAATCCAACTACATTACCCGAACTTGTACTAATATATTTGTAGTATTCGAGAATGAACATCGTGCCTTCAAATCTCCTACGCGCTCTTTCTTTCGGCTGCAATAATAAGATGAGGACTTCTGCTTTTTGCTTCTTGTATCGATCTTCCGTTAAATTTGAGGCATAAAGAAAATTAGAGAGGGTGAGAGGAAGAGTGAGAAAATACGTCCGAACATTGGTTTTTGGACAAGAAGTATGGAGATGCGCATGGAAGGAGGAGAGGGAATATGGAGAAAATCTATTTTATAATAACTCAAATATGTCCTTAAACAATGCTTACCAGTCCCTTTATATATAGAGGGGTTGAATTACAGAATTATACAAAAATGGTAATAAAATGATTCCTAACAAACTTTAAATGACCCTTGAAATTACTCAACATAAACTGTGCTTACTTGTCCCTTTTATATGAGAGGGGTTGAATTACAAAAAATATAAAAGGGATAATAAAATATTGTCTAACATTCCCTAAATGATCCTTAAAATTACCGAACATAAATAACTAAACCTAAGTTCTTAAATAAATAATAAATAAGAATCCACTTCTGTGAAAGGACCAGGTTTCAAACCCCCCTCTCCCATATTTACATGTCAAAATAAAACTAAACCTTATTATTGAGATCACATGTGATCTCAATTTATTTAGTTAGAACTAAAATAATGTTGGGCTCAAATTGTACGGAAGAAAAGATGACAAATCACAATTCTCAATTTCGCGTTGTCACTACCATCTATTCTCAACAACATTTGATGCAATGCAGTCTTCCTTTAAAGTTCTTATTTGCTTGGTGGAAAGGGTTAAATTCTATTAATTGCGAAGTTTGATTTGCATATCTACTATTCTTTTTTGCACATGTATGAAAGTGAACTTAAGCAAATCCGTTATTTATATGCTTGGGTTTTGAAAGGCCAAGGATGACATTAATGGTTACTCATCATCCCAAGATGCGACCTTATTATACGGGCAAAAAATTTAATCTGTAAAAAGAATTCCAAATCTCATTAGGTTCAATCCATTGGGTTGTGCTTTGAATACTGTAAAAAGAATTTCCAAGGTAAGTGCTTTTCCTGTAAAAAGAAAGGTGCTTAGGTATTTTTCTTTCATTTTTGTAGATCTAGATCCTATCAGGCCTATATTTCTAGGTTTGAATATATATTGTCTAGGTTTGAATACATTTCCAAGGCAAGTGCATTTCCTGGAGGTGCTTAGGTATTTTTCTAGTTTCTAGGTTTGACATACTTGCCTGTAGATCTATATTGTCTAGGTTTGAATACATTTCCAAGGTAAGTGCATTTCCTGGAGGTGCTTAGGTATTTTTCTTTCATTTTTGTAGCTCTAGATCCTATCAGGCCTTGCCAAAAGAGCCAATGGGGGGATTCTTTCTCGCCTCACAAGCCTGAAGACCTTCATTTGAGTTTATATGGATATTAACTAACACATAATGTGATCGATGCAATGGCTAGTTTATTGTAGGGTTTCGGGGCTGATTTTAAATTAGTTTAACTATCATCTTTTGTTAGTTTTATGCCTTTATAATGTTTTGGCATCTTAGTGTTCTACAATGTGCTAGAATCGATTATAGATCAATATCTGTTAGGACAATTTGTGCTTGTGATATTTTTGCACCTCACTTCTCTCGTGGGTATGCTTAAACAAGCGTCTAGGCATATTGGATCTTTAATGCCTTGTCGTGTGGTGTGCTTTGAAGATTAGTGTGATGGTATGCATGCAAAAATGAAAGGGATTATTAAGGAAGATTAGATGGATATTTTGGGTGATTGTCTTGGAATGTGGATGTGCACATTGGCATGGGGGTTTCTTTAACAAGGAGTGGTTGAGCCCTGCCAAGTAGGGGTTAATTTGAGCTACCTTCTATTTTTTCGAGATATCAAGTACCTGAGGCACACTTAGTTTATCTGCTGATATCAACAGGATTGGATAGGTGTAGGTGAGTCCGAGATGGACACGTAATGTTCGTAAGAATAACATGTACGATGTGCCCAAGGAACATTTCAGTTTGTATTCAAAATACATCCTGAATTTAATTAAGTTGATGATTTGTACACAATTAGGTTTAAATTGACTTGATATACATTAACTTAATCCTTTCGAATGCAACACCTTTGACTGGATTGTCCAAGTTTATCTGATCCGTGCATATCCCTGGATATTAGTGGTTGTTTAGTCATTTTAGACTGAAAAATAACAGATTGATAAGGATAAACATCGTGAAGATGTTCTGCTGTTTGAAACCCTTAAAAAACCCTGTTTAAGCTCTTCCAAGTTCTTCTGCCTTGATGAAGGTCAGTGTAGTTTTTTCATATCTGCACAGTCCATCCTCTCTTCTTCTTAAAGAAACAGTCCATTCTTTCCAGTAACAAAGAAGAGGTTAAATCCATGACTGCTAATTTGTTGTCTTCTGATGCGTCTGCGTATGACTTCTAGCTGTTTCCATTATATCATAATAGTTGTTGCATGTTAGAGGCGATTGTCTTAGCGGCTTCTGCTGTGATATGTGAATTATTTTTTATTTTCTGCAGGATATTTTGATCTTCTTGTAGGATCTTGCTCCCAAACTTTGGTAAGACGAGGGATCTTGAACTTTGCGTTAAGATGCCACCCGATGAATACTTTTATTCTATTGTTATTGCAATCATGTTGGAAATTTCTGTCTGTTGTTTGTGCCAAAATCTTGCTTAGATGTACTTCCATCAGCCTCGGGCCTTCTCTGAATGATACATTCATATTGATTTAATAATTATTTCTATGAAATTGTACTGTTACCAGGAGGCCTTTGGTCGGTATCTAGACTTGCATGAACTGTACAATCAATATATCAACTCAAAATTTGGAGAGGCGATTGAATACTCTGCGTATTTGGACACGTTCACCCAGACTGACAAAATTCCGTCAAATCTGAAGTTGACAAGGTTAGTTTATTGTATTGCTATATGATTTTAGTTGTACTTTGTGATAGCTGTATTTGACATATACTTATTTATTCGGTAAGTAATCATTTATTTCATTTGGTAACTCTTAGTAAGAAATGCCATTCTCTTGTCTGGCAAGCTTCTTTTGAAACTTTTTATAATAATTACATATATTTGAATTCTTGTGTATAGGTATTGTCTAGATTTAAGTATCGTTTTTTTGTTATCAAATAAAAAAAGATTATATATGTATGTATGACGCTGTTATGAATTGAGGATTTCATATTATATTCTTGTTATGCCTGACTTGATCTGTGATAGGTATATATTGCACTTGCAATTGATGTCATTGAAGTTGGAAATGATGAATAATGTCATCTGAATCCAGCGAATTTTTATAGAATTTTAACGCAGATTGCCATGTGCAACATGGTTCAATGTGCGGGACATCGATATTGTATTAATCAATTTGGAATGGGATACATCGGGATATATTGATAAAATAGGTAAGTGGAATTCTTAGAAATGGCTCAAAACGTGTTTTTCTTGTAAATTAAGATCACTTTAGGTCTTAAAGAAATAAATAAAAAATAAACACATGCATGAATGCTGTGTATTTAGTAGTTTAATGCACATTATATCGTACATATCACAACTGTCAAAACTGTCAATGCTGGCCGTTGACTGCTAAGAGATATTGGAAGGGACATAAAGAACTTTATACACAACAACTTATAAACATAAATGATGTATATTGTTAGCACCTAAGCATTATATAATCCTTATTACATCACATACTATGTGTTGAGAAGAGGAACAAATGAGGTGTTTATTTCGTAGAGCTAGGGTCTCTTATATAGAGAGAAAACCCTACAGAGTACAAGTGTTACAGAACCCGAAGGGTCACAAGAGGTTACAAAACTCGAAGGGTCACATAGGGTTACGTAATCTGAAGGGTCACGGGGGTTTACGGAACCTGAAGGGTCACATGCATAAATGTAAATACAATAACTCTAACACTCCCCCTCAAGCTGGAGCTGAGAAAGCTACAGCTTGTAACAAAAAGAAAAAGTATACACCACATCTTCACACGATGCATCATAAGAACATATGTCCGTTGCTGGTAGAAAACCTCGCTCGAGGACGAGTCTGCGACTTTTAGGTCATCGGAAAGTATATCTGTCATACCTGTAGAGTCGCTGCGATATCAGGTCACCGGAACGTATCTCTGTCGTGCCTGCAGGTCACCGGAACGTATCTCTGTCGTGCCTGGAGAAGAATCGCTGTAGACAAAGTCCAACGCGGAGTAGTAGTCGGGTCGTAAAAGAAGAAGTATACGCCTTGATGAAGAAGTCGATGCTCGGTGAAGACTGATGATCTGAGTAGTAGTCTGGAGTGTCGATCTGTCAGTCATGGTAGGGCAGTAGATGTCCCGAAGAATCATCTTTGACCCCCCTTTCTCCCATACTTGTAGAATAAAGAGTATGGAACATGAAGTTGGGAGAAACAAAAAGTTGGGAGAAACAAGTCGTGGTGAAGCATGGGCTATTGGAGGGGGGGGGCTCGAGGCAGTTCCGACAACACCGGAGGAGCGACAAGAGCTGCTGGAGCCTCGAGTGGTGCTTTAGGTGTCGCTGGAGGTGGCAGCTGGTGCTGTGGGGACTCAGACTGCCTTGCGCGAGACCATTGAATTCACGAGAGATGCAGGAGGTCCCGCCCTCTCTCCTTGTCGGCAGAGAGAGGGCTGGTGGCGGCGACGGATTTAGGGTATTAGACTTCGGTCTAGGACCGTTGCTCTGATACCATGTTGAGAAAAGGAACAAATGAGATGTTTATTTCGTAGAGCTAGGGCCTCTTATATAGAGAGAAAACCCTACAGAGTACAAGTGTTACGGAACCCGAAGGGTCACGGGAGGTTACACAATTCGAAGGGTTACAAACAGAAATGTAAATCTAATAACTCTAACATTATGTATGAACAAAAGCTGACTATATTGTAAATCAAGCAAATGAATTAAAATAGACGAGGCACTAAACTTTTTACCTGAACTAAGGAGAACGATATATATTGGAGTCTATCTTGGATTAATATAGCTAGATTACTTACCGTGTATCAACTTTTTAATAATATTATACTAACATTCACAATATATGCACGGATTTTCTTTGATTAGTTTTAAAGTTGTTTTATCTCCATTGCCAAAAAGAAGGTAATGTAGTATTTATTTTATCTGATCTGTGCTGTCTTTTTTTTGTGTCAAAAATAGGGAAACACTTAGCGTTGTGCGGTGGGCCCAGATATATATGCTGTCATTGCAAACTTCACACTAATGTACCCTGCAACTTTTTACTAAAAAATGTCTTAATAAATTCCGTTTAATGATACATGCCTTAGTTAGGATTAAGGATGCCAAGGTAAAAATAATATTAATGCTAATTGATTCCAACATGGATTTGAGCAAGAATCCATGTAGACGACCCTACTTAGAGTGGGAGAAAGTTTCGCCATTTTTTTAGCTGATTCCAACTAAACATGTATGCAAAGTTATTTTTTTTGTGAACCCTAGTCCTTATATGTCAATACCCTCTCAAATTACAAGTTTTTGTTTAGTATGCGCCATAGAGGGCTAATTGGATCCCTCCAAGGTCCAATTACCACGTCCACAGGTTTAGTCCCACATCGTTTGTGAGCGGGACCTGGTCTTACTGGTGGGACTATATAAGAAGCACTATACCACCTATAATAGTTTTGAGGAAATAACAGTGTATCCAGCCATTGAGAGGCTTTCACTCGGTGTTCTTTATTGTTCTTCATCTTAATCTCCGATTACGTTTCTGTATTCTCCTTTTCTAATGGTATCCGAGCGGGTTTTATTTTAGGGTCTGAAGAAGTCGATTTTGATTCTTGAATATTATTTTGTTCATGTTTATCTATTGTTCAAGATCTATTTGAGTTCGAGATGTTCTGGGTTTTCTTGTTTACAATTAAGAGCGAATTTGACTATACACTTTGTTCTAGGGTTTCATCTAAAACCCTAATTCTTCACGGTGTAGCAGCATGATCCTAGTACATATTGAAGAAGGATAAGAGCGAGAGAGCCACTATCTCCTCCTGAATCACGATCACGAGAGTCCCAACCCTAGAAACACCTTCTTGACAAAAATAAATGATGATAGGGAGGTTCAATGGCTCTAGTTTCGAGTCCAAGCAGTGATGAGAAGTCACAAAGATGAGACGACCACCTGCAGATGGGTTCCAAGCTTCCTTACGCACATCAACTCCTTTGTGGATCCTCCAAGCGATCGCAACAGTTTTCATGCGCATCCATGCGGGTGATCGGTCCCCAGACAGTTCTCAGTTGCGCACATCTCATGGGTTTCTCCCATCAGGAAAACCCTAACCATAAAGAAAAAAGGGATCATTGCCCTGGATTCGTTCAAGTAGTAGAAGAAGGGTTACCCTTGAACCCTACGTGCAACCAATCCTTGTCTAGTCGCACCCTCCATCAATGCTAGATGGAGCCCTAGCCGTATCCTTTAGGCAACGCTTCGGTTAACTCTCACGATCAGGCCTCCAGCATGTGCCATCCTCTTTCCAAGGTTGCGTTGCGATTCCATACTCGTATCCTATCGATGCAACCTCCCTAGGTTATCCTCACTCTGTGGTGCTTGATTAGATGCCCTCTGCCCAGCAAGCAGGCCCCCATCTGCTCCCCTCCAAGTTCCGACAGAGGCGACGACACCTCTTATGCACCATGCTAACAGCAGGGGGCACATCATCTGCTTCGATTTGATCTAGGAGGCATTGTCGTTATCTCCTCTCGAACACCTGAAGGCGATGGCTGTTATGGGTCCCTCATCGGGAACTCTAGTTAGTGAAGAGGAAGAGAGGGGATTCTCTCCTTCGATGGGTTGAGGGGCTTGAAGACCCAATGATGATTTAAAAAAATATGGGAGAAGGGTCATACTTTGGGCATAATTGAGTTGTGAGGCTAGTTTTTTTTAAAAGGGAGACCAACTGCAATTAAAAAAATCAGGAGAGTGATTTGTTAGGATCGATTGGGCTAAGGTGCAGTATTTTGGTCCAATTTGGGTCTAGTCGATTAAAAAAAGCAGAGGAAGAAGACTTTCTTCGATTGAGAGGAAAGGAGTCTGTTGTACAAGAAAAGAAGCCGTACAGAAAAAAGTTGAGAGGAAAATAAAAAATGAGACGGTTTATGAAAAAGGGAAGTGCTTTGATTTTTTGTTTCCCCTATTCTATTTTTCTCCTAACTTGGTCGACATCGGCTCATTTTCTGATTAGTATGTCAGAAGGGGGGGGGGTATTATGTGAGAGGTCCCCAGACTCTTGATTTGTTGGGCTCAAGGTTTTCATGTGGACGGCATATGGCAAAGACCTATGTCAGAGGCTCGATACAGAGAGATACCATAGGGACCAAAGAGATCACATTCTTTGTGCTAGTGTGGGAGGGACCCAGTTCTTCGACAAGGAGACTCAATTTTAGCCAAGGTTTTAAATATCGATATCGACATCTTGTAGATATGGTGTTCATACGATATTTCGATGATTATATCGCCGAAATATCCGCCCATATCGACACACATTTGTGAAGCCAGGAGCGGAAAATGCATGGATATCACCATATCGATATTGGTCCCATGTTGATATCGATATCTCAATGATCTATCGTTGATCGATATATCGTGATATCTTGATTAATGGTTTTAGCTTCCATCTCCAGTGATCGTGCACTCCTACGAGGATGTTCCTATAGCTTTCTTTAGTTTGACCCTTCCGAGAGATGGAGCATTTGCAGGCCAGAGTTTTCTGACGAGTAGATTCATTCCAATGTCAACGACTCTTCGCAATACATAACACATTTCTTCAACGGAGAGATCCAGTTCAGTTCTGGTGACTTTGATAGACGTAGTAAAGAGCACATGTTCTCCTATGAGGAGATTCATCTCATACTCCAGCCATTCAATTCCTCCTCACCATCATGACTTGAGAAGCAACAAACTCAGCTTGCAACTAGTAGAGTATGCGTTGAGTTAATATTGTCCGTAATATCTTGTATTTTGTGAGTGAACGATTTCATTCTATTTGTCAAAGCTGAGCATTGCATGCTCCAGCTTGAGGAGAAGTGTTAGGGTATGCGTCATAGATGTTACCACATCCACAGGTTTAGTCCCACATCGTCTGTGAGGGGGACTTGGTTTTACTAGTGGGGCTGTATAAGAAGCCTCACACCACCTCAACGGTTGAGGGAGAAATAACAAATTATCCGGCCGTTGAGAGGCCTTCTCCCGTGGTTTGATCATGCTCCTTATGGAGTAGGGTTCCATGTAAAATCTCAATGTTTTTCATTGTTCTTTGTTTTTATCTCTGATTACGTTTCCGCATTCTTGTTTTGTACAGTTTTTGTCTAAATACACGACATTCATGCAGTCCTACTATTCTTGGGATACTCTCTTTGAATACTTCCCAGTAATTCAAGAAACATTTTTCCAAAAAAATGTTTTAGAGAAAGCCTAAGAAGTGGGTTAATATAATAATATGGTACTTTCAGATTTATTTAAACGAAGTTGTACTAATAGTCATGTATTTCACAAGTCAAAATGGTAAGTTTTATACATCAAAAGGATCCTTGCAATTTCTGCATAATATATTTTTATGTATTTTCATTCATGTAAATTGCATTGTGGGGATACTGCTGGAAATTGACATGAAATTATACTATTTTTAAGCTTCAAAAATTTTATTTTTTTAAAATATCATTATCTATAGTATCAACCGAGTGTTACGAGAGAATAATAAATAGATACAATATGATTTCGGATGGGACTATATACATTGTTTTCCTTTTTGTAGATCACAATTATGACCCCCATGCATTTCTCATGGCAAACTGTACTTGGAAAATAGTTCGAACCACAAACTCCACAAAGAGAGATACAGTTCTTATTTCACGCACATTAATAGTATTTTACTAGTAATTAGTTCTTTGACAAACTATAGCTAATTGCTTGTTCTTGTTATTCTCTATATTTTCTAATAGCTAGTTTTAATCTCAGATCTGTAATGCTTTTTTTACAGACAGTACAAGGACTATTTAGAGTATTTATTGGAGTATCTGATATCGTTTCTTCAACGGACAGAGCCATTGCAAGATCTCGATCGTCTATTTGCTAAGGTTTGTATATTCTTAAGTAATTTACGAGGAATGCCTATTTTCTAGCCTAGGATCTGCAATATACTTTTTTAAGTATGCAGCTAATACCTTTTAAAAAAAGTATGCAGCCAATATTTTTATCAGCCAGATCACATCCCTCTTTCTTTTTATGTATTCATGACTGTTTTGAGCTGACGATTTTCCATCAAAAATTGGCATTTTGAATGCGTAGAGAAATTTTTTACATCATTAATTTCTTTAGAGATCACATCAAGAAACTTTTTACATTCATCTTGCTGATCCTGCTGATGGTTATGGAACTGCAGTTGCAATTTGCTTAATTTACAGCTTATTAATAAAAATTTTCATATCTATAAACCATGATGTAACATGACAAATTTGAATTGGCTGTATCATATTTCTAACCAAGATAATATTGCTTCATGATATGTCGTGTGCGTGTATGTTCATCGATTATATGATAAACATGTAATGGAGGATGAATCCCAGTTAGAATCTCTAGTTTTTACCAATGGTTATTTTGAATAGCCGAAAGATGATCTTCCAAAGTGGGATGTAATCAAGTTTTATTAAAATAAAGCAAAAATTAACAATCCTTTGCACCTCCATTAACGACACAAGGACTCGCATGACACACACACCATCCTCACACTATAAACCACATTCTCTATTTAATTTAAATTTCCCCCAAATAGGACAACATTTTTACACTCCAATTAGCCCAAAGAACCGTCGAGAACCATGTATTCAGATGCTATCACATACCCGGTAGCATGCTAGCGGCATGTGCCATATCCCGAGCTTTTCATGTATCGGTACAAATGGTTGCCTCCATTCCCGGATTTCATTGGCATATATAGTGACATACTAATTTCTTTGGTGATATAGGTTATATTAGGAGGCATCTTTTAGCAAGGTTGCAAAAGTCGGTAGTCGGGACTCGGTCGGCTGGGTCACTGACTAAGGATTAATTGGCAGCCGGGCGACTAATCGGATTTAGTCGGACTTTAATAGGCTTTGAATTTTATGATTATTTTAAATATATAACTCATTTTTTATACATATATTTACATAGATTTTGTACATTTTTGTACTACCATAATAAAATAAAAGAGGTAATTGAATTTAAATAAAACATTAAGCATATTATAGTATGTTTGCTTATAAAAAAGGCAAAACATTAAAAAAATATGGTATCTTCAAGCAAAAATTGGTCGATTAGTGTACCTAGTCGGAATTAGTCGGTACTCGGTCGACCACCCCACCGACTAGACTAGTCGAACCTACTCGTCGGGCCAGTCGGGCAACTTTTACAACACTGTCTTTTAGATACTCTGAAATATTGTGCAATATAGATGATACTAGGGGTCATGCTACTAATGATGGCATGTCAGAAATATAGACAACAATAGTCGATGCAACTTCGCAAGGAGTTTTTTTTCCACCACTCTTATTTCTTCCTTGCTTATTCGTACTTTTGTCATCATTCTTTTGCTTACTCTTGTTCATGTTTGCTCCTCTTTTCTTTCCTGCACCATTCTTAACTCGAGGCTTTATTGATTTATGCATCTGATTGGATCTTTCCTTAGATGCCTTTTATGGTCTGTTTCCATGTGTTGTTATTCATTTTGTAGGTCACACTAACCGACTTTAGTAAACTGTAATTTCTTAACTTGTAATTTATAGACTCGTAAGGTGCTGTTAGTTGTAATAGGTGTCTTTCTTTCTTCTCCAAGTTTATTATAAATTTTATGTGAATATTATGTTGTTTTCTTACTTTTCATTATGTAACATTATATTCTCATTACAATTTATATTGTGTTGATAATTTAATGATATGGTAAATACATATGATTTATACATATAAGAACTAGTAGGAACTTTATAGTTTTGAGATTAATTGATTTTTATCAGTTTTGACACGATTTTGTTATTTTGTTGGCATGCCCTAAGCATGTCCTTTTTCAACATTAACGAGTTGATATCGATATCGACAATTAAAATCTTGCTAAAGCAAGATCTGTGTTATGATCGATGATTGCCTTACCAATGGTAGATACAATATTTGTCTCTACATGTATTTATATTGTCATGAATAATCATTAAACTTTGACCAGATTCAAATATAATCTGATGTAAATGCTCTCTCCTCAATTCTCTACCAGAAGTATGCGAGTTTATTCAGCGATTGTATCAATTGGTTGGTTTATGTTTTCTAGTTAAAACAGAACTTTCTGATGTGATCGGTGGTTAGGATGTGTTCTTTAGATTCAGTGTGTGCATGAACATTCGATTTTAGTAATAGTTGTTAATAAATAACTAATCCATTAGTGATAATATAACAAGTAAAAAGATGCAAACTCAAATTTCAATCCAACATTGGAAATCTTTGGTGAGCTTTCATTTCTTAACCTTAATTGTAACAAATCATCAATGATTTCCTTTGGCCTTTCTGACATTGAAGCATCGGTAAGGAGCAAGGTTCTAAAAAACGTGAGGCGTATCGAGGCGTTTTCCTAGTATTGCCTCGAGGCGTAAGCCTCGAGGCATATCGAGGTGTAAGCCTCGAGGCATATCGAGGCGTAAGCCTCACTCGTGAAAGAAAATTTTGCATAAAATATAATAATTAATCGTACTTACAATTTTCAAGTTCTAGAAATTAAATAGTTATGATTAAATACATAACTCCATGATATTTCAAGGCTAACATCATGGTTTTAACATCCAAGTTGTTATATAACTCTCCTTTTTCAAACTCTAAATCTATAAGCAGTCAAGTCAATATGGATATGTAAGCACAATAATGGGTAACTCTTCGCAAAATTTAAAGTTTTGAGTAAAATTTAACTAAAGACACTAGATGTAACATACCATTTTCAAAATTAGATGAGATACATGTCATTCAATTGAAAAGGATAAGAGAGTACACAGTGAATCTGTGATCACTTTTTACTTTACCATAATGATTGGGGGATAAAATACTTGAATATTGCATGTTATGATCATCTTTGTTCATGCATGCTTTGATGTGAATTAATTTAGTCCCGATTGAATAGAAGAAAAGATGAGACATGTTTACAAAATATACTTTTCAAAATATAGGTCAAAGTAGGGGACTTGCATCCAAACATTTTAATAAAGAACGCATTTGTACTTAATTCATACTAAAGAGTAGAGGCATTATATTTAAGGACTCAAGACTCATTTTTTTGTTCATGTTGATTTATACAAACATGCATAACAAAGTAAAAATAAACTTAATATGTTAATAAATTAAAAAAATGCATTTACGTGAATCATGATCTTAAAGACTTGAAAATACTTGTCTACGAAAGATGAAAAGTTTACAATCAAAAAGAAAAGGAAAAAATACTGCAGAAAAAAAAAAAACAGCCCATATATGAGGCAGCGCCTCGAGGCACACCTCATAAGCCTCGAGGTGCACGCCTCACTGAGGCTGAGTGCGGCTATAGCCTCGAGGCGTTTTTCCTTGAAAAACGCCTCGAGGCGTACGCCTCACCGCCTCGAGGCGCGTTTTTAAAAACAATGGTAAGGAGTAAGAAATGACACAAGAGTCCTTGCCAATTCATTAGCTTGGGCTTCCCTTGACTTGTGGCAGACTCAGAAACGCGGACCGGCTTCCTATCATTGAGAAGTTTGAGAATAAGTTAACCGGTTGGAATGTGGAGACTCTCTCTAGAGGAGGTAGAATTGTGCTTGTAAAGGTTGTCCTGACGATGATTCATGTTTTCTTCATGTTCTCTCATCTGTTTCTGATTGGTGTTCATCATCGGCTTGAGATGATTATGCGGAGATTCTTTTGGAGTAAATCTGGGGAAGGAGTGGGCATTCACTTGGGGGATTGGGAGTCTGTCACACATCCCATGGTGGATGGGGCCCTTGAGGTTCTACACATTGAGACCATGAATAAGGCATTGCTTTATAAGTGAATTGCTAGAATCTAGGGCAGAAATGATGACTTTCATTGCAGAATCATCCGACAGATCTATGACATTGGTGCTGATGGCATTTTGCCTAATCGTCCTTCTATTTACTCATTGGTTTTTATGTAGGGCATCCGATCTCTGATACTCCGATTCTTAGAATTTTTTTGGCATGTCCTCGGTGATGGTCATGCTTTCGCTTTCTATACAGATGACTGGACTAGCGGTGCCCTGTTGGCAAGCCACTTCCCTTGACTCTTCGCTTTGATCCCTAATAGGGAGGTTAGGGCTGTGGAGTATTGGGAGAATGGTAACTGGATGCCACTGAGCATGATTCGAGCCTGTGGAAGGAAGGAATCATTGGGCATGAAAGGGTGAAGATTTTTCCATTAAACGAGCCTGGCTATTGAATTATCTTCGGATCACGTGGTTCATGAGTGTAAGTTCATTTGGGATCTTAAAGTGCCAAGCCGCATGAGGGTCTTCGTTTGGCTAATGCGGAGAGGGCATATTATGCCTAGAGATCGTTGTTCTAGATTCTTTGCAGGGGCTTCACAGTCTTGTCCACTTTGTGACAGTGAGGTTGTTGAGACCATTAATCGTCTTTTCTTCTCCTGTGAAAAGGCATTCAAGGTGTGAGAGGACCTTGGACTTGTTTGGTTGAATGTTTGAAATCTTTAGACATTTAAGCGGTTCTATGTCAAAAATGTAATTTTCATGCGAGGACTTTTCTCGAGTCTTGGCTTCTATAAGTTCTTCACCCTTATAACAACAACAAGGCCTTTTCCCGCAATTTATTAGGGTTGACTACTTGGATTTTTTTGCCTCCATTCATATCTATTTTGAGTCATTTTCGGGTTTAAATACAAATAACTAAGATCCCTTCGGATAGCTTCAAGGATGCAAAACGCGGTTCAAACGGCCGTTTAAACGGCCGTTTACACGTATTCGGCCCCTGACCGCGCCGATTACCCATAATCGGGTCGATAAACGGTGAGGCCGTTTAAACGGTCATAAAAGGCCGTGTAAACGCCGCTTAAACGCCCGCTTTTTAATTAGTTTTTTTTAAAAAGACCCCTTCCTAACCTAACTCCGGGCGCACATAACCCTAATCCCCACGAATCGACGCAACTCCTTCGAAGCCTTCACGCGAAGCCTCGAGGCCCTCGACTCCTTCGATCGCCAAGCCTCCTTCGATCGCCAAGCCTCCTTCGATCGCCCAGCCTCACCGCCTCCACGCGAAGCGCCTCGACTCCTTCGATCGCCAGCCTCACCGCCTTCAACCTCCTTCGCCAAGCCTCGCCGCCTTCAACCTCGATCGCCAATCCTTGTCGCTGCCGCTGTTGTGCGTGAGCCCTCGTTCATTTCTAGCTTTTTTCTTGTGCAATCTATGCGTGAACCCTCGCCGCCTCTATCAAAGCATTTGAAACATTTTTCTCCTGTGCATTTCTTTGTTGTGAGTTTACATCGCTATT
Organism: Ottelia alismoides; assembly: GCA_037367405.1. Lineage (NCBI taxonomy): Eukaryota > Viridiplantae > Streptophyta > Magnoliopsida > Alismatales > Hydrocharitaceae > Ottelia > Ottelia alismoides. The sequence goes on along the minus strand of JAZKJV010005587.1, from coordinate 608,138 downwards.
TTGGTACGTACACAATCAGTATGGGATCAATGTGTCAGCTGACCGAGCCTCCAAAGACACGCTAGATTAACAAATAAATGCGTTAATCACAGAGAACTCACCCAGCATTCCATCTCCAACGTCATGTTCATATGTACTGAAAGAAACAAGCACAAATTTGCTGAATTTTCGAAGAAACGACACTGTAATGATTCATCTTCATAAGTAATTTTCACAAATCTGATCCAGAGTCTCCAATAAAACATCAACCACTAAATAATATTTGAATGAACAGAAAATTTATGATCTTTTTACAATTCCTCTTTTTTTTTTTGAAAATACATACATATGCCTGCTGAAATGAATGTCAATTGAATGCATATTAACAGAAGATATAGATGAAAAGTCAATGAGAAGTGGATGATGTTGTATCTATACTATCTGTTGATGCTTCTTCGGAATTAAATGATGCCTTCTCACCTTCCCACCTTAGGATCTCTCTTGCATATCTGAACATTACATCCACAGAGTTTTTGTCGAAATCATCTACCAGTATAGCATTGAGCATGATTTCATTTGGTCATTGATATTTTTCATGCAGTTATGTCTTCTTTGCTACATTATTATGTCGTTGTTGACGCTGATATGTAATATGATTATGTACTATTGGTGAATAGGTGTGAACAGTGTGGTCTTTGAGTAAGGGATGGACACTCCCTCTTCTGATCCTGTGACAAGTAGTGGAACGAGGATGGATGACATACGTTTTATTCCACAAGGATCTACAGATCCAGGATGGAAGTTCGGTTACATGCTTACAAAGGATGATTAGAATATAATTGTTTGTAAACTTTGTAGCAAAACAATCAAAGGTGGAATTTATAGATTCAAGCAGCATTTGGCCCATATTCGTGGACAGGTCTCTTCATGTCCCAAGGTTGATGAAGAGATCAAAAAAGAAATGAAGGAATATTTGGATGGAATATCAAAGAAAAAGGCTAAAAAGATGAAAGAAATTGATGATCTGAGGAATGAAGTTAATGTCATGGGAGGTGATGTACCTACGATGGGCTCAACAAAAAGGCCTCGCATTGAGTCAATCAATGACAATGAGATAGTGGCTCAACGACAGACGACAATCAAAGATGCATTTTGCAAGGATCAAAGGGAGAAGGCCATCGCATATGTATGCCGTTGGGCTTACAAAGCAAACATTCCATTCATTGTTTTTCAAATGAAGGATTGCCCCAAAGCATTTGAAGCAATTGGACAATATGGTCCATGGCTCAAACCTCCCACTCGTTATGAGATGTCCATTCCACAGTTGAATAAAGCGGTTAAAGATGTCAATGATGCCTTAGCACCAAATAGAGAAATGTGGACAACTATGGGATGTTCTATCATGACTGATTCATGGACTGATATTCGTGGTAGAAGTATTATGAACTTGTGTGTGAATTGTTCACTAGGTACAAGTTTTTTGAGGTCCGTAGACTCTTCTGATGAGCCTCATACTGCTGAATACATTTTCAACTTGGTAGATGAATGTATCCAAGAGGTTGGAATTGAAAATGTTGTCCAAGTTGTCACAGATAATGCATCTGCAAATATGGCTGCAGGGAGGATGATGGAGGTAAAGTATCCCAAAATTTTTTTGGAGCTCATGTGCTGCTCATTGTCTTGATTTGGTGTTGGAGGAGATGGGGAAAGAACCAAAGGTAAAAAGCGCGATATCTAAGGCAAGGAATCTTACAGTCTTCATCTATAGCCACACAAAGACTTTAAGCATGATGCGTAGATTTACACAAAAAAAAGACATCGTCAGACCTGGGCAAACTAGATTTGCTACTGCATTTCTTACGTTGCGAAGTGTTCTCGAGAAGAAAGAAAAGTTGAGGCTCATGTTTTCTTCAGATGAGTGGAGAGATTGCAGATGATCGAAGACTACGAAAGGAGAGGCGGCGGCATTCATTGTCTTGAGTCCAACATTTTGGAATCAAGTTAATCTAGCATTGAGAGTTTTTTTCTCCACTGGTTCATCTTCTACGCGTTGTTGATTCCGATGTGAAACCATCTATGGGATTTGTGTATGGAGGATTAGTGGGAGTAAAGAAAGAAATAATTGACTCCTTCAATGGAAACGAATTGTCCTATAAGCATTTCATTGATGCCATTAATTTGAAGACAAAAGGACGACTTGATTCCCCCCTTCATCTTGCAGCATATTATTTGAACCCCTACTTCTATTACAAAGATCATGTCGAGAAAGATGTTGTGAAAAAAGGTCTTCTTGATTGCATTGAGAAGTTATATCCAGATTTAGATCAACAAGACCTCATTACAAGAATGGAGTTGGTGATTTACAAACTTGGTCAAGGGCCATTTGGGAAGCTATTAGCAATAAAGCAAAGATCAATAAATGATGACCATTTTGATCCAGGTGAATCCCTATCATGTTTTTCAATATGATTTTATAGTTCATATTGATGACATCTAATTAATGTTCAACATGAAACAGCTCATTGGTGGTCGTTACATGGAGGTGAAATCCCTAATTTACAAGCAATGGCAATGAGAATTCTGAGTTTGACCTCGTCATCATCTGGATGCGAGAGAAACTGGAGTGCTTTTGGAGCGGTAATGGGTTTTATATTTGTAAATTAACATCTATTATACATTGACTTTTTAGTGTCTAACGTATATATAATATGTGTATATTTTAGGTTCATACACATAATAGAGCTAAATTGAATCCCAAGAGGGTGAATGATTTAGTATTTGTTAGATTCAATTCATTGATTAAGGATCGCAGCGAAAGTAAGAGGGATCCACTTTCTTCAAAGGATCACCATTATGCAAGGGCATGGATTTCAAATGTACCTAGTGAAGAAGATGAAGTATTTCCTGGCACGGGATTTACATGGGGTTCAGTTGCCGAGGCATGCGGAGCTGAAAACATACTTGAGCCAAGGAGAAGTGAACGTGTACATTTGAGAGCTTCAAGTTCATCTGGGCAAACTTTGCATGAGGAAGCTGATAATGAGGGAATATTCGACGATGAGGATGAGGATGAGGGTGACGACGAAGATGAAGAGCCAATGTTGCTTGATGACGAGTCTGATGAAGAATGAATGACATTGGTTTCATGATATTTTTGGATGAATGAATGCCATGCCTTTTTGTGTTGTCCATGACTTTTCTGCAACCATCATATGAATTGTAGTTTGTTATTATGTATTTTGTCTATTTGGAACTGTTATCTAGGACTTTCTATGTGCTGTTATCTAGGACTTTTTGGAACAATGCTATGGATTGTAATTTGTAATTGTTTATGTTGCATGTTTTGGCATTTACTTGTGAATTCTACTTGATTATGCTATCTACTTTAACATGTCACATTTGGATGAAGAAGTCATTGAAATTGACAATATATGATCAATGTTGTGAATATGTGATTATATTTTTATAGTTCATTTATACTTTTATATTAATTATATTTATGTACTATTTTTTATTAATTTAAAAATGTAAAACCGCATAGACCGTTTAATTTCCATTTAAACTCCCGCATACCGTTTAAACAGTGTTCAGTGACCCTACCGACTGTATACCGCATACCGTTTTTTGCAACCTTGGATAGCTTCATTCCAACACTTCTTGGGCCTTCTCGCCCTCTCTTAACCGACTCAACATCCCAAATCTCGCATCATCTAACTGGTGCATCAACTAACCTCCTTTCCAAATGGTCAAACCATTGTAAGCGGTTTTCTCTCATCTTATCATCTATCGGAGCTACATCAACTTTCTTTCTGATCTCACCATTCTGAATCCCATCTTTTCGTGTATGACCACACATCCACCTTAGCCTTTTCATTTCTGCTTCATGTCTATGGTTCATTGGCCAACTTTCTGATCCATGGAGCATAGCAAGTCTCACTGCTACTTTGTAATACTTTCCTTTGACTTCCAAAGGGTTTTTCTTATCACAAAGAACATCAGAGTCTCCTCTGCACCTTAGCCAACATGCATTTATGTTACGAGTAACATCCCCATCAATTTTCCCATCTTGTTGTATAATAGTATCCCAAGTATCTAAAAGATCACCCTTGTTCAAATATATTTGGGACGGACAACATAACGTGTTTCCCCCGCTTTTTGGCCTAAAAAATATTTCGAACTTACGTGGACATCAAAGCATAACATTAAACATAAGTTTTGGAATTTTGATACCGAAGTCAAATTCTGAGGTGCCTTTGTTTTGATAATACTGAAGACTGAAGGAGGTGATATATGTTGGCGGGTTAGATCAATGTTTTTATGGGCACATTAGATTATATGTTTTCTTTGATGAGAGGTGCTGTCACTGAAAAATGCCTTTTGGGAGTGCTAGATCTTTACACGATCGTTAATTAAGTTTTGTATGATAATTTGATTAAGTTTTGTATGATTTTATTTATCTTTTCTTACACTTACCGATGCAAATGATATATTTTGATTACATAATTTCAAATGATGTAATTATACATATTGATAATGTGCATGCCATCAAAACATGAACCTAAAAAACATCAAAAATTGGAACTTAACCAAAGTATAACCTAAATACTAACCTAAAAAACATCCAAAAACATTTCCATGCTTTTGGAAGTGAAACCTCTTATGCATAGTTGCATACGTGCCTAGGTAATGGGAGATATTCATGTTATGACTTGATAATTGGCCAGTGAAGGAGTTATTTGCACGTGCATTCCCTAGGTTTTCTGGATTGCAGCTGATATGAAGGCATTATTTGAAACTTCCGCTTCTCTTGTCTTTGATCAGGAGGTACATTAATTTGCATCCATGCTGATGGTCTTGGAGAGGATGACCCCAATGAGTGACATATAGATGCCTGGGAGTTGATTTTTTAGTCAATGCCATGTATGATGCTTCGAGAGATCATCCCTACATGGACCAATATTTCATATTAGGTTTTTGGTTTAAATGGAAGGCAAAAGCACCTTTGAAGACATACCAAGAAAAAGGTTCATGGTGAAGGTCTTCAGAAGTGTAAACCAGTAGCCCTTCTTGTGTCCGATGGCTGTTTTTTTACTGGAAATCAAGTTTATCTGGTGGATGCTGATGTATTTGTAGGAAATACGGGACTGAAAGGGTTGAAGGGAAGTATAAATACAGAAGGGGGAATGTGTCAATGTCAACCCTTTGATACTATTCTGGTTATTGCTGATTCAAAGAAATAGAGTGGCATTCCAGCATAAGAGATATTATGCGGAGAACATGGTGCATCGTGATAAAACTTTGTATTTGGTATGGAATGTGTGCTCTTGTAGTTAGTGGGTGTTAGCTACGATGCTTTGTAATCATACTTCTGATGTTATTTGATGAGTGATGGATGGCTATCCTTCTCAGATAGTTATCTTTAGGCTTTAAAAAATGTGCACTATCAAGATGCATAGCAGCAAACACATGAATAATATACTTGTACAACTTAGAGATATATAAACTAAAAGGGATTTTTACCCGGCAGACCTTATAAACTTTGCCAATTACCTCCACGACCTTTGAAACAACCTAATTCCCCTATCGACCCCGTAAACTTGCCAACTCTTACCCCATGAACCCTCCGGGTAATCTGTTTGAAGCCTGTGGTGGTTCTTAGGGGTAATTTACAGGGTCGATGGGGTAATTACGTTGTGCAAAAGGTCATAGAGGTAATTTAAAAAGTTTATAGGGTCTGCCGGAAAAAAATCCCAAACTAAAATGACCTAGACATTGTCATTAATGTGAAATTTAATATTAGCAGAAAAATACCCCTTCAATATTTTAAAACTTAATTTACGATCCTTGAGATTTACAGCAACCTTACCTTGAGAGTTAAGCTGCCAGCTGTAGCTGAAGGATCTGCAGGGAGATAATTTTGGAAGTTAGGGGGTATTGCAGAAGACAACTTCTACCAATTAATTCAATTTAGAAGGGTTTTGGTCTTTTTTGATAGAGATAACACGATTTATTGCGTTCAGGTATTTGATTGAACTATTGGATCCAACTATTCCCATGTGGAGTCGGCAAAATAGACCGATCATGGGTTTGAGCAGGAGAATAAATAGGTAATCTCCAGTTTGGATGGTGAATAACTTCGGTGAATGAATTAGATGGTGGAACAATATATATATATATATTCATTTCGTGCTTGTGTTCGGTTGAGTTTAGAAGGATAAATTTAGCTACTTCAGCAATGAGGTTAAATAACGATTGATGGATGGAATATGATACTGTGCTATGGACAAGCATACTTCTGATCACATGCTATCATTACTAGTTGTACATGATGACACAACGAGGAGTGAAGAAGGAGAATAATTTCTTTTAAAAAAAGAGAGGCGGAATAATCTTTCCACCGAAATGGTGGAAAGACATTGAGCGGAAAACACAACAGAAAGATGCATATTTTGGAATAATTTAAGAGGAAAGGAGGTTTATGGGATGTATGAGTGCAAGTGGAATACTTTATTCCTTCATTTTCATGATCTTATTTCGCCTGCATTTTTGTATTTCGTTTATGTTATTCTGTTACACATATGAACTGCGGTTACTTATTCTTATTTTGTTGTAGATTGAGTCAGAATTCAACGAGAAGTGGGAAAATGGCAGTATCCGTGGATGGGAAAATAAAGGCCTTGAAAATGGTCATGTTTCATCACAAGAGTCTGTGATTGACCTTGATTATTACAGCACAGTGGAAGAACTATTGGAAGTCGGCCCTGAGAAATTGAAAGAGGTCTGTGTTCCTAATTGCATAATTTTGTCTAGTTCTGCTAAAGTACTTAATATATATTAGATGTTGGATATTTTAACGTCATTGGCATACTTCCATGTATATTTCCCATGCCGAGCCAATTCTAAATCAGATACTTGAAATTAATTTGGGAAATCTTTTCAGAAGATCTTCCTGCAATTTGCTCTGGTCGAGAACATCAATGAGATGTCAGGTATTATTAGGACATTGCAGTATCTGGGGGTGGTAAGTAGGTAGTGTGGTATAAAGACCGTTTGGTTTTTGTAACTTTTTTTCATAAATAATGTGAATTTATAGAAACTTACAGGTGGGCGTTTCTTGGATGTGAAATCCTCTTTTTCCTACAAAGATGTCAGTGATTTACAACGTGGCTATTATTCTAATTTTAGTTTAGGGCTGACTTTTGTGATATCCATAGTGTAATATACTACAACCAGGCCATATGGTTGTGTCAGATGGCACATTTGGTTTGTCGGACGAGGTCAATATTTCTACCGGGTCTAATCTTCGTTGGTTGTAAACCCAAAGGGTGGCTATGATTCTGTAGCAGTAGGCGATTATTTTATCAATGACATTCTCATGTTGTTTGTAGAGGTACCACTTAAATTCTTGTCTAATATACAGCTGTATAGCATGAAGGAGGCTGTGCTCGCTGGTTGTCATAAATAATGACCTCCAGAACTCTCCACAATAAAACTCTTACTATTTATGCTCATTCAAAAATTTATATAACTATCATTCCTTTCAAAAATAACATTTTAGGGTTGCAAATCTTTTAATCGAAAATTAATTTTTTAATAGAAAATTAATCATTGATGGCTGCTTATATGGGTAACTCAGCCATGGCCTGTCCCAAGCCTAGGTAAATCGAGGAGGGTTGCGCGTTAGGTAGCCGACAACTAACACAAGAGAGACAAATTCCTAAATAATGTTATTTTAAGAACACTATTCAGGAATTTATCTCGAAACAAGTCGTATCTTTTAAACACGGATTTAAGTAAGCGTTTAGATTTCGTTGGGGCATTTTCCTACTAGCGACGCGTTGCAACGAATGCAATGAAAAGTTGACAGGGGCCGCTATATTGCTGCTTGGATGTAGTTCAAAATTTGCAAGGGTTCTCGCATGAGGAACTCATGCGAGTAAATAAGCTAGTTCCGCTGCATTGCTGTTTGGATGCAATATGTGGTGGTGCCTTTTGGACTTCCGAACTTGGAGGGACAAAGGACGTCGTGGCTGTTAGGTTGTGTAGTGGATACCTTGCCGATCACCTACCTCGGTTTTTCTTTGGTGGCGGGACGGTCCAAGATTGGTGATTGGAGATCGTTGGTGGAGAGGTTGGAAGGCAAGCTAGCGGGTTGGAAGGCGAGGTTACTTTCAAAAGGTTGAAAGCTGGTCCTTCTTAAGCATGTCCTCTTGGCGATCCCGATTTTCTTCTGCTCTATGAGGGCCTTGCTCGTGGGGGTCTCCAAGAAGGTAGAGGTCTTGATGAGGAGGTTCTTTTGGTCAGATGACAGACAATCTAGGGGAGGCATGCACCTTGTCGATTGGAGTACAATGACGATGCAGATGAGGAAGGGAGGTTTGGGGATTAGGAGGTTGGATGTCGTGAATAATGCCTTCATGGCAAAGTGGGTGACGCGTATTTGGGGGAAGTCAAACGATCTGGTGTGCAGGCTGCTGAGAAGGATCTATGTGGTGTCGTTGTTGCTGGAAGTGGAGTTGGGACGACTTCTGTCATCTCTTGGATAGGTATCTCTCATGTAGTCCCCGAGCTGGCTGTCAAGTTGACTCCTATGTTGGGGAATGATGGGGGCTTCCGCTTATGGCAAGACGATTGGTCCGGGGAGGGGATCATGGGGGAACGCTACCCAAGACTGATGCAGATGGTGCAAACAGGAGGGTAGTGGTGCAGGAGGTGTGGGGGGTGGGGTGTTCTCGCCGATCTTTGTGTCTGAGCTTTCGGACCAGAGATGTGACAAGTTCCTTGAGCTGCAGGAGTTGTTGGCTCGGGGTGATGTCCCTTCGGAGGATAGAGATCATTATGAATGGGGTAATGGGAGGTTCTCGGTAAAGAAGGATTATGGTTTCTTCTCGTTAGAAGGGGAGGTGGCAATAGCGGAGGAGGTGGGCGTGTATTTAAAGTTGATTTGGAGGAGCAGGGTGCTGACTCGCATAAAGGTTTTCCTGTGGCTGTTCAGGCTTGGAAGGATTCACACGAAGGCGCGCTGGGGTTGGTTGCTGGCAGTGTTGCAATAGTCGTCCAACTATCCCGAATAGTCAGTCCGACTATGAGGTGCGGTGGGGTACCCGACTGAACAAACCTCCAGTCGGGCAATAGTCGGCCCGACCGAATAGTCGGCCGACTATTCGGCCGACTGGCCCGACTATGAGGCCGACTGGAGGTTGACTCTTCATATTTTTATTTTTTTATTTTCAATTTTCAATATTTATGGGTTACATTTTACCATGGTATCGCCACAAATGTCAAATTCTATGTCTATTATATTGATTGGTACTTTTATCTTGGATTCATGTTAAATAATGACCATATATGTATAAAAATATAAGAATATATGTAGTATAAATAATTTTTATATTAAAAAATACAAAACCGAATAATTCCGAATAGTCGCCCGAATACCGATTATTCTCTATTCAGTGACCCCTCCGACTGAATATCGAATACCGTCTTCTGCAACACTGGTTGTTGGTGGTGGACGACACTTTCTGCGGTAGATGTGGGGTTGGAGTGGAGGATGCAGACCACTTGTTCTTCACGTGCCCGTCCTCGACTGATGTGTGGGGCAGAGTTGACATCTTGTGGCTCAACCCTCGTGATTGCGCGAGTTTCTGGTGGGATATTAGGTCGATCTGCGGTTATGACCACGAGGATTGTATGCTTCTGTTCGCGATGCTTTTGGCGATTTGGTGTATGCGGAATACTATTATATTTGGTGGGGACGTTTTTTATTTTAAGAATGTGATTGATCACTGTAAGGCGTTATGTAGAACCCGGACCATGTAACAAGTTGTATCTTTTTTTAATATATTTATATAAGACTATTCGTTGAACCCACTTAATGATCTAGTGGTAGTACAGTGTGTCTACCACACAAAAGACCAGGGTTCAAATCCCACTCTTGCAGGGGTTGCGTTAGGTAGTCGACGGCCAGCGTAAATAATAGTCGAATCTTTCAACATGGATTTGAGCAAGAATCCATGTAGCCGACCCTACTTATAGTGGGAGAAGGCTTAGCACATTTATATTTTTTTATATAAGACTATTCGTGGTGGTTCCCATTCTGGGAGTCCACCCGTGTACCTTTTCTCAAAAAAATTTTTTGGAAGGGTTCTCGCATGATGGATGCATGCGGGTAAAGAAGTTAGTCCAAAAGAGGTTGCAAAGGAAGTTGTGGACATGTAGTTGGAATATTGGCACTTTGACTGACAAATTGATGGAGATAGTCGATACGATGGAAAGAAGGAAGATTCAGATATTGTGTCTACAAGAGACAAAATGGGTTGGAGAGAAAGAAAGGGAAATTAAGAAGACATGCTTTAAACTTTGGTATTTAGTTTAAGATAAGGGCATAAATGGTGTTGGAATGGTTACAACAACAACAACAACAAAGCCTTTTCCCACAATTAAGTAGGGCCGGCTACATGGATTCTTCGCCTCCATTCAGATCTATCTTGGGTCAATCTCGGACTTATATCCAAAAAACTAAGATCCCTTCGTATAGTCTCTTTCCAACACTTTTTGGGCCGTCCTCGCCCTCTCTTAGCCGGCTCAACATCCCAACACTCACATCTCCTAACCGGTGCATCAGTTGAAGGATTGTATGGTTGAGTTGTAAAGATTTGGGGATTGGATTATCTTGCTAAAAGTGGTGCTCGAAGAAGATATTCTGAATTGTTTAGATGAAAGGACTAAACACGTTTTTTGGGAGGATTTGGATAAGGTTATGCAAGGAATCCCACAAAGAGAGATAATTTGCTTAGGTGGAGATCTTAATGGACATGTGGGAAAGGATGCTTCATGGTATACTAGTGTTCATGGAGGACATGGCTTCGGGGATAGAAATTAAAAGGGTAAAACTATTTTGGATTTTGTAACGACTTATAATCTTTTCATTGCAAACACTTTCTCCAGGAAGAGGGAGAAACTATTAATCACTTATAAGAGTGGCTCGACTAGAACACAAATAGATTATTTTCCGTTGAGAAGAGATCAGTTGTGTTGCAAAGATTGCGAAGTAATCCCAGGATAGAGTCTGACTATCCAACATCTCTTGCTAGTCATTGATGTGCAAATAAAAGAGCTGGTAAAGAAAAGGAGGGCTTCCAAAATGAATAGAAGTAGATGGTGGAATCTTCAATTGAAACAATCAAACTTCAAGGAAAAGGCTTTAGAGTACTTATCTTGGGATTGTAATAGAAGTGCAAACGAGATGTGGAAGACGGTAGCATCTTGTATCCGAAGGATAGTCAAAGATATGCTATGCGAGTCAAAGGGAGGAGCTCCGAGACAAAAGGAGGCTTGGTGGTGGAGTGGAGGGGTGCAAGAGAAGCTTAAAATTAAAAGAGCATGCTTTAAAGCTATGTCTAAGGATAGAACAAATGAAACTGTCGCAAAACTACAAAATAGCGAACAAGGAAGCAAAGAAGGCGGTAAGCGAAGCTAACTCAAAAGGTTATGAAGTTTTGTACAAAAATCTTGACTCTAAGGAAGACCGGTAGGATATATTCAGGTTAGATAAAGCAAGAGAAAGAAAGACCAAAGATCTCTCTCAAGTGAGATGCAGTAAGGATGAGGAAGGTCACATGCTTATTACTCAGAAGGATATAGAGACTAGATGGAAGCAATACTTCCATAAGCTTTTCATTGGGAAGGAAATACAGAGATCACTTTGGGAAATCTAGCTAGTAATGATAGTTATTTGAATCGTGCAAGCTATAGACGAATACAAAGGAAATAGAGGAGGCTTTGTACCCACTTAATGGTCTAGTGGTAGTACAGTGTGTCTACCACACAAAAGACCAGGCTTCAAATCCCACTCTTGCAGGGGTTGCGTTAGGTAGTCGACGGCCAGCGTAAAAAAAGTCGAATATGTCAACATGGATTTGAACAAGAATCCATGTAGCCGACCCTACTTATAGTGGGATAAGGCTTAGTACAATTTTATTGTTTGACTTGGCTTATAAATTTATTCAATGTTATTTGACGAAGTAAGAAAATACATGAAGATTGGACGAGAAGCATCGTGGTGCCTCTTTATAAGAACAAAAGAGACATTCAAAATTGTTCAAATTACAGAGGTATCAAGCTGGTGAGTGATATTATGAAAATTTGGGAACGAGTGATCGAAAGAAGGTTGACGCAAGTTTCCAAAGTAAAAGAAAATCAATTCGGATTCATGCCAGGTTGCTCAACTATTGAAGCCATCCATGGAAATTTATAGAGCTAAAAGGAAGAACCTCAATTTGATTTTATTGATTTAGAGAAGGCTTATGATTTTATCCCAGGGGAGATATTGTGGAGAGTTTTGGAGAAGAGACAAGTACATCTCCTATACATCAACCTCATAAAAGATGTGTATGATAGGGCTTCATCTTGTGTAAGGATACAATCTGGAAAGATTGACTATTTTGACATTAACATTGGTCTGCATCAAGGTATAACTTGAGTCCATTCCGTTTTACTTTGATTATGGATGAGTTGACAAGTCACATTCAGGATGAGATACCTTGGTTTATGTTACTTGCTGATGATATTGTGTTGATTGATGATACTAGAGATGGAGTAAATGAGAAGCTTGAGGTCTGGAGACATTCATTGGAGACTAAAGGATTTCTTATAAGTAGGGCTTAGACTGAATATATGGAGTGCACTTTTGATGGAAGCAATGGTGAAGGAATCAAGGCTACGATTGGTGATGATAACAATCAGAAGATAGATTCTTTTAGATACTTGGGATCTATTTTGCAACATGATGGGGAAATTGATAGAGATGTTACAAATAAAATAAATGCAGGTTGGCTAAAGTGAAGAGGTGCCTCTACTGCTCTCTGTGATAAGAAATTCCTTTGAAAATCAAAGGAAAGTCTTACAAAGCAGTTGTGAGACCTGCTATGTTCTATGGATTTGAATGCTGGCCTATGAACCATAGACATGTGTAGAGATTGACGATAGCAGAAATGAAAATGCTAAGATGGATGTGTGAACACACACGTAAAGATCGGATTCGGAATGATGCCATCAGAAGAAAAGTTGGTGTAGCTTCGATCGAGGATAAGATGCGAGGTGTTTTGACCATTTTCCAAGGAGGTCAGCTGATGCACCGTGAGGAGATGTGAGTGTTACGAAGGGATCTTAGTTTTTTGGATCTAAGATGATCCAAGATAGATCTTAATGGAGGTAAAGAATCCATGTAGCCGACCATATTTAATGTGGGAAAAGGCTTTGTTGTTGTTATTGTTGTTGTGGCTGCTTATATGGGCCAGACATCTATAAAATTCTCATACGTTTGTTACTAATTATGTCTTCATATGATTTATTTTCTGAATTTTCATGGGCACATGTCCTATTGGCTCAACTGCCAAGTCTGCCAAGTCCTATGTAGATTAGATATGCGTCTCAATTCAGGCTACTGTCTATTTCAGTGCGTCAGATTGGTTGCATCGTTTTTACTCTCCTTTGATAGCTACTTTTTATTCTATTTCCAGGCTCTAGCAGTGCAAGGATTGAAAACGGGGGGTACTGTAAGGCAACGTGCTGAGAGGCTTTTTCTGACTAAGGTATTCAATACATGCTTATACTTCATTTTTTAGATATTTCCGTGGTTAAGGGTCAAGATGAACCTTGTCAAGACAATGAATTCAAGTTGATCGTTATACTACATGCTATATATATAATAACATGCGGTTATTCCACTATCTAAAACTTTAAATTGCCAACGTGCACCAAAGTTCTTTCGCGTTTAAAAATTTTTATTTGATGAAGGTTGGATTTTTTGCCACGTAACTTCTTCCACCGACAGTTGTGGTAGAAGCTCATGATGCATGATAACATGCCAAGTTGCTAGAAATTCATCTCACTATTGAAAGTTGGATTCTTTCAAAATACTTTTGAAAGTTGAAAGCCCATTAGGTATTTATTCGTTAAAAGTGGCTGCCCTGTGAAGTTTTTCAGGTCAGTTAATTCTGCGCAATCTAATGTTATCATGCCCAACAAACATCAAATTTTTCGTGCATTTGTAAGAATGATCTTTGTTTGGTAAAGGGGCAGCGTTTAGTTTGTACTATGTATGAAAATGTCCTGGGCTAAGTTTTATATTAGCTGAAACTAAAGGTACAATGCCATTGACTCTGTCACGATCTTGACTATATAAAGGGCCATCTTCTGCTTTTCGACATGGAGACTCAATCTCCATAATATAAATAAGAAGAAAAGACTTATTGTTTCGCACTATACATCTGGTCTCAGATTTGGGTTAGAAACTTGATGCGGGCTCATAAAAAATTATTTTCTTTGTTCTAACCCAGGTTTTTCTTTGCCCACCTGGTTCTATAAGTTTAAGCCCCCCTCCCCCCCCCCAAAAAAAAAGGCTTTGAGGATATTTGGAATCATTTCTATTTTCATAATTTTCGCATTGGTGTTGTCTTGTTCTTTAAAAAAAGAGTGCAGAAAAATAGCGTGATAAGCTTTCTGGTAGGACTAGTAGGAAAAAAGGTCCTGGATGCTTCAATTAGCTTTTGTTGTGAGGCGCTCCGAGGTCTCGGCCACATTGTTGACGGCATTTTTACTATTGGAAATTGTACTAAAAGATTGCAAGATCATTCCAATTGAGGCTTTAGCTGCCTAATATCATATTGCTTGTGTATCTGTAGATGAGGAAGCTACACGGGAAGCAAACCGTGTGTGGGTAGACAATAATTATTGGTGATATCTTGAAAAATCAAAAGAATGTTTTGAGGAGAAAATGCTCAAGAATGCATTAGGATCTTGTTGCAAATTTTGACGAGATCTATAAATCGATGACAATGGGTGCTAGAAAAGTTGCTAAAGATGTTCTAGTTGTGCTTAAGGGAGGTGCACTAGCATTAGAAGGAATCTTGGTGATAGAGTGGAGAAGTAAATTAGAAATTAAGAGTCAAAACAAAGAGTTCCAAGTCCACATGTTTAAGGTTGGTGAAGTATAAGCGGAACTTAGGGTGTGTTTGGATAGAGGGTTACCTCGAGGTAACCTGGGGGAGGGTAATCTGTTTTTGTGGTTTGGTGTTTGGATACAGGGTTTGGGTTGATAGGGTTTGTTGTGATGTGATTGCATTGAAGTTTGAAAAAAGTGAGTAGTTATTGTGATGTGATTGTATTGAAGTTTGGAAAAGTAAGTAGACGTTGAGTATTTTATAATTTTTAGATGATAAGATGGTATAATATTTTTTTGTTAAAATAGATGAAAGAGAAATAAATTGTTTAATGTATTAAATAGGAGAGAGTGTGGACCCCACAAGAGAGAGAGAGAGGAAAATATGGGTTTTGGGGGACCCCCCAAATGGGAGTTAACCCCCTATCCGAACGGATCATTAGTTTTTCAAGTCTTTCTACGTAATTATTATGACAAGAAATTTAGGAGAATATAAAATGACAAAGAAGTCAAAAAAGGCATTTAGTGAAGTAAGGGCAGAAGTTTGAACATTTTTATCTCAAGCTTGCCATACAGGAATGTAAAGAGACATCTTAAAGCTAGTAGCAGAGAGCACTGATTGTCCTTTAATGGCTAGGAAAGATGCAAAACAAAGGTGTAAATTAATTTTGTAGATTCTTTTGATGGGATTGATTTGCAGCTATATTCTTAATGGTGTTAAAGGACCAAGGTCTTAAATATCGGATTTTGATTTTGCTTCAGTAAACCATGAAAGAGAAATTCGATGGAAATTTGGTGAAATGGTCAGAAATGGGGGGAAATACTTGAAAGCTCATTTTTTTAAAATTAAAATTTCCAATATTTTTTTATTCAATAAATGAGAAAGAAATACACAGTTAAATGGTCAGAAATGGGGGGAAATACTTGAAAGTTCATTTTTTTAAAATTAAAATTTCCAATATTTTTTAACTCAATAAATGAGAAAGAAATACCCAGTTTTTTGCAAAACGTAAGATATTAATATGATATGTTACATTAAATTTCCATCCAATCGCTCCAACAGTTAAAAAATTAGTATGCTCCAACAGTTAATTAGAACCAGATTTGAAATCGAAATTAGAAACCATTAGTTTTACCTCTTGAATATGAAGAAAATGGTGACACGTGCAATAATAATGGATAAAAACCTTAGCCAACAAAGTGTACTAGTAAAATTTTATCTTATGTAATAAGTTGAAGATCGAAATGATAGCGTAGAATATATATCTAATATACTTTCAACTTAGAAAAATATTCAAAATTTGAAATTAAATAACACACACACAACTACACAAATCCTTCTAACATTTATGTCTAATAGATAATTGTATAGCTTGCGATCATAAAATATATATGATACAAGACCCAAACAAATCAATTAACACCAAGAAACCGTGTAGCATTCACAAATACGATTTATATCCAAGCTGATAGTAGGAAAATACTTACAGTCACAAAATTTGGAAAGTTGCTAACAACCTAGCACTCGCACAACCACACGCACCCTGTGTAGTAGAGAGAAGCCCCAAGAAAGGAAGTCCTAAATGTAGGATTTTGGTTTCGTTTTGCGAAGTCCAAAAAGAGAAACTTCGAAGAATTTTGGTGAAATCGTTGAAATATTGGATATGACTCTAAACTTGATTTTTTTTCCAAAAGGCAAGGTTTTTAATATTCCTAAGTCAATAAATAAAATAGAAATGCACACATAATTGTAAAATAAAATTGTAAATATAAGTTTTGAAGTAGTATTATCGTCATAATCATCACACATGTTGATGTGTAGAGCAATGCATTGCCTAGAGTCAGAACTGTATGCTAAACTGGAAGAAAAAGCCATGATAATCACCTCGTCAATAAGAATGAGGTGACACATGATACAATAACTACCAATCAAAACATATGTATCAAAATAAAGAAGCAATAAAAAATAAAGTTCTTCAGCTAAAACTTGAATTTAACTCTTAAATCTTGTGTCTAACTGATTTGGTTTGGATTTAGATCTAAAAGTTATATACGAACTAAAGAAACTTCTTAAACAATGTAAATCACTTTAACAATTCAACACATCGATGAATAAATAAGTGAACAATCATTAATATATGCAAATTTCGATGAAAGCGAAGTGTAGTTACCTTATTTTTGTTGTTTCTCCGAAACAACATGCAATTTCGATGAACTTTCATTGACATTTCGTTGACATTTCGTTGAAATCCTGGAAAAAAATAATGCAGCGTTTCAATTTCGTTGACATAGAGAAAGGGAGATTTCGGAGAAATTAGTAGGAATCGTTGAAATTTAAGTCCATGTAACGGACTCTAGAGCTCACGTGAATCATGCTTGTTATTTATTAATTTGAAGAAATGAAGTAAATGAGACTTTAAAAATGATGGAAAACTTGGCTCAAAAAAATTATGGAAAACTGTTTGCGCAGATGACATTTCCCATGGATTCTGGAAGCTATTGGGCGATGGTCAAGAAAATAACAAATGATTAGAGAAAAAAAAATATTTTGATATTCTTGTCCAAAAACGAAGGGGACACACCAAGCCATGCAAACTATAGTGATATCAAATTAATAATGATGATTATTCGAGGTGGTTCCCATCACAGGGCTCCATCGGCATACTGATTCAAAAAAAATTAATAATGCTGGAGTAATATTTGAAAAGAGGCTAATTAAGTCTCAACAGTTTCTACTTTTCTGTTTGATTTCATACTTGATAGGTCTGTAACTGAGAGCATATGCCTCGTGAGATGTTTGAGGGGGGGGGGTTAGATTAAGAAATGCCCTTAATGTTTTTTTTTTGTTTAGAAGATTTGTGATAATGTGAGAAATCCCATGGAGAATTTAGATAAGAGAGGGTACCTATTTTGTACATTGACGTGCTAAGAAATATGTAATCGAGCAGTCGTTTGTTTAAGCGCTCCGATTAGTGCTGTGAATCTATTTTGATACTCGTTATGAAGAAGGGTTCACATTTATTCTTATCTGTTACCTTGGTAATGGACGGAGTAATGAAATTCGGGAAATGTCTGATGGGTGAAGCAGGTTAATAACTTTATTTCTACTGACTCTATTAAAATGTGTATTACAGGCCCCTGTATGCATGCCTCACTCAAACCCAACTATTCTCATAGTAGACGACATGGAACTTTTAACATATGATTCCATACGAGATCCAATTGCCCATTGGACTCAACCCCTCTATTACTAATACATGCCTTTTGATGTTAATGTCTTAATGATCGACTTGCTAATCTTGAATGACCAACGTTACTCGAGAATTTAAAATCGTCTTTTTCTTAATGGTTGTAAAATTTCAATGGTCTTATTTGTTTATTTAAAATTTAATGATGAATCCTATCTGTTACATTAATGTACTAATCTAATTTTAATTGCGCGTGTGTATAATCACCATAACACGTCTCAAAAGCAATATAGATGACTGACTGAAAATTTTCAAGCTAATTTCTAGGCAAGTTTTTTTTTTAATTTTTTATATAATGAATCCTAATTGAGATACTGTTTTGCTTGTAAAAGGATGATGTACAGAAAATTCACTTTTACTTGTGGACTTTCGCCCATTATCTTTATCTTCCAATAGTTGTTTTCGTTGTTTTTTCTACTAGTCTTATTTTGACTGCGATGAGTATTTCCCAATGTGGTGCGATGTGCCATCTATCTCAACAATTTATGTGATGGAAGACTTGCAATTGCTAAAGTTGAGTTGCAAAAACTTATACATGTATATGTAAGGATATTTTGTTGCGTAAAATTTAGATTTTTATCAGTTGTGCCGTCCTTCGATATTGCCATATTATTTATGCCCCTCCTTTTTTTGGAATATCAATTTTACCCCTAACCTCTTCACAGACATCACTTGTGCCACTCGGGTTAGTTGTCGTCCATACTCATTCCATACGGACATTACATTTGTGGACATACGGGTAACTAGATGAATAATTGAGGGCAGAAATGTCTTTTTCTTCTCCTTTTCTTCTTCCTCCTACTCTCCCTCCCTCCTCTAGCCCTTCCTCCTCCTTTGACCACCTCCTACTCCACCCCTTCCCCTCCCGTCCCTCCTCCTTTGACAACCTCCTCCGCTCCTCCCTTTCCAGCGCTTACTCCTTCTCCGACCACCTCCTCCTCCACCCCTTCCCCCTCCCCTTCCAGCCCCTCTTCCTCCTTCGCCCTTCCCTCTCCAACCCCTCCTCTGCCGCCCTTGCTATAGCCCCTTTCCCTTCTCCGACCATCTCCTCCTCTGTCCTGTCCCCCTTCACCCCTCACCCTCATCTAAGTTATGGTGTGCTCCCCATGCCTTCTCAACTGTGCGAGCAACCTCAGACCCATCATGAGTATGTCACCTCCATTAGACATACAACCATATACCATCATCTCTGTGCAATATTGGAGGAGGAGGGTGGAGGACAACCCACATTCTCATCTCCTTCATCGCATGGAAGAAGAAGAGAACCCATATTAAGTGCCCTCTCCTCTCGTTTTCAGATCCAATAAATTAACAAGACCTCAACTTCGCCCTCTCTAGTTTGCAAATTCTCAAAAGATATCTTTTGAAATATTGCGTGTATCCCACTGTTCTCAAAGATGCGTGGCTGAAGCAGCTACTTTGGTGGCCGACGGAGGAGATAGTCAGGGCATGGGGTTTTGCTTTGGAGGAGGGAGTGGGTTTGTTTTGACACTTATGTCCTCGCTATTCAAATCATGGTATGTATAAACCATGGTTTAGTTCAACTCATTGACGGTGAAACTAACGGAAGGATACAAGTGGTAACAATGCAAGTAAGTCAGGGGCACACCTGATATTTCAAAAAAAGAGGGACATACTGATATTGCAATATCTAAGGACATAATCGATAAAAACCCATAAAATTTTGACTATTTAGAAAGACCTGTAACCCCGAACTCTAGCTGTAAATTGTCCCATATGCCATGAACATGTGCATAGTAGACATCCCTGTTTCTATTTTGGGTTAAAAATAAAAAAAGTTAAAAAGATGGTTTTATGGGGTAACCCCTGTGTGGCATATAAATGTTCGGTTGTTTGCTGTGATGAGTTTTTGATAAGCCTTTATCGATATCGTAAAGTGATGCTTTAACAAGAATAACACAAGTTTGTACTGACTAAATACAAACTTTGTATCCGGAAAAATATTTATGCTTGAAGTGATAAGGTATAAATTATAAAAAGGTTCCCATCTATGCATCAATACCCGGATTTTGGGTCCTTATTTTCCGAATGTAACAGATATGTTTTAGAGTTCATGGTTTACAAAAAAAAAACTTTTACGGAAGCTTATGGAAGGCTTCATTTGAGACAAATAATGAAATAAAATTGGATCTTATCTTTTATAAGTTTCAAAAATGGGGATTCTATCTGGAATTGATGCAAAGATGTGGATAATTTATGGAATGATAATTTGAGAATCACATCTCAACCCTTGATTTTAAGCTAGCGTTTTTTTGGCATCATATTTGCAATTTTAAACCGAACCTTCCTATTTGCGCTGGTAGCTAGTTCTTTCTAGCCAGTGGAAGAGGGAAACTTAATTTGAGACACTTTACTTGTAATTTCTTGTGCCTGTTTGTAGTTTTGGCAATTTAGGTATCGATTATAATCATTTTTTTAATTAGCACCGATTGTCCCCAATTGTTTCAGGATACACCCTTGGAGCAGCTGGATAAGAAACATTTTGCTAAAGGACCACGGAATTTGGAGAAAATAGGTGGAACTGAAATTTCAAAATTACATTCCATGAAAGAGGTTGCCATGTTGGAGGGTAAAGTGCAGAAGTTATGCGAACTGCTACATGAGGTTAGTTGACTTGCAAATTTGTGAATTATACCTTTTGAAGGGCTATTTTTATAGTTTCATAGGCATTTGAACTTGCAATTTTCTTGTTGGAATATCTTTATGGTTAAATTGGCTTTAGTTCATCTTTTGAAATTCATGCAGACAATTGTACAAACGAAAGAAAATGTTGAAAAGAAACAAGCTCTCACATACGAGGAAATGGAAGCGGAGCGGGAGGAGGTAATGTTTGCACCTAGAGAACATCTTTGTCATCTTATTTATAATAAGAGTCTGATATTCTTGGCAGCTATCTCTCGTAGTTTATTATTATTTATTTACATCTACTAATACAGTTTCTCCAATCCAAAACAGGAAGAAGTACAGGCAGATACTGAGAGTGATGATGAAGATCAACAAATTTATAATCCACTCAAGCTGCCCATGGGTTGGGATGGAAAACCTATCCCATATTGGTTGTATAAGCTTCATGGCCTAGGACAGGTATGATATATGCTTGACATATGTTTGGTCCATGCTAGATATATTTTAGTGCTTGCTCAAATGATGGCTTAAAGATGCAATTCAATGATATTATTAGTTTTCTTTTTTTCATGTTCCTCTTTGTTTGTCCTTGTACCATTCCGTTGCCATTTTAATATGAGTCATGATATTTATTTTTAAATTGCATGCTTTTTCTATTTTTCGGACTCTCTGGAGTCTATATGTAGCACGGGGGTACACAAGGAGATTGAGCCATAGGTCTTAAGCACGATTTTGAGCTGGGGTAGAGCTTATATACTCGATTGACGTTTTATGCGGAGAATAGCGAAGACTCAAGTAATTGGATAATTGACTCTTGTCACAATTTATCATGAGAAATCTCAATGAAGAAACACAACTCCTAAGCCACTTTCCTAGTGGAGTAGGTAGGACGATCATCCTGAACCATGTAATTCCATGTTTTAATGCTTGTTGTTCCACTAACTAGTTTAAAATATTAATTTCTAATGATTCCATAGTAAATTGGTTCTAAGTCTTTGTCTTGAGATTCATATTCATTTCAATATCTTTTTGAATCTGAAGTTTGTTGCTTATGCGAGATGGGCATGTCAAACAATGGTGATGCAATGCATGCATCACTAGAGCCGTGTAGTGAAGCAATGCATTGGGTGCTGATCTCGTGTGATTACAACTGAGGTTAAGGTGGAGAACGAGGGCACAAAGATGATCCTCTGTGGTAGTGTAGTAGAAGGACATGGTTGTAATGGGCATATTAAATCTAGTTGAAGTTGTTGATCTAGTGGTGTTGACATGTAATGGCACAAGCACTAATAGGATGCAGCCTCAAGTTTTGTTGTTGGTGACGACAAGGTTATGTGTGAGAGAAAGGCATAAAAACGAGGTACATCTTAAGACATCGAAGGTGGCACATAGTTTACAACCAACTTGAAGCAGTGCAAGATGTCATCATCAAGATTGGCTTCTGTGACAAGGAATGTTGGGTCTTATACATGATGCTACATGATGTCATCATCAGTGAATCTGTTTTAGTTTGACATCTCTTATTGGGAAAATATTTCGTGCCAACACCATATTTTTTTAGCAAGAGTTAAATGAATAAACACAAGTATTGAAAAAAAGGATAATATTCCATATCAGGGTAGAAATGTTTACCTTCCTCGATGATTGTGGTGCCGTGTAGGGTCGAGGAGGGCAAAGAAGGTGTAGTGACGAGCTGCGGAGAGAGGCAACGGTATCTTCGTGCAAGTAAGGATTGTGTGCACTGCAATGCAAGTCGTCGACGACTTGCTGGGAGGGAGGGAGGAGGCGCAATCGCGCTACAAGGGAAGGACAGGGAGGGTACACGGCCACAAGAAGGGAGGTGGGGGGGCTGGTAGTGCTAGAGCAGGCGCACGAGTTCACGAGGGTGGCCTGGAGGGTTTTGCTTTTGCACGATGAGGGAGTCAACGTGTGCATGCCCTCTGCTTGGGTCTTAATGGTTGAAACCCTTACCGAATGCATTAGGCCTGACTTCATTATCAGGTTGGGCTAGGGTCGGGTCAATTATTCAGGTGGAACTTCGGGCTCAGACCCGCTGCAACTCAAACTCGGCCCGGAATCAGATTCGAGCCAAAAAACTGGCCCAAGCCTGCCCGTTTATTGTTCGTGTCTGGTCCTGGGTCGGGCTTCGTCGGGTCAAGCACCATACTGGGCTGGTCCGGGTTGAAAAAGAACTCATCCTTGCATGTAGCTGACCTATCGTCAATATCAATATGAGTCAAGGAAATGACTATTAAAGTTGGGTTTTTCATAAAATTAGGGTTTCCATTGCTTTAATCAATAAATAAGTAAAATACATGCTTATCTGCTAAAATATAGGTCAAAGCACAAGTTTTGTAGTAATGTTGACTTCATAATCATCACACACGTTGAAATAAAGTACTATGCAAGGCGTGTAATTAGAAATTTAGTCATGAAGGATGCGTAAGTAACTTGAAATAACAAATAAAACTTATAATCCATATTGTAAATAAATACAATACTTACCATGTGATGCAATACACAACACTAAGTTTTATTGTAATTTTATTTTATTGTAAAATAAGTCACAATCTTGGGATGCGTCTTTTGTGTGAAAGGTTGATTTCCTATTGGGTTAACTCCTTATATAAGGCAAACTGTTCCTCTGTAATTGGGGAGTTGAATTGATATTAGATTTAAAATGACCTTTGGCTAATCCTTCTTCCCCCTTTGCATTTCTTTCTTCTCTTAATTCCTCAAATCCACTCGTCTCCTCCTTTCATCTTCTCCCTCACACAGATTTGCATGCTTCTCCTTATCCCCTCAGTCCAATTTCCTCTTTTCTTTTCCCGTAGCAATTCCTCCCTTTTTTTTAGTCCGCATTAATTGATATCAATGCTTGGAAATCGAATCGTTTCCACAGTTTGAGGATCATGTCGAATATTGGTGGATGAAGTTCTATCTGAGTCATCTTGGCTATGGTTTGCATTCACGATTGAAGAAATTCAAGCATTGTTTGCTATCAAACATAAGGTACAATTATGGTTAGATTTGCTGATCGAGGAGGAAACATTCATCAACAAAATAGAAGAAGATTCCATCACCAAATAACCCTCGAGGTGAAGAACCCCAAGTTCTCGATTTGTTCACATCCTAAACTACCGTCATGGCATTAAATTTTAGCGAAATTCGGTCGAATTTCTGTCGAATATCGATATCCAGTCGAAATCGAAATTCGACCGAAATGACCGAAATATGGGGGTCCTGGTACAAAAAATGTCCGAAATGATCGAAATGTCGATCGAAATTTGACCGAAATTCCATCGAAATTCTGTTTTGGTCGTCACCGAAATCGACATTTAAGGCCTTGACTACCGTCATGATGCCCTCACATCACCACTACTACCATCTACAACACTGCTTCAACCACCACCACCACCTTCATCGTTGATTCTAGCAATGCGACCCTAGTCTGCGTCGGTGCACAACACTCTTGCAGCTCTTGTCGATTGGTGCCTCCATAATCGCTTTGATTGGAAGTATTGGCTACCTTCATTTTCCCAACTAATGCCACACAAGGAGGGTCACATGGAGTGTTACCGGTGCAGGACTCGAGTTCTGAAATCTTGCCTAGCGAGCTCTGTCGCTACAACTCCCGTAAGCGTTGGCATTATCACCCTCCCTGAAGTAGGTGTTGCTGCCTTGACCTCCAACGAGTACATCGTGCACACGATAACCATCACCATCACCGCAAGTGTTGCTACCATCGCTGCCTTCCTCACGAGCGCCGTCACATGCCTCTTCAACGCCATCACATCTACTGCCCGTTGAACCTATGCCACCTGTCAATCGTGGGTTGCAAGAGGCTCATACCTCGCAAAACTTGGTGCCATCTCCTCTAACTCGTTCGCTGCTATTCTGGATATAAGGGAGCAAAAAACCTAGAACCTTTGTTAAGGTTGGGAACCATATCCCTTGATAAAAGGAATTGTTGACTATTAAGGGTCTTTTTCAATGAAGCGTCTTCTCCAAAACTACTTTGCCAAAAGGTTAAAGTTAAACAAGGCATAGAAGGAGACTTCGCCCCTTCGTGGGAAAATTTGCAAATGTAATGCTGAATTGAAAAAGGAAATCTATGAATCTGGATTAATCTTTCAACAAATTCTGATGAAATTCATTAATGTTGGATCCAAAGATCTAGCAACTGACCAGGAAATGAGTTTTTCAAAGTGAAGGACATACATTTAGTTTTGTTGTATTTATACTTTTATTGTAAAACAACAAAAGTCACAATCTTGGGATGCATCTTTTGGTTCGTATGTGTCTTATGGGTGAAACATTTCTTTCCTAATGGGTTAATTCCCTATATAAGACAACCCACTCCTATGTAATTGGGGAGTTGAAATTATATCAGATTTAAGATAGTCTTTGGCTTATCTTTCTTTGAATTTCTTTCTTCTCTTAGTTCCTCCAATCCAACTCATGCAACTTTATGTGCTCCTTATTCGTTTATTCTAGTTTCCTCTTTTCTCACCCCTTAAAATTCTTCCCTAATTTTAGTCCATGTCACCATGTAAATATGTATTCGACACTTGTTAAAACCAAGAGCTTTTAGATGGATCAATATGCCATGTTTGTTGCTCATCTATTTATATTTTATGATCGAGTCCTTATATTCCATATAATTTTCCTGTCACAGTGGTACAATTTCGTGTAGCCCATTAGATAATGCATACATTCATGGTCAGGTTAACCACATGTACGAGGATTAGGAGGCCAATCTGAGGATAATAGCCTGAAATACTAATATCCATGATATTCATGGCCTCAGATACAAGTGCTCATTATGATGCTAATATCATTATCGCTATTTCCGGCTTTCCCACTTCCAGCCTAGAGTCCTTTAAGAGTTGTCCCCGAAACTATATATATATATATATATATCAAATGGCTAAGTGGGTTTATTTGATTAATTGAACCAGAATCTCATACCCTTATCTCTCCTAGAGTAGAGGGCTGTCTTCCCTCCTTCGAAGAGGAAAGAGGTGTAGGCCTCACAATATACGTTGTTTTGTATCACTCCTTCCCAGGGACAAGGGCCTTGTACTTTACTAGGCCTGGAAATCTCAGAAATCTACTATCTCAACAACCTTTTTCCCAGATCGACGATCTTCACAAATGCTCACTATACGAAATGTGGTGAAATGGGGGAAACATGTGATTACTATCGACTATATTAGGTAAATTAGTTTTAAAAATAAGAGGAGTTTTTACTGTTTCGCATATTGATGATATTTCAACTATATATTGATGATGTTGGTGATGTATCGACGACAAGTCGGCTATACCCTAAAAAAATGTATACTCCATAATGATGTCATTGTCTCTAGACATATCACTGATGCGTTGCTGAGTTAATGCCATGCATGGACTTCCCGACGACATTAGATGAAATATTTTCACGTCATTATTGACAACTAGACAACTCATTATCAGGTGAAATTTTTAAGAGGAGGAAAATTGATGCAATCCCAACTTAGGGGTTTAATAACTTTGAGATTAATGAATATCTAATTAATATATCTAATTAATTAAATTAGGGTCCATTAGAAGCCAATTTAGTAGACATGATTGGAATTTCATTTTTCTTCAAGTATTTCCTATTCTCCCCCTTCTATATAATAGGGCTAGTAAGCTTTTGTAATAAGGAAGTTATACGGAATGGAAAATTGGAGTTGAGGGGTTTGGGGAAAAAGGGGACCCATGTGAGATTCTTTCTTTAGTGGGTTGTGGATGTTATCATGCTATGTGAGAATTATTTCAAGCTTTGTAGAGAGTAGGAATAATGGCATATGTAAGGTCGATTCCTAGAAGGCTTCATGACGATAAACTCGGTTGGGATCTCTAGAGGTCAATTGCTAGAGCAGAGTCATGCCTTGTTTGCCTGGAGGTTTTGAGAGGGTGATTTGGGCCAGAGGTGAGGTTGATGTGCTGGTTGTAGTGATGATGGGAGTTTTTGGGCCAATAAGAGGAAGGAGGGTAGAGCTCTAGAAGACTTGCGAATGGCTATGGGCAAGGTAGGGTGGCACCTTTTTATTCGAAGGGGACTATAATGTTGTGTTTCATTAATCATACTCTGTTGGTTTGTGCGTCCAATGATGGACTGCTATATGGTTCTCACTATATGTTCGAGAATTCTCAGTTACTCAAGCTAGACTTTTGACAGACGATGGTCACTAAAGGGTCGTAATGACGATTGATTTTGTGATTACAACCCTGTCAACCTCATTTAGGTCTCTGAAATACTTTATGATCGGGCATGGGATTGGTGTTGTCTGGCACGCTTACAACATATTAAGGTAAT
This sequence comes from Ottelia alismoides, assembly GCA_037367405.1. Taxonomy (NCBI): domain Eukaryota; kingdom Viridiplantae; phylum Streptophyta; class Magnoliopsida; order Alismatales; family Hydrocharitaceae; genus Ottelia; species Ottelia alismoides. The sequence continues at coordinate 580,978 of JAZKJV010005587.1, read as the reverse complement.
GGACAAGGTTGAGGAATTAAATGTCAATAAAATTATAGATCTGACATTAATTGGAGATGGTGAGAATCAAGGTACACATCTTTGGAAGAGAGTTTGAAATGAATAACCATGATGAGAAATTGAGGAAAACATTATTAGAATAACATATTGGGGAAGAAATGATGCGAGTGTGAGTAGTTACCATTAGTTGTGTCAGGAAAGCCTGAAGGTAGCATCAACGACGGAAATACGATGCAACGGTAGCATCAACATCAAGCAACGATGAAGAAAGATGCTATTGACAACGAGCAAAACCGGAGAGAAGGCGATTGACGAGCCCTAAAGTCATCTTTCTTAATTTTGTATCGATGTAGCCGGGTAATTTAGATCCATAAAAAATGACCACACTGAAAGATTAATATGGAAAATTAATTCTCAATGCAGTCAGTTTATTTATTTTACTTAGGTAAGTTCCAAGATCGAACTCAGTGAGACAATGTGAGCATCTAGAATTAATTATTAAATAATCTAGAGAAATTTGGTTTTCAAGGAAGAATTATTTTCTAATATGTTTATAATTTTCGGATTTTTATGGGTTTTTAAATAAGATATGTAATTAATTGCTAAAAGAAATATGATGCATGAATTTTCAAAATAATTTTAACGTTGAGAAAATAATGTTATGCTTTGTGGTGAGAGAGAAATAAAGAAATAAATGCAATATTTTTGTGAGTTTTAAATGATAGATATGAGTGCAATGATAAACACCGACCAAGCAATCCGGCCAAGCCAAGCAAGTTAATTCAATCCAGAGCCTCCCCTTGATTAATTTGTGAGCAATTAATGTCCAATTAATCTCCAATCAAATCCACAGAAAAAATGCACAAATTTCTGAGCAATAGAGTCAATCACAATGAATAAATACGCTCCGAATAAATGAATAACCTCTTCTAATTATTTGATGTTCAATAGTCTCAGAATGAAGAATTAATACTTCTGTTTGATAGAGAGTTAAATAATCATCAAAATAATATAAAATATACCAAAATCCGATCACGCATGCACATCATATGAATCATTGAATTTCAGGGATCTAAAATAATTAAAATATGCTCAAGTTGGACCTTTTGGGGGTATTCTTGTAATTTCCAATCCCGTTTGAGCTTTGGTGCAATTTATCCCTAGCGGGGACACATGTGCAATTCATGGAAGTTTGGGGATCTTCATGCAATTTGTCCAAGGTCGTGTGCATGGTACACGTGACTTTGAGCTCTTTGTGATTTTGGGAAGCTGGAGGGGCTGGGGCTTGCGTGTGCGTGAGGACGTGAGTGGTGGATGTTCAGGTGTTGACTCGTGGTTCAGGGCTCCCCAACCTCCACATGGCTTGTGTTGGATGCCTCGGTCCTCCTCAAGGCTCTAGGCTAAGATATCGAGCTTGGGGTTGATCTCGGTTGTCTGATGAAGATGATCCAATTGCTTCTGTTTGGGCATATTATTGGACGACCGAGATGCATAATTTTCTTGATCAGAGGGCTCCTATACGTCCTAGTCCCGGGGTTCTTCCTCGACGATCGGTTGACCGCTTGCTTGGACGAGAAGGGTGGAGCGGAAGCATAGCTCCTTGGTGGTGATGGTCTGAGCTTGCACGATGACGGGTTGCGAGAGATGGAGGGGAAGTGAGGGGATGTCAAAGTGAGGGTGATTGATGGCGGTGATGAACATTGATACTTGGATCTCAACGATGAAGTAAGAAAAGAAGAGAAGAAGGAGATGCACAACTGAAAGAAGAAGTGGAAGGTGTCGCCTAGAGGTTGGTGTTAGAAAATAGGAAGCGGAAGTGAAAACATGGACAAGGAATAAAGAAAAATAAGAACAACGTGATTTTACGTGGAACCCTACTCCGTGAGGAGCGGGATGAAACCACAGGAGAAGCCCTCAAAGGGGCATATGCTCCATTGCTTTTTCTCAATGGTTACAGGAGGTCTGGGGCTCCTTATATAGCCTCCACAGAGCCTCCAAGTTCCATTACTGGAGAATGTGGGACTAAACAACTGGATGGGGTAAATGGTTCCTGGAGGTATCCATTTACCCATCTACAACTCAATAGGCGCACATAACAAATACTCCAACACTCCCCCTCAAGCTGGAGCATGCAATGCTCAGCTTGAACAAACCGAAAGAGACTCAACTCAACGCTACAGAACACTACGGACAATATCAACCCAACGCGCACAACTGCTGCTGTCGAGGACATTGCTTCTCATGACGTGCATGTGAGAAGGACGAACTGGCTGGAGTGTGAGTCAACTGAAGACTCGGAATCTGACCATCGTGTCTGAAATTGCGCCTGGAGTCTCCTCGTCGGAGAACTGGGTCTCTCCCATCTGGCTCATAGAATGATACTCTACTCTGGAGTACCTATGATTCACATGAAAACTCTGGCCGAACAACAAGAAGAAGAATGTTGGGGACCATTGAACAAACGATGGCTAAACATCTGCTCATCTGAAAACAAGACCGCTTCCATGTGCGTGTCTGAAATTGGAGACTCGGAATCAATTGCCGAGTCTGAACTGTAGAGTCTGAACAATTGGCTGGTCTGGAGACTGACATCTGAATTTGGAATTTGGAGCAAGACCTGTGACTCTACATAATACTCCCCCTTTCTCACATACTTGTCGGAAAATGACATCGACAAAGTTGGGAGAAGACAAGATAAATGGGGAGAAAACAAAATCAAATAAGCCGATTATAATTTTTTCCGGCTTCTCATTTTTTTGAAAGTTTTGCGTACGACTTTTTCTTGTCGCGCCTCTTTTTTTGGAACTTTTTTTAATACAAACTTCAGCCTTTTTTTCAATCAGGCCCAACAAATAAAATAAAAGTGCTTAGGCCCATAAAAGGCAACGATCATACCTCCTCTCATTTTTGCCATTTTCATCATTTTCCCACATCAGGTTTCTTTTACGCCAATCATCATTCCCCCTTCTTTAGGTAATCGACAACTCCCTCTCCAGTTTTTTTCTCAAAGGCTTATCTCTCTCTCTCTCTCTCTCTCTTTTTCAAATCTCACGGCAACTCCCCTTTTTCCTTCATTCATTCTATTTTTTTTAAATGAGGGCCATTGGCATGGGGCTCTGGAAACACAAACCGCCATCGTCTCTGAGCTCTTCGTGCCTGGAGGACATGCCACACCTGGAGAGGAAGCTGGAAGGAGATGAGTCGCGGCGAGCTCTGGAGGAGGGAGGCCATCGCACGGGGGTGTGCGAGTGTTGTGTGCCCGCGCGATGCGGTCTGGACAGGAACACAGGTCGTCCACGAGGGCGATCTGGAGGGGAGGGGGATTCCTCTTGATTTTGGCAGCACAGGGCTCCAGGGAGGAGCGTTGATGACCTCGCCGCCACCGCACGGCATATGGACCTTTAACTTTGTGATCTCCTCGACCATCTGTCGGGTCGCTTAGTTCTGCTGTGACGTGTTGTGATACATAATCAGAGGAGGAGTATGCTGGACTCCGGCAGAAGCCAGGCGAGCTTCCTCATGCAGACGTTCACGCGCAGGAGAGCACTGTGCGAGGAAGAGGTTCCGCTTAGCGACATGACTGAGCGCCCTCGCCGAGGATCTTTGGAGATGAGGTGCTTGGCGATGAAGAGACGAATCTCGAATCCACTACTGTGTGCCTGGAGGACCTTGACGGGTCTGGATTGTTGGGGCAGTAGAGGAGCATGCCTGGGAAGGAGGAGCCCTAGGATTAGGGCTCGCATGCTTCGATGGCTGGAGGCGCTGCTGGGAGATCTCGTCAAGGAGATCCGAGAGAACGCCTGTAGCATCGCGTGCTTCGAAGGCATGATTAGGGCTCTAACATGGTATCAGAGCGGGTTCGATTCTCTTGGATTTGTTTGTTATAGTTTTATTTATCATATTATGTTCGAGATTCGATTCAAAGCGAGGTTTTATTTTTATCATATTCGAGGATCTGTTCTGGAAATCCCTGCCGTCATACAGATCTATCTCTAGACGGAGTTCTGCGCGTGTTCATAATATGATGATTCACTCAAGTTGAAGGTCTAGGGTTTCCTCCTGAAACCCTAGGCGAGATTTCCAGCAGTCGATCCCTCCAGTTCTGATTTGTCCTAGATCTCCGTATCTCCAGATCGACAGCACTAGGGTTTCTCCTTCGACAACAGCCGCAAACCCCAAGAGGCTCCTCTTCTCACGACTTTAACGTGACCAGGCTCACGCAGGCGAGCGAACCCTTCCTGGCGTTGCCCAGGGCCCCATCCCCGCCCCGAATCCAGGCGTGGAACCCTAGCAGGCCCATGCGGCTGGCGCGCCCCCAAGCGACAGTCGCCTCCTTCCCAGGCGCAACCTTCATCGAGCCCTAGCAGCTCTCGCGGCGGCAACATCGACTCCATCAGATCGCATCTCCAGGCCGCAAGTCTCCAGCAGCAGCAGCATGTGGCTGCATCTCCTCCAGTGCACCAAGGGTCCAGGTGGAATCCCTCACCCCTGTGAACATCGCCCCCATCAGGCGGCGGCGACCCCAGGCGGCATTAGCCCAGTAGCCGAAACCCTCCTTGCACAGCGGCACGTCCTCCTAATCTTCTTCGGCGCGGCAACAACGACAAAGTCTCGATCAATACTTGTGTCGCCCTCTTTCCAGCCTTATCCAGGAGGCAGAGCCCTCTTCAGGTGGAGCCCTCAAGGCTCCTGAACGATCCAGCACCGCGTCTCTCGCTGTCTCTCGCCCTCAAGGCTCCTGATTTGCTCTGATACCATGTTAGAAAATAGGAAGCGGAAGCGAAAACATGGACAAGAATAAAGAAAAATAAGAACAGCGGGATTTTACGTGGAACCCTACTCCGTGAGGAGCAGGATGAAACCACGGGAGAAGCCCTCAAAGGGGCATATGCTTCATTGCTTTTTCTCAATGGTTACAGGAGGTCTGGTGCCTCTTATATAGCATCCACAGAGCCTCCAAGTCCCACTACTGGACAATGTGGGACTAAACAACTGGATGGGGTAAATGGATCCTGGAGGTATCCATTTACCCATCTACAACTCAATAGGCGCACATAACAAATACTCCAACAGTTGGAGGAGCGGTGCTCACTCGACTCTGATCTTCGACTCGAGCCACGACGACGACGAATCTCTGCTGCTCGTCGGGGAACGAAGTAGCAGCAAGCTTGAAACAACCTGGGCACAAAGGTCTTTGCTGTGGAGACCCGGGCTCCTTTCACAAGCCTAAGTCTTCGACTCTCTCTCTTTCTCTCTCTCGATTGAATGGCGGATCCTTGTAATTAGGACGATGATGAAGTTTTTGTAGAGAGATGCGAAGAGGCGTATGGGTTTCGAGTTAGACAATGGGTTTAGAATATTCGTATTCGTTCATATTTGTATTCATTTTTAAGAGGATGCGGTTCTTGTTTTTTTAAAACATGCGAATACGAAATATTCTAAACGATTTTTTTGCAGATACGAATTCGAATATGAATCTTGAGTTAATGAATGCGAATACGAATACAAAAAAACGAATCCAGTTATGATACGAATATTTGTATTATATATTTGATAATTTAAAATAAAATTAGGGTTAATATGACACCCTCCCCAAAAATCCCCTCCCCCACTTCTGATGCCCTCTTTCTTCCCCTGCTAGACCACCTCCCCCAGACCTCCTCTTGCTTACTACCGACCTCCACCTCCCTCTGCGGCCTCTGCCCCTACGCCCTCTGCCACCCTCGCCTCCCCCTGCCCCCGCGCCCTCTGCCTCCCTCTGTCGATCTTTGCCTCCCCCTGACCTCCACCTCCCCCTACCCAACCTCCCTCTACCACCATCCAACCTCCCTCTGCCTCCCCCGACCTCAGGCTCCCTCGTCGCCCCCTTCCAAGCTCCCTCCGACGATGCTCGATCTCCTTTTTGGCGTTCTCGAGAATCTTGTTTAGAAATCCATCATTCATCAAGGTTATTTTTCTCTACGACCGTCGTTTCCATTCCTAATTCTATGTGGAGTTTTCATCTAATTGGTGCTTCTTAAATTCTACTCCGTAGCCAATCTCGCTCTGTCGCAATCGTAACCTCCCTTCATTGCAGTCGCAACCTCCCTCTCCTTTGCAGTCGCAACCGATCTGGTATAACATCTTTGTTGACGCATTTATATTAACTGTACCTCTTTGTTATTTTATTTTTCTGTTATCCTCTTTATGTAATTTACCCATAGGCTACTCTCCTATATAAGAGAGCCTAGGGCTTATGGAATAGAACAAGTCATTTTTGGTTTTCCCAACATGGTATCAGAGCGACGGTCCTAGACCGGAGTTCTCGAAACCCTAACCCTAGCTCACCCCACCCGCTGGCCTCTCTCTCCCCTCTCTCTCTACTCGGCGCCGCCTACCTCCGATCGCCTACGGCGATGTTCTTCTCCGATCGCCTGCGCGCACTCCAGCCCTAGTAGCGCACTGCCTGTGCGCATCGGTGCGCGCGTGTGCGCACTCCAGCCCTTCAGCCCTGCGCGCACTCCAGCCCTAGCGCCTGCGCGCTCCAGCCGTGCACCTGTGCGCATCTGTGCGCATTGGTGCGCGAGATCCGTGCGCATTACAGTAGCGCACTGTGCGTCTCTTCGTCTCAGTTGCACACGCGAGTAGCGTGTTCTTGTCGTCCCTGCGTGTGAACTCTGTGCGCGCGTATCCAGACCGTAGCGCGCACATATTCATGGGGATAGTTGCTTGACGTCTACACATGCAACTAATCCCGTCTATGTCATTGTAGACAAAGATTATCTTCTGTCAGTCGCTCCAGTCTTCCGTCTCCAGTATGTCAGACAACAAGGCAGATATCCCGTCTATTGGCGCATTTCGTGGTCCAGCGCCCATTGTCAAGATGGATGGTACGAACTATGAACTGTGGGCAATGCAGTTCATGAGTATGATGAAGTCTACAGGTAAGAAGCACATTCTTACCGAACCTGAGCCTGCAGAGAAGAATGGAGTCCATGCCTCATGGGAGGCAGATGATGCATATGCCAAGGTCTGGCTATCTGACACATTGGCTATCGAAATTGCCAATGACATTCTACATCAACCCACAACCAAAGACATGTGGGATATCCTGGCGGCGACATATTCTCAGGCAAAGAACGAAACGAAGATCCTGCAACTGCGGCATGATATATTCACAATAAAGCAGAATGGCCGTCCTTTACATTCTCTCTACACATCACTGAGAGGGATGTTCGAGAAGCTCTATAGCTTCATACCCCTTACCGCCACGCCAGAACAGCAGAAGACATACAGGAATGCGACGATGGTGGGTGTGTTTCTCGCTGCACTCGATCCAGAGTATGAGGCAGCACGGTCTCAGATTTTGGCAGATTCGACTATTCCTCCCATGGAGGAAGCCTTTCACAGATCACAGTACCTTCAGCAGCTGTGAGTCAGAATTCCTCAGCCATGGCGGTAAACAGAGGCCGCGGATTTCATCAACAGGGCCGTGGACGTGGACCTCGTGGAAGGAGTGGCCGTACTAGGCCAACATGCACATATTGCCACCGAGTCGGACATAATGAAGACACATGCTATTCGAAGCACGGATTCCCTGCATCTGCACGAGCCGATGAGCAGATAGAGCCACCATCTGCTGCTACCCTGGATCAACGATTTGATGATCTAGTTGCCCGCCTCAGGGGCATTATCCCACCATCTGGTCCAGCACCGACTACAGAGAGTCATACTGATGCTGCTGCTTCTGCCTCTGCATCTACTAGTACTTCAGGTAGTACACTTGCATTCCACAGTAGTAGATCTGATACATTGCCATGGATCATGGACTCGGGCGCTACACATCATCTATGTGGCGACTAGAGTCTACTTACAGGATACACTCAGATCCCTCCAGGACGGACAGTAGTGATTGCCAATGGCACGCACTCCCCTATCACGGGTCAGGGGGAGATTAGATTGACATCTTCTATGCAGCTTAAGAATGTCCTACATGCACCGCATTTCTCTATGAATCTGTTGTCAATTAGTCAAATTACGAAGGATCTCCATTGTCGAGCTATTTTTGATCCATCTTCTTTGATTTTTCAGGACATCCGTACGGGCAACGTGATTGGTCATGGCTATGAGCAAGGAGGCCTTTACCGTCTGAACCAGACCCCATTTGCCGGAACCACATCTTCTCCTGCTGGACAAGTATCTCCTCTCCTGTGACATCTGCGTTTTGGTCATTTACCGCTTCAGAAGTTGTGTCGGGTTCTACCCTATGGTCTCTCTCACACACCTATCCAGTGTGAGGCATGTCAGTTGGGAAAGCATCACAGGTCGTCCTTTCCCAGTCGTCCAGGTCGGAGTAGTAACTCCAAATTTGAGTTGTTTCATATAGATGTCTGGGGTCCGAGTCGTGTGCCTGATCATCAGGGACACATGTTTTATATTGTCTTTGTGGATGATTTCTCGAGAGTGTCATGGGTTTTTCTTATGAAAAATAAATCTGAAGCAGGAAATATTATTATCCATTTTCTAAATGAAATTCAGAATGTTTTCTCCACATCTGTCAAACTTGTAAGAAGTGATAATGCTTTAGAGTTATGCACCCACACTTTGGCCAATTACTACTCCTCAAAAGAGATTATTCACCAAACCTCTTGTGCACATACATCTCAACAAAATGGGATTGCTGAAAGAAAACACCGTCATCTTCTTGATGTCACAAGATCCCTTCTTATACAGAGTAATGCTCCCTACTCCTACTGGGGTGATGCAGTTCTTACTGCATGTTACCTAATCAACCGTATGCCCTCATCCGTCTTGAATGAACAGATTCCCTTTTCACTCATTTATCCAGACAAGGATCTATTCGTTCTTACTCCTCGTGTGTTTGGGTCAGTCGCATTCGTCCATCAGTTGTCGCCTGGTACTGACAAGCTCTCTCCTAGGGCTGTCAAGTGTGTCTTTGTGGGGTACTCCAGAACTCAAAAGGGGTACAAGTGTTTTGATCCTGCGTGTCGGTGGTATATGATCAGTGCAGATGTTACATTTTTTGAATCTGTTATGTACTTTTCAGAATCTGGAAACATGCAACTACCACCTATATCTCCTGATGCCGTATTAATGGCACCACCACCACCATTGCCACAAACAACACCACCGTCACCACCACCACCGCCGCCACCGCCACCACCACCGCCACCGATAGTATCCCCGCTACCATTCCATTACACCCGCAGGCCTCCTCCAGCACATGGTCCTGACCCGTCAACTAGCTCGCCTATGGTATGTAATGAAAATATTAATGTTGATGGATCTGACGACATTTCTCAGCAGGATGTATTACAGGAGCATGGTGAGAACACAGATGATCTGGATGTTCCAATTGCTCTACGCAAGCCGAAGAGAAGCTGTGCCAAATATCCATTATCAGCAGCTGTGTCTTTTGAGAGGCTATCTGGAGACTTCAGGACGTTTGCATTGGCACTTTCAGCTACAGACATTCCACGGAATCATCATGATGCTTTGCAGGATGCTAGATGGCGGCGAGCTATGGAAGAAGAAATGGCGGCACTTCAGTCCAGAGGAACCTGGAGTTTGGTTCCTATACCTCCAGATGTCAGCCCGGTGAGTTGCAAATGGGTGTTTACGGTGAGTTGCAAATGGGTGTTTACAGTGAAGCACAATGCAGATGGTTCCATTGACAGGTACAAGGCACGCCTGGTTGCACGGGGCTTCACACAGATATATGGGGTAGATTACCTTGACACATTCTCCCCTGTGGAGCGTCATTCCACTCTACGGATCCTGTTATCAGTTGCAGTTGCTAGAGACTGGCCACTTTATCAACTGGACGTGAAGAATGCATTTCTGTATGGCGACTTGCAGGAGGAAGTCTATATGCAACAGCCACCTGGTTTTGCTGTTGAGGGGGAGTGTCCCAAGGTTTGCAGATTACATAAGGCCATCTATGGCCTTAAGCAGAGCCCCAGAGCATGGTTTCAAAAGCTTTCAGACCTCTTTGAGAAACAAGGATATAAACGCTCCAATGCTGATCATTCCTTGTTTGTACAGAAGACGGCTAGAGGTATCATTGTAATCATGGTTTATGTTGATGATATCTTGATTACATGTGATGATGAGCAGGGCATTAAGCAGGCAAAGGAAAGGCTGGGGACCGAATTTGTCACCAAGGACTTGAGAGTCCTTAGATACTTTCTGGGCCTGGAGTTTGCTAGAAATCCATATGGATTAGTAATGTCACAGAGGAAGTATGTTACAGATCTATTGACTGAGACATGTATGCTAGGGTGTCGACCTGCTACGACACCAATGGATCCTAGTATGAAGCTCTATGATGATGACACAAAAGAGGTGGACAAGAGAAGGTACAGAGAACTGGTAGGCAAACTACTGTATGTCACGATCACTAGACCTGATATATCATTTGCAGTGAGTCGTGTGAGCCAGTTCATGGAGCAACCACGTCAGGCCCATATGGATGCAATACACATGATTCTGAGATATTTAAAATCATCTCCAGGTGCAGGCTTACTATTCAAGAAAGGAAAGGAGATCTCTATCACGGCATGTGCTGATGCAGACTATGCAGGATGCCCCAAGGACAGGAAGTGCTCATCAGGATTTGCAGTCTATGTTGGGGATGCTCTAGTTTCGTGGAGCAAGGCCTCAAATGTCGGATTTCGGTTTCGTTTCGGTAAGTCCAGAAAAGGAATTTCGGTGGAATTTCGGTGAAATGATCGGAAATTGGGAAAACGACTTGAAAACTCATTTTTTTTTAAAATTTAAGATTTGTAATGTTGTTTAATCAAAAAAGAGGCATAAATACAAGTTTTTTTGCTTATAATAAGATGTTATAATGTTCAGTACCTTAAAATAATGATTTCGGTCATCATATCAATGACCGTCCAGAGTGAAATTTCATATTTCAGTACACGGTTAAATTTTGGCATTCAATTTTTCTATCAATTCTCAAAAGAATAATAATACTTTTATTTAAAAATAAAACAAGACACACACACAAACACGAATATTTTAACATGTATGCCAAAATAAATGCATAGTAGAGCTTGTAATCGTAAAATGTATGTTATACGAGACTTGGAATTTGGAAACTTGGCTCTCCAAGACTTAAGTTAGGTTGTGAATTGTGACTTGTGAAGTTGTGAGATGGAATGAGAACATATACATTATATTTATTGGGATTAAATAGGACCCTTAATGGCCTTATTTATTACAATGGTGGTTGGAATAGTGGCTTATATTGCAATGGTGGTTGAAATAGTGACCTATAAATTTCATTTAGTGACCAAATAGTACCTATGAATATCAATAAGTGGCCTAGGCATGACATATGGTGACCTAGAACAATTTCAGTCGAAATGGACCGAAATGGACCGAAATGAACCGAAATTCCACCGAAATTCCACCGAAATCCGAGAAATCTGTGAACAATTTCCATCGAAATGGACCGAAATGGACCGAAATGACCGAAATGACCGAAATTCGGCCGAAATTTCGGCCGAAATCCTGGAAACAGATATTATACATGGTTTCGATGTCGGTATCGCCACGAAACCGAATTTCGACCGAATTTCGGTCGAAATTCGCCGAAATTTAAGGCCATGTCGTGGAGAAGCAAGAAACAGACAATGGTAGCTAGATCCAGTGTTGAATTCGAATACATGGCAATGGCCCAGGCTAGCACAGAAATGATGTGGGTGAAATCTTTACTTGCAGATCTATGTATTGATATACCTCTTCCTATGATGTTGGAGTGTGACAATCAGGCCGCCTTGTTCATTGCAAATAACCCAGCTTTTCATGAGAGGACCAAGCACATTGAGGTTGACTGTCACTACATACGTGACATGGTTCAGAAGGGGTTCATTGCTACATCTCATGTCACATCAGAGAATCAGACTGCTGATATTTTCACCAAGGCATTACTTCGAGGCCCATTCCAGAAGTGTACGTCCAAGCTGAGCATGATTGATATCTATGCTCCATCTTGAGGGGGAGTGTTGACGCATTTATATTAACTGTACCTCTTTGTTATTTTATTTTTCTGTTATCCTCTTTATGTAATTTACCCATAGGCTACTCTCCTATATAAGAGAGCCTAGGGCTTATGGAATAGAACAAGTCATTTTGGTTTTCCCAACAATCTTAAATTCATATTCTTGTAATGTTAATTCCAAGAAATCAAGTCTATTTTTTTCGTTAAAAGGAAATTCACCAAATAATCAGGTACATTTTTATTTATAACTTTTTATTGCAATATTCGTTTGGATATTCGTATTCATTCGTAAAAGATTCATATTTATATTTGTATTCGTATTTTGAGGATATGGATCTTGATTTTTTACATTCGTAACACTCGTATTCGTATTCGTAAATTAATATGAATATGGTTATGGTATGATATGAATTCGCATTCATATTCGTTCGTTTGCATCCCTAGTGTCAGGTGGTTAGAGTCGATTAGGGTTTAGGATTTGGGGATCAGATTTGTTGATCGAGAGATTGGCGATGGGGAAGCCGACATAGGGAAAAAAAGAGGTGGTCGGAGAGAGTGGCGCATCAGAGGCGATCGGGGCAAGTGGTGCAGGCGGTGGGTTAGTGGAGGTAGAAGAAAGATGGGTGTTCTTGGATCAATACACGATCCAACGGCTGGGATCGGTTCAGGTACATCGTACGTGGATGGAGAGAGGGTTAGGGATGATTGGTTATTACTGTTGGATCGAATTCGATCAAACGGTCAAGATCAAGGGTGCAAAAGGACAAGATAGGGTTGACCTGGCAGCTAAGGTGGCATGTAGTGGCGAATGGGGTGACGCCACGTGGATGCTGGCTATGTTGACCATTGCATAATGTAGAGATAAATAGATTAAAAAATAACAAATGGACTTGAATGCAAAAGTGACAAAAATGAAAAATATTGATCTAAATGCAATCTATAATGTACATGGAGGACTCATATGCTAACAGAATAAACTGTGCGAGATATGATTTCTTTAGTGATATTTTATGTATATAGAATATCATTTTTTATAGTTTTATATTTTTATTTGATTTTCTGTTGATGAATAATACGCGCAAAAATCAAATATGATGTGAAATAATGTAATGGAATCAAATGTAATTTTTTGACATTTTTGCGAGTTAAAAATAATACATGTTGATTAGGCCGGTCATCTCATGTCAAAGTATTTCAAATATATACAAGTTAGTATTTTCTAGGATTTTTTTGATTAAGGTTAGTGAGATATGCACAACGAAGTCAGTTTCATGTCAATTGGAGTTAGAATGAATTAATGAAAAATGGGTGAAATCACGTGAAAATGTACAGATGATCACAAATGCAAAAAATGAATGCTAATTTATGCAAACTATTTACAAGTGCATGAATGTTAATTTTATGATATAAACATATGATTGAACCTAATTTTTCGGGCGAGGCTCTATTTTCAGCTAATTAGAGTGATGAATCACAGATTCATCAACGATGACTGAGGCAACGAGCAGTTGTAGAGAGCAGTGTTGCAGAAGACGGTATTCGATATTCAGTCGGAGGGGTCACTGAATAGAGAATAATAGGTATTCGGGCGACTATTCAGAATTATTCGGTTTTGTATTTTTTTAATGAAAAATTATTTATAATACATATATTCTTATATTTTTATACATATATAGTCATTATTTAACATGAATCCAAGATAGAAGTACCAATCAATATAATAGATATATAGAATTTGACATTTGTGGCGATACCGTAGTAAAATGTAACCCATAAAAATTGAAAATTGAAAATAATAAAAATAATAATATCAAAAGTCAAACGCCAGTCGGCCTAATAGTCGGGCCAGTCGGCCGACTATTCGGTCGGCCGACTATTGGTCGAATGGGGGTCTATTCAGTCGGGGACCCCCCCGCACCGCATAGTCGGACCGACTATTCGGGATAGTCGGCCGACTATTGCAACACTGGTAGAGAGAGGCATGTGCAAATGATAGAGATAGGCATGATCGACAGTGGAGAGAAGGCAAGGGAGAGGTGGAGGTGGCTTAGGATTTAATCGTGTGGAAGGGGGTTAGTATAGGTGAGGTTTCGGGGGTGCGGTTTTTCGGTTTCATGGGCGGGGTTTCAAAAGAAATGGGGGGGGTGGGTTAATCGGATCCCTACCTGGATCCCAAACTGTAAGACTGCCTATCCAACTCATATGCAACCATATATGCGGTTTATGCTGTCTGATTAGACATGCAGGCTGTATATGACATCATATGACATGCGGTTTGGAAGGGTGCCTGCATACGCATGTGGCAGCATATGTGGCTGCATGAACTGCATTTCTGAACGCTGAGGTGGAGGTCATGCCATGTGTGGTTAAGGGAGGATGATCCTAACAGTTGCTGCTTTCATATAGTATACTACGGTGGGAGGGGGAAGGGTGATATCAATGAATTACTGGTTCAAGAGGAGGTAATAAAGTAACGGAAGTTTGGCAGAGCATTGCTAGGTCCTCACCACAAACTCAAAGGGGCTTAACGGTAGTCTGGTACATCTACATCTAGATTGGTGATGGGTTCAGTTGAGGAGGCAAAGTCAGCGTTGCAACCTCGAAATAGGAGGGGTTGGATAGGCCTGATGGGATTTATGCGATTTTCTATAGTGCTTCTTGGATTTGGTGGGAAATGAGGTGATGCATGTGGTATCTAACTTCCGAGGTGGTAACTTTGATTTGAGTGGCTCAATTGATTTTCTTGTTCCTTTTGCCAAAGCATGAGGCAATGTATATTTGGTGCTGTCGGTTCATTGAGGCAGTCGACTCATCACCTGATTGTGGCAATGGTTTTAGTGTTGAGATTGATGGAAGTCGTGAATTGCCTTGATACTTACATAGTCGGTTTCATTGCTGACAGGTTCTTCGTGAAAAATTATATGGCGGCATTGGAGATATTAAATTAGGAGGGAACGAGGATGAAGGTCCTTGTGAACGGTTGTTTCTGGAAAGGCATATAACAGTTTGGATTTTTGTTCTCATGGAGCACTTTGAGGAGGTACAGTTTTCTCTATCTATGGGTAGCTTCGACGAAGAGGTGTCACCATGTTTTCCATTTCGGTGAATGACAGACCTGAAAACGGATTGATCGAAACCAGGAGTGGCTCTTGCACCTTTGTTCTTTGTTATGGCTACGAATTTCTTGGATGTTGGGGCAATGTAAGCTTGTAATACGTTTCTCTTTTATGGTTTCCTGTGTGTAAGGGCAATGAGCTGCAGATTCGGATTCTCAAGTATGTTATTGGCACGTTTTTCATACAAGGGTTTGCTCAACAGGCGTGCCATGCAAGCATGGTAAGGGCACATGTCAAGGCATTTCTGCTAGCTTTAGGCCCTATTGTGATCTTTGAAGCCATTCTCTGTGGCTCTTGTGAGGTGCAGTTATGGTGCACTAGCGATTTGCCAATCAACTACCTAGGGCTGTTATTGATGAGCCGCTTTTGCAGATCAGTGAATTGAGGACCAGACCTGTGTTGGAGAGGGTTGAGAGGGGCTTCATGGATGAATGTCTTTAGGGGTTGCCTGGTTCCATTGAGATTGCTTCTCTTGTCCATGCCTCTTCTTTTTTTTTTTCAACATGTAAAATGCTTGTTAAGTCTGAAAATCTCTTGAATATTGAGCATATGTGCTTCTTGTGGAAGGGAGACCATGAGGATGGAGGTGTGTTCAGCCTAGTGAAATTGGAGGATATTTGTAGATTGATGGAGGGGCGGGCTTGGGCTTATTGAACTTAAAGGTTCTCACGAGCTTTGCTGATATAATAAGTGTAAAGTTATTTTGGTGGTGATGGGGATTTCTTGATTGTCGTTACACATCAGTGCTTGTTGCTGATGTATAGGGTATGTCTGCATAGGGTTTGTGTTTCCAGAAGTCCTCGTGCATGCTGCAGTGATGTCTTTGCGACAAGAGTGACTTCATATTCTAGTGTGATGATTGGTCCAGGAAGGGGATAGTCGACTGTTTGTATTCATGACTTGTCATCTGATTATTGTCGGTTAGTGCTGGAGCGAATTGTGGTTTCGGACTTTAGGGTCTGTTATAGGATTATAGGGCGTTGGACTTTGATTCTCTGGTATTGTTTCTGGGTGGGCTGTAGTACAGGGGAGGGATCTGGGACTCGGGGGAATGGATGGGTGGTTTTTTTGATAGGGTTGGCATATGAGGTGAGTCTGCTCAAAATCTTGCCCAAGCTCTTCACAACAAATTATCGTTTGAATTGGAAGACAACACCTCTAAAGGTCCACTTGCATGCATGACTTGTGAGGAGATTGATGATCACGGTGTACAGAGGGGGTGGTTGGGCAAGAACTGCCCAGTCTGTGGGGCGGCTGAAGAGATCGTGGACAAGTTCCTTTCTTAAGTCTCGTTGCATGGTGGGCTATCGTCTATGGGAGAGGAGGGCTACATGGTGTTTTGGAGTGTTGGAAGCATGGCATGAAAAATCTAGCCCTAGCCTTGAGGCTCTCTCATTTAGCGTCGAGAGGAGGTGGTCTCATTTAGCCTCAAGGCTTGTGCCTCGGTCTACTTCTGTGCTGTGTGCACCTCTGGTGGCTGAGGCAGAATGCCCCGAGGTGAGGTGAGTTGTTCTGCCGAAGAGTTTTGCTTTTTTAGAGCTTTTTGCTTATTATCTTGATGGTTTACTTGGTAGTTCAAGACTATTATAAATGTTGCCTTGTTTAGTATGATTATACAAGATGACTGCCTAAATCGTATGTTTCTTTCGTGCCCTTCACTTCATATTTTGCCAGTAATCGTGTCCAACTATTTAGGTAAACTCTTAACATTTTATCCTTAATGAATGAATTCATAATATCAAATCCAACAATACTTATAAACTTAATAAGCTTTGCAATGTATCAAGCAAGACAGAATGAATATGATTATTGGCTTCTCATGCTGATGTATATTATATGTTAGACACATAACTGAGGCTTACGCCTCGCCTCGATTCCGAGGAAAATGCCTCATTCTGCTTTTTGTTTTTTCAAACCTTGGTTGGAAGGTTTTTATGGTCAGGAACGCATATTAAATGCCAAGAGATCACGAGCGACATATGAGTCAAGTATTACCATCGGTTGTTGCTTGATTTCGAGAACAAGGGCACTGATGGAGGTTTGCTTGCATGTGCATGCATGGTTATTGAGTAGGTGGCTGATGATTGAGTATAGAGGTTCGATGTTGGGTTGGATAGAACCTTTGTAGGGCAGCTGAAGAGGATGCGGATCACTTTTTTTTTCTTGTCTGATGGCAAGAATGATATGGGAACTCTTGCAAAATTTTTACAGATGTCTCTTTTTTACTATTGATGCTACCACTTTGTTCTTGAAATGAATTATAGGATTCCTATCTCAGATAATCACTCTGCGGTCTTAAAAAAACAAGTAGGCAGTGACTTGCATGAATCCTTGGTTTCTGCCCACGTCAATTGTTCGTTTGTGCCAATATCCTGCACTGCTTATGGTAGTCTACGATGTGTACTGAGCATGTTAAAAAAGGTCTCGCTTAGCATTCTGTTTTTCATTAGATGCTTGGTTAGTTGGCGAATATGTATATACATATATGTCGCATCTAATACGACAGTT
This sequence comes from Ottelia alismoides, assembly GCA_037367405.1. Lineage (NCBI taxonomy): Eukaryota > Viridiplantae > Streptophyta > Magnoliopsida > Alismatales > Hydrocharitaceae > Ottelia > Ottelia alismoides. The sequence goes on along the minus strand of JAZKJV010005587.1, from coordinate 563,344 downwards.
CTGTTGCAATTGTGTTCCTATGCAGGAGTTCAAATGTGAAATTTGCGGAAACCATAGCTACTGGGGACGCAGGGCTTTTGAGAGGCACTTCAAGGAATGGCGACACCAGCACGGAATGCGCTGTCTTAATATCCCCAACACCAAAAACTTCAACGAGATAACATCTATTGAGGTGAATGATTCCAGCATGGGATGGAATGATTTCAGCTAATATCCTTTTCTAGCGGTTCAGAGTTAATTTCATGATAATGTGATTTTTAACACCACTATTATGCGTAAAAAAATCTTCTGAATTGATCCTAAATTGTACTTCAATCTTTCAAATCATTTTCCGTCGCAGGAAGCAAAGAAGCTATGGGAGAGGATACAACAACGCCAGGGACTTAACAAATGGAGGCCGGACTTGGAGGAAGAGTACGAGGACAAGGAGGGCAACATCTTTAACAAGAAAACATACAACGATCTCCGGCGCCAGGGACTCATCTGAAGAAGATATTCATTTCCACTTGTTCCTTTTGCCGTCCGCCTATTTCTTTGAAGGATTTTGGCTGCAACAGATATTTCGCATGACGACGAGGACAGTGTTTTTCGCGTACCATTGGAGTCATGTCCAACTAAAGCTCAAGAAACAAGGTGCTTATTATTGGTGAAGGAATGCAATGTACCCTTTTATGATGTAGTGGAAACTATGCTAATTTCATAACGTTTGTTGTTTTAACCTATAAATGAGAGGATTGTAAGTGGTGTTTGTAACTAATATTTTTTTGCTCTTAATTTAACTGTTGACATGCTTATGGTCTATATGTCTGGTGTGGGCACCTTTTTGGATTTGTTTTTCTTGCAATAACGTGGAGTGTAAATTTGGTATATTTCCTTGTACATAATACATGGGCAGTGAACCTAACCGTATGGATGGATACGTAGTCGTATCCGCTGCCATGCGCAGGCACAAGTAGTCTGATGCGTATGTTGTAAGCACAAGTCCTCTGATGCACATCTCAAAAATCACATTGTGTTGATAATGCTCATAAACAAACTTCATATAGATAAAAACAATAATAGCAGGAAGCGTTTGTTTCTCATTTGCATCGTAGATAATTTATCACGGAGAATTATCAATAGATGTAACCTGTAACACAATTCACTTTAATTCTGCACGCACAAAAAGGTAGTTCCTTTCATCAAATATATTTTGAGGAAGAAATGTATGTTGACTTTGTTTTCAAAATCTTCCCTCATGGTGCCCATTCACGTGTTTTTCGCATCTACTTAATAGTTCTTCATGATAAGAGTGAAGGATTACTACTTGATAATCTGGCATGCATAAAGCTAATAAAGATATTCACATTCATACTCTCCAAGTTCTAAATATAAAGTTAGACATACATGATGGAATTAACATAAACATGTCGATATCACTTTTATATTAGATGTGTTACTTTACACCCCAAACATAGTCTCTACATCAATTAGTCTACAAAGTGCGAGACTCTGTTATTAGAGTGGAGGATTACTGCTTCATAGTTTGAGCTGATAGACTTGTGTGTGCACTCAGGAATTTTACAAAATATAATTAGATATCTACAATTTTTTTAAAGATCTATTAAAACATGTATTTATAACATAAATGATCTTTCATAAAAAACCAAATTGTTGTTATAAAAACATAGTTAATTTACACATTTGAAGATAAATACTACAAAAATATTTTAAAACAATAATTTCGGTTGTTGACTTACGGATACATTCTAGAATATATATATATATACACAAAAAAAAGATAAAAAGAAGGATATTGCAATTCCCACTTTGTAACTCGAAAATACAATTATGATCCAAAAAAATATTTCTTAAAAGTCCATTTTAAAATATTAATAGTACCATCATGCTTTTAAAATCTAATAATAATGATATTGCCATTGATTTAAATTTGATATACTCTGAACATGAATGATTATAATAATTATTTTATTGGAGGATCAATTTTAAAATATCACGTCTAAAATAAAATTTCATATAAAATTTACTCGATGCATAAAATAGTATATTTTCAATACCATAGGTTGTGTAACTCAAATGCTCGGTATTTACAACTTCATGGTATCGATATATTATACCACGCCTTAGTCACATCGATTGCGTAGGTCTGAGGTCGTGTGTAAGGAACATGTTGGTGATTTCATGGATGTAGGTGTGATCAGTGGCGATATCTATTGGTCAAGCAACACACATCTGACGCGTATGCTGCTCTACATATGTAGAGATATCCATATCCGACCCACTGTCCTTTTTATACATATTTTGGTGTGCATAAACACAACCAATTCAAAAATGTATACATATACATTTTAATATATAAATATAGTTGTAAATTTATAAATTATATATAAGTACTTTTATACATTCTTTCACAATAACTGATCATAAGAGTGTTATATACTAAAGACATTTAATATATTTATTTTTTATATAAGTCATCCAATGCATATATATATATATATATATATAATCTGCATTAGTTTTTGCGCCGGTATCAAATTTTAAGAATATAGTTATATGTTTTTTCAAGCATTTATCTGCATTTGTAACTACATTCATATTTTAAAATGTATATAGATATAGTTCTCTTGTACCAGTATCCGATTATTTACATATGTAACAATACTAACTCTGTATGCTTACGAAATTTATATTGCCAAACATCAAAGGCTATATTAAAAACACCGCTTCGCTTGATGCATGTATTAAATGATAAAGAATAGATGATTATTTAAAAATATTAAAACTACAATATTGAAAGTTATTGTAGAAAATAACTATTAGAAAAATCTTAGTCAACTATTGAGAGGGGAAGAAAAAAATTGTTAAATATAGCAATATTCAAACCCTCATATCTATGTACCACATACTCATGCATTATGCAAATAGATAGTCTAAATTGAGTACCTTCTTAATAAAGCTTATAACCTATTCAATATTTTTTTAAAAATTATTTTTACTCCAATTAAGAAAATTAAAGTTCTATTTATTGATATATTTTTATAGTTCCATTTCTCCTAAAATAAAAGTATAAAACATGATTTTCATATTAAAGTTCTATTTATTGATATATTTTTTTATAGTTGCATTTGTCATAAAATAAAAGAACAAAACATGATTTTTCATATAAAAACAAATAACCATTATTGATAACCGATATTCATCCCATAAAGCTTGATCGAATACATGGTCTAAAGCCATCACATATGCATGCTCACACGCACAACATTAAACCCTTTTGCATGAGATAATATACGTCAAATAATAAGATATTTATATGCAAATGATGCAAAAAGATACGAAGAACATCCATATTCAGTCCGCTATTATATATGTTTTATATAGAATTTGGCATTCTTATGCCTGTCTGTTTTAAAATGAATATTAAAATGCATGTTAGTTATATCGAAAAATATTCATATCCTTATTACATATATTAATATATGTTGAGATATTTGTTATCTTAAGTATTGTTTTTCTTATTTTCTATTTATTTTGTCTTTGCCCTATAATTTGCCCAATAGATTTTCCTATATAATGAAACACGAGGGCCTCTCATTAGTGCAATTCATTTTTCCCTCTACATGGTATCAGAGTAATGGTCCTTGATCAGATTTCTCGCATCCCACCCTAAACCTAACCATACCCACCCCGCCCACCTCCTCCTCGCACCAAGCTACCGCCGTCAGCCCCAAGCCACTGCTAGCCCCCGACCCTAGGCCACCGCTGTCCAGCCCATGGCCATCGGCCGCTGCCCCAGGTCGTCAGCCGGCTATCCTCGCCCCCAGCTCGCCGATTGTTGGTCCCCGACTGCCCGGACAGTTGCCCACAACTCCTCAGGTTGGCGTCCATCCTGGCCCCAGACCACCCAGAACCCCCTACGGTCGTCTTGGACCGCCATCGAACCTCCTGTGCTCCTTCGCGCACCCTACAACTTGATTTGAGGTTTGATTTGGTTCGATTTTGATAGGATAACGTGATTCCAGACCTATAAATCGTGTTTTTCGACCCTAGAGAGCAGCGTAGATTGATGAGGATGGTTGTATGCGTCTACATGTACAATCAATCCTTCATATGATCGCGTAGACTTGTTCATTTTGGTCTACTCCTCAGTTGATTTCCGTTGTTCTGTCGTTCTTCCATCATGTCAGAGAACAAGGGTGATATTTTTTCGTCTGAAGCATTCATGGGTCCAACTCTCGTCGTTAAGATGGATGGGACCAACTGTGGCTTCTGGCATGTGGGTTCACTCAGATATATGGGCTGGACTATCATGATGCTTTCTCTCTAGTTACTAGGCATTCTACTCTGTGTAATCTCTGTGACACAAGATTGGCCCCTTTACCAGCTTGATGTGAAGAATGCCTTCCTCTACGGTGATGTACATGAGGAGGTCTACATGCAGCATCCACCTGGGCTTGCTAATTGATGACCGAAAAATCCCAAGTGACTAAGGTAAAGGTACTAAAAGGTCGTCGCGACCTCAATTACTCGGAGTCGATCAATCAAGAAAAATAGACCACCAATAAAGATAAAATCAAATCGAAACAAGATAGCGGTCTTGCTATTAGTTTAACCTGGTATAGCGATCAGGGTCGAACACAAGGAGCACGAATCGGCCTCGCGGCCTACAAAGTAGTAAAAAAGAAATAAAAGGAAATAAAAAGGGGATTTTTGGTGGTTTTTAAGTCTTTTTATATTTTTTTGGATTTTTATTGTATTAAGAAAATAAGAAAAGCAACCAAACAAGACAATTCAACTATTTATTAAATGCACTAAAAATCAACCAAAAATTCAAATAAAAAAATTTTGTGTGTTTTATAATTTTTACTGTTTTTAGTGAATTTTTGAGATTTTTCTGATGTTTATTTAATTTTCTAAAAATCAAACAAGGTCAGAAACTGAAGGTACTGTCCAGCCGAGCTTAAGGGACTTAGATAAAATATCTAAGAGTCCCCAATAAGCCTGGAGGTATTTTTCCTGTATAGAGAAGAAAACAAGGAAAATTTGAGCACCTAAATTATTATTTTTGGGTTTTTAATTTATTTATTAGAATTTTTATAAGATTTTAAGTGTTTTCAATTTTTAGGGGTTTTAGGTAATGAAAAATAGCCAAAATTGGCTAGAAAATCAAGCACAGTAAGACAAATAGTAGGTAAATTTTTTTGTGATTTTTAGATGAATTTTAATATTTTTTGAGATTTTTCAAATCAGACAGTAAAGAAAATGAGTGTTTTTGAATTTTAAAAATATCAAATCAAAACAAAATTGTCCCCAAAATTTCCAGAAAATTTTACACTATGGCAGAAGCCATGTATCCAATTTTCATTAGATTTGGAGTATATTTGCTATTTTATTAAAAATAAAAATAAAGCAACTGTGCACAGGGACCTATCTGCAATTATAACAAAGTTTTGGGTCCCTGGAATAACGACCCTGGAAAGTATAGGGTAAGGAACGCAAATTACCCCCCGGGCCACGCACGATACACGTAACTCGGGCTTGGAGGGACCTGATTGCAATTCCTATTAATAAAAATTCAAAACGTAACCGGGCAAAAAGGCAGGGCCAATAATGCAAATACACCAAAATACCACGTGTCGATGCACGTGTCCACAACTGGCAGGGGTATAAATGCAAATATGATAAAAAGAAGGGTCCACAATGCAATTTTCACAAAAATAAAAGAACTACACTACGTATTTACAAGACTAAAAACTAAATGCATAAAGTAGATGGGCCTAAGTGCAAATACCCCTTATTAAATGTCGAAGGCTAGATGTGCGCCACGTGGTTGATCCAACGAATGAGAACGAAGGCGCCTTAACCCTTAGAACGCTTGGCCTGATCGAACGTCTGAGGGCCCTCCACGTGGAGATCGGACGGTCCTGGTGCTCTGGAGTCTAAACCTTCGAATAACCAACGGTTGCGATCGATCCTTCGAAGATCTGGTGGTGGCTGCAGCTCCACGAACGGACGGACGTGTTGTGATCTGGAGCGACGAGGTCGATGTGACGGTGGACGAAGATCCTGGAAGAACTGGCGGCCGGCGAACTTCGCCGGCCCACTGCACGCACGGTGGACCTCGCCTGCTACTCCTGAGGTGCTGGGAAGCTCCGCCGTGAAGCTCCGCACCTAATGCGCTGCTCCGATGAAAGCGGGGAACTCCGAAGAGCTCCGGCGATGTGGAAGAACAGGAGCTCCTGTTCTCTGGAGTCTCGACCTCCATACGAAGTCGAATAGGCCCGATACCTGCACAGGAAGAGAGCTGGATCGAGGGCAAACTTCCTCGACCCGTCAGAGCAGGAAATGGGTGGAAGATGGGGCGATATGGAAGCTCTCCGGCGAGCGGCGGAGGGTGAGAGCCGATACCCTGCTCCAGGGCGAGCCAAGGGGAATGGAGGGTCGGAGAATGTGGAGAGGAGTCCGGTGGACGTGGTGGTGGTGTCGGAGGGACGAATGGGTGACCGGAGACGACAGATGAAGGTGGCGGAGCTACTCTACTGAAATCGAAAAAATCTAACTCTACGCTAATCTACGGGTTAAGAAGGTTACCTGACGGGTGCTATCGACTGGGCTGGAGCTCAAGAAGCTCCTGGGTCATTGCCTGCAAGGGGGCGTCGTCTCCCCGAGGCTGGTCGCGCTCGCGGCGGTGCACAGCGGAGCTAACCACCGGATCAGTGGCTCCCGGCTTCCCGGGCCTCGCTGCGACTCCCAAGAACACGACTGTCACTCAGGCTCTCTGGAGGAGGTCACAGGCGACGAGGGGGAGATCCAAAGATGCGTGAAATGCTCGCCGGAGCTGAGGCTTTATATGCTTAGGGATCCGAGAATGAAGGGATCGGGCAAGTCGCTCGTGCCTCGGATCTCTAAGATCCACCTCGGGCGAAGGTCCTGGATGTTCATCGATCAATCGGAGCCCGGGGTTAAGTGAGATGGATGCTGGATCAGGTGGGGAATAAATGGAGAAACCGGGTCATTCACCCAGATCCGCGGGGAAGAGGGTCCGCGGGGAAGTTGACCTGGGTCAACAAACCCCCGTGGACCAATCAGAAGCCGCCAAGCTTATTTTATTTGTTTATTTATTTTAAGATAGAAAATGATCGAATTAATAAAAACTTAAAAGATGAAAAATATTTATTTTATTTTTTTTCTATTTTTTGTGATTTTTAATTAATTTTTCAAAATAAAAATAAGGTATTTACAATATAGTATTATACATAGGTATATATACAATATAGGGTTTTTAATTTTGATTTTTAATTTGTTATTTTTATACAATTTTATTCCCATTTTATATTTTATTTATTTATAACATAAAATAAGGAATAAAAAGATATTTTTATTTTATTTTTATTATTTATATACATAGGTGAAATAAATACATATGTACATTTATATACATGGTATATTTACAAAGTATTTTTGGATTTTTAATTTTGTTCTTTTTATTTTGTTTTTGTTTTAATTTATTTTATTTATTTACAACATATAATCTAGAATATTTACAAAACTTTTAAAAATTAATTTTATTTATTTATAAGGCTAAATAAATAGGGATGAGTGGACTATATACAAGGTGAACATATACAAGTGGTGTTTTTGTGTTCTTTTTAATTTTTCTATTTTTATATTGTTTTTATATTTATAAATATATACAAATATTTACAAGCCTATTTTAATATCTTTTTGGGAGGAAAATATTTTTATTTTATTTACATAAATATTTACACACATGAGCCCCTATCTCCCTCTACTTTGGCTTTTATGCGGTCAGGCCCATGTTGAGCCCTCCCTTGGGTTAGGTTGCTCAATATTTATTCTAAATATTTCCCTCTTTTTCTTTTTAATCTTTATTCTTTTATTTTTGCATAAAAACATGCTAATTATAGGTTTTTACACAATGCATGCTTTTGGTAATTATTTCTATTTACAACTATATACATGCATTTGCAAAGGTTTTTGTAGCTAAAATATAAGAATAAAGAGTGATGAATGAGTATTCATCACCCCACTATACTTAACTTTGCTAGTCCCTTAGCAAACACTTATTTGAAAAAGAAGTGAAAAAGAAAGAAAGAAAGAAAAAGAAAAAGAAAAAGAGAATGTACATGGATCAAGGTTGATTTATTAAACTTGCCTTCATTAAATTAAGGTGTGGAGCTCGATCAGATCTTTGGATTATTAATGTCTCGGAACCGTATTTGGACTTAAGTTTAAAACCAAACAGCCTCTAAGTTCCACTAATCTATAACCAAGACTCCTCAATGCTCCAGATCAGAACAAGTCATCAACCACAAACCCTGAAGACCATGAATCTTTTCTTGTCCTGTGAATGTGAGGTCTGAGCTCTCCACCTCAGAAATGGCAACTTGACAACCCTCCCCAACAAGGTAACTCTATGACCTCAATCTGGACACTCTTTCCTCGAGGAGCAGGGTATTCCCTTCTAAGTTCAAGTTCAACCGGCTCAAGAAGAGGAGGAAGAAAAGAATGGGTCAAGACCAGTATAGCCATGTACCCTTGGGAGCTTGACCAGTGTAGCCAAGTCTCCCTACTGCAAGCTATATAAGATGAATCATGAACTCAAGCTTTGCTTATTGCACTCTATATACATACTCCGGTGGGATTATCATTTTCTCTCAGACCCACCACTTTTTTGGAGTTATTTTCTTTTTGCATTTTTTTGCATTTTTTTCAAGTGCATCTATACAACATATACATGTGCAGCATATATACAAGGAGTTTTTCCTCTTGAGCCAGTAGACTATCCCTCTTTTGAAGCTTTATTGCAACCCACAACTCCCGTCGTTAGACCTCATGGCAACCAGACCAAGTTGAGACGCACTTCCTTCACTAAAAGAAGAAGAGAGGTTCCGCCTAGAAGTACTACCCTCATATGCTACCCCAAGTCAAGGAAGACTGCCTCCTCACCACCTTATCTGTAGAGAGCTCGGTGCATAGTGCTGGTGTCCAAGTAAAGCCATTGTCTATATGAGTCATGTGTTGTTGTTAAGTGTTCTACTTAGGCTCATTGAGATGACATGTGATCATAGCCTACTGGACTCAAAGAATTAAGTCACCATGGACCTGAAAAGCCTTAAACCTAAGCCCTATAAGGTTCCTCTTAGAAGTTAGGTGGATTAAGATCTTAATCAAGCTCCATTTCTCAATTTGATTCCAGGCTAGTTTAAATGTCTACTATCATCCAGAAAAACTATATACATATGTACAAAAGATGCTATTTACACAAATTTTACAAACATGCAAAATTTTTGAAAAATGTTTTGAAATCATGAATGGATGATGCATGGGGTGCAAGTTTTGCAAAAAGATATTTACACACATTTACACAAGATTTTTGCAAAATTTTGATTTTCAAAACATTTTGGAAAAATTTTGTACTATATACATAATTTTGATAAGAAAATATTTACACAAACTTTACACAAAAGATTTTTGAAATCATTTTTACAAAAATACTTTGTACACTAGCTATTTATGTGCAAATAAAAGAATGTTTATGTACATGAAAAATTTTTAATTTTTGTGATTTTTAGGGATTTTAGCCATTTTATTTATTAACACACTCACACAAAGTATGAGTTATGGCTAAAGTATATATGAAATATATACACCCCCCCCATACTTAGCTCGAACGATGTCCTCAGAGTCAAGAGCGATGAAGAAGACATAACTCGTGCTAGGTATAGGGAAGTGAAAAGGAAGGCTATATACAAAGACGAATGAATGAAACAGAAAAGTCAAGAGGATCTCAGGTCTTCCCCCTATACTTAGGATCAAGTAATCCTAAGTATAGCAGGCTGTATACTAAGGGAAAACCGAGTGGAGAATGTACAGGGTCTACCCCCCCTATACTTAGGGTGAAATATCCCTAAGTATAGGCAGCAAAAACATGGGTAGAAAGAAACAAAAGAAATACCCGAAGGTCCTACATCCCCCCTATACTTAGGGTAAAGTGCACCCTAAGTATAGCCTAATCAACAGATGAAGAAAGGGATGTGGGACTAAAGAATGTAGTGATATAGACATCTGGATCTATACAAGGCGGAAGATCAGTGAAACTCAGGCGTGAGATGCCTTAGATGTGAGTCAAAGACCACATCTCACGCAAAATGAATAGGGGCAAGATCAACGACCCGCGGCTCATGATCTAGAAATGGCTTGAGCCGCTGACCGTTCACTCGAAAGGTACTCTCAGAAGACAACTCGGATATATCAATGCTACCGTTGTCGTGTACCTTTCTCACCAAGTAGGGTCCCTTCCACTTGCTCTGTAGCTTCCCTGGAGATAAACGAAGCCTCGCATCAAACAGCCATACTCTCTGTCCAATCTCAAAATGCTTGTGGCTGATATGAGAATCATGCCACTCCTTCACTCTCTCCTTATACTGTAGGCTGTTTGAGAAGGCGGTATCTCTCAACTCCTCCAGGGCTGCTAACTGCCCTCCTCTGGTCTCCTACACCATCTGGATCCATGAGTATATCAGTAACTGCCCATAGTGACTTGTGCCTCAGCTCAACAGGTAAATGGCACGGCTTGCCATATACGAGGCGAAAGGGAGATGTGCCCAATGGTGTCTTGAAAGACGTCCTATATGCCCACAAGACCGAGTCCAAAAGCTGTGACCAATCCTTTCGGTCAGGGCGGACGACTTTCTGCAGTATAGTCTTGATCTCCCTATTCGACACCTCGGCTAGACCATTCGTCTGTGGATGGTAAGGTGTAGAAACACGATGGTCTATAACGAACTCGCTAGCAAGGGCCTTCACCTGGTCGTTGATGAAATGAGACCCCCCATCTGAAATCAAAACTCGAGGGACCCCAAACTGTGTGATGATGTGCTTCCTCAAAAATCTGCAAACTGTCCTTGCATCAGCGGCTCGGGCGGGGATAGCCTCAACCCAATGACTAACATAGTCCATGGCCAACAAAATGTACTCAAATCCCTGACTCTTAGGGAATGGACCCATGAAATCGATGCCCCATGCGTCAAAAACCTCACAGAAGTGAATGGGCTGCATCGGCATCATATCACGATGTCCACAAGTGCCCATCCTATGATAGTCAGTACACCTCTTCACGAACTCATCAGAGTCCTTGAAGAGGGTAGGCCACCACAAGCCGGATTGGAGCATTTTCTGTGCCGTTCTCCTCCCAGAATGATGTCCTCCTGCCTCAAGCTTGTGGCAGTAAGTGAGGACGCTATGGTGCTCCTCCTGAGGAATGCACCGACGCCGGACGCTATCCCCTCCTTCGTGGTAAAGGATGGGATCCTCCCAGTGGTAGGACTTGGCCTTCGCAAGGAATGTCTCAAGCCTCTGCCTGGGCCAATCTTGTGGGACTTTCTCAGCAACGAGAAAGTTCACAATATCGGCATACCACGGGAGTGAGGCGATAGCAAGGATCGCCTCATCTGGGAAGGTCTCACAAATGGGATCAATCTGCTCAGACTCCTCAGGCTGCTCTATACGGGAGAGGTGATCCGCCACCACATTCTTGACTCCAGGCTTATCCTTGATCTCAATGTCGAACTCCTGGAGTAGAAGGATCCATCTAGTAAGTCTGGCCTTGGCATCCTTCTTTGCCATGAGGTATGGCGGTGTGATCAGTGTACAAGGTCACTCTAGATCCAATGATATAAGATCGAAACTTATCTAGGGCGAACACTACGGCTAGCATCTCCTTCTCTGTGACGGTATAATTCCGCTGTGCGGAATCCCATGTGCGGCTAGCGTAGTGAATAGCAAATGGAACTCCATCCCTCCTCTGTCCCAGCACGGCCCCTACGGCAAAATCGGAGGCATCTGTCATGATCTCGAATGGGAGAGACCAATCAGGCGGCTGGAGAACAGGAGCCTCAATCACACACTGCTGGAGAGTCGCAAAGGACGAAAGACACTTGTCATCGAAAAGGAACTCGGTGTCTTTAGTCAAGAGGTCAGTCAACGACCGGGCAATCTTGCTGAAATCATGAATAAATCTCCGATAGAAACCAACATGCCCCAGGAATGACCGTAGCTGCCTCAAATTGGACGGCGGTGCGAGTTTTTTAATGACATCAACCTTGACCGGATCAACCTCCGTGCCCCTGTTGGAGATGATATGGCCAAGCACCGTCCCTTGAGTCACCATAAAGTGACTCTTCTCCCAAAAAAGCACCAAATGGACCTCTATACATCGCTGGAGTACCCGATCTAGGCAGTCAAGACAGGAGTCGAATCCGTCGCCGTAGACCGAGAAATCGTCCATGAAGACCTCCAAACACTCCCCTACCATGTCCGAAAAGATCGACAGCATGCATCTCTGAAAAGTCGCAGGGGCATTGCATATCCCAAATGGCATGTGTCAGAAGGCGTATGTGCCGAAGGGACAGGTAAAGGTGGTCTTCTCCTGATCTTCAGGAGCGATGGCCACCTGGTTGTAGCCCGAGTACCCATCCAGGAAACAGTAATGGCTCTTCCCTGCCAGTCTCTCAATGATCTGGTCAATAAAAGGCAGGGGGAAATGGTCCTTCTTGGTGGCCTGGTTGAGTCTCCTATAGTCAACACAGACCCGCCAAGAGGTAGGTACTCGTGTAGCAATCTCCTCCCCCGACTCACTGATCACAGTCGTGATGCCCGTCTTCTTGGGCACCACATGCAAGGGGCTGACCCACTTGGAGTCGGAAATGGGATAAATAAAATCTGCGCTCCACCATTTTGAAATCTCCTTCATGACGACCTCTCTCAGGTTGAGGTTCAGCCGCCGCTGGAACTCACGCGACGGATTCGCCCCCTCCTCGAGATAGATATGGTGGGAGCACAACGCTGGACTAATCCCATGGAGATCTGCTACGCTCCATCCAATTGCCTTGCGGTTCTTTTCAAGAACCCCCATCAAACGGGATTCTTGCTCTCCAGTCAGATCGGCGGAGATGATGACTGGGTACATCTCAGGCTCGCCTGCAAGGAACCGATACTTCAGTGAAGTAGGGAGTGGCTTCAGCTCTGGACAGCTGGGTGCTGGCAAATCTGGCTTCGGAAGAAGATGAGTGTATGCTGCCAAGTCTGCCTGGGAGAATGAAAACGAACTCTCGCAAACTGGATCTGGAGAAGGCTGCTCAACTGAACTGTCTCTAGTCTACTCTGCATCTACCTCCTCCTCAGCTATAGGCTCTGTGGGACTCAGGTCTGGTTTGTAATCCTCGTAATCTGCCCAATCAGACTCTGAATCCGAGGGATCTGCATCAAACAAGGTGGCATCAGTACCACCATCACACAAGGTGGCCTCAGTACCACCATCACTAGAAATTGTGTCGCGGTCAGGAACCGGCTCTGCTGCCACTGAAGTATTCTGGACCAGGGTTGTGCTCTCCAAGCTCTCCTCTGCTATCAACTCGGCATCAGCGGTGTCTGGAAATGAGAGGATGGCATGTGCTGCAGGGTCTGCCCATGCTGCCTCATCGTCTGTGATCACAAAATCACAGTCCTGTTGGATGTCTAGCCCGGCATCTGTCAGCTGCTCTGTATCTGTGCTGGTCTCTGAGTATGCTCTGTCTCTGGCTCTGTAGTCCTCGACCGTCTCTATTTGTACACTTTCGCCCTCGACGCAAAAGTATACCTTCCTGCTATCATGGTCAGTCACCGCCTTGGCTGTGACCAAGAACAGACGACCGAGAATGATGGGGGTATCGACCACTGAATCAGGAATCTCCATGTCCAACATTACGAAGTCCACGGGGAATTGCAGGCCCTGAATAGTGACGATAACGTCTCGCAACAACCCCTTCGGCCTCTTGACAGATCGATCAGCAAACTGAAGGACTGTCCTGCTCTGTCTAAGAGTGCCCAACTCGAAGCGGTCGAGAAGGGCTGTCGGAAGGAGGTTGATAGACAATCCGCTATCCAATAGAGTCCGGTCGAACCTCTGCTCACTAATATGACATCTGACATATGGGGCTCCTGAATCTGGCCTCTTGGCCGGCAGACGGTTCTGGATCGCGAAGCACGTGGCTTTCGTCAGCACATGAATCTCTGAATGGTGGTTCCTCCTCCTCCTCCTGACTGTAGTCCTGTCTCTCAAAGAACGCTAAAGAAGGGGGATGTGCTGCAAAGCCTCCTGAAGGGTCAGCTGGATATTGAAACGATCAATCATGCTCTGGCTGAACTCCTCCTGCTCTCTCTTTTTTGGATCTTTTTCTTTTTTCTTCCCCTTCCCCATCTGTAGGGCTCTAGGGAAGGGGATCACAGGGTCCTTCTCAGATGAAGGACTAGGAATAGGTCTACTAGACGGCTCGACGACCGGATCTGCACATACATCAAGCACTACAGTGGGACCAGAGTAAACTAAACCTTTTCCTTTATTCACAACATGGTTCCGAGCTACATCAGTGGAAGGAAAAACAACAGCTCTCTCTACATGAACACCGGTGGCCTCAGTACCACCATGCGCTGGCTCTGCTGGACGTCTCGCGGCCTCAGTATCGCGTGCTGGCTCGGCAACTCGGGTGGCGTCAGTACCACCTCCTCGAACTGGTGAAACGGCGACCTCAGTACCGCTGGTGGAATCAGCATCCTTGGTGGCATCAGTACCACCGTCATCATTATGAGCGGCCTCAGTACCGCTCTCCTCCTCCTCATCTGGCGCTCTAGGTGTATCTTCGTGCCGTCGCTCAGATGAGGCGCCGCCGTCGGCTGGTGTCCTACCGCTCCTAAGTGTGACAAAATCAGCATCAAATAGATCTGAAGACATATCATCAAATGGATCACTAGGAGTGGCATGCTCAGTGTAAGCTACCTGCTCAGATTTCCGCTTCAGGCTGTTGGGATTCGGCTCGATCTGGGCAGGTATGGCGGCCTTCCCTCTCACGATGTCACGCATCTCCTGGCGGAACTCGTCCATCTCCCGTCTGAACGTAGCTTGCTGGTCCGTGAGGAGGCGGGCTATGTCATCCAAAACAGGGCTCTCGTGGGAGCCCGACGGGTAGCCTATCTGGTGATGAGGCTGCTGGAACTGGTGCTGCTGCTGCTGAGAGGGGTAAGTAGGAGGGTGCTACTGCTGGTGTGGTTGGTGAGGTTGCTCTCGCCTCCAAGACTGTCCCTGCTGATAGGGACGAGGAACGAAGGATGACTGCTGTTGTGACTGATAGGCTGGGGGTTGCTGCTGCTGGTGATCCCTCTGCTGGCTATACTGCCCTCCCTGACCGGATGACTGCTGCTGGGGCTGGGTACCTCCACTCCCCCACCTGAATCCGGGATGGTCTCGTCGGATCCCAGGCTGAGGACGGTCATACCAAATCCCGTTGACATCCATCAACGGCTCTGCATCATACTGGGATGGCGGGAGTACTGCCAGAGGCTGATCCGGCTGGTATACCACCATCTGCATATCTGGAGATGATGGTGACTGGTAGGTGGGTTGCGGCTGCTGGTACGGCTCCGCCTGTACAAGGTGAACCTGTCTAGGCTGCTGGTGTGAGCTGGAGCGCTGGAACGAGCTGCTGCTACCGCCGGTATCGCCTCGCGACTGAAGACGGGGATGTGAAGCCGTCTGTGCCTCCTGGAGACACATGAGTTGGGTCTTCATGTCGCTCAGAGTCTGTGCCATCTGCTCCATCTGAGTGATGCCCTGGCACTGCTTCTTCTCGATCAGCTCCATCCGATCCAACTTCTCGCTGATAATACCCATATCCGCAGCGGATGACTCTGCCTGTGCTGCTGCTACTGCGGATGAACTGGATGGACGGCGTCGACCCGTGCTATCCTCTGGTACTGCACGGGTCCTGGCTGCTGCTGGGGTCTGTCCTGAGTATACAACCTGGTCTGGGACATCACCATGTAGTTCTCGGCCATCTCCTCGTAGATGGCCCAGACCTGGTCGTGATCCTTGGCGAAGTAAGACCCGCCACAAGAAGCATTCACCAAGCCCTGGAGCTCTGGTGTCAGCCCGCTGAAGAAGCTCTGCACAAGGTTGGGCTTCGAAATATCATGGTGCGGGCATCGATCCGTAAGCTCACGAAACCTCTCCCATGCCTCATGGAATTGCTCGTTGGGGAGCATGGAGAAGTTGCTGATGATGGCTCTCGCTACATTGGTCCGCCCGAGTGGGTAGTACTTGTTCAAGTACTCGGTGCGGAGCTGCTCCCAGGTGTAAACAAACCTCCCCAAGTATTTCAGCCAGGTGGCTGCTCTGTCGGCCAAGGAAAAGGGTAAGGCGATCATCCGAATCGTATCCTGGTCCACCTGACGGTCGTAGACAGTACTGCAAATCATGAGAAACTCCTGGAGGTGGAGATGGGGCTCCTCAGTAGCGAGTCCGTGGAAGCGGGGGAGTAACTGCAAGGTGTTCAGGGGGAACTTGAAGTCCCCCACGATAGCTGGAAGTACAACCCAGTGGTGCGTCAGCGTCGATCCGGGGTTGTGTAACTCCCGCATCGGTCTCGGTGGTCCTCCGGCCGCGGCTGCGGCGGCTGCTGCGGCGGCTGCTGCGGCTGCTACATCTGCATCCTCTGGGATCCTCGACCCGTCTCTCCTCTGCTCTCGCTCTGCTCTCATCTGCTCCATCTCTCTCCTCATATCGATCATGAATGCTCCCTGATCCCTCAGCTGCTGCTGAACGGTCTCTAGTGAGGCGATCAGGGTGGAGTTGATCGCACCCTGGTCTAATACGAAATGCTCAGGCTGACCTCGGGAACGATCCTCAGAACTACCGGCCATGACGTCTGCAAAATCAAATGAGCCAAACTCAGGTGCTGTCAAATCTGCTAATCTCTCCTCTGGCTCATATCTCTCAGAACCGAAAGAAAGGGGGTCAAGGGGGAACAGGGCGGAATCATACTCGGACTCGGAGAGCTGGTCTCGGCTCTCGTGGGCCAACCTAGATGAATGGGTAGACGTGCCCGAAAGCGGTGCAGCCAGAGGCTGCCTAAGAGAGCGTCTACCCATCATCGTGATCTAACGAGTAGGGCGGATGAGATCTGGAAAAACTATGATCGGCAACCAAACCCTTTGTTCACCAACACAATACGAGCTGAAGACCGTAAAGGCTCGGTCAAATTATCTTGTCCAATTTTATTAGGTGAACAAACAATCTATTAGAGCGCTTACGTGACCTGTTGGGATACCCGATGCTACCCCAACCGACTGGCCCGCACGGAAGAGTCGGTAGTCAATCAGGAATAACACCGGAGGGCTCTACCTAGTGAACGGGTCACTCTCTCGCGCAATCAAACCAAACAATGAGGGGGTTGCTCTCCCCAAGACAAATTTTTAAGTCGGATGTCTTTTAGGGTCAATAATTTTAGCAGTCCCAATTTTATGGTTTTTCTTTTTAATATTTTTCAATAAAATAAAGGCCTAATGAATTTTTCGGTTCTCCTGGTTATTTAATCAAAAACAAGGGGGAGAAGACGAAAAAGTCGATGCGCGATGAAATCAATGATGCATGCAGAGATAGAAATGCGTACCTTTCGTCCAGCACTCTACATGCAAGTGATCCGCGCAGAAATATAAAGACAGAAAATAAACTACCTAAATGATGCAGCGGTGAAAGCCGAGTCCTAAACAAGCAAGTCTACTCGAAGAACCGTCTAACTGGTCACCGATCCTTCAAGCCAAAGGTCCGGTCTTGGTCTACCCCTCCTCTGCTCAACACACTTGAGTTTAGGAGAAAGCGCTTTGCGGGGCAGACTACGGTACGTAGGCTACGAAGGGGATGAGTCAGTTATTTTTATCAATCAATTATTAGTAGGTCCAATTAATTGCACTATAGGAACAGGCAAGCAATTACGTGTGGGGACCCTACTAATTACGGCACAATCAAGTAGAAAATCCTAAGTCTAGGGGCTCGATAAAAACTGCTGAAAATCGGAAAAGGCAGCGAAAAACCAAAAGCCGCGAGAAAGCCACGAAAACACCTAAGGGTCCCCCAAGCACACCGGTGCTCGGCGAAACAGACCCGCTAAGAGTTCAAGTCCAAGAGTCTGTCCCTGTATTATTACAATAATAATCAAAAAAGATGAAAAATAAAACCTAAGCTAAACCTCTCCCACTCAGTCTCTCCCTCACGCTCTCCTACGGCTCCGTATAGAAGGGAGCCGCCTCCAAGTTCCTCGGTTGCGTCGGCTTCTCGAAATCGGCCGCCTCGGTCCTCGGGCCCTCGTAAGAAAGGAGACAAGTGGTCAGTCCAACAAAATAAGCAAATAATAGCAAGAAAAATAAATGGAAATAAAATGAGGGTATATATGCAAAAATGCCAAATAAAATAAACAAACAAAAATCAAACAAAAACAAAAAGAAAATAAAATAAAATAAAACAAAATAAAGCAAAAATAAAATAAAAACAAAAACCGCAAAAAGCCGTGGACTCTAAAAGAGCCGTGAAAAGCCGCGAAAAAGAAAATAAAACAAAAATAAAAACTACTAAGCCGTGCTCCCCGGCAACGACGCCATTCTGATGACTGAAAAATCCCAAGTGACTAAGGTAAAGGTACTAAAAGGTCGTCACGACTTCAATCAATCGAAGTCGATCAATCAAGAAAAATAGACCACCAATAAAGATAAAATCAAATCGAAACAAGATAGCGGTCTTGCTATTAGTTTAACCTGGTATAGCGACCAGGGTCGAAAACAAGGAGCACGAATTGGCCTCGCGGCCTACGAAGTAGTCAAAAAGAAATAAAAGGAAATAAAAAGGGGATTTTTGATGGTTTTTAAGTCTTTTTATATTTTTTTGGATTTTTAATGTATTAAGAAAATAAGAAAAGCAACCAAATAAGACAATTCAACTATTTATTAAATGCACTAAAATCAACCAAAAATTCAAATAAAAATATTTTTGTGTGTTTTATAATTTTTACTATTTTTAGTGAATTTTTTATATTTTTCTGATGTTTATTTAATTTTCTAAAAATCAAACAAGGTCAGAAACTGTAGGTATTGTCCAGCCGAGCTTAAGGGACTTAGATAAAATATCTAAATCCCCAATAAGCCTGGAGGTATTTTTCGTGTATAGAGAAGAAAAAAAGGAAAATTTGAGCACCTAAATTATTATTTTTTGGGTTTTTAGTTTATTTATTAGAATTTTTATAAGATTTTAAGTGTTTTTCAATTTTTAGGGGTTTTAGGTAATGAAAAATAGCCAAAATTGGCTAGAAAATCAAGCACATCAAGACAAACAGTAGACAAGTTTTTTTTGTGATTTTTAGATGAATTTTAATATTTTTTGTGATTTTTCAAATCAGACAGTAAAGAAAATGAGTGTTTTTGAATTTTTAAAAATATCAAATCAAAACAAAATTGTCCCCAAAATTTCCAGAAAGTTTTACACTATGGCAGGAGCCATGTATCCAATTTTCATTAGATTTGGAGTATATTTGCTATTTTATTAAAAATAAAAATAAAGCAACAGTGCACAGGGAGCTATCTGCAATTATAACAAAGTTTTGGGTCCCTGGAATAACGACCCTGGAAAGTATAGGGTAAGGAACGCAAATTACCCCCCGGGCCACGCACGATACACGTAACTCGGGCCTGGAGGGGCCTGATTGCAATTCCTATTAATAAAAATTCAAAACGTAACAGGGCAAAAAGGCAGGGCCAATAATGCAAATACACCAAAATACCACATGTCGATGCACGTGTTCACAACTGGCAGGGGTATAAATGCAAATATGATAAAAAGAAGGGTCCACAGTGCAATTTTCACAAAAATAAAAGAACTACACTACGTATTTACAGGACTAAAAACTAAATGCATAAAGTAGAGGGGCCTAAGTGCAAATACCCCTTATTAAATAGCGAAGGCTAGATGTGCGCCACGTGGTTGATCCAACGAATGAGAACGAAGGCGCCTTAACCCTTAGAACGCTTGGCCTGATCGAACGTTTGAGGGCCCTCCACGTAGAGATCGGACGGTCCTGGTGTTATGGAGTCTAAACCCTCGAATAACCAACGGTTGCGATCGATCCTCCGAAGATCTGGCGGTGGCTGCAGCTCCACGAACGGACGGACGTGATGTGATATGGAGCGACGAGGTCGATCTGAAGGTGGACGAAGATCCTGGAAGAACTGGCGGCCGGCGAACTTCGCCGGCCCACTGCGCGCACGGTGGACCTCACCTGCTACTCCTGAGATGCGGGGAAGCTCCGCCGTGAAGCTCCGCACCTGATGCGCTGCTCCGATGAAAGCGGGGAACTCCGGAGAGCTCCGGCGACGTGGAAGAACAGGAGCTCTTGTGCTCTGGAGTCTCGACCTCCAGATGAAGTCGAATAGGCCCGATACCTGCACAGGAAGAGAGCTGGGTCGAGGGCAAACTGCCTCGACCCGTCAGAGCGGGAAATAGGTGGAAGATGGGGCGATATGGAAGCTCTCCGGCGAGCGGCGGAGGGTGAGAGCTGATACCCTGCTCCGGGGTGAGCCAGGGGGAATGGAGGGTCGGAGAAGGTGGAGAGGAGTCTGGTGGACGTGGTGGTGGTGTCGGAGGGACGAATGGGTGGCCGGAGATGACAGATGAAGGTGGCGGAGCTACTCTACTGAAATCGAAAAAATCTAAATCTACGCTAATCTACGGGTTAAGAAGGTTACCTAGCGGGTGCTGTCGACTGGGCTGGAGCTCAAGAAGCTCCTGGGTCATTGCCTGCAAGGGGGCGTCGTCTCCCCGAGGTTGGGCGCGCTCGTGGCGGCGCACGGCGGAGCTAACCACCGGATCAGTGGCTCCCGGCTTCCCGGGCCTCGCTGCGACTCCCAAGAACACGACTGTCACTCAGGCTCTCTGGAGGAGGTCACAGGCGACGAGGGGGAGATCCAAAGATGCGTGAAATTCTCGCCGGAGCTGAGGCTTTATATGCTCAGGGATCCGAGAATGAAGGGATCGGGCAAGTCGCTCGTGCCTCGGATCCCTAAGATCCACCCCGGGCGAAGGTCCTGGATGTTCATTGATCAATCGGAGCCCGGGGTTAAGTGAGATGGATACCGGATCGGGTGGGGAATAAATGGAGAAACCGGGTCATTCACCCATATCCGCGGGGAAGAGGGTCCGCGGGGGAAGTTGACCGGGGTCAACAAACCCCCGTGGACCAATCAGAAGCCGCCAAGCTTATTTTATTTGTTTATTTATTTTAAGATAGAAAATGATCGAATTAATAAAAACTTAAAACATGAAAAATATTTATTTTATTTTTTCCTATTTTTTGATTTTTAATTAATTTTTCAAAATAAAAATAAGGTATTTACAATATAGTACTATACATAGGTATATATACAATATAGGGTTTTTAATTTTGATTTTAATTTGTTATTTTTATACAATTTTATTCCCATTTTATATTTTATTTATTTATAACATAAAATAAGGAATAAAAAGATATTTTTATTTTATTTTTATTATTTATATACATAGGTGAAATAAATACATATGTACATTTATATACATGGTATATTTACAAAGTATTTTTGGATTTTTAATTTTGTTCTTTTTATTTTGTTTTTGTTTTAATTTATTTTATTTATTTACACCATATAATCTAGAATATTTATAAAACTTTTGGAAATTAATTTTATTTATTTATAAGGCTAAATAAATAGGGATGAGTGGACTATATACAAGGTGAACATATACAAGTGGTGTTTTTGTGTTCTTTTCAATTTTTCTATTTTTATCTTGTTTTTATATTTATAAATATATACAAATATTTAAAAGCCTATTTTAATCTCTTTTTGGGAGGAAAATATTTTTATTTTATTTACATAAATATTTACACACATGAGCCCCTATCTCCCTCTACTTTGGCTTTTATGCGGTCAGGCCCATGCTGAGCCCTCCCTTGGGTTAGGTTGCTCAATATTTATTCTAAATATTTCCCTCTTTTTCTTTTTAATCTTTATTCTTTTATTTTTGCACAAAAACATGCTAATTATTGGTTTTTACACAATGCATGCTTTTGGTAATTATTTCTATTTACAACTATATACATGCATTTGCAAAGGTTTTTGTAGCTAAAATATAAGAATAAAGAGTGATGAATGAGTATTCATCACTAATGAGGGGGAGTTTCAAAAGGTTTGCAGGCTACAAAAGGCTATCTATAGCCTTAAGCAGTGTCCAAGAGCATGGTTCCAAAAGATCTCAGACTTGATAGAGCAGTAGGGTTTTTGCGATCGATGGTTGATCACTCTTTGTTTGTGCAGAGGAATCTGACGAGGTACGGTTGTCATTCTTGCTTATGTTGATGACATTATTGGTACATGGGATGATGAGCATGGCATTCAGGATGTCAAGGACTTCCTAGGACAACAGTTTGTGACCAAGGACCTTGGGCATTACGTTACTTGGATCGGAGTTTGCCAGGAACCAGCGAGGTTTTGTGATGACCTAGAGGAATTACGTTACATATCTTCTTTTAGAGACATGCATGCAGATTGCAGACATGCCACTACTCCTATTGACCCAAGCATGAAGCTCTATGATGTTGACACTAAGGAGGTCAACAAGAGAAGGTACGTGGAGCTTGTTGGCAAGCTACTATATGTAACTATTGCCAGGCCCAACATATCATTTGCCATGGGCAAAGTGAGTCAGTTTATAGAGCAACCCGGACATGCACATATGGATGCCGTCCTTATGATTTTAAGATATCTGAAGACATCACCTGGTACGAGACTTTTTTTCAGCAGAGGCACATCTCTTTCAATTACAACATGGACAAATATAGATTATGCTGGGTGTCCACGGGATAAGAAGTCTACATCATGCTTTGTTGTGTTCATAGGAAATTCCCTAGTTTCATGGAAGATCATGAAGCAGACTGTGGTTGCTAGATCGAGTGCTGAGTCAGAATATAGGACCATGGCGTAGCTAGCACAGATGATGTGGGTCAGATCTGTTCTTACTGACCTGACTATAGAGACGTCTCTTCCCATGCACCTCCAATATGACAATGATGTTGCTCTTTTTGTTGCCAACAACCCAACCTTTCATGAGGGGACGAAGCACATAGAGGTGGACTATCACTACACTTGTGACATGATACATAAGGATCTTATTGCCACTACGCATGTCAACTCTGGAGACCAGACAACAAATGTTCTTACTAAGGCCCTAACCAGAGGGCCTTATCAGAGATATTGTTTTAAGCTGAGTTTGATCGAAATCTATGCTTCAGCTTGAGGGAGAGTGTTGAGATATTTGTTATCTTTAGTATTGATTTTCTTATTTTCTATTTGTTTTATCTTTGTCCTGTAATTTGACCAATAGGTTCCTCTCCTATATAAGAGAACACGAGGGCCTCTCATTAGTGCAATTCATTCTTTTTCCTTTACAATATATAATTGCAAGCTGGTTATACTTGTAATGAAATACATACATTTAAAATTTTGATTCATATTATTTCATCAAATACACATGTATTTAAGCCATCTATAAAATATTTGTATCAGATCTTTGGGATACGACATGGTAACATTTTTTAATACTCATCAATATTTATATCTAGGTATTCATATTTTTAATTTGACAAGGACGTTAGTATATTTATGTATGCATCTAATCCCTTGCTTCCCCAAAATAGACGTCTAAAATCAATGTTGATGTCAACAATGAAGATCCTTTGAAAATATATACTTAACATTTTACTATACATATAATAACCTAAAATATTCTTCTAAAATCAATGTTAAAATCACATAAGGAATATCTCTTGAAAGCATATACTTAAATTTTACTATAGATATAATAGAGTAGTTTTTCATCCAACCCACCATCCAAATAGTTGCCATCTTTGAAACCCAACTGATTAAAAAGAGGAATAATTATTAAATACATTTTAAATTTCTAAAAGATAAATTTACGATTGATTTAAATTTTTTATATTTTTTGAAAGAAAGTAACTATTTTTAAATTCTTCCAATGAAATAATGTTGAAGTTCTTTATAGAGTTAAATCTCAAGGGATAACACAGAAAAATATTGTACTGTGTAAAATTTCCATTCATCGTTTCAATCCTGCATGGTTTCCCTGTGAATATACTATAGTGGCTCTACAAAACAACCACACCATTCTTATTTTCTATGTACATATAGATAATGTGCTGGTAAAAAATAGCTACAATACCATGAACCGTATTATTTTCCATGGTCGATAATATATGGTAAGATAAGGGCGAATATGGTCTCACCAACACTTCTGAAGTACTTGTATTTCATGTCAAATAGGACATGAAAGCACCTGATAAGCGTCATTTTATGGACCATCACTAATGATATAACAAGTCTATTGCAAAATTCAAGTACAAAAAATCATTTCATAACGAATAATATCGTCTCTATATATTTAACAAAGGCTGATTTAGTTATGGATTTTGAAAAAAAAAACGTCACTCTATGGCCCGATTTTATTGTATTGTATCAGTAAACTTCTGAGGTACTTGCATTTCTTGTCAAATAAGTTAGATGTGCATCCTTCATCTATTAAGCTATTAAGAGTCTATTTGTTTGTATTTCTGCCTTTTTGTAGGTTTTTTTTGCGTGCACATAGACTTTCCAATTGTTTGATTTACTATGATGTGAAGAAGTATCATGTTAAATAAAATCACTGTACAAAATTAAAATCAACACAATCAATCTAATACGTCATATATTATAAGGTTCTAATATAATGGAATGATACGAGCAAAAGAACGAGAGTTAGAATTGTCAAATTAATAGATTCAACAATACAATACTAATCAACATATTATTAATAGATAAGATATTCTTTACCAAATAATATTCCATCTCTCATGAAGAACATTTTATCACGTTTAAAGTTTAGTTCGCAATTCTCTCTCACATTAAGAAGCCATATAAAAAATTCTTTTTTTCTGATGCATGAAGATATGAACCTCAACTCATTACGTTTAAATCATCATCAATATATCATTAGAGTTTAAATCGTCATCATCAATCTATCATTAGAGCTATAACCTAATAAGATACAAAAATTGATCGATCAAAATATGTATATTTGCTCTTGTATCAACAAACCGCTCACTAGGTTCATTCATAATGTATGAGTTGTCGAAATGGACTTTTGCTAATCCTGCACGATAGGATAATCCTTTTTCAAATGACCAACCTATACGCATCACAGATAAGGCTTATTTATTTATTTCTTTTGCAATTTTATTTTACCTTTATTTTTTTCTTGTCATTTGTAGTCATAGTATTCACCTTACTTGGTACCTCTACATGAACTATACATATATATATGTGTGTGTGCGCGCACGCGCTTCAAATGTTGATCTTTAATGACCACTATCAAGTCATATAAGAAATCACTTTCATTTGCATATTTCAAGGACATCCCAAAATCTAGAAAGTTCTCTATGTTTGCTCATAAATGGATTTTACTCAATTATATTAAATTTAAGGACTTGAAATTTATGTATTTTCATAACCCATGCGAAATGACCGGACGAACTGTATTGTTTCGTGAGTTGTACTTCTTGACGCTGTATTTGAAGCTGTTGTTAGAATCCTTTATAATATGCAATTGAAACAAGTTCTTGCTAATGGAAAAGGGTTTGAATGTGGGGGTTGTTCTTATTTTACTTGAACGATTCTAATTAGCTCCTCTCGATCGTATTTCTCTAGAGATGAAGAAAAAATGGGCAATTTATCTTTTCAGAGTTATCGTTCTAATATAAAATATATTCTTGTGATAGGTCCTATTATCGATCAAAAATGTATGCATGTGGGAGCTGGGGAAAGGAGCAGAGATGCAAGTGGCATATGTGACCATGTTACTTCCTACCATCAACAGCTATGTGAATATTCTGATTGATTATTGTAAGGACATGATTAGTATTTAAGATCGAAACCATTATCATCTAATGTTTGAAATTATTCCCAACAAATTTTTCTAGCACAGGGGTATTGTGTTCACGTGTGGCTTATAATTATATTGAAAGGCGGTGCCAAATCATCATAATTTTTATATTAGGATATTTTTTTATATTTCTCTCAAACTTTATGACAATTTATGATTCATATTTATATGGATAAAATGGGACTACCCTATGGAAGAGCTAACTTGGCTCTTTTCACCTTATTTTTTTTCCTATTTTTATTTTTTTTGAAAATGAATCTGTAGATTTTCATAACTATATCCTTATATTATGTCATTCAAGTTTTGTGCGAAAAAGAGACTCCTACGGCCTCCATCCAAACATGGTTGATTTCAACAATTCCGCGACCGTTAAAAATGACTATCTTGATGGGTGGGAGTTTCTGTTTCACATGAAACTTGAATGACGTAATACAGGAATATAATGATGAAAACTCACGGATTCATTTCTCAAAAAATAAAAAAAGGAGAAAAATATAGCGGGATGAGCCAAGTTAGTTCCCCTAAGAGGGCATCCCCATTTACCCTATTTATATTATGCCCATTTCAATGGTTCGATGGTAGGGCAGTGCGTCAACCATCCAAAAGACTATAGTTCAAATGCCGGCTGAGGTGCGCTAGGTAGCTGACAACCAACATAAAAAACAATAGGATCTTTTAACATGGATTTGAAAAAAAAATAAAGTTTTGTCATTTTTTATATCTAATTTGGTTCATTTGTATGCCTAAATCAAGAGATATCCGTTTGCAACATTTTTCCAACTTGAGCAATATGTGTTCCACAAATTAGAACCACTAAAAAATGAGTTTTTCTCATTTTTATCTCCCATCAATTTCACACTAATATTTGGTGTTCTCATTTTAAATTTAAATCATCTTTATGCTACTACATACACATCTGTTAGAGCATCTTCATCTCATATTAAATGTTTTCTCAATATTATGTAGATAACCACCCATACATGTAAATATGTACCTATGCAACTCTAGTTTTGAGACTTTTATGTATTTTTTTTCTTATTTTTGTTTTATCGACAACGTCATGTTATCTGTGTCTATGAGGTTATTAGAAAAATAAATTGGATTTTTCTAATGATTAAGGGAGGGAGGGTGGGGTTGAAACATGGTCTTTAGAGTGGGAGCTCGCTGCTTCCACCACCAGACCATAAGTTGAATTCAAAAAAATATAAATTGGATTGATACCATATCCATTTGTCGTTCTCTATCAGTTTGTACATATATTCTTGATTTCCTGATTTTGTGATTTTTGTTTGCTTTTTTATCGGTTATATATAACATATTTGTTCGTATCATTTTTGTTTTTTTGCATGTTGTTTGTTGATTTTGCACTCGAGAGAATAGAAACCAAAGTATTTGTAGAAAAATAGCTTGATTACATCTCTTCGATATTGAAATTATGCTCAAGGTTGAAGTATTAGTACACAAATGATAGAGGGATAAGAACAACTATTCCGACGACAACACAAAAAAATGGAATTACATTGACTGCTAATTTAAGGATTCATTGTTATATATGATGACGAAAATTGTTCATTGCCAATGTTTGGCATTGAGGTTATCTATTGACTTTAAAGATATGTTTTAATCAGTTGTGCCACTCTGAGATATTGCAATATCAGTTTACGTCCTTTCCTTTTGGAGAATATCAGTTCTGCCCCTAGCTTTTCTAATGATCAATTGTGTCCTTCTGTTAGTCTGGTTGTCAATTAGTTGAACTAAACCATGATTTATTCAAAATATGGTGTAGTTAAGAGAGGCATAATAAGAACAGAACCCCTACCTCCTCCTCCACTGCCCCATCCTCGACGATGACGACAAGCTCAATGGCATGCGTTAAGCCTTGACCTCATGAAGATCTCCGCCGCCCTCATCCCGTCATATGGTGATGACGAGTAGTTGAACCACAGCATTCTCAATGCGACATCCTTTGTCGCCACGACTTCCTGGCAGGGTCAGAGACAGGGGGCTCTTGCAGGTGGGGTGGGGCTTCGATTGTGGTCTGAGGCAGGTGAGGGGGGGGTGCATTGTGTGGATGTTGGGCTTGCCTGGAGGAGGAGGTTGGGGGAGGGGGTTGCCTGGTGGGGTCGGGCTTCCGGCAGGAGGAATTCGACGGAGGGGGAGCAGGGGGATGCCTGGCTGGAGAAGGGGGAGGGGCCACTCGTAAATAACGGAAATTGAAAGGGTATAAAGTGTAAAGTACTTAATAGATGTCGTCATACTTAACAGAAAATTGGGTGGAAATTAACATAGGGTTATGAGTGTAAGAGTTAAGTACTATTCAAGGTCATGAGTGCAATTCGAAATTATAGAGGGTTTCTAAGGTAATTATGAAATTACTCAGGGTTATGAGTGTAAATATTCCTTCTTTATATAATCTTCTTTGTGTCCTCAAAGTTAACGTCCATTTACGTTGGAGAAGATAACAACTCAAGGGGCACAAGTAATCATCGTAGAAGAAGCCAAGGACGAAAATGATATTCTAAAAATTGGAGGGGTATAATTGATATTGAAATATCTCATAGAGGCATAAGCGATAAAAACCCTTAAAAAACTTATCAATCATACTTTTACTATGGAATGTGTCACCGTAGGTTTGACTCTTGAAATTCGCAATGAATGTTGAATTCTTTATTCTAATATATATAATGATGATTATCCATCAATCTTTTTACTAATATTTTTTTTATCAATCTTCGCTAATTTAGAAACAATTGAAAGAAAAAAAGTTTCAAAAAAGTTAACAGACAATTGTTATTATTTGATTCCCTATATAAAATATAATAACGAATGCCGCATTGTAGATTTCCAAAATCGAAGATAATTTTGCAATGAATACTGATATTAATAATTTAATTTCAACATCGAAAGATCTAACAACTAATATATAGGCTATTCATTATTATAGTTCCACTTTATTAGAGTGTAGGGATGATGGCATTTTATTAGTGAATGTGTCACCTAATGTGTGAAATAACGAGGAGTAAGAAATACGTAGAATTTATCTTTCTTTCTTGATCGGTTAGTTCGAAAATAAGAATGGAATGCTTGCTATGGAATCAAAGAAAACAAATGATGCTGCTCTATCAAAGGAAGACACGTGGCAATTTCCTGAATGTGAAAGGATCTCGAATGCTAATAGTCAGAATACCAAATTAATTTAGACTAAATTCTATGGTTAGTATCGTAACATATATCTTATCTACTTCACTCAGATGATTCATCTGGCATTATAACCTTTACCATGAAAATTAACCTTTACCACGAAAATGTTGTCAATCAATTCGTGAATTGTCTTGATAAGGTAAGAAGTTGAGCTCGACAACCTTGTGATCCACGCTCGAGTAATGTAGATAGGTGTAGGGATGGGCATGGTCCGGGTTGGTGCCCAAGCCCATCTAAATATTTCGGGCTTGGGCCGGGCTTAGGCCCACAAATTTTGGTGTTGTTTGGCCCAAGCCCAGGCCCGACCCGTTTCCTTTGGGCCGGGCTTGGGTTGGGCCAATCCAAGCCTTGGTTCATTTCCTGGTCATGAAAATCACAACACGAGAAATATGAAAATGATGGATCATGCTATACATTCAAGAGAAGGATTACACATCCCTAAATCAAGCGCAAAAAAAGAGGTTACAAGCATAAGGATGTCCACATTAAAGTAGCTATTAAACCATGCATAAGAATCTAAGATGTCTACAAAACATCTAAGTTTGCACTTATCTTGAATCTATAACAATGGCTAAACAATAGTAATATTCCAATGAGAAAACAATGGTTAAACAATAGCAATATAGGTACTTCAACAATCGTATACAGTATACCTTGTAGGCAAAACGTCTTGTCTAAGGCCTATGTCTATGTTCAGGCTGGGTCTCGGGCCATTCCTCGGGCCCCCGAACGGGCTGGGCCGGGTCGGGTTGGGTTGAGCCAAGCCCGAGCCCGGTCCAAAATATTTTTGGGCCGACATTTTAAGCCCAGACCCGACCCAAATTAAGTCGATAGACACCCTTACCAAGTAAGGGGCCTTTCCTAAAGAGTACTGACAAGGCGCCGTTAATGCAACTTTTTTCTTGCCTCGAGCATGTACTGAGCTATTGGCCTTTGTCTCTCCAAATAGAGAGTCATTAGTCTTTTTGTTATCTTAGATGAATGATCATGACAGTCTTTTCCTTAAAAAAATTAACACATTTTTGTAGTAAATCAAGTGAGGGTATGGAAATGTCCAATCGGGAATAAATATCCAATTAGATGGATAATCAAAGTTATCTCGCACATACTTTTTGATGATAAAATTAAAAAGGCGCCTTTTGTCGGCTAAAGAAGCTAATTAAGAAAAGTGAAATCTACCCATTTACTTAATTTAAACACAAATCAGGAAATAGCAGTTACTACCCATGTTGGTAACTATATATGAAACGTGTTTCTGAAGATGTGAGCGTTATCACGAACAAACATGATCTAAATGGCAGCAAAAACGGGGTTTCCAACACTTTGTGCCCCTCTTAACATCTGCAATATCAGTTATGTGCCTTATGCACCTCTGTTTTTCGCAATACCAATTGTTCCCCTGTCTACCTCCAATTTTGTCACTTACGCCTTCGAGTTAGTTGCCGTCCATCCACCTCTCAAATGGACGTTAACTTTTGAACACAAGGTATAACTAGAAACGGAACTTTAGATAAAAATATCATCACTTCACATCGGACCTCATACCTCCTGCAAGTGACGTTGGTCAAGGCAACGTGTCATGGATGCCATCATCACCGTAGACCCCTGCTTCGACTCCATCCCCCTAAAATCAGACCACACCAAAAACCCTATATACCCACAACAACGATGATGTGATCTCCGCCCTCGACTAATAAAGAGGGAGCTTCTTCTTAGCGAGCGTGTAGTCGCACATGGCAACAACAATGATATGATCCCCTTGGCTTCAATCTCAAGCCCCCTTTTCACAACCTCAACAATCCCCTGTCGATGTCCTCAAACCTCAAGGAGTCGAGGAGGAAGCACCCTCCATTTCCTCCCCTCGAGCTTCTGCTTCAGGCTCCATGATCTTTTGATTCACCAACGACAAAAGCAACAAAGAGAAGACAGAGGGAGAATCCACATATGTGGCGCACTAGGAAAGACGTGGGCCCTAAGCAACACCATCGTTGTAGGGGTTTTATGTGAGAAACATGTAACTATGTAATAATTATACAAAAGTCACATAAAAGTTGATCGGATGTACAATGGAAGCATCGTTGGAAACATGAGGGGGCTTGAGGTAGAGGAGTAGGGTGTTGGAGGGCTCAAGTCGAAGGAGAGGTTGTGGGCAAAGGGGTTGGGAGCTGGAAGGAGGGAGGGGAAGCTGTTTTGACAGTTATACCCCTCTAAACTACACCTTGATTTGAATAAATCATGATTTAATTGAACTCATTGACCAAAAAAAGGGAGGCACATAACTGAGATTGCAAAAATTAAGAGAGGCACAAATGTAAAAAAAACAAATTCCTCAACTCACTAATAATCACTGTGATGTACTTTAATTCGGATATTTGTTGCTAGGAATAAACAAAAAAAACGCAAACAAAGGAAGGCTCCGCATCAAAACAAACCTATAAATCACGGATTGGAATCAATTAACTGTTGATGACAAAGGCGAGAAGGAAAAGGCGAAGAAATTTGGAAAACTGTTGAATAGATTTTACTTTATCATCAAAATACGTCTGATTTTTTTATGGAATGTAAAAAACTCATTTCCAAAGAAACGGATTCGTGAAAAAAATCATATTTCCTACCCATGACTAAATATAGGGCACTATGATGTCACCATTTTTATCTTATCAGCGTCACACCTCTACCACTGATGGACATCCATACCCCCCCCCCCAATGTTTAGTGATTAAAATTGAATGCCACCGCGGTGATAAAATCCTACAATGTATAATAAATTTTTTTATCCGTTAATCATTCTCGTACTAATTCCCTTTTATTGTTCTATTAGCAACAGAAAAGCAATGGCTGTGGAGAATTGCATTAAATGCTTCGTAGATGTGACCCTTCGGTTGCTTTGTGAAAAAATCGAATAATAAAAAGAAGCAATCAAAGAGAAGAGAAAAGCGAAGGACCCTTTTCTCTTTCAGTGTAAGCTGAAAGGGCCTTATGCAAACATACCTCTCACTCCATCTCTTCATATCAAAGAGGGAATCCAACTGAAACAAAAACACTAGAAATTGTTAAAAATAAAGGCAGTCAGAAGGTGAAAATTTAAAAACCAATGAAATTGATGAACGGATATATATATTATGGAAAACTAGAACTGATAGCAGCAGCAGAAAAACGGACGAAAACGAGGATTAAAAGGGGAAAAGAAGATCGAAAACGGCATCTAAAGGGGAAGAAAAAAAGACGGAATAGAAATTGTTCAATGTGTACTTTTAGGGGAATTAGGTATTCGACTTAAACACTCCGGCATTAACTCCTCACATCTCTTATCCCCGGCAGAATCGGCCTCAACACCTTCAGAACTACTAATTTTACTGCTATCCACATCCATTCCCACATCCCCACATGATAAATTCGAGACGACGAGCACAGGGTCTCCCTCGTCGCCCTTGGCAACATCAGTTGCCTCGGCTTCCTCAGCATCTGCAGCTTTAGAATCATTGTTCTCAACTGACTCATCGCCGTCTTCCGCTGTTTTCAGAGAATCCTCCTCCATAAGGCAATCAGTGTCTGGAGCTCCTCCAGGAAGAGCATTCTCCATGGATTCGACTTCTATATCGGGGGTTTCAGGAACATTGTCGGGTTCTTCAGTCTCACCAACTGCAGTCTCTGCCTTCTTGATCGTAGATTCTCCAGCAGTCTTCTGATACAGAGACATGGCTTTCTGCAACATAAACCAGATTTAAAGTTGGAAAGTTGGAGAAAACTCATTATTCCTATGACTAGAAACAAAGATTACTTGATTGTAAAGCATAAAAAGTAACACCGCCTCTCAACAAATGTTTGTGTCGAGGTCAGTCTTTTGCTGCCAATAACCAAAAGGTCAGGTTGAAAATGCAGAAACACCATTAATGACGACAGTTTTCGGAAACTTAAACCCTTTGTCCATAATGAAATTCATCGTCGGAAGCATAATCGAATTGGAAATCAGTTTCAAGATATAAAGTTACACATTCCTAATGCCATGTCATGATTGAACTATCTAAAGGCGAGATTAGAAGGTAGAATCAAGGTGTCTTGTAGAAGAAAACGGGTCATGCTGTCGAGAGAATACTAAAAAAGCTCTATACAAACTGCAAAGATTAAGAATTGCAAAGGGACCACTTTATTCAACTGAATGGACAATTTCAACCAAGTTACGGAGCTACCTTTCCACCTCTTACCCTCCTTTCCCTTACGGATTTTCAAAAGGTTGACATACCTTGAAAACGGCATCGGTAATTGCAGAGAACATAGGCTTCACAGAGAACTTTAAGGTCCTGGTAATTAACTTCACACCTTCGTGGGAATTCTGTAGCACAACAAAATGAATATGCACTCATTCCAGTACCAACATAAACAACAATACACCAACAGCTGTTCCCATACCTGGTCTCGCACATGCTTATTGCCCATGTTGAAAACTCCATGTTCTTCGGATTCAACTATATTAGTGCATTGCTTATACAAATTTGGACATGCCAGATCATGAGAGATGTCAAGCTTAGAGAGATACGTAATACTAAAATTAGAACCATTGTCCTTCGAATTCAATGGCTCAGGAGACTCAGCTTTTATCTTTCTAGTAGAATCCGGAGTGCTAGTGCTCTTTCTTGGAGAGTCTATAGGTTGTTTGGATTCAGTATTTTCAACGAGATTTTGTTCATTGACAGAGAGGACTTGCCCAGATCGGGCATCATCGACAGAAGGATGAGTTGAAGACTCTGTTTCCTTCCCCATATTTGAATTCCCACTTTGACTTTTCCAATGACTTCCATTCATCTCCCAACCCCGGTCACTGATCAAGTGCCTACTCTGATCCCATTCTGGCCTCCCATACATATGTGACTCATTCCCGAACATACCATTGTTCCCTTCCCAACCTTGTATGTGGGGAGGGCCTGGCTCATCTGACGGGTTCCTCCATCCAAATGGGCGATTATGGCCAGAAAATCTATCAGGGGGATCATGCATATGCAAGGGAACTCCAGCATGGTTAAAATCCATAAAAGGCCTAACGCCAAAAATGGGTGGAGGAAATTGCTGGGGAACCGGCAGAAATCCGGCTGAAGGTCCATGCTGAAATGGTATGAAGCCATTCGCAACAGGTTGCTGCCAACTTGGGTGGACACCATTCCAACCACCACCCTGCCCTCTTCCGAGATTAAGATCTCCACCTCTTTTGTAATGGTTATTGGGTTTACGATCCCCAGCCTGACCTCTACCGTCATCTTCACCAGACCGCAGAACAGATGGGCTATCCATTCCATGCCTAACAGGAGGTGGCGGAGGTAGATGTCCAGGAGAGCTTCTAGCAATATGATCAGCTCTGCCATGTGACAATGAACTGGATCGACCAGCTTCACTGTTAGGAAACTGCCCCTGTGAAAAATCTCGTGATTTTTCCTCTTTAATGGAATGGTCTCTGCCCTCCCTAACATAACCGCTTCTCTGTCCTGCCTCATCAATATCAAGACTACGTCTCGCACCCTTCCTGTTTACATTTGACCGCTCACCAGATGGTGGAGACTTGTCCGATGAAGGAAAGGCAGATGCAGGGCCATCTGACCTTGGGGTCCGCTCACACTGCACAGTGGGAGGAACATCATCTATTACACAATCAACAGAATGAGCAAAGTCCTTATATTTATTGTTACTCTCAACAGATTGTGATTCTACCATTCTCTCAGCTGCTCCTGAAACGCTGACAGGGTCACCTGAGGATGCAGAGCTGGTTCGGTGTCCATCTTTGGATAATGACCCGCGAATTGGCTCTGTTTGCTTGAAACTGCGATTTCATATAAGGCAAGTCTATAGTTAGAAGTAATCAATAAATAAAATATGAATAAACATGGTCAAACAGACATAATTGTAAAAATGCACTTTCTCGTAGCATGATCCCGTTCTCACCTTCACATTTAAAAAATCATAAAAACGCATGCCTAAGCAATACTATCTGTAACTAGAGTTTTCACACAATTGTATAATGTTACAAAAAAAGGTGCAAGGCTCATGCCGATTCATGTTACAACTTGCAAGAAATGGTTAGCCTTGAAAAAAAAAACTAAAACACATCCTGACTGATTTTTGGAGGCAGTTTTATCTATTTTTGGAAGTGGGGCTCTGTTTAAATTAACTCTGTAATACTTGTTATAGTTTGATGCAATGGAGGATGGGGCGGAGGTCTTTATAGATAAATTGATATGCAAAGCTCACGCAGATTCAAGTAAAAAGCAAAGATTCAGAATTGAAAAATAGCCACTAAACCAAATCCTGCATGATTATGGAGGCAGTTTCTCCTATTTTGTAGTGGGGCTCTCTGTTACATCTAACTCCATAATACTTTTTATATTTTAGCTCAACAGTGGGCGGAGTGGGGGTCTTTGCAGATATTTGATGTGCAAAAGAAAAGTACCCGATTTCTTCCTTGGCAGAATGAACGGTCGAGACAGGAGAATTTTTATGATCGCGACTGGGTGTAAGTTCAACCCTGTTGGAATGAATGGACTCTGGTCTGCCTCTGTCGTCAATAGATTCTGGTTTGTAGTTATCTGATATCCTCTTATCAACAGAAGATCGGGCTTCCTTTGCATTACGAGGCTTCATATCCACATCCTCTATAATGTCATCAGGGGACCTTTTTGTTCCCCGGCAATCTGCACGCTTCATGCCATGATCTTTGAAAAATGGAGTGGCTTCACTATCATTATCCTGGATCTTGTTTTTATTACGGTTATCCATATGTTTATCTGAATCCTTGTAATACTTGGACTCAGACCTATCATTAGCATGATCCCTCAAGGATCGATCTCCTCGGGATTTATCACTTCGAGATCTCCTATCCCTGTCCAACTCATCATGCAATTTCTCTCTGGAACCACTGCCTCTATACTTTTCATCATGATGACCACTGATCTTCAAACGTTCATCCATGGCGGCAACCCTTCTGTCGTCACCCTTCCTACTGTCACTGTGCCACTTGTCCTCATTCAAATCGTCCCTTTTTATCTCCTTCTTTAGATCTTTTTCTGTTCCACGATCATAACTATCATCTAGTCTAGGATGCTCTGTATGAAGGAAGCATGTCCAAATATCAATACATCTTTGAACATGACATAACAACATTACGATATATCAAAATAATGTGATGGTATATCAATTAAAGAGCTGTGTAGGGTAACCTGCATCAGTAAGGTATAGAATTTAAATGCCTTCAACTAAGGAAATAACTTTTAAAATCACTAAATCAGTTTTCTCTATATAAACGGAAATTCAAACAATAGACAACAACCTCAATCATAAGAGAACTCTTGCAAATATTAGTTATGTAGTCTCATAATTTGCAACATAAGGGACACATGGAATATCCGAGATTTTGTAGACATTTCTGAACTGCTTAACATTTTAGTCGATTTAAACTTGATGAACCCACATTATGGTCTAGTGGAAGAAGCAGTGAGCTCCCACTTTAAGGACCAGAGTTCAACCCCACCCCACCCCCTTAATCATTAAAAAACTTAGACTTGATGAAAAAAAAGATAGAGTGTGGCATGTTTCTTATATTGCAATTGTATACAGACAGTTATCCTGAAGTCCCAGCAAGATCCAATCCCCACATCAAAATCACAATTGGATACTGCAACAATCGTTAACTTTAGCTCAAATTTCAGTCAGTTTTCCAGCTTTGACAACACTTCAGTGAGTGATTTAGACAGCAAATATAATTAATACACCAAAGTTCCCACCACAAAAACCAACATTTCAATCAACATTGATATAGGATTGGTAGGTTTTTATTTTTAAGGAAAAATTACCTCAGCATGTATGACCTAATAAGTAAAAACAAGTATCTATTATTTGGACAATGGTTAACGCAAAAAAAAAACACTTTACCTCACAAAGGAAGACAAATGTCGCGGACTAGCAAAGAGTAGTCCATGATATGCTCAATTAATTAAATAATCAGTAGTAATTTCGATTGGTGGCCAAACAAATATTTTGCACTTTATGACAGCACCCCGGAATAAAACAGAAGAGTCGAGGATTTACATGAAAAAGATGTGTTACACCTAGACCACATTCCTGAAGAATTGGAAGGGAGAACAGAAGATTCCCATTGAAAGTATCTAAAGTTTGATTGAGTAGCCCTTCCATGGAGCCAAGTCAGAACTATTTTAGGACTTAGGAGAATGTCAATGATTTGAAAACTGAAGGTGTTGAGGTCCCGCAAAAGACAAGGTGGAGACTCTTGGTTTGAGAATACTGCCAGACACGTATGCACCCGGATGCCCATTGCAACAGACCGGTACCCTGTGGACTGTTTTCTACCTTTTCTTGGT
Source organism: Ottelia alismoides (assembly GCA_037367405.1). Taxonomy (NCBI): domain Eukaryota; kingdom Viridiplantae; phylum Streptophyta; class Magnoliopsida; order Alismatales; family Hydrocharitaceae; genus Ottelia; species Ottelia alismoides. The sequence goes on along the minus strand of JAZKJV010005587.1, from coordinate 525,880 downwards.
ATGCCCTTTTAACATATTGAGTGGAAGAGAGCCAGAATCAGTTAGGTAGACCATACGTTACATGAAAATATCCGAAGAAATGCTGGAGGAAAGCTTTCCAAACAGTTTTATAGCACAGGAATCCCTTGTCTACCTCTTGGGCGTCGTGGATATGCAGAAAGGCAGCATCACGGAAGGAGAGAAATCCCCCATGGAAAATATGCTAATGGAAGCTTTACACATTATGGGGTGTTGCCACTTGTTAGATTTTGATGCCCATTCCTTTTCTACTAGTTTGAGATGAAATAATTCAACACATGTGATCATCAACCCTTTTTCCTTCGCAAACTATCCAACAGGAAAAGTTTACAACTTAGCTAAATATAAGATAAATATAATTATGCCAGACAGGATAAAGTCCAAATAAACACACCATATTTCCCATTTGACTGAAATTGAATGCACGGATTACTTCAGCTAAATTTTTTATTGCTAAACCCAGCGTTCAGGGGCCCAGGCAGCCCCTTCAATATTTCAAGTCTATTTTGGGTCATACAAATAATTAGCAGGAAGTCAACAAATCAATGGTAAAACCAATAATCACAGACCTTTATGAACTCATAATGGTTGAAGTGAAGAGAATGAAAAAAAGGCATCCTGGTATACATGCTCTTATCATGCAAAGTCCAGGGTTGGGTTGGACCACAATGGATCTAATATTAGCACATGCAAAGTCCAGGGTTGGGTTGGAGCACCATGGATCTAATATTAGCACCCTATACACTATTGATCCCACAAGAGATTGTTTCCATGCGTCAAACCTATACAGTATTGATCCCACAACTTTTGCAATTGTGCCAAGGCTCCCACCATGTAAGACAGTCAGGTCCAATGTGCATGTTGCAATTGTCTGTGGAACATTTTAAACCAAGCACTATCAGCTTCGATATGTGAACCGTGATAGGAAAAAAATATTAAAGGCATTTCTGCTCAACACTGGATTCTAATCAATTGTATAAGCATCCCATTCTTTCTCTCTCACACACAAACTTTAGCTCGTGCTGTGCCCGATAATAAGATAGACATAAAGTCAGAAAAAAATTTCAAGCAACATTATCACAGCAATTATGACACAACACATTCGTCCAGTTCTCATGAGATGAATAAGTGTTTAGAATATTAAAGCAAAAAAGTTATTTATGTAGAGTCAATCAGATTCCTTCAACAATATGCAACTAAGCACTTGTCTTTTATGGTCCTTTTAGCATAAAATCATTAGTTGCCCGAGCTATGCATCTAAATTGCATAAAGTTTTAGAGAACAAACAGCAAAAAAGTATGTTTTTTCCCAATACAACTGCTTTTTTAGAAGAAAAAAAGTATGTTTTTTCCCAATACAACTGTTCAAGCAAACAAAAGAAATTATTAAGCCATGCTAACATGATTCATTCAGTAAATATTCAAATGATCCTTTTTCTTTTCTCATCCTTTCTGAAAGTCCGCATGCATCAACTTTTACACAATTTTCAAGGACCCATAATAAATTTCACGGTTTCCCAAATTCCTGAAATTGAAAATTTGTAAGCAACCAGGATAAGTCCGAGGATAGAGAACCCGCATCTTAGAGAAAATATGCATCTTAATCATACACAATATCCAAAAAATCCCTTGTATATCAGAGATTCAAGATACAGTTTTCTTCAACATACTGAAGACTATTTGAAAGATGTTGTTTAGGTAAAAAAATACATAGTGTGTCAACTAACACGATTCTATAGTTACTGAATCTGCAAACATTGATCAACCAAAGGAACCAAATTACCTGCTGTGATCACCAGATTCCAATTAAAGAACTATGCCCATGTCCCTACTCATAGCTCTTCCAGATGAAGACAAATACTTCATGCATACATGAAGTTTCTATGTTGCGTGCATCAGCCCAACTACCTAATACAAGTTTATTGGTTGTATTTTGATAAAAAGAACAAGAACAACCATGTCCAAAAGCAGTCAAATTCATTTCCATCCGAAGCAAAACCATATTAATGCAGATCTCCAGGTCAATTGTTAAGTAAACTAGTAAAAAATCATATAAATATATCAGGAGAAGCAAAACCATATTAATGCAGATTTCCAGGTCAATTGTTAAGTAAACTAATAAAAAATCATATAAATATATCAGGAGACTCCAAGCACTAAACCGTGCATGGCATGTCCTGCATTCTAAGTTGAGAATTATAATGCAGTTCAGATATGCTCCATTTTATCGTCATGAATAAAATACCAATAAAAAGCAAAATATAGAGTCAGAGATTGTTATTTACCAGCAGTCTCCAAGACCCCCTTCACCACATACTCTTCTTCATAATTACCCATAGTAGAAGAATAACTGGGTTTCTCGCGCCTACCATCTGAGCTTCTATCACGTGTGGAATGCCGGTCTCTCTCGCTTTCAGCACGACGCTCCCTATCCCTCTTCTTGTCATACTCCTTACTTCTCTCTGGCGCATAATCCCTCTCCCTCTCAATCCCATATTCCTTATCCTTCTCTGTCGCACGCTCCCTCTCCCTCCCAGACCCATGCACGCTCTCCCTATCCGCTGCACGGTCCCTATCATCCCTGCTGGATCGGTGTTCCCTCTCGGCATCCTTTCCGTCACCATACTGCCCATCTCGCCGATTCAAATCCTTGTCTGATCGGCGCTTCAACTCGTCTCTCCCACTCCCCTCCTCCTTCCGCTCGCTTCCCAAATTCTCATGCCGCCTGCTGGACCGGCTTCTCGTCTCCCCACCCAAGGATTTCGACTTCACACTCCTCTCCTCCTCGACCGCCCCGAATTCCTCCCCTTTCGGCTCCTTCTCCTCTGCTCCCGCGCGACCCTCCCCGTTCCACCGGTCCCCTCCCTCAGCCGTGTCCAAAAACCTCTCCTTCCGCTTCTTCCCGCGCTCCGCAGGCGCGAAATCCGCGTCGCCCGCCGCCGGCGACCCCTTCCGCCTTTCCTCCTTCAGATCCCTCGCCTCTCTCTCCTCTTCCGACTCCGATCGCTCCCGCGAGCCGTGCTTGTGACCCCGGTGCGACCTGTGCCGGTTGTTCCGCGGCATGTCCACGGCAGAAACCCTAATTGGATGCGCCGCGGAAACCCTAACCCTAATCTCAAGGGCGGCCAATGGCGCCCCGACGGCGGCAGCGTGCCGCGTGTGATGGCGGCGGCGGAGGCAACGACGGATCCCGGCAAATCGCGGTGGCGGTTTAGAGAGAGAGGAAGGCGGATGGGAGTTGTTAGAGAGAAAGGGGGGAGAGATGAGGTGCGAGGAGAAAGGGAGCCAAATCGATTCGAGGGAAAAAGAGGGGGGAGGTTATGTCAATCGGACGCGCTCGGGGAGGGGTGGGGTTACCGAAAGACGCCTTTATCCTCGTGATTAGCGGGATAATTACCGAGCGCGGGAGGCGGGTGTGGGGGTCTTATGTGGTTCGGAGGATAAGGGTAGTTTGGGAAGAACGCGGCGGGGAAGGGACCTGGTGATTGGTTGTCGGCGATTCGGCGGGTGAGTTATGGGCGGTCAGCGGGTGGAAAGAGGGGTGAAAAGGGTTTGATTGGGGCAGAGTTTTTCGTGGGGTGAGGTGGGAAGATTGCGGCGAGGGGCTTATAGTTTAGAAAATGCTTGCTGAACCTATTCCAAAGCCTTCCTATCCTACGTGGCATTTCATGTAGGACTGCCCTACAGTGGGATTGTAAGCAGGTTAACAATCATTGTAATCTCTCTCGTATATATCTCGAATATGTGATGTTTGCTTCTTATGATTACGTTGATTGGAGCATGTTTTGATGTTAAGCGTTTTATTGTTCGTGCATTCCTGTGTTGAACAATTTGCTTCTATTTATTACTGAACAACATGTTTGTTACTATTTTTTTTGTTTTTATCACTTGTAGCCCTCCGAGATATCGTAATTTCAGTTATACCTCTATCTTTTTAGTAATATCAGTTGTACCCCTCACTTCTTGCTAATCTATCACTTGTGTTCCTCGGGTTAGTGACCGTCCATCCACAGTGCAAACGGACGTTAACTTTGAGGATATAAGCAGAATTAATTTTAAAAAAAGGGTTCAATGGTCATTTTACACCCTCTTCCTCATCCTCTTCTTCTTCCTCCTCTTCCCACATCCCCTTCCTCCTTCTCCAGCCTCCTCCTCCTCCCTCTCCGTCCGGAACTCCTCACCCACCCCCGGCCTGCCCTCTTCCTCCGCCCCAACCTCCCCACCCCCCCCGCCCCCAGCCCCGACCTCCCCCCACCCCCTGCCGCCCCTCCGCCCCGACCTCCCCCACCCCTACCGTCCCTCCGCCCCAATCCGAGTCCTCCCCATTCCACCCCCGTCGCCCCCCGCGCCAGCTCCCCGCACCTCCTCCCCAACCCGCACCTCCTCCCAGCCCCGCCCTGAGCTCCCCGCACCTCCTCCCAGCCCCACACCTCCTCCCAGCCCTGCACCTCCTCCCAGCTCCGCCCCGAGCTCCCCGCGCCTCCTCCCCAGCCCGCACCTCCTCCCAGTTCCGCCCTGAGCTCCTCCTCCGCCCCTCTTCCCCGGCCCAACCTCTCCAGTTCCATGCTCTACCCCCTCCTCCCCAGATCACCCCTGATTTTATTCTAACCATAATACCCTTCTTAACCACACCATGGTTTGAATAAACCATGGTTATTTTAATTTTTTGACAGTCGGGCACAAGTGATAACGGAGAAAGAAGTGAGGGGCACAACTAATATTACCAAAAAAATAGGGCATAACTGAAACTGCGATATCTCAGAAGGGCACAAGTGATAAAAACCCTTACTTTTTTCTATCATTTTTTTAGTATCTTTTGATGCATTATATCGTACATTTGCTTGATGTTTCTTTGATTATCGTGCTATATTTTTTGATGAATTATGTCACAGATGAAAGGTGCTAGACTTTCGAAGTAAAAAATGATCTGGGTATATTTTCTCGTATGGGCAGTAAGTATCTATAGTTTTTAAAGCATACGGTTATACATTTTTGATGAAATGCGATGATATTCTCTTTGTTTTGATCATCCTCTATATTTTTATTAGAATACGTGATAGTTTAAAATGAATATATCTCTATGTTTTTTTCATCATGTAATCTAATGCAATGATTTTGTTGAGTCATGGCATGAAATTAGTGTTAATCCTTATATGAAATCTCCGTACCATAATGTTAGTTAAATACTTCAATATAATTTATTTGTAGTAATAATAGCTGAACTTGGTCTAGAGCTATTGTGAAAAAATCACACTGCGACGACGATAAGAATACTATTAATGGTCATTTGGTGAGATTTTTCCCTCGTGGGGCATGGGCCCGCCAGGAATGCCCGATCAGGGCATGGCAAGGCGAAATTTCCCTGTCAGGGCATCAATCGGCAAACCTTTTGCCGATCGGCGAATAGTTCATCGATCAACGCCCCTTAATTTCCACGTTCATGTACGACAAGCGTCAATGATTGTCATTAATCCCCAATCGGCAAACCATCTGTCGATCGTCATATGGTCTGTCGTTTCCCGTCTTTTCCATTTTACTCCATATTTCATACTCCTTATATCAAAGATGTATAAATATAAAATTAAATAAAGCAAAAAAGAACCACAAGCATAGAGTAACTTTGCATTCAATTTTTAAGTTAGAAAAATTATAAAAACAAAATAATATATAAAAAAATTATAAATAAAATGCTCCATAAGTATAACATTTAGTTTATAATGATACATAATCATTAATATAATTAAGACATAAATACTTAATAAATAAATAATTTTATCGTAAAAATTTGTCAAAGTCATTATAATTTTGATATTTTTAAATTTAATAATATTTGTAAATAGACTAAAGAACTAAATATTATTGAAAATATTTGTCAAACTCATTTAATGAAAAATTACCAGTATATAATCATTTCTAACATTACATCAGATAACGTAGACTTTAATAAAATTGCATTACATAGATGCCCTTAGTCATGTCTTCGTAGTACGCTCAAACATGCATACTTGAGTGCTATTGTGTAATGCAAATCAGCTAAATCAGCGTACAGATCTTCCTCCTCGTCATATACTTCCATGAGCGGAGATGTCTCGCTCTGGGAGCTCTCAACCATAGGTGGAGGCATAGATTATGGTGAGTATTCCGTGAGCGGAGAGTCCATCAACTGAATCGATTGAGTGAATGGTCGTTCCTCCTCTAAAAGATACTCCGTAGGAGCATCTAATAGCATGTAAGGGTCATGTACCATCTGTAAGTTCTGGAGAGCAACCTCTCGCGGTGGGATTGCAGTAACTATAGGTCGCAGTGGTCGTGGTGAAGCAAGTTGAATATGATGGGATGCATCAGAATTGAATGGTGCGCGAAACCGCTATGAATCGAATGTCAGGAAGGCCCACCGATTTACGAGCTGAGAATCTAATTTTTGTCATAACCTGTTGATGAACGTCAAATATGCCTGTTTAAATGTAAGCAATTGTCGTAGTATAGGAGGCAAATTCGATTCAGCAAAAACGACAATCTTTGAATGCTGTGGAAAATTTTTCTTGGCAAGTCTACCAAGGTCGAACACAGGGAACAGTGATTTCTAGTTGTGCGGTTTTAAATTAAGTTAAATAATTAATTAAATTGCTATGTTAAATTCTGTGTCGGAAAATATATGAAAAATGAAATGCAATGTAATGGTAAAAGATGCAACGCGAAAAAAATTAAAACAGATAAGATGATAGAGCGCAGAATCTATGATTTATACAAATTCAATCCTCAAACAAATTTATCAATTAATCCTAAAAAATAGTCACAGATAAATTTTATAAATATTTATCAAATCAAATTCAAGCAAGGGAATCAATAGATTAATTCACGCTCTTCCTACTATATCATTAATAATTTCGAGGCCTGAGTATGTATCCCAGAAATTCCTATGATTTATTCCTCAAATAGATGAGCGACTAATCTAATGAACTAAATAAGTCCCTACAAATATTAGATCCTCGAAGAATGATTAGATTCCTCAATAAATATTCAACAAGGAATCAATTCCTCCTTCTCTGTGATTTTTCTACAAAGCCAAATTTGATTAATAAAGCTCCTGCATTGATTAATTTCTTAATAAGTAATTATCAAATGATACAAGAGAATGAATCTGCTAACATATTCTCAATCGGATCCCTGCAAATCAATTTAAAAATTTCTCATGATAATTGCACAAATGTATCGATAATTGGACCTTCACATGTCAACAAAAATTCCCAATTAATGATCATCAAGAAATTACTCCATATCTGTCCACAAATTACGCAAAGGTGATAGAGCATGAAATAAGATTCAAATCGACATAATATATGCTAAAATCGGAGTTCGAATGGATAAGACATGCTAAATTGAAGTTTGGGGGCTGAAATGCAATAAAAATAAAGTTATATCATCAAAAAGGTCCCTAGAGGGACTTATCTGTGAATATGAAAAAAAATTCATGGGCTTTGGTGCAAAATTTCCAAGGTGCTAGGCACGTGCCTCCTGACTGGTGGGGTTGCTTTGTAATATTCTAGATCTTTAGGGGGCCAGTTGAAACATGCCCCCTCCACACGTGCTTCTCACGTGAGGGGGCTCTGGTGGCGAGGGTTGCGCAGGCATGGCTCCCAAGGCAGCGGAGCGACCGTACGCGACAGCTAGGGCGTCGGATTGGATGGCGCGAGGTTGCGCGGTGCTCCGAGGAGGCGAGGCAGTCGGTGGCGGGCTGCTGCAGGCTTCCAGAAGGCGGTGGAGCTGAGTCTGGAAGTGCAACTGTGCGCGGTGGTGGGGCACGACCGAAGGGAGAGCTGTGAGTTCCAAGTCGATGGAGTCGAAGTGACTGAGGCGGAGTCTGAAGTGGAGGTCGGGCGCAGGAGCGCAGCTGTGTGCGGAGGAGATGGTCCCTTGTTCCTGCAAGTGAGAAGAGATGTTGTGATGGAAGCGCTAATCAAAGGAGAAGAAAGCGTAAGACAAAGAAGGGAAGGGGTTTCGCCTGGAACAAGAGCTCACGAGGGGGGTGGGAGGGGGGGCAGTCGCCCGCGCGAGGGCGATGCTGGAGGGGTACGGCCGTGTGAGACAGAGTTACGATCTGCTGCTGGAGGTGCGGGGGCGTAGCCACGCGCAGGAGAGGTTGCACGACCTGCTTGTAGGGGTACGCGATGACTGCACCAGGCGAAGGTGCAGTGATGCGGGGCGACGAGGGAGATGCTCGGATTTGAACGACGTTGCCGAGCGGGGTCGGGCGGAGAAGGCAGTGGTGAGGGCAATCCGTGAGGAAGATGAATGTCATGCGAGTCGGCTGGAGGCGGCTGCTACGGGCGGCTGGTACGTGGAGGAGAATTCACATAAGGATGGGAGGAGCAGAGCTCTCTTCCTGGTTCTCACTTCAACCTTGGCGGCGGAGCCAAGGGAAGCTCACTGTTTGGAGCAACAGAGGACAGATGCCTCTGGATCACGCTGCGACCGTCGTTGAGTTGTTGTCACCAACTCTCGAGGTGGAAGGGCAGATGAAGGATAAGGTCGTCTGAGGGAAGACTTTATAGAGGTGGTAGTAACAGCTAGTGGGAGGAGCGTTGCGTGAGCGGAGGGGAAGCGTAACGATCGGTGAAGAGGAAAGTGCGACGATAGCCGTTCACACGGGGGGAGGGGGAGCGTTGCAGTGGCTAGGGAAGAGGAAAGGGGTCAAGTGTGGGGGAGGTGGGGGCGTGGCATGCCCAGGTGGTTGCCACGTGTCACCTTAAAAATTTTTCAAAAAATAAATGGAAAGAAAAATAGAAAAGAAATAGAAGGAGACCTCGGATGGAAAAATTTCCTTCATGAAAGTTGTTTGTCTTGATGAGATCTATAACTTTCATGAAGGGTCCGGAAGCAAAAGAGGTAATCTGTACAAAGTGGTATTTTTTTGTGGTCTCCATGTGTATAGAGAGCCGATTTTTTGACGTTTTGTAATTTTTTTGATGGCTAAAAAGAGAATAAAAATTCTATAAAAAATATGATAAAATATAAGAAAATTGATTACACATTAATATTTTTTGAATTTTTAATAAATAAAAAATAAGAAAATAAAATAGAAGTACGAAATACGAGATTTTCGTACAGACTCACAACGGACGCTCGGACACAGTCAGCTTCTTTGATTTCAGTCTTGATCTAGATTTAGATTTTCATATCGCTTAATAAAACTTTTATCAAAGAATACAAATGACAAAGAAATAAAATAAAAAGGGATAATTATGTACATAAAACTCAGGTCAAAAATAGCAAAAAGATAAAATGCGTGAAAGAGGCCCAAAACCCAACTTTCACATATGTGTTCCGAATTTTACGAAATTGTTCTTGTTTTTAAGGTATGAAAATGGAGTATTTAAAAGTGAGTAGACAAAAATTGGACACTGTATGAGGGAGATATGTACGTTTTAGTCCGTCAGATGTGAAATTTGATTTTGAGTTTATTTCACACTTATTAGAGTTAGTATTTTTTGTATTTTTTATTTAGGGTTTTTATCAATTGTGCCCCTTTGAGATATTGCAATTTCAGTTATGCCCCTTCCTTTTTTGGAATATCAGTTATACCCCTATCTTCTTTTAAAATTAATAGTTCTGCCCTTCTGTTAAGGTAAAGTAGGGGCATAACTACTATTACAAAAGGGCAGAACTGTGAATTTTGCAAGAAGGTAGTGGCACAACTGATATTTCAAAAAAGGGAGGGGCATAACTGATATTGCAATATCTCAGAGGGGTACAACTGGTAAAACCCTTTTATTTATTCTTGTTAGTAATATCTATACAATGGAGATGATTTGGGGTCAGTTAGAGTTAGGATGAATTAATTAAAAATATGGGAAGTTAGCAGTTTTTTAGGTCAATTTACACAATATGCAATTATGCATGATGAAATGCGAATATTATTTACACATGTATGAATGCTAATGATGCTCTATTACTTATTAAATGCATATGAATTTTGGATAACATAGCCTAACTGACCAATTTTAGCATGATGGATCTGAGATTCATCATATCCCTATACTTAAACCATGCTCGTCCCCAAGCATTAATGAATGAATGACTTAGTTGGTTACATCCCTGACCGTGCATGTGAATTTTCAAGGCTCAATCCATCGAAGACCCTTAATTTGAGTGATCTTAAAATTTTGGGCTCAGCCATGCTTTAATCAAAAGAAATCCAACTTCTCTATTTAGCAGACTCTCTGTTTGTACATATTATATAAGGATATGACTTTTAGTGTCCTACATTCATGTGAGTCGAGTCGATATGTCACCCAAGGTCCCAGTCCAAGAGACTCTCCTCTAGACCTAATCCTCAATACTAGGGAATAAGTCGGGTCTTGCTTCTGTCAACCGTCTTATTAGTTTTTCAAATTTGAAAGTGTAGATGGACGACCAGATGATGGAGGGCATAGGATTGTGTCTATTTTTCTCTCCCTCACATTGGAACAATGGGACTCTCGAGTACCTTATTACTCATCACTAGTATACTTTTATTTTTGTTGATTAATGTGTTCGTCAAGAGAATTCGGAGTTCGTTTGCACTTGTTTTTCTGAGAGTGCACCGGGGTGTGTTTCTTTTGAGTATCTAAGATACCTTCGACACCCAGACTTGTATCCGTATACGATGCAGAGCCCTTTTATGATGCTAGCCCGACTCCTTAGTCCTACAAGCGTTTGGTCCAAGTGTACACTTTTGTTTGGGAGTGCTCGCCATATAGTGCAAGCTCTTTTGAATTTGATTGTAATGATAGAGCTTTTCTTTGATGATTTCTTTCTTTTCTTTTCTTTTATTTTTTGCTAGCTCCACTGCTTATACCAAGAGTTGGCGCACAATGATCAATAATTATTTAGTCTCATCACATCCTGGCACATAGTTAAATATCAAAGAGATAGCACGTGAACTTATTCACATATTGGCTAGGGTTTTGCTGACACTCAGGTTTCTTGAAGCCTTCATTAATTTTATCCCATCCTCGAGCATCCTTAGATCAGGTCTAGACTCAAATCTCCAGTTCTAGTTCCTCAAGTGATAACTCAACTCATCTCATCAATCATGCAGTTGTGAATGTGTTGTGTTGATCATATTATTTTGAAGGTAGAGACGAGTGCAATATAGCACTCAAATCTTCCAAACTAGGGAAGTGTGGATTATTAAGTTTCAAAAACCCTAATGACTAAGGATGGCTAACTCAGTTTCTCAAGATCTCATAAATCCAGTGTCTTCAAATCCTCAAACCTTGAGTGATAGTAAATGTGTCAGGAATATCCAACCAAGGAATGCATGGGATGTTTGATGAAATGCAAGACCATGAGTTTTTTTTCAAAAAGATTTTTTTGCTTTTTTTTATTTTTGTTGTTGTTGTTGTTTTTTGAAAATCATGTATCATTTACGGAAAGAATTTAGTATAATATACATAATATACACTACTTTTACCCATCCCTGATGTTAGATGAAAACAATTAAACGAGCTATAGATAAAGTAGAATATATACAAACACACCCGCTATACTTAGAATGTGCTATGGCCTCATGGCACAAAGTGAAATGCAGACATAGCTCGTACTAAATAGAGTAGAGCGAAAAAGAGAAGAAGTCGACACGCCCCCCCTATACTTAGACTTTTAAGGGACTAAGTATAGCGGAAAAGCATGAAATGAAGTAGTCAAGGGTGAGAGGAAAGAATAGAAGCGATGCATACACAATGGTATCGGTCCCCCTATACTTAGGCTCGGGTCATGATCGGATAATTACATATGGAGAACCGAGTAGATTTACGGATGTACAAGGCCAAGAAGGTTTGCGACGGACCTTATTGGGGTGGGAGATAATATGGAGATGTAGAGGGTAGTGAAGAGGGGACGGATGAAGAAGACCAACCATTATCAGAGTTGTCCTCAGAAGAATAGTACTCATAAGAGGAGGATCTCCAACTATTGTCAACCAGAGGTAAGTGCCCTTGGATCAGAGCTGTACTTATTGCACTTACCTAATGAACCACTTCAGGACCGGTCGAGGACTCTTCAGAAATCACCTGATGTCTAAGATCAAAGGTGACTTTCTTGGTCTGTTTGTTTCTATGAGAAGCATTGGGAGGAAGATGGACAGTCTTCTTCTCCCTAGTATGAGTAACCGGTGTGGCATGTATGAGTTCCTCATCAGATGAATCCCTGTAAAAGTTGACCGATTCTTGTAGGGTCATACGTGGCTTCAAGCGAGGGAGCATGTTCCTGGTGTCTTTGTGAATGTTGGTGACATCGGAGGTTTCATGTGTCGGTTCCTTGTATGGTTCAAGTATCTCGTGAATTACTGTTAACTCGAAGATTGGACCACTTAAATAATAGTGAAGATCCTAAGAAATATGGTCAAATTCTTCATAAGCTCTAAAATTTTGATTCCTCCTAGGAGCAGTGTAAGGGTGGCGAGAATCCAAATACAACTCAACATTCGATTTTTCAGGTGTTTCTCCTACGATTTGTGATTGTATTTCATAAGGAGAGGTCTGATTATGTGAAGTGTTTATCTTCTGATCACGATTATCATTTTCAATTTGGGTTCCCTCAGAGCAGGTCGTGTTATTGAGATTTTGTGCATTGTGGTCAGAGTTCAAAATTTTTATTTCTTGAGTCTCACAATTGACAATTGCCTTAGCAGAGGCTAAGAACGGTTTTCCCAAAATGATAGGAGACTCAGACAACGTTCTGGGGTGCTCGATGTCAAGGACAATAAAGTTCACTTTATGTTTGTTACCTCGAAAATTTATGATGACCGAAACAATCCCCCGCAATTTTTTGGTATTAAATCGATCATGCAATTGAACGATCACCCTAGTCTTTTTGAGTTGTCGAAGTTTGAGTTGGTCAAAGACGGACGTGGGGAGGATGTTTAATGTAAAATCATCGTCTAACCGAACATGAGTAAATAAGATATCCTCAATTTCACATGTGATCCGAGTTAACCGCTTGACTTTGCAGCTTTTGATTTTATGATTCATCACCAAAGAGCTGGCCATAGATACGACATGATATTCAGTCCTTGATCGTTTCTTGCCCATCTTTGAGGGTTTAGTCGACTCTTCACAAATTGCTTAAGATCAGACACATATTCTATGACCTTGATCAATGTAAGCTCTAAGATCATGCGTTGTAAAATACTTACATTTCATAATTGTCTATTTTTTTTTGAATTTTCTATTTTTTTCAATTTTGGTATTTTCTATGATATAATTAATAGGGGGTCAGAGGTCAGTGGTGATGGTGACTCTAGCTGTACGGGAAATGTTGGTGTCTTAGTATCATTTTTGTCCTAGAGATCGTCTCCACTTGAATAAACCTTGATACCAAGTTTAGCACATTCTATTTTTCTGCTTCCAACGCTTTTATGAATTCATTCCTCAATTCTTCCACATTTCTTTTGATTTGCGAGTATCATCCTCCAATGATTGCTTGGGAAGATTACTGACTGGTTGGAATGATTTTGCTGAGAGATTGAGGTTCCATACTCAGCATGCCTAGACATAGGCACGCATTTTTTAGTAGAGTATGGGTTCATGATAGTCTGGGCCTCAAAATCTGGTATCCACCGATAGTGGGGAGGTGGAGTTGGATCCTGAATCTCATCCTCTGTGTATGAGAGCTCATTGAGTGTAGAGAAAGAGGGCCTATGAGATTCGATCCAATTAGGGTGAATGTAAGGTGTAGGCTTCTCTATTTGGTTGTCAGCAAGAAGTCTTCGGGTCAAAGGTGTATAGGTGTAATCTTGACCCATGCAGTATGGTCGATCATCATTCTCAGCAGTAGTTTGCTTAAGGTATATGTCATATTGCCTAGCAAACTTTTTGGTAGAGGGTGTGCTAGACTGGTATGGGAGGGTATTGGGTGGGTAAGAAAGTGTAGGAGGTGAGAAATATGAAGAATTGGCTGATGAATCCACATTCCATCATCTTTATTCTATCATTTTGGCACCAAAAACCCTAGCAAATACCTGTAAAAAGCATTAAAATCATCATCTTAGCATCCATGCATGTGCATCATATTAGTGTATAAAATATTGTAATTAAAGCCAAAATTATAGAATAAATAAAGAAAAGAAAAAAGAATAAAATATTGTAAATATTTTATGACCCAAAACCCCCGAGACCTAGGCATCTTGATGAATAAGTCGACAAGGAATAAAGTAGGGGGAGATAAGGGCCAAATACCTATAATTATTAATTCATTCTTTATTCATTTTGGGACCTATTTTTGGTTCCACTTTTTATACATCAAATAAAGAAACTTTGTACATGAAAGTTGTAGATAATTAAATAAAGAAAAATACAAAATTGATTTCACAGAAAAATGTTACACAGATAAAAAGTTATGGTCTGAATAAAAATCCAGAATCTCAACTTCCCAGACCTGCATCTCACAACTGACAACTCCAAATGTAGCAAACTCACCTTTAATTGTATATAGTATAAAATAATCTAATTAATGGTGGTGGTTTCGCATTTGGCGGAGCTACGGTTTGAAAGTTGAATTTTGGACCCCTCTTGTATACCTGTACTGCATAAAATATTCAATTTATTCTTTGTTCATTATTTTTATATTTTATATTTTTATAATGTTGTAAATATTCCTTATAATCATTATGTACACTAAAATTAGAATAAAAACCTAAATAAAACTTAAAATAAAAATAAACACATATAGGTTATACAGGTATCATACCTATATGTATACCTATACTTTTTATATTCATATTTTATTAAATATACAAAATAAACCAGAAAAATAAAGTAAAAATATATTTATGTATATAAAAATATCTTATAATTTTATAAAATACTAAATAAAAATAATAGCATTAAAATACATAGAATAAAAATGAAATGCTAAAATGTATAGGTATTATACCTATAAAGGGACAAAAAGTGAACTTGTAAAAATAAGCCTCATAAAAATAAATAAAATTCATAATAAAATACTTCATAAATTAATAAACAATTTTTATTTTTTAACCAAATTGAAATTCATCTATTTACTATTTTATTTCGATTTTTGAAAATGTTTTTTGAGGATTTTTCCTGGTTGGTCCACGTGGACCAACCAGGTTGGTCTGACAGTTGACCTGTCAACTGTCTGACCTTCTCCTCCAGCCTTGTCAGAGACGTTTTGTCTCTTCTTCTCGCCGTTTCCTAGGCTCCACCTTGCACCAATCCACTAAGATGCCTTCTGCATTTTTGCTCCTCGATCAATGGTGATTCACGCCCTAGTGAAATCTGGGGCTGAAGACCACTGATCGAGGCGTTCTCGCCCTCGTCTTCCACGCCCATCGTCAACACTACAAAAAGAACCCCCCGACTTCAATTTGAATCTAATCCTTCTTCCGCCATTTTCAATCGCAAACCCCTACTTCTTCGTGCTCCTCGTGACAGGGGGAGTCGAATCGACCCGGGGTTCGAGTTGATTGGTGTAGAATCGAAGCGATTCGACCCCTCGCCGGAGCTCCGCCGCGCTTCATCGCCCATCACCTCTGGTGAGTCTCCTCCTCTTTTCTCTTCGTTTTCTTGTAGCTGTAGCGTAGATTAGGTTAGTTAAGTAACAATTTTGCTTGCCGTTCATCCAATCCCCGTGAATCGTTGATCGAACCCACGGCGGAGCTGAGCTCCGCCCATCATTTCCGGCCACCCAACGCCTCGACTCGACCTCAGACCCTCTCCATTATCTTCCCCGTCACTCCTTCATCACGCAGCACCCTTCACTCATCTCGATCTCGCTCAGATCGAGTCGACCGAGCTTCGTTCTCCGCCGTTCGCCGGAGCTCTCCGCCCGCACCACTTGTCGCCTCAGCCGACCCATCAGACTTCACCATTTTGTTCGCCTGGGTTTTGTGCACTTAACATTTCAGGTTCGAGCCCCAGAGAGGCTCCATCGACTGTCATCGACTCCAGGCTCCTCCGCCCAGGTCGCCTTCCTCGTCCGGCCGCTTCTCGCCGCCTCCGCCTCGCCGGAGGCCACCATCTGACGCGGAAGGTGATGAATCCACGATTCATCATCTTAATATCTTGATCTTAGCAAAATCCATGAGTAAATTCCCAAATAAATGTCCATAAAATCAATAAATTAATAAAATAACTCTTGTAAATAAAACACACTAATTATTGTATATTAGATTGTACAAAATAAATTACACATAAAAAGCCGCAAAAATAAAGGAGTTTTATACCTGTAAATAACCCAAAACTTCATGTATTTTTAATAATTTCATTTCAACTCCTTTTTGGCTAATTCTTTCTCTAACATGTCCATAAAAATGTATATAAAAATACAAAAATACAAAATAAATTATACCTTAAATAAATGCTCCTAGATCCCAAAGAGAAAAAGCCGTAAAGTCCAAATTCCAAGCTAAATTCCCGCTCCGTATGAACTCCAAATTCACCAAACTCACTTTTAAAGTTCAAGTTAGAAAATTATCTATCCAACGGAAGTGGTTTCATTAAAATCGGAGCTCGTTTGCAAAAGTTGGGTTTTGGGACCTAGATGTACATTGTATATTATGTATATATTCTTTCTTTCTTCATTTTTTATTTTATCTTTCTTAATTACTAAAAATCCAAAAAAATCATTGTGGTGTTGTATTCTGATTGTACTATTTTATTGTATTTTTCTATTGTACATATCTACTATTAAAAAGACAAAAAAATATAAAAAGAAAAGCAAACAAAAAAAATATGTAAATGTTGTAGTCTTCTTTTGTAAATTCTCCACTCTTTTTCTTATCTTTTATTTTATTGTATTATAAGTAGCCTACTTTATTTCATTTTATTTTCCTTTTATTTTTTCCACATTCTCTACACTAACTTCCATTTCTACATTAACCACCAAGTCTTCTATTCTACCACCAACTCCCATTCCACCCCACATTCTTTATCTAACCTCCATTCAACTCCACCAATAATCTAACCTCCATTCATCTCCACCATCTTTCTAACTTCTCTTTCTTTTCTTCTTTATAATCATATGTACATCCTCATTTTTCCCCATCCGCCATTCTTATAGAAAAAGGAGAGAGCTTGGAACGTGGAGTTGGTGACAGCGGCGAAGCGTCTTCCTCAAGCGACGACCTCCTTCAGGCGAGATCCGCGGAACTTCCCTCCGCGTCACGAGTTCCCCATCGAGCTCGTGTAGCTTTTCCGATTTTGATTTCGTCAATCGGATTGAAGCGATGACAGGAGTCCAGCATAGCTGCTCCGTAAAGCCGGCGGACATCAGGTAAGTTATCCCTCTCATATCTCTTATTATTTTGTTTCTTTTTTTTATCACATCATATCATCATATCACCACCTAAAAAATCCTCCATTTGTTTAGTTCATCATATTACCACCACATCATGTTTCTTACATTTGTTGCATTCTTTCTTTAAACAAAAAAAAATTAAAAAAAATAAAACAAAAAAAATAAAAAAAAATTAGTTTGCATTACAGCAAAAAAAAAGAAATCAAAAAAAAATTAAAAAAAAAGGGACGGAGCAGCAGAACCGCCGCCCCCTTCCCCAAGGGCAGCGGCTCCGCCGCCCCTCCCTCTTCTCCACCGCGCCGTCCGCTCGGCGCCCCGACCGCCGCCCCTTCCTCACCGCCGCCTCCCCCAGTAGCGGGCGGCCGCGCGTGGCGCCGGCCGCCGCTCCCAGCGGCCACCCGCAGGTGCCGCCCTCCACCATCCCCTCTCCAAGCCACAGCCGCAGCCTCCGCCCAAAGGCCCACAGCCGCGCCCCCGCGCGGCCCCAACTACTCCAGCCGCGGCCGCCACCGCCCACCGCGGCCGCGCGCGGCCGCCCCGCTCCTCCGCCGTCCCGTGCGGCCGCCGACCACTTCCCCCCGCTTTGGGTTCATCTTCCCCCATCGTGAGGAAGAAGAAAGGTGTTTTTGTTTTTTTTTATGTAAAAATTGCATTAGTTTATTTCCTTGTTTTTATAATTACAAATAGGTTCCTGTATATAAAAGTTCAAGTTGTATTTTACTTTCTAAATTTGCGCAAAGACCCCTGTGTTCATGCTTTAATTTGGACATCATTTTGGTGTCATTTTATTCAAAGAAAAATATCATTGTGACGAGCAACTAATTGCCTACATTTTGACAATTTATTTGTATTTTTATGGTTGTTGGGTAATTAATTAAAAATTGTTTAACTGAAAATCATTATATTTTACCCATTCCGTGCTCTTCAATTTATATCTCACACATAGTTGCTCTAAAAATTCCAAAAAAATTATATATGATGCCTTGATATGTGATGAACGTACAGTCCAAATTTCATCTAAAATGGAGTTGTCTTGTGCTTGAAATAAATCGTAGAGTGATTTTAGTATATGATTTTTAATTAAATCCACGTATATCCTTTTTGCGAAATTTCAATTCTCTTGGATTCTACATGAAAATATCTTTTTGAGATGATTTGATCTCTGACTAAATTGATAACGTGGATTTAATAGGAATTAATTACTCATTTCCACTCTGTCTTCACTAAAAAATCCATAAAAAATTCATACTTTGTCAGAAAATTCCAAAAAAATTACTGTAGTTTTCTTGCATCATGTTTTAGCTCCAGTAAATTTTTCATAATTTTTGCTTACTGTATGTGTGATAAATTGTGAAAAAACCCATAAAAAGTGTGCATTTTTTATTTATTGCATATTAATCCCTAAAATTCCAAAAAAAGTACCTTGCATTCATCTCTGGATTAAGACTCTAGGAAAAATACGAATTGGCTAATTTGGACTTGTTTTCTATTAAAATTAATTTGGCCTTGTTGTATGTTTTCTTAGTGTTGTAATTCACCCGCATTTTGTTTTTGGCATTCTACTTGCATTAAAAAAATCTAAAAAAATACCACTTGGAAATCTAGACCTAAGTTTGCGAATTAACCCCCAAGTTGTTCCTTGGCCTCCCTGAGTTCGACCCCGGACTTGCCCGGGATATAAATTAAAGCCGAGACACTCTTCACGGAGATCTTATCTCGGTTCTGACCGAATCGCTAAGTACACGTATTACAACGTGACCTAATTAAACAACGTATCTAGCGACTCGTCAGATGGCGCCGTTGCCGGGGATGCAAACGGCTTAGGGATTAATTTAAGAATTTAGATTTAGATTTTCATTTACTCGGGTAGTCTGACCCCCGAGCCACTTGTATTTATTCCATCTTTTTTGCAATTATCTTTTCTTCTCATTTTTTGTATATATTTTATTTTTGAACTCTCTAACATAAATCTTATTTTTCTTGCGAGGGCCCGGTGGACTTGGAGTGCATCGGAGGTCGACGGACGCGACGCGTGCCGACTGCTGAAGAGCAAGGAAAAGTAATTTATTTTTGAGAGAAATTTTGTAAATTTTTGTAATTATTTAGCTTGCTCTTTATAGCGGCTCTTGTTTGAGAGCTCGCGTTTGTATCCGGACTGGACTTTGGACCCGCTCGTGGTCGTGTGGTTGATTGACGTAGAATAGGACTTGCACTCGCGGCTCTTAGAGCATTTTATTAGAATATCTTTATTGCTTGTGCTCGTAACTTTTAGGACCACACATCACATTTAACGAGACGCACTTAGACCGTTGGGCTATTAGTCAAATTTAACTTGTTCATCACTCGCTAATAGAACTGCTTGTCTAGGAACGGTTTCTCGTTTGCATTCATATTAGTATAAAATTTCAATTCTGCTTTGCATCCCGCATGTAGAGCGCGAGGATCACTATAAGTCTTCTGAACTGGGCATGCATCATTGATTTCATTATTTGCATCGGTTTTTCTCGACTCCCTCCCCTTGGTTTTTGAAACTTAGGTTAAAAGGAAATCGGGACTGATCGTTAGGCATGCTTTGTTTGGTGGACTAATCAAGTGATAACCAAACTTAAAACCGGGACTGCTAATCAGAGTTGACCAAAAAAATTGATTAAAACTAACACTTGTTTTGGGAGAGCAAAACCCTCATTGTATGCTTGGCTAATTGTGATTGTTGAGAGGAGAGGACGCATCCCTAGGATAGTGCCCAAAACCTACTTTTGAGCCTTGCGTAATTGGATTGATATCTTGATTTATCACCTAAATAAAACTGAAAAGATAAACGGTCGGACTTTTGCGACCATCACTGTGTTGAGTAGGTGAACTCAGGGTTTGCTCTTGTGTTTGTTTGTTTTGTGTGTTATTCGGTGCACTTGCACGCTTTCTTCCTCGATCCGCTTCATTCTCCCATCTCCCTTCCAAGATGTCAGAATTTTGGTCATCATATCCAAGTCATCCTTCTTCGACCATATTCCGATCATCTCCCACCACTTATTCCTCTTCATACCCACACCCCAACCGCGAAGTCAGAACTCCGACTGACTTCTCCACTTCTTCGTCCTTCTCACCTACCCCACATTCTTGCACCCCTGACCCACAACCAACTTGGATTGATTCACTATATTCTCGTCCGCTTGCTGGAATCAAGGAACAAATCAAAGAGCAAGCGACTGCTGAGATGAATGATTGGCATAATCAGTTGACCCCACATACCTCACTTTCACCTCGAGTTGGGACAGAACAACAATTTCCATATATACATCCCGACTTAACCCTAGGGTACAACATGGTCGACCAGACAAACCGAATGGAGAGGCCTGCACCGTATGATCTTCCTGACTTGATTGACCTGAGTGATAGAGACCACATTGACCAACCTTCATATCACCCATTCGGAGAGCCGATATATAGAGGGGATTGGACTCATGAGACCGATCTACAGACCCCCTGTCTACTGACTCCACCTTATGAGGCTCCGACCAACATCTGCCATACAGATGGGTCATACTCAACCCAGCATTACACGCCTGAGTCAAGATGTGTTGAGTATAAGATCCCATGTTCTCAGCAGTATCCTCCAATTGTGCCGACTTATCTCATGAGGTGTCATGAGAACTTATTGGAGGATGACATCTATAGACCGATCAAGAGTCCAGGTAGAAATGTGGATCGTGGATTTCGCGGATTGAATCTTGAAAACCTGGAAGACACCGGATTGACCACTTGTCATGTACAGCTGGAGTCCCTTCTACCTCCCTCTTCTACTAACCACTTTCCCTCCAAATCAGAGTCTGTACATTCTCCTAGTCCTCCTTCACCTACCAAAAATACCATAAAAATTGAAAAAGGAAAAGATCTAAAAAAATTGGATCCTGCGGTTAGGGAAGCATTGGATAGAAAGTTGATTTTTGAGCTTCCCTTAATAATGGCCATTGAGCACTTTCCCGACCTTAAAAGATTTGTGAGAAGTAAATTGATGCCTAAAAGGTCGGACAATAAGAGAACAAGGACTGAGATACATATAGTGTCTATGGCCACATCTTTGATGATAGGGAGAAAAACCAAGAGCCGCAGAGTAAAGCGGTTACCTAGATTTGATTGTGAAATCAAAGATACCACATTCACCCATGCAAGAATCGATGATGACTTACCGATTAATATCCTCCCGACCTCCGTGTTTGCCAAGCTCAAACTCGGATCTGCCAAGAAGTCAAGAGAGATCATTCAGTTGGCAGATCGGACCATTAAACGGTCGAGAGGAACAATTTCAGTCATCGTCACTTTTCAAGGTGCTCTACTGGAGATAGAATTCACGATCATTGACATTGAGCACCGAGGAGAGTTCACCCAGTCTCCGATCATTCTTGGGAAGCCGTTCTTAGCCTTGGCTAAGGCAACTATAGATTGTGAGACTCGGGAGATCGATTTCTCTGCATTGGGAGCACTCCGACCTCACCCGATCTTTGAGGACACACGATATTCCAAGGTAACCCGTAAAGTTGCAGACAGTCGCGACCTTCGAGAGACAGTTGAGTCACATCTCTCTACTACACCTGAGATACCGACTGTCCAGACAACCATTGGTTTAGAGACTTCCTACAACCACACATCGCCTACTGCTTGCACTACCACCACGACAGCTTCTAGAGAGGACTCACGACCAGAAGCTATCATTGAGTCGGACATGACCTTTGAGGATTGCCTTGATTATTTCGATGATCCGACACAAGAACCCAACAATATCAAGCCAACTGAGAACACTGTGCCTTATCAGAGACGTGTGCTGACCCTGCAGGAGTATTACAATGCATATGGTGACTCATCTGATGATGAACCTCTGGTCAGAACCTCACACACACCACATCCAAGACATACACCAAAGGAGACAACTGGGACCAAATTGACCAATCTTGATAAATCGGTTGCTCCATCCTCTATTCGGTCATCTAGTAAGAAGAAGACGAGTGTTGATTCCTTGAGGTGTTCCCCCGAACTCCTTAAGACGTATCAATCTCCTCTTCCTCTTGATGCTTCAGGTTATAGAAAACCGACTAAGAAGGTTACCTTCGATGTTTCAGAGAAGGAACTTTCTGAGGAGTCCTCATCAGGTCCGGATGAGGTGATCTATATGAGTGAGCTCAGTTCGGCTGTTCTGAAGCCATACATGAGCAAGCAGCCGTGTGTCGACCCCCGTTGGACGTTCCCCACACCTCACTATTATTCTTCGGAGGACGATTCTGACAGCGACACATGTGTATACTTCCCACCCCATCGCTCCAGCAAGAAGGTCCGTCACAAACCTTCTTGATCCTTGTATATTCTTCCTCCTCCTTGTACATATCTTCCTTCCTTTATTCACCTCCTTCCCTCATGATTCGCATCACTCGCCCCAGTTCCGTATCGTTTTCATTTTGTGGCTATACTTAGGATGACTAGATCCTAAGTATAGGGGGGTGAGTGACCCGATTTGCTCCTTCTCTTCTTTTTATTTTCTTTTTGTATATTCTTTCCCATTCTTATCGGTCCTCCAAATCTTGTGTTCTTTCCAATACTTAGGCTGACCAAAGCCTAAGTATAGGGGGGACCGATGCCTGCCATGTGTATTTACTCATCATTTCTCCTCTTGACCTCGTCTGCCCCATTTTTTCTCTTCTTCTACACTTAGGCTGACCAGAGCCTAAGTATAGGGGGGGCGGATCGACTTCTATACTTTTTATTATTTTAGCTTTCCTACGCTTAGTACGAGCTATGTCTTTTTGTCACCTAGTGCCATGAGGACATAGCACAAGCTAAGTATAGGGGGGCGTGTATATATTACATATATACTTTACCCATCCCTCGTACTTTCACGTATTTTTGTATATATTATACAATAATTATGGGGTGGGTACAAAAAAAACAAAAAAAAAACAAAAAAAAATCCCTAAAAAAAACTCTTTTTCCTTATTTGCGTAAAAAAAAAACTTTTTCAAAGAAAAAAAAGTATTTTCTTATTTACCTATCTTTTCAAAAAAAAACTCTTGAAAAAAAAACTTTTTCTAAAACTTAAAAAAAAAACAAAAAAAACATTCATAAAAAAAACTAACTAATAAGTTGGTTTAATCCCTGACACAATTCACTTTCACACAAGACTAGTGATGATCAAGAACACTTGGTTTATGAGGTCTTGAGATTTTGAGTTAACCAGCCTTAGTCATTAGGGTCCTTGACTTAATTATTCACATTTCCCTAGTTTGAAAGATTTGTGTGCTATATTGCATGCTTAGTCTCTACCTTAAGAATATGATCAGCACCTCACGTACACGACTGCAGTTATGATGAGATGAGTTGAAATTTCACTTGAGGAACTGGGATGAGGGATTTGAGTTTGGACTTTATTTGATGATGCTCGAGGATGGGATAAAATCAATGAAGGCTTCATGAAACCTGAGTGTCAGCACATTTAGCCAGTATGAGAACATGGTTCTTGTACTATCTCTTGATACTTACCTATGTGCCAGGGTGTGATAAAATAAAAAATGTTGATCAGTGTGCGCCAACTCTTGGTAAAAGCAGTGGAGCTAGCCACAAATACTACAAAGCAATGAAATGTCAAAGAAAAAGCTCTCATTCTACAAAGTCAATTATCAAAAGAGCTTCCACCAAAGGCGAGCGCTCCCAACCATTTCAAAGTGTCCACTTGGACCACCGCTATTAGGACCAGGAGTCGGGCTTGCACCAAAAAAGGGCTCTGCATCGTAAATGCTACAAGTCTGGGTGTAGAAGGTACGATAGGTACTCAAAAAAGGCACACCCCGATGTACTCCCAGGAAAACAAGTGCAGACGGCTCCAACTTCTCTTGACGGACGCACTGATCAACACCAAAAAAATGTGTTGCGTAATAAGGCACTTGAGAGGATCCTTGTTCCAATGAGAGGGAGAGAAGAAATGACACAATCCTATGCCCTCCATCAACTGGCCTTCCATCTACACTTTTAAGTCTGACAACTAAAGAGACGGTGGATCGGATGCAAGAAATGATTTATTCCCTAGTGTTGAGGATCGGGTCCATAGGAGAGTCTCTTGGACTGGAACCTTGGGTGACGTTGTGACTCTACTCTTGTAACTGCAGTCAACACTTAAAGTCATATCCCTTATATATACGTATACAAAGAGAGTCTGATGATTAGGGAAATTGGGTACCTTTTGACTAGAGCTTGGTTCAGCTTAGAATTTTAGGATCTCTAAAACCGAGAGTTCTTGAACGGATCAAGTCTTGTATTCACATTCACAGTCAGGGGTTAACCCAACTTATTCATTCTTTATTTGCTCGAGGACTAGCAAAGTTTAAGTATAGGGGGGTGATGAATCCACGATTCATCATCTTAATATCTTGATCTTAGCAAAATCCATGAGTAAATTCCCAAATAAATGTCCATAAAATCAATAAATTAATAAAATAACTCTTGTAAATAAAACACACTAATTATTGTATATTAGATTGTACAAAATAAATTACACATAAAAAGCCGCAAAAATAAAGGAGTTTTATACCTGTAAATAACCCAAAACTTCATGTATTTTTAATAATTTCATTTCAACTCCTTTTTGGCTAATTCTTTCTCTAACATGTCCATAAAAATGTATATAAAAATACAAAAATACAAAATAAATTATACCTTAAATAAATGCTCCTAGATCCCAAAGAGAAAAAGCCGTAAAGTCCAACTTCCAAGCTAAATTCCCGCTCCGTATGAACTCCAAATTCACCAAACTCACTTTTAAAGTTCAAGTTAGAAAATTATCTATCCAACGGAAGTGGTTTCATTAAAATCGGAGCTCGTTTGCAAAAGTTGGGTTTTGGGACCTAGATGTACATTGTATATTATGTATATATTCTTTCTTTCTTCATTTTTTATTTTATCTTTCTTAATTACTAAAAATCCAAAAAAATCATTGTGGTGTTGTATTCTGATTGTACTATTTTATTGTATTTTTCTATTGTACATATCTACTATTAAAAAGACAAAAAAATATAAAAAGAAAAGCAAACAAAAAAAATGTAAATGTTGTAGTCTTCTTTTGTAAATTCTCCACTCTTTTTCTTATCTTTTATTTTATTGTATTATAAGTAGCCTACTTTATTTCATTTTATTTTCCTTTTATTTTTTCCACATTCTCTACACTAACTTCCATTTCTACATTAACCACCAAGTCTTCTATTCTACCACCAACTCCCATTCCACCCCACATTCTTTATCTAACCTCCATTCAACTCCACCAATAATCTAACATCCATTCATCTCCACCATCTTTCTAACTTCTCTTTCTTTTCTTCTTTATAATCATATGTACATCCTCATTTTTCCCCATCCGCCATTCTTATAGAAAAAGGAGAGAGCTTGGAACGTGGAGTTGGTGACAGCGGCGAAGCGTCTTCCTCAAGCGACGACCTCCTTCAGGCGAGATCCGCGGAACTTCCCTCCGCGTCACGAGTTCTCCATCGAGCTCGTGTAGCTTCTCCGATTTTGATTTCGCCAATCGGATTGAAGCGATGACAGGAGTCCAGCATAGCTGCTCCGTAAAGCCGGCGGACATCAGGTAAGTTATCCCTCTCATATCTCTTATTATTTTGTTTCTTTTTTTTATCACATCATATCATCATATCACCACCTAAAAAATCCTCCATTTGTTTAGTTCATCATATTACCACCACATCATGTTTCTTACATTTGTTGCATTCTTTCTTTAAACAAAAAAAATTAAAAAAAAAATAAAACAAAAAAAATAAAAAAAATTAGTTTGCATTACAGCAAAAAAAAAGAAATAAAAAAAAATTAAAAAAAAGGGACGGAGCAGCAGAACCGCCGCCCCCTTCCCCAAGGGCAGCGGCTCCGCCGCCCCTCCCTCTTCTCCACCGCGCCGTCCGCTCGGCGCCCCGGCCGCCGCCCCTTCCTCACCGCCGCCTCCCCCAGCAGCGGGCGGCCGCGCGTGGCGCCGGCCGCCGCTCCCAGCGGCCACCCGCAGGTGCCGCCCTCCACCATCCCCTCTCCAAGCCACAGCCGCAGCCTCCGCCCAAAGGCCCACAGCCGCGCCCCCGCGCGGCCCCAACTACTCCAGCCGCGGCCGCCACCGCCCACCGCGGCCGCGCGCGGCCGCCCCGCTCCTCCGCCGTCCCGTGCGGCCGCCGACCACTTCCCCCCGCTTTGGGTTCATCTTCCCCCATCGTGAGGAAGAAGAAAGGTGTTTTTGTTTTTTTTTATGTAAAAATTGCATTAGTTTATTTCCTTGTTTTTATAATTACAAATAGGTCCCTGTATATAAAAGTTCAAGTTGTATTTTGCTTTCTGAATTTGCGCAAAGACCCCTGTGTTCATGCTTTAATTTGGACATCATTTTGGTGTCATTTTATTCAAAGAAAAATATCATTGTGACGAGCAACTAATTGCCTACATTTTGACAATTTATTTGTATTTTTATGGTTGTTGGGTAATTAATTAAAAATTGTTTAACTGAAAATCATTATATTTTACCCATTCCGTGCTCTTCAATTTATATCTCACACATAGTTGCTCTAAAAATTCCAAAAAAATTATATATGATGCCTTGATATGTGATGAACGTACAGTCCAAATTTCATCTAAAATGGAGTTGTCTTGTGCTTGAAATAAATCGTAGAGTGATTTTAGTATATGATTTTTAATTAAATCCACGTATATCCTTTTTGCGAAATTTCAATTCTCTTGGATTCTACATGAAAATATCTTTTTGAGATGATTTGATCTCTGACTAAATTGATAACGTGGATTTAATAGGAATTAATTACTCATTTCCACTCTGTCTTCACTAAAAAATCCATAAAAAATTCATACTTTGTCAGAAAATTCCAAAAAAATTACTGTAGTTTTCTTGCATCATGTTTTAGCTCCAGTAAATTTTTCATAATTTTTGCTTACTGTATGTGTGATAAATTGTGAAAAAACCCATAAAAAGTGTGCATTTTTTATTTATTGCATATTAATCCCTAAAATTCCAAAAAAAGTACCTTGCATTCATCTCTGGATTAAGACTCTAGGAAAAATACGAATTGGCTAATTTGGACTTGTTTTCTATTAAAATTAATTTGGCCTTGTTGTATGTTTTCTTAGTGTTGTAATTCACCCGTATTTTGTTTTTGGCATTCTACTTGCATTAAAAAAATCTAAAAAAATACCACTTGGAAATCTAGACCTAAGTTTGCGAATTAACCCCCAAGTTGTTCCTTTGCCTCCCTGAGTTCGACCCCGGACTTGCCCGGGATATAAATTAAAGCCGAGACACTCTTCACGGAGATCTTATCTCGGTTCTGACCGAATCGCTAAGTACACGTATTACAACGTGACCTAATTAAACAACGTATCTAGTTCATATCAACTTCCTCCACCTTCATCACCACTTGATCATTTGCATCATTTGTTATTTCTTGTTTAAAGAAAACAAAAAAAAATAAAAAAATTTTAAAACAAAAGGCGTGTATATATTACATATATACTTTACCCATCCCTCGTACTTTCACGTATTTTTGTATATATTATACAATAATTATGGGGTGGGTACAAAAAAAACAAAAAAAAAACAAAAAAAAATCCCTAAAAAAAAACTCTTTTTCCTTATTTGCGTAAAAAAAAACTTTTTCAAAGAAAAAAAAAGTATTTTCTTATTTACCTATCTTTTCAAAAAAAAACTCTTGAAAAAAAAACTTTTTCTAAAACTTAAAAAAAAAACAAAAAAAAAACATTCATAAAAAAAACTAACTAATAAGTTGGTTTAATCCCTGACACAATTCACTTTCACACAAGACTAGTGATGATCAAGAACACTTGGTTTATGAGGTCTTGAGATTTTGAGTTAACCAGCCTTAGTCATTAGGGTCCTTGACTTAATTATTCACATTTCCCTAGTTTGAAAGATTTGTGTGCTATATTGCATGCTTAGTCTCTACCTTAAGAATATGATCAGCACCTCACGTACACGACTGCAGTTATGATGAGATGAGTTGAAATTTCACTTGAGGAACTGGGATGAGGGATTTGAGTTTGGACTTTATTTGATGATGCTCGAGGATGGGATAAAATCAATGAAGGCTTCATGAAACCTGAGTGTCAGCACATTTAGCCAGTATGAGAACATGGTTCTTGTACTATCTCTTGATACTTACCTATGTGCCAGGGTGTGATAAAATAAAAAATGTTGATCAGTGTGCGCTAACTCTTGGTAAAAGCAGTGGAGCTAGCCACAAATACTACAAAGCAATGAAATGTCAAAGAAAAAGCTCTCATTCTACAAAGTCAATTATCAAAAGAGCTTCCACCAAAGGCGAGCGCTCCCAACCATTTCAAAGTGTCCACTTGGACCACCGCTATTAGGACCAGGAGTCGGGCTTGCACCAAAAAAGGGCTCTGCATCGTAAATGCTACAAGTCTGGGTGTAGAAGGTACGATAGGTACTCAAAAAAGGCACACCCCGGTGTACTCCCAGGAAAACAAGTGCAGACGGCTCCAACTTCTCTTGACGGACGCACTGATCAACACCAAAAAAATGTGTTGCGTAATAAGGCACTTGAGAGGATCCTTGTTCCAATGAGAGGGAGAGAAGAAATGACACAATCCTATGCCCTCCATCAACTGGCCTTCCATCTACACTTTTAAGTCTGACAACTAAAGAGACGGTGGATCGGATGCAAGAAATGATTTATTCCCTAGTGTTGAGGATCGGGTCCATAGGAGAGTCTCTTGGACTGGAACCTTGGGTGACGTTGTGACTCTACTCTTGTAACTGCAGTCAACACTTAAAGTCATATCCCTTATATATACGTATACAAAGAGAGTCTGATGATTAGGGAAATTGGGTACCTTTTGACTAGAGCTTGGTTCAGCTTAGAATTTTAGGATCTCTAAAACCGAGAGTTCTTGAACGGATCAAGTCTTGTATTCACATGCATAGTCAGGGGTTAACCCAACTTATTCATTCTTTATTTGCTCGAGGACTAGCAAAGTTTAAGTATAGGGGGGTGATGAATCCACGATTCATCATCTTAATATCTTGATCTTAGCAAAATCCATGAGTAAATTCCCAAATAAATGTCCATAAAATCAATAAATTAATAAAATAACTCTTGTAAATAAAACACACTAATTATTGTATATTAGATTGTACAAAATAAATTACACATAAAAATCCGCAAAAATAAAGGAGTTTTATACCTGTAAATAACCCAAAACTTCATGTATTTTTAATAATTTCATTTCAACTCCTTTTTGGCTAATTCTTTCTCTAACATGTCCATAAAAATGTATATAAAAATACAAAAATACAAAATAAATTATACCTTAAATAAATGCTCCTAGATCCCAAAGAGAAAAAACCGTAAAGTCCAACTTCCAAGCTAAATTCCCGCTCCGTATGAACTCCAAATTCATCAAACTCACTTTTAAAGTTCAAGTTAGAAAATTATCTATCCAACGGAAGTGGTTTCATTAAAATCGGAGCTCGTTTGCAAAAGTTGGGTTTTGGGACCTAGATGTACATTGTATATTATGTATATATTCTTTCTTTCTTCATTTTTTATTTTATCTTTCTTAATTACTAAAAATCCAAAAAAATCATTGTGGTGTTGTATTCTGATTGTACTATTTTATTGTATTTTTCTATTGTACATATCTACTATTAAAAAGACAAAAAAATATAAAAAGAAAAGCAAACAAAAAAAATATGTAAATGTTGTAGTCTTCTTTTGTAAATTCTCCACTCTTTTTCTTATCTTTTATTTTATTGTATTATAAGTAGCCTACTTTATTTCATTTTATTTTCCTTTTATTTTTTCCACATTCTCTACACTAACTTCCATTTCTACATTAACCACCAAGTCTTCTATTCTACCACCAACTCCCATTCCACCCCACATTCTTTATCTAACCTCCATTCAACTCCACCAATAATCTAACCTCCATTCATCTCCACCATCTTTCTAACTTCTCTTTCTTTTCTTCTTTATAATCATATGTACATCCTCATTTTTCCCCATCCGCCATTCTTATAGAAAAAGGAGAGAGCTTGGAACGTGGAGTTGGTGACAGCGGCGAAGCGTCTTCCTCAAGCGACGACCTCCTTCAGGCGAGATCCGCGGAACTTCCCTCCGCGTCACGAGTTCCCCATCGAGCTCGTGTAGCTTCTCTGATTTTGATTTCGCCAATCGGATTGAAGCGATGACAGGAGTCCAGCATAGCTGCTCCGTAAAGCCGGCGGACATCAGGTAAGTTATCCCTCTCATATCTCTTATTATTTTGTTTCTTTTTTTTATCACATCATATCATCATATCACCACCTAAAAAATCCTCCATTTGTTTAGTTCATCATATTACCACCACATCATGTTTCTTACATTTGTTGCATTCTTTCTTTAAACAAAAAAAAATTAAAAAAAAATAAAACAAAAAAAATAAAAAAAATTAGTTTGCATTACAGCAAAAAAAAAGAAATCAAAAAAAAATTAAAAAAAAAGGGACGGAGCAGCAGAACCGCCGCCCCCTTCCCCAAGGGCAGCGGCTCCGCCGCCCCTCCCTCTTCTCCACCGCGCCGTCCGCTCGGCGCCCCGGCCGCAGCCCCTTCCTCACCGCCGCCTCCCCCAGCAGCGGGCGGCCGCGCGTGGCGCCGGCCGCCGCTCCCAGCGGCCACCCGCAGGTGCCGCCCTCCACCATCCCCTCTCCAAGCCACAGCCGCAGCCTCCGCCCAAAGGCCCACAGCCGCGCCCCCGCGCGGCCCCAACTACTCCAGCCGCGGCCGCCACCGCCCACCGCGGCCGCGCGCGGCCGCCCCGCTCCTCCGCCGTCCCGTGCGGCCGCCGACCACTTCCCCCCGCTTTGGGTTCATCTTCCCCCATCGTGAGGAAGAAGAAAGGTGTTTTTGTTTTTTTTTATGTAAAAATTGCATTAGTTTATTTCCTTGTTTTTATAATTACAAATAGGTCCCTGTATATAAAAGTTCAAGTTGTATTTTGCTTTCTGAATTTGTGCAAAGACCCCTGTGTTCATGCTTTAATTTGGACATCATTTTGGTGTCATTTTATTCAAAGAAAAATATCATTGTGACGAGCAACTAATTGCCTACATTTTGACAATTTATTTGTATTTTTATGGTTGTTGGGTAATTAATTAAAAATTGTTTAACTGAAAATCATTATATTTTACCCATTCCGTGCTCTTCAATTTATATCTCACACATAGTTGCTCTAAAAATTCCAAAAAAATTATATATGATGCCTTGATATGTGATGAACGTACAGTCCAAATTTCATCTAAGGGAGTTGTCTTGTGCTTGAAATAAATCGTAGAGTGATTTTAGTATATGATTTTTAATTAAATCCACGTATATCCTTTTTGCGAAATTTCAATTCTCTTGGATTCTACATGAAAATATCTTTTTGAGATGATTTGATCTCTGACTAAATTGATAACGTGGATTTAATAAGAATTAATTACTCATTTCCACTCTGTCTTCACTAAAAAATCCATAAAAAATTCATACTATGTCAGAAAATTCCAAAAAAATTACTGTAGTTTTCTTGCATCATGTTTTAGCTCCAGTAAATTTTTCATAATTTTTGCTTACTGTATGTGTGATAAATTGTGAAAAAACCCATAAAAAGTGTGCATTTTTTATTTATTGCATATTAATCCCTAAAATTCCAAAAAAAGTACCTTGCATTCATCTCTGGATTAAGACTCTAGGAAAAATATAACTTTGCTAAATTGGACTCATTTTCTATTCAAATTAATTTGGCTAAGTTGTGTGTTTTCTTAGGTGCTTAATTCACTTGCATTGGCATCCTATTTGCATTAAAAAAATCTAAAAAAATTACCGGTTGGATATCTAGATCTTAAATTTGCAAATTAAACCCAAGTTGTTCCTTTGCCTCCCTGAGTTCGACCCCGGACTTGCCCGGGATATAAATTAAAGCCGAGACACTCTTCACGGAGATCTCTCTCGGTTCTGACCGAATCGCTGAGTACACGTGCTACAACGAAACCGAATTAAACAACGTATTTAGCGACACGTCAGAAGGGCCCCAGGATCCTTTTGCCCTTGATCCGGGGGCCGGAGCGGCCGTGTGTCGGCCGCAATCGCCGATCGAAGATCGCCGGGGAGGTGTTCTTCGTGAACCTCCCCCTGCCATTGGATCAGAGGCCACCTCCAGACGCCATCTCCGCCGTCCGATCATCAAGCGCCTCCAGCCGTCCGATCGATCCTTGAAGACCTAATCTCAGCCGCCCAGGACGAAGGGGTACGCACCGTCGGATGCGTGCCACGTGGATTAATGGGACGCCATCGGCCGCACGATCGAGCCCGTGGGTATTTTGCATCTTTCACCCACGACTTTTTGTATTTACGTTTTAGTCTAAAAACTTTCGTTTAAAGTTTAAAAAGTTTTGTAATATTTGCACTCAGGCCCTCACAGTTTCACTATTTGCACTTTAGTCCACGCCACGTCACCTCACGTGACTGGGGCGTGTGACTTCTGGGTATTTTGCATGTTCGGTCCGGAACTTTTAGTTATTTGCGATTATATCCCTGTGCGTAGTTAATTAAATATTTTTTGGAGAAATTGCATGTATGCCCAGCCGGTTTTCATTAATTACAATTATTCCCTTGTGAATGACATATCACGTGATCTATGCGTGCCTTTTTGGTGAAATTTGCATCTGATCCCCTGGATGTTTTTATAATTACTTTTATACCCCTGCCAGACTCAGGATTTTTGTGTGCTTAGCCTATTTATTTCACGCCTCATTTAATTGCTAAAAATTCTAAAAAAATAGGTTTAAGCTCATGTTTGCTTCTACTTCTACGCCATATTTTTAGTTTTTAATTTTATTTTATTTTTATATTTATTAAAAATCAAAAACATGTTTTTTCTCTACTATCTAGCTTAGAAAATGCCAAAAAATATTAAAATACCTCCAAAAATTCCAAAAAAATTCCCTAGTGTCTATTTTATCATATTTTAGTGTCAGTCCAAAAATCACTAAAAATCTCAAATGAAAAACACTAAAAATT
Source organism: Ottelia alismoides (assembly GCA_037367405.1). Taxonomy (NCBI): domain Eukaryota; kingdom Viridiplantae; phylum Streptophyta; class Magnoliopsida; order Alismatales; family Hydrocharitaceae; genus Ottelia; species Ottelia alismoides. The sequence goes on along the minus strand of JAZKJV010005587.1, from coordinate 492,454 downwards.
TAAAAATACTCTAAAACTTCAAAAAAAATATATAAAATCAAAGAAAACTCCAAAAAATACAAACTTAGTTTCTGTTTGCTCTAGATTTTATCCTATTTATTTGAAAAATAGTATGGACAAATTTTGTGGCTATTTTCTATTTTTAATTCTAGTTTTATCCCCAGCCAGCAACTTTGTCTCTGTTTTCTCTTATTTCAGTATTTAAAAATACCAAAAACACCTTGAAAAATACCCAAAAATCACAAGAACAGTAAAAAATCCTAAAAATATCAAAAACATTTTATTTCTGAATTTTTGGTTATTTTTGCTTATTTTTATAAATATTTTACCTTGTCTTTTATTCCATTGTTTTTATTTTCCAATATTCAAAAAGAAAAAAATATAAATATAAAATTATAAAAATTAGAAAATTAATAATCAAAATACAAAATTAAAAATTAAAAATTAAATAAAAAATTTTAAAAATTAAAACCCCTAGATTGGCTAAGTGGCTTATTAGACCTAGGTTTGGATTTTTATCTATGCTTTACACCCTTGCTTCCTGAGTTCGACCCCTACTTGCTTGCCATTGTACATTTTCAGTAGGGTATAATAAATTTTAATCCTTGTTATTCATTCCTTGATTGATTGTGTGGGTTAATTGTTGAAGATCGAGGAGGGTTGAGTAGTCGCATCAGCGACAGTGAGTCTGACTTGTCAGACCACTATTTAGCGGCTCTCGCTTTTTCGCTTTTCATTGGCAAAGTCGAGTGAGGTCGTGAAGTCGATCGAAGTTTTGACTTCAGGATTCGTATACGAGGCGGATCGGGAGTACATGGTGGAATGGAAGAAGAAGATGTTGATCCAAACAGGGCGCGAAACAGACACAAGACAAAATAAAAAATCAAATCAGTTGATTCATCCACTCGACACTTGTGAAGGCACGTCAGGTTTGGGCCGCTTATCTGTTCCATTTTTTATTTAATGATCAAACAATCTTGAAGATTAAGCAGAGCTGTTAGGTGTCGAAATATTTCACGAAGACTGTCCCGAGTTCATACAACTAGTTGCACACACTTTCAGCCAGTATGGGTTTAAGTAAGGACCGTTAGATGGCTACCCGTGTTACTTGAGGATGAAGCTTTTCATGGTGTCCTCTAAACCACCCACTCTGCTAAGGGAAGTTAGACCGTAAACGGCTACCCGAAACCCTCACTGAGAAGTAGCTAGTTGTTTCTAAAAATAATAGTTTGAATGAAAAATTTGGAGTTTGGGCTCTACCCTAAGTGTGCGATCTGGTCCTTACAAACAATGAGTTGGTTTCTCTCCATGAGACACAGGGGTTAATTTTATGTCAAATTTATTTACAATCACCTTGATTAGCAGTCTCGATTTTAGATTTAGATGATCATTGATGTTTTAGATAAGCACATAAATTCACGCCTAACGAGCAGTCTCAATTCCTTTAATTCCTAAGTTATAAAACCGAGGAGGGAGAATCGAAAAAGTCAATGCAAGCGTAAATTAATGATGCATGCTTAAGAAGAAGACTTACAATGATTCCTTGTGTTCTTCATGATATATATAAACCAAGGAATTTAACTAAATGATATGCACAATGAGATCACCCTAAGCAGATAGTTCTATTAGCAGGAAAGAATTGATTGAAATTTTCGGTTAAGTCGAACGATCTACTAGTGCATATAGTTAGTGAAAAACATGTGTCTTAGATTTACAGGCACAAGTAAAAATAATTCTAATCTAGCATATGTGCTCCCAGATCTACGCCACACCACAGAGAGTCAAGTCTGAATTACAAATTAACAGGGTTCAAAGAGAGAGTGACCCTGTAAATAATGTAGAAAATTAAATCTAAACTAATTTCTCTCTCTTATAAAAATAAAAATTCAAGCTTCTTAGTAGACCCCTTGAATTATATCCAAAACTTTGCTCTGAGTAATTTATCTGGAAAGAGAGAAGTTGTGGTTAATATCAGAAGTGGGAGAAGAGAAAAATGAAATGCAAAAAAATGCAAAAGGGAAAAATGACACATAAATTATTATCACAAAAATTATCTACAGAAAATAATTTAAAACCCTAAAAAATTATCATTTACAGACAACGATGTCATTTTATGAACGTCAAATTTCCTCTTTAAATGTAAGGAATTTTCGTAGTATAGGATGCAAATTTGATTCAGCAAAAATCACAATCTTTGAATGTTGTGGAAAATTTTTCTTGGCAAGTCTACCAAGGTCGAACACAGGGAACGGTGATTTCTAGTTGTGTAGTTTTAAATTAAGTTAAATAATTAATTAAATTTTTAAGTTAAATTCAGTATCGGAAAATAGATGAAAAATGAAAAGCGATGCAATGGTGAAAGATGCAACGGGAAGAAAATTAAAACATAGCAGATGATAGAGCACATGGTATGCGATTTATACAAATTAATCCTCAAATAAATTTACCAATTAATCCTAAAAAATAGTCACGGATCAAAAAGATAAATTTTAGAAATATTTATCCAATCAAATTCAAGCAAGGGGATCAATAGATTAATTCACGCTCTTCCTAATTAGATCATTGATGATTTCGAGGCCTGAGTATGTATCCCATAAATTCATATGATTTATTCCTCAAATAGATGAACGATTATTCCAATGAACTAAATAAGTCATGCAAATATTAAATCCTCGAAGAATGATTAAATTCCTCAATAAATATTCAATAAGGAATCAATTCCTCCTTTGTATTTTTTCTACAAAGCCAAATTTGATTAATAGAGCCCCTGCATTGATTAATTTCTCAATAAGTAATTATCAAATGATACAAGAGAATTAATCTTCTAAAATATTCTCAATCGGATCCCTGCAAATCAATTTAAAAATTTCTCACGACAACTGCACAAATGTATCGATAATTGAACCTGCACGTGTCAACAAAAATTCACAATTAATGATCATCAATAAATTGCTCCAGATCTGATTCACAAATTATGCAAAGTGATAGAGCATGAAATAAACTTCAAATCGACATAAGATACGCTAAAATCAGAGTTCGAATGGAGAACATATACTAAATTGAAGTTCTGGGGCTGAAATATAATAAAAATAAAGTTATGTCTTCAAAAAGATCCCTGGAGGGACTTATCTACGAATATGGAAAAATTCATGGGTTTTGGTGCAAATTTTCCAAGAAAGCACGTGCTAGGCACGTGCCTCCTGACTAGCGGGGCTGCTTTGTAATATTCTAGATCTTTAGCCTAGTTGAAATATGCCCTCCGCACGTGCTTCTCACGTGAGGGGGTTCTAGTGACGAGGGCTGCACGGGAACAACTTCCAAGGCAGCGGAACGACCGTGCGCAGCGGCTAGGGCATCGGGCTGGACGGTACGGGGCTGCATGGTGCTCCGAGGAGGCGAGGCAATCGGTGGCGGGCTGTTGCAGGCTTCCAGAAGGTGGTGGAGCTGAGTCTGGAAGTGCAGCCGTACGGGGTGGTGGGGCGTGGTCGAAGGGAGAGCTGCGAGATCCTAGACGATGGAGTCGAAGCGGCCGAGGCGGAGTCTGGAGTGGAGATCAGGTGCAGGAGCGCAGCTCTGTGCAGAGGACATGGTCCCTTGTTCCTACAAGTGAGAGGAGATGTTGTGATGGAAGTGTAGATTAAAGGAGAAGAAAGCGAAAGACGAAGAAGGGAAGGGGTTTCACCTGGAACGAGAGCTTGCGGAGGGGTGGGGGGGGGAGGGGGAGTTGCCTGCGTGAGGGTGATGCTGGAGGGGTGCAGCCGCACGAGGCAGAGTTGTGATCTGTTGCTGGAGGTGCGGGGACGTTGGCAGGGCTTGGCTGTAGGGATGCGCGGTGACTGCACCAGGAAGAGGTGCAGCGATGGGGGCGACGAGGGAGATGCTCGATTGTGAACGCATAGCCGAGCGGGGTAGGGCGGAGAAGGCGTCGGTGAGGGCGATCCGTAAGGAAGATGAATGCCGTGCGAGTGGGCTAGAGGTGGCGAGCTGCTGCAGGTAGCTGGTGCGTGGAGGAGAATTCGCCTAAGGATGGGAGGAGCAGAGCTATCTTCCTGGTTCTCGCTTCAACCTTGGTGGAGGAGCCAAGGGAAGCTCACTGCTTGGAGCAACAGAGGACAGATGCCTCTGGATCACGTCATGGCCATCGTTGAGTTATTGTCACCATATCTCGGGGTGGAAGGGAGGATGAAGGAGAAGGTCGTCAGAGGGAAGGCTTTATATAGGTGGTAGTAACGACTGGTGGGAGGAGCGTTGCGTGAGAGGAGGGGAAGCATAACGATCGGTGAAGAGGAAAGGGTGGCGACGGTCGTTCACGCGGGGGGGAGGGGGGAGCAGCATTGCAATGGCTGGGGAAGAGAAAATGGGTCACGTGCTAGGCACGTAACCCGGGGGAGAGGAGAGAGGAAGTGTGGGTGAGGTGGAGGTGCCACATAGCATGTCCAGGAACTGCCATGTGTCACCCACAAAAAATTTTAAAAATAAGTGCAAAGAATAATAGAAAAAAATAGAAAGAGACTCGGATAAAAAATTTTCCATCATGAAAGTTGTTCATCTTGACGATATCTCTAACTTTAATGAAGGGTCCGAGAGTAAAAAAAGTCATCTGTATAAAGTGGTATATTTGGTGGTCTCCATGTGTATAGAGAACCGATTTTTTGGAGTTTTGCATTTTTTGGTGGTTTAAAATTAAAAATTCTAGAAAAAATACGATAAAATATAAGAAAATCAATTACATATTAATCTATTTTTTTATTTTTAATAAATAAGAAAATAAGGAATAAAATAAAAGTACGAAATATGAGATTTTTGTACAAACTCACAACGGATGCTCGGACACAATTAGTTTCTTTGATTTCAGTCTTGATCTAGATTTGGATTTTTGTACCGCTATATAAAACTTTCATCAAAGAACAAAATGACAAACAAATAAAATAAAAGATTTAATTATGTACAAAACTAAGATAAAAAATAATAAAAAGATAAAATGTACAAAAGAGGCCCAAAACCCAACTTTCACATATGAGCTCCGAATTTTACGAAATCAGTCTTGTTTTGATGGTGTTTGAAAATGGAGTACTTTAAAAGTGAGTAGACCAAAATCAGACACTATATGAGAGAGATATGTGCATTTTAGTTCGTCAGATGTGAAATTTGATTTTGAGTTTATTTGACACTTATTAGAGTTAGTATTTTTTGTATTTTTTTATTTATTCTTGTTAGTAATATCTACACAATGGAAGTGATTTAGGGTCAATCAGAGTTAGGATAAATTAACTAAAAATATGGTAAGTTAGCAGTTTTTTAGGCTAATTTACAAAATATGCAATTATACATGATGAAATGCGAAAATATTTACACATGTATGAATGCTAATGATGCTCTATTAATTATTAAATGCATATGAATTTTGGAGAATAGGGCTTAATTGACCATCTTTAGCATGGTGAATCTGAGATTCATCATCTGCAAAATTACAATTGCATTAGAAATGTAATAATATGAAGTTTACTTATGTTCATTCAGAATTGCAACCAATAATGCCCTAACTTACAATATATAATAGCATTTATCCAGTTTATAGGGAACTACCATTTTATATCCCACACACGCATTAACATTGAGGTAATATTGAATTACAATCATATAACTAATCACATGCTCATACAATTTACAAATATGATTATTGAAGACTCCATCACATTGTGCCACAATCAACATAAATGTGAATAATGTCATTATTTTAACAAACACGATGAGATTTTTGATACAATTTTTCAGGAATCAAATATACTACATGTCCAACGGATGATCGATGATATATTAGCCCTACGACCTCGACTACCACCACTAGTGCCACCCTCACTCTCTTCACTTGGCTCCCGTGGTGTCTCTTGTGGTGTGTCCCTAACTGATGCGGTCCTATCAATTTGTGGAGGTCACTGACGATATTGTGATGGCGGTTGCTCAGACTGAGGTGCATGTTACTGCTGGTGTATCTACATCAGATCTAGTAGAGGTGTGCGCGGGTGATTCCGGACATGAGGCACAAGGTTGGAATATGTAGAGTAGGAGAATCCAACGTTTGATTTATGAGGAGTAAAATCGCTGGTTAATAATTCTGTGAATGTATGTCGGCATGGGGTTAGACCCCGAAAATCATCAGCTTGCGAAGGTTGTGTATATTGTGCCTGAAATGGTCCCGCCTCAACATCATATCTACCGGCAACATACTGTTGTTGCGCATGAAAATTATATGTTTTTGCAGCAGCCTCATGTTGTCGTTGGGGTACAGACACATAGAAAGGGACCATGGAAGGCTCAGTTGAGTTAGAGTACCTTGGATGGTATTGGCTCATTTGATCTGCCAATACAAAGTTCTGTGATGTAGAGTCAAGTAAGCCAATTACATTCTGCAACTCTGAGCTCCGTTCATAGTAATTAAGAATCTCACGAGCTTCATATGCACTCTGCACATGTAATTAATTCGTACGTGACATGGTGTGTTTTAGTCGTACGCATTACAGAATCTGCGACTAAAATTAAACACTTACCCCTGGCCTATATCTAGGAGCGTAAGGCTCGTATGCAAATCGTGGTGTCAGGATTGAAGTATGTATCCAACGCCATGTAATCTTCCAGTATCACTGCATATAATTTTCTAGACGTTGCTCCCCATATTCTGTAGAAGCTCTTTCCATCACAATTGTTTGTCATCGCTAGTTCCACCGAATGATCTGTTCTCGTAGTTGATCGGGCCAATCAATCGGATCGTTGTCCCGCTGTTGAGTTCGACGCTCCGGGAAAATTATCCGAGGCATCAGATCTGGAATATGAGGTCGCAGATCAAATTATCGCATCACACGATCTGGCACGTGCATGACCACTACGTTAAAGCAAATTAGCACCTTCTGCGACCTCCATACTTCTTGCCCTTCTCAACAGATAGTGGGTAGGATATTTATAATCTCCATTTCATATGGAGACCACCGCATCTGTTAAAAGTCTACAGTAAATATTTTGAGTGTCATCCAATAAAACATTGTACGTACATACCATACCTGATCTTCGCCTTGGGTATCTAATTCATTACGGTAAAATATCAGGTTCATTGTCTGAACATTTTGAATGAACGACCTCTATCCTGATGTCCATCTATTTTAATTACATGTTAAAAATAGATAAAACATTTTAATTATAGAGTACTCATATCTCATACCTTGAAGCGTATGGACCTCGATTCAAAGCATCTGTATCCATTCGATATGGACGAGGTACCCCAATGTGTATGTGCTCTTGGGAACAAGTCTGAAGTAAGGTCATAAAAACATAACATATCTTAGATTTACCCAATGAGTAATCATCCAATTGCTGATATAATTGGGCAAGAACCGTTGCTCCTAAGCCATCTGTCCACATTCTTGTAAATTTTCAAGCAAATAGAGGTATCGTAATGTTACCTTGTCACTAGTGGAATCCAGAAAAAAAGACTCTCCAATATGATACTCGAACAATTCTCTGTAACCTATTCTCATCTTCCTCTAGAAGATTTGCGTCCGAGAGAATAGTATCAAGAATACAAGTGAGCTTCAACCGTCTGCTCGACAAATTCTTCCCTCCTCTAGCGCTAGGATTAGCGTTGAGGCTTTGCTCGTAATATGCTCCCTAGTTATATCGTGAAGGGTGCTCGTAGCCTGCCACGAGAACCCCATCAATGCGGAGTCCTATAACATGGAGACATCCTTCAACGTCACAATACCTTTACTGCGTCATAGATGGAAGGTGTGTGTCTCCGGTCTCCATCATTCCGAGAGGGCCATTAGGAGAGACTGTTCAAGATTTTCCCACTTCAAGTTGGTTACACATCGCATTCCAGCCACCTCGAGCAACTAGTCGAATGCCACATTGCAAGGTTTTAATAGTATCTTATTGAGTAGGCGACCATGCTCAACGAATATGTAATTCTAAAATTTACAAATATCACAATGTTATATATAACTTCGTTAGTATATATGCAACGTTCCTTAAGAAATATGTAATCCTTTAAAGTTGTTACCTTGGCATCCTCGCTAAGTGGTAAGACTAATATGTGGTTGTCTTGTTGTATGAGAATCGAAGCATCAACAGGTCCCGGAATCGACTCCATTCCTATATCATGATAAGGTCAACATAAAAGATAGTAAAAATGCATAGCATATACATATATATATATATATATATATTTAAACCTGCATGCATCTAAGTCACAATTTACATTAGCAAAAAAAATTACATTCACTGCCCAAGACAGGTTACGCAGGTGTGATCAAACTGCTTACAAATACCACACCTAACATTCACGGCCCATTTCATCCATGCTATTTTGTATCCTCCGCGATCGTGGTCGATCGGATCCAACTTCCACATTTGGAGGCATCAAGATGGCCCGAGGGTCATTTATCAGCCAATACCGACGATCAGGAATCGGAGAGAATTCAACTACGTATGTTTGGCGAAATGCTGCAGACGTGTAATATTGTGAACAATTCTTAACATGCTCAATACCAACATTAACATGACCACAAACAGATATAACATGCGATCATATGAGATAAAAGCACCGAATGAAGCCACATGTGCATTCGATCTCGGTCACATTGAGTGTAACCTTATAAGTTCATTCACGACACTTTACCTCGAAGACTGTCTGAGAAAATTGCTTGACGTCGTAAGTGCGTGCTAGCTCAACATTTTCGTCGATTATTTTATTGTATCTCAGCATTAACTCAGTGGTGGTAGATGTACCTTGTCTATGACGAGCTACAAAATAAGTATTCAAACAATAGAAGATTGCCAAAATCATTGTCAGCATAGGAAGGCCCCGCATGCCATTCAAAACACTATTGAAGCATTCTGAAAGATTTGTCGTAGTGCTCCCATAACGATGACCTTGGTCATAACTCATTGGCCAGTAATTGCGATCTCCGTCTTCCTAACGGACGATCCACTCATACATCTCTGGATCATTAGAATGGATTTGTCTCATTATCTGTCCATGGGCATGTGTGTTGGTGACCTTACATACGCCGTAAAATTTACCCGTGCCCATTTGTCATGACTTGTTTGATGCATGTTTACTTGCATGTGCTGCAGACAAAATCGGTGGCGATACCTTCGATCAGCTGGAAAGTACTTGGGCAACATGTTCTTTAAACCACTAAAATGATTGCTTAAAAAGCAAATACCCTCCCGTTGGAATAAAAATGTAACTTGTGCAAGAAAAACTCCCGCGTATCCAAAGTTTCTTTTTCCACCACTACGAATGCTACCGGGAATATGTGTCCGTTCCCGTCAACAGATGTAGCTACGAGCAGGTGACCTTTGAATTTCCCATGCAGGTGAATTGCATCTATACTCAGAACTGGTCGATAGTACTCGAAGCCTTTCAGCATCGGACCAAATGCCCAGAATAGCCGAAAGAAAATAATTTTCTCAGGCTCTTCTCGGCAAGTCTCCAGATTAATATACGATTATGTTTTAAATTCGTACCAAAATCCAGGATTGGTTCGTTTCATCGTCCGCATAACTCTTTGAATATCAATATAGGACAACTCCATATTACCAAATATTGATGTCAATGCATGATTTCTGCCAAACCACGCTTTCTTATAAGAAATCGTAACGTGGTAAGCATTAGCAACCAGACTCCTGATCATATTTGGCATCAGCATGAGTTTAGATCTTAGAGTCTCCAATACGAACCGACTAATAAATTTGACATTACACTATCGGTTATTTGTGAGAAGAACTGGGTTATGAAACGTATGCACTTCCCGATATGTACGAACCTTCTAAACTTCACCCTTTTTACTGCAGCTGGCATGTAACCTCCAATTGCAGTCTGGTAAAGCGCATCCTATTGTATATATATCTTTCTTTGACGCAAGCACTTTGTATTGCACGTACTTGACCAACTTTGTAATGCACGCATGTAACCTTCCATTCTCTGTTACTCCCAGGAGTTCCGATTGCGTCAGCTTCCACCATCAATTGCATCATCCCAAGTGATCGAGCAATGATTAACATTAACTCAGTTGTAGCATTGCCAGAAATCACTACAGGATAGAATGTATTGATATTCATTGGTCATCTACACGTCATTCGGATGTTATACTCCCCTCGGTTATAACTAGTAAGGCTACGAACTGTGGACAGGAGATCTTCGAACATGCTACAGAGGGGGAAACTTATCATCTGTCCGGTCCCCCCTTCGTAACCGACATTCCCATTTTCAATTAAAATTCTTCCATTCCAGAAGATATACAATGGATCATGTTGGCCATGACCTATGGGAGAGATGAATTAAAGTTTGCTTTGTACATATTTTAGTCATTCAATTGATTGATTAAAATATGAAAATTAATTAAATTGTGAATTAATTAAGTAACTACATGACCTACATAAATACCCTAAAATACAACTGCTCCCCATTTACATCTACTACTCCCCATTTACATCTACTACTCCCTATTTACATCTACGTTTATATAATAAATAAAGTAGGAAAAATATAACAATAAAAACATTGAATTTATGAATTTTTTACTTGTACCCTACCTAGTTTTTATAGTTACATTTATGCCCCTAATTTTTCATTTGCCCTAGTGCCCCTATATTCTTACAAAATTCATAGTATTACCCTTTTGTTAATATAATATAGGGCACACATGTAATAATGGAAGGGAAATAATGTACATTTGTAAGAATATAGGGGCACAGGTGCAACTCAAATTCACCTTTAAATTTCATCATATAATATAGACTTATTTTATAAAAACAATACAAAATATTATAAGTGACAAATTCTAAATTTTGAGACCCTTTAAACAACTATACTATGTGTACACAAACTTCAAACATATATACACTTTTTATTCTAAAATATTTCTAACAAATCAATACGACCTCATAAAATAGTTTTTGCTAAAACTCGAGTAGTTTCTTGAAAAATAACTTTTGATATGAAAAATGAGTATTCAAAGATGCTCTCATTATTCTTATTAAGATTGGTCGATAACATAATGTTCCATCCAGAGCACACCATGTTCGTTCCACTCACAATAACCCGATTAGTTCTTCCGGTGCAAAAATTCTTTGAATCTTAAAGATACATTGGAATTGAGAAAAGTTGACTTGTGAATTTGGGTTTGGGGTATAAATTGTAAATACACGAAATCAGTTTTCAACTTCAAATAACTATATAGAATTTATTTTATTTTTTTCCTTTGATTTTAACATTTTTATTAATAAATTGACATTGTGTTTTAATAATAGAATATAAATCAAAATGAGAACAAATGAATAAAGAAATAAAATAAGTGAAATGCATGTCACATATAAACGAGCTCCCATCACAAACATGATTATCTCTCTGTACGTCCTTTCTATACATACGTCCTTTCTATACATATCCGAATTCAATTAACAGAGAACTGAAAAAATTCATAGCGTTTCTTAAAGAATTTAAGTTACATACTTACGACAATTTATTTTATATTGAATTTACATACAAACAATATAGAAATTAAAACATGTAAAAATAAAATTTAAAAAATCCATATCTTAGATGAGAGGGGTTGTTGGGGATTGAGAGTATTGAGAGGGAGAGAGGCAGATGGGAGTTGTTGTTGAGGATTGAGAGAGAGAAGATAGAGTAGTGAGACGGATAGAGGCAGATGGGAGGGAGCTATATAGGCGTGGGAGAGGGCCGCTCATTCGGCGAACGGTTCGCCGATCGACGACGAACCGTTTGCCGAATGAGAGCCTCGAAGACCGCGCGAGCGCGCTTTCTTCTGGGAATCCCGAGCATGCGTGTTTCATCGGGAATGAGTGCCTTCGGGAAGGAGCGTTAGTTTGGCGTTAAGGGTGTTGATCGGAGAACCATTCACCGATCGGCAAACGGCTTGCCGATTGATGCCTTGATAGAGAAATTTCGGCATACCATGCCCTGACCGGGCATTCCTGGCGGACCCACGCCCTGCAAGGGAAAAGTCTCTCATTTGGCATAATGACATAGTTCGTCGTTAATCTCCAAACGAACAATTATCGAACGGATAAAAAAATTACATAGAGATTGATGGGAGACGGGCAACAAGCTGCGTCGTTAATCTAAAATATATCGAATGAGCTTTATGTTTCAAGGTTGACTTCTAAAGTCAATTGTCCAAATCTACTTAAATTTAACTTTTTTTAAGATGCATTTTTTATGATAATTGGTTTTATTCACTACTACAAAAACGTTCATTGACAACAGCACAACCTCAGTGGTCACCACTAAATTGCCGGTAATATTAACTAACGTCGACAGTTACTATTACCGTTGTGACGGACAAAAACCACCGTGGATTCATATTGTATCGACAATGGTGAAGAAGACCGCCGCTAAAAAAATTATTACCGACGGTAGTACATTATCTCGACGGTTGGAACGAGATAAAGACACGTGTATCTCGTTGTTACTTGGCGCAAAAACCAATGTTGACGGTTGATAAACTGTCGAGGAAAGCTCAACAACCGTCTGTGCTTCTCTAAACCAACCTCGACAGTTAGAGAACCGTCGTTGTTACTTCTCACCCTCCGATGTCCCATAACTTGTCCTCGTTAGTTAACGAACCGTTAAGGAAATATTTCTACCAAAGGTTGCTCAAATATATTGACGATCTATATTTATAGTTATAAATCAGCCGTTCATATATATGGTGGTGGACCGATGTGGGTATATCTAAACCGATATGATTATACTTTCGTCAGCGGTCTTAGAAAAACTGTTCTTGATTAATATCGCCGTGGATAATTTCGAATAAAAAATGGTATATTAATATATTTGTCGATGGTTCTGTAACTACCGTGGATAATATAAACTGATGTGACCGAAAGAACCGACGACATAAAACATCCCCAACTGTTTGAGAACCATCGACAAAAACCTTTTTGAAAAACAAGGGAAGAGAGTCAAGTTTTCACTTTGGGTTGTCGATCCTCTCCCCCCCCTCTCAGTCACCAGAGCTTCTCCATCCTCTCTCTTGTTGCCAGAGCACCTCAGTCCCAGTTCCAAGACGCCGGAGCTCAAAGCATGAGCTCTCCCCTTTTGTTAGTGTAGGTGTTTTTTTGATGTTATTCCTGTACACTACTGGAATGTCATCTTATGATGACGTTCCACCGCCAGCAACGTCGTGTTAGCTTCATGTTGATCGGATGTTAATAATAACGTCCACCATTATAATCTCTCACGACATTCCACTTGAAACGTCCAGATATATTAAACACATGTGGACGTTTTTATGATAAAACGTCGGACCAGATTTTACCAAAAAAAATTTTATCCCGCCCATACCGTTTCGGATTCCTACCAAAATTGTAGTCCTTTTGAAAACCCTAGTCTTAACAGGGCGGTTTCTCCTCCTCCCCCTGCCTTTTCTTCCTCCGTCGGTAGCCCACGGTCATCTCGGCGGTTGCTCCTCGAGGACAACGAATATCAGGCCCTGGGGACATCAATCTGCAGACGTTGAGGGAGGTAAGGTTTTTTCTCCTTTGGATGCAAGGGGTTTCTTTTATGGGTCGATATTGGCATTGAAGAGGGGAACGGGATGGAGATCCTGTAGGGATCATGAACCGATCACAGCAAACTTGTTTGATCACCCGTATGTCTCCTTTTTATTTGATTAACGTATTCAGGATATGTAGAGATCACGAACCGATCACAGCAAACGGGATGGAGGTCCTGAAGAGGGGAAGGGGTTTCTTTGATTGGCGTATTCAGGATATGTTTGATCATACGTATGTCTCCTTTTTATTTTATGGAATGGATTCCGCAGGCGACTTAATTCCAATAAACCAATTGCGGGGAAAGAACAACAGACTGCGGTATGAGGTGCCCTTGCAGAATGAGATCGATGAATAGTTGAACTTAAAGTTTCGGATGAAAAAGATGCCATTAGTTATTTCGCCCGACAACATCTGCAATGCTCAACCAACATAGAGATTTAGTTATTGACATCTTTCCAGTGACTTTTGTTATTCTCTGTGTCGTGTAATAATCCTTAAAAGTTGTAGTATGCAGAGAATGTCATCACCCATACATTTGTTTATTATTTTTTATTTTGATCTTAAAATGTAATTATACTCTTAACTAATGCAGACATTACAGTCTATATTTTAAGAATGTCCTCACCGTTCCAATTCGCTAAGAGGCTGAAGAGAGATAATCGTAGGAGTAGCCAACAAACACCTGTTGTTCGTAGTCAAACTCAAGCACCGGCGACACCTGCACCACCGTCTGAGCATTTTTTTGCACCTACAATGGCTACTTCACAACAATCAAATCAAGGACTGCCTACTTCTCAAAAGAAAGGTATATAAATTAAATTTTTATTATTAAACTTAAAATATTTCTTGAACTCTGTTATATTAAATATAGTGCGTCGAAGGGGGAAATCAAGAGGTATCAATGTGTCCAAGCATGTGGAAGCTACTGGGCATAAGAGGATTATTCGTATCGACCCAGAAGAAGGTAGACCGTTGGACGCAAAACAAGCAAGAGACCTGCAACATATTTGTGGGATAGTGGCAAGGGAGGATGTCCCATTGGTGGCAGACTTCAAAGCCTTAACAGATGCCGATCTCCGTGGTGTCTACGATCGAATCAAGGTGTGTAATTGACCTTGTGTTTTTTTAATGTTATTATTATATTTTATAAGGATGTATTTTTTGGTATAGAACTTTGTCGATATTGAGTGGTTTGATACTGATGTAAGAGTAAAAGAAGCAATTAATCGACGTCTAGCCAAGCATCTTAGGGAGCGTCGCTACCAATTAAAAAAAGAGTGGAAAGCGAAAGGAGATACAGCTAGGCCACAAAATGTCCCAATTGAACTTTGGAATGTCATGGTTGAAATATGGGCGGAGCAAGATCATCAAGTAAGTTTGTAATTGGGAGTCTATTACAATTTTTGCTAGACGATAATTTTACATTTATAATTACGGTCAATATGTTTTTTTTGGAATGTTTTTGTAAAAAAATAGGAATGGTGTCTTAAGAATAAGGACACACGTACAAACATCGTTAAAAATCTTTCTACGACTGGATCAAAGTCATACGCAGTCATTCGGCAAGAGATAGTGAGTAATTTTCTTTACTGTTAGCTCTTGTAAGATATGTTAATTGTTGTAATTACAATAATTTTCTTGTTCACATAAGTCTCGTGATGAGCTCGATGGTCAACCTTGCGGAGAGATACTCTTATTCATGAAGACAAAGTTTAGCGTTGACAAAACAGGGAAGGAACCGTTGGATGAAATTGTAGGACAGCACGGACATTGGTCAACACCTGCAGCTAAACAAACATATGTAAGTTGTCTAGATGAATAATATACATTAAATTGTCCATATAAAATATTTTTTAACTCTTGTATTATTTTATAGATTACAATGGTAGAAATGCGTGCAAAGGCCGATGCAGAAGGACGGTCCACAACTGATGCTGAAATAGCTAATATTGTACTTCGTAATGAAGGACGATCTGATTGTCTTATTGGTAGGGGGCAAGGACATGTGCCTAAAGGAAGAGGACGTCGTAGGTCTGCATCCATTTCAGAGGATGTACTTGAGCAGAGGTTGGCGGAAGAAAGACGGAAAATAGAGGCTGAATATGAAAAGAATGTGGCATCCCTTCAACAGGAAGTATTGGATTTGAAGACAGAGATACACATGATTAATAACAAGACATCGACAGAACTTCAAGATAAAATAGCAGCAGGAATAGTATCATATTTTAAGAACTACCCGTTAACAAATGGCACACCATCACCACTCTCTCCCCTTACATTCTTAGGTAATTATTTCTAATAGCTTGCTCATTGTAATGTATTATTTTTAACCAAGCCTAATCTACTTCTTCTTTATTAGATGCTTCGCAAGGACAATCAAGAGACAATAGATCTGGTGGTGTTGATCCCGATGCAGAGACAGAAGAAGATTCTTAGATATTTTGATTTTCTTTATATATCTTCAATGTCCTTTTCCTCTGTTTTGGTGAATGTACTTAAAAGACTTTGGAGTTTCTTGTCGTTATGTTGGTACTCAACTTTATTCTGATATCTTAATGCATGAGTATGTTCTGAAATCTTGATTGATCGTGTATGTTACGTAATACATGTATGTTACGTAATGTCTTCTTTTATAATTCATTTGTGGATGGTATTAAAAATCGATCAAAAAATATGAGGTTGGACCACCAATTATAGATGGCAAAATAGACCCTACGTAGACGTTTAATAACATCTGTATAATTATTTAATTTGTGGACGTTCGTAAATATCGTCTGCAAAGATTACTTTTATGTAGATGTTGTAAAACGTCTACCGAGATTTGAGTTTGTAGACGTTCTCATAAAACGTCCTGTAAAACCTATCTCGACAAGGCAGACTAGACGTTTGGTGCGGATGTTTATTAACATACGAACAGTTATATCCTGACGTTTGAAATAGCATAGGAAGACGTTTTAAAACATCAATACAAGTAAATTTTGTTGTAGTGGTATGATTTATTTGTATTTGAATGTTCTTTTTTTGATGTTGTGATGCCTTGTGGAGTATTTTTCATGAAATTTTATTCGGAATTAGGTATTTCTTCTCTATGATGTTTCTCATATGGCTTCGGTTGGAGGCTTTGTGTGGTTGCGCCTGGGGTCTGTATGGGTGAGGGTGGATGTCTGATGGTAG
Source organism: Ottelia alismoides (assembly GCA_037367405.1). Classification (NCBI taxonomy): domain Eukaryota; kingdom Viridiplantae; phylum Streptophyta; class Magnoliopsida; order Alismatales; family Hydrocharitaceae; genus Ottelia; species Ottelia alismoides. Next base: position 475,702 of record JAZKJV010005587.1, on the reverse strand, counting down.
TTGTGGGTGGGTGTCTGATGGTGGTTGTGGGTAGTTGTGTGTGGATGTATGTGATAGTGTCGGTTGGTGGATGTGGGTAACTGTTGGTGGGGATTGAGGGTGGATGGTCGTGGGTGGCCTAAGGTGGTTAGGGTTGTGGGTGGGTATCATATGGTGGCTATGGACGGTGGTGAAGGTTGGTGGCTGTGGATGAGGTGGTTGTTTGTTTAGGGTTTTGGGTGAGCAGTTGTTTGTTTGGGGCTGTGGGTGGGTGATTGTGAACGGTCGTGGGGTGACGATGATTGTGTATGGTTGTGTGAGGGATGTGGGTGGGTATTTTCAGTAGGTATTGTGGGTGGTTGTGGGTAGGGGGTATTGTGGGTAGTAGCTACGGGTTGGTGGTCGTGGGTGGTGATTGTGGGTGGATGTTGTTGTGGGTGTGTGTTGGGGTTGTGGGTAGCTGCAGGTTGTGGGTGGTTGTTGATGCAGGTGTGTTTGCGGGTGGGTGGTTGTGATGGGGTTGTGAGTAGGGATGAGCATCGAGTCAGGTTGGGCCCCATATGGCATCTCGAATCCGGCCATGGTTGCGACCCAACATGTTGGGCCGGGGGGGGGGGGGGGGGGTAGGGGAGGAAGGAGGAGGGTGCCGCGCATGAAGGAGTCGATCAGGTGTAGTTGGAGAGGGTATACTGCAACAGTAGAGGGAGGCATTAACAAGGGAGGGTGCAACGGTCATTGAGACTCGAGAGGGAGGGAGAGAGGCTGGGAGGGTGCAGGTCCTTGAGCTGCGAAAATGCAGAGGAAGGAGGGGGCGACGGGCGGCAGGTCGACAACACTAGGGAACCAGTGGGGGGAGGGCTTGCACGTGTGTGTTTCATGTTTGGGTGACTCGGTAGAATGGAGATTGGAGGGTGATCGACCAACTAGGACCCTACATAACCCATCATTCATGCCATACCAACTTGCTTATCAGGCCTATATCCATGCCTATATCCGATCATATGTTCAGGTCGACCCATATGCTTTGGGCTTAGACCCATCATGGCCCGAGCCCGACCCTAATTTTGAATTGAGAAGAAATTAAGACCCAAGCATGTCTGTCTGTTGCTCGGGATCGGGCCTGGGCGGGGCTTCAGAGGGCTCAGGCTGACCGTACCCAATGCTCATCCCTAACTGTGGGTGGATTGCTACTATGGTGTGTGTTGTGGGTGGTTGTGATGTTTGTGTGTGGTTATTGTTATGGGTGGGTGGTTGTGTGTGGTATTGCTACGGGCTGGTGGCTGTGTGCGGGCAACAGGTGATGAATATGCGATTCGTCATCTTTATTAATTTATTTTAGCTTAAAATTCTTTATTAAACACCTGCATATAACACTAACTCCATAGTCTTACTAACTTGCATCTGTGTGTAAATATTGTACACTTCTTACTAATTTTAACTTAAAATAAATAAATAAATAATGGAAAAATAAAGAAAAAAGGAAGACTATATACAGGCTGACCCAAACCCTGAGAGAAGGTCAAGACTTGACCTGATCGACCAGGAATAAAGTAGGAGGAGATAGGGTCCTTAAGCAGAAAATCAAAAAAAATATGTGCGTGTTGTTGTAAAAACTTCTCACTTATTTTGTGTATATCTCTATAAAACTGACACTAATTTATTTATGTATTAATTGACCTCAAATCAATTAACTTTCAAAATCAAAGTTGTAAATAAAAATATGTGCTAATTAATAAAAATAATTGCACAATTAAATCATGTACATAATAAAAGCAACCACACTTGGAAAAAGCCACTAAGCACTAATTGAAAGATCAATTCCGGGTCCAAATGAACTCAAATTGAAACAATATCACTTCCATTGGTTTCTAAATAAAATTATCTTTAAAATGACCGTATTTTCATAATTTTTGGAGTTACGGTTGAAAAGTCGGTTTTCTGTGGTGGTTTGTGCAATTTTTCCATGTATTTTGTACATAATGTATTGTATAAATTTGTAAATATTTTTTACTATTTTTTTAAAATAAAAATAAAAAATTAAATAAAATTTTAAAATAAAAAAGATAATTTCCTCGTTTATCCTTGTATATAATGTCATATATGTATATAGTTGTTATTCTCAATTAACCACCATAAAAAATAAAAAATAACATTTTTATTCAAATAAATAAAGTGATGAAAATTTAAAAAAATTAGTTAATTTTGTAAATAGTTTTATCTCTCTTTTACTTTATCTCATTTCAAATTTCATCTCTCTTATCTCTTCCACCAAAAAATTCAAAAATTCAAATTTCATCTCGATTTTTCTATTTATATGGCTCCTTCTCCCTCATTCCAACTTGATCAATCTTTGGGAGAGGAGTTCGATCTTCGAGAGAAATTTTCATCGAGAAAGGTGCCTAGCCTTCGAGCCGTTCGGTGACAGCGTGTCGGCCTCGTCAATGCGATCACGGTCAGTTTCGCTCCTAAGGTGAGATCCACATTATTTTTCGTATTTTTCATCTAGGTTAATCGTAGTTGCATTTTCGTAATTTTATTTCATCGTCAGTCATTTTTTAGATCATAAAATCCATCAAGATTTGATCCACCTCCGATTCCGAGTTTTCATCTCAATTTCTCGATCTCCACGCGTTCAATTTCTATCTTCCACAATCTATCAACTCCGACCACGCACGGTGGTCGGAGAATCGGATTCGATTCCTTTCACTTTCGTCGGATCCCCATTCATGCCTCCTAATTTTGTGCATAAATAAATAATAAAAAAATAAAAAACATTTGGTTGTTCTTCTCTAACCTTTGTGTTGCAGGAAAATCAAAATAAAAAACAATAAAAAAATTTAAAAAAACTATTTTTGCTCTTGATACATTTTCTGATTCAAATAAATAAATAAATAGATATTTTTTTACTGTTTGTTTACAATATAAATGAAAAAAATAAAAAATATAAAAAATATGCGAGGTGGGACCGTCGTGCGCCCCAACAGTGACGCCCCCTCCGCGCGCCGGCATCCACCTCCCCCCGAAGCTCCAGCCGCCTGCGCGGGCCATCCCCACCTGCCTTCAACGCCGCCATCCCCTGTGCGGCCGTGCCTTCTTCGTCTGCGTGCCAGCGACGCCCTTGTCGTGCGACCGCCATTAGCGGTGCCTTCGCCCTCCACACGACACCCCATACGCGGTGACGCCGCCCTCCGTACCGTATTTCTCGCGCCGCCTTCAACCAGCCAAACCCGCAAATCTCCACCACCGCGCTTGGGTGGATTGCGCCCCCTTTAGAGATCGCCGACCGCCACCCTCCATCACGCGCCGCCGTGCCTGGGCGGCCTGCGCCCCCCTTCAGAGATCGCCAGCCTCGCCGCCCCTAGTGCCGCCCATCCCCTTCCCAAGGGCAACAACCCCTTCTCCATTGTTGTAAACACATGACTAAATTATCTATAAGATAAAATCCTACCGTTTACCTCAGTTGTAAACATGTGCCATATATAATTATACTTAAATAGATTGTTGTAAAGTAATATCAAAATAGAAAGGATAAGATAATGACAATTTAATTTATAACAATATTTCTATCATCATGCTAGACACGTACCATGATTGGTGCACCCAGAATTGTTCAAACAAAGCATCCAGATTAATGAAGAAACAAATAAATCCATTCTTTATATTCATAATATGATCGTCCTATATAATCAGATATCCATACTGATGCATGATTCCTGTAGGAATCATGTACGTACTTATTTAGGTGCATATTTTAACTTCCATATTAATTTGATTTCTCGATTCTTCTTTCTGGATGCTAAATTTAACTAGTTTCCATTTCTCATTCTATTCATCTAGCCACACGGAATATTCCGAAAGCAAAACTTCAAGTCAATACAAATTAAAATTTATGATTAAGGATTTGATCTTTGTCCTTTTAGTAGATCTCGCTTCCAAAGAAAATGAAATGCGAAATAGTATTGTAGTATCGTCTTAACTCGTTCGTACAAGCTTCATATATAAATCTGGTGAACATCTACGAACATGTACACATAGACCAAAAACATACCTCTTTCTATTCTTTTTGAACTCCAGAACACCTTTCTGAAGAGAATTGCTGGCTCTCTCCAACCTTCGTCAGTTTCATATGAACGATACTCTTCATAAATACTTAGTATTACATGTTTAAAATGTTAACACGTGCCCCCCTAACGGCCAGGTGTCCCCCAACATGAAATATTACGCATGCATGTGTTGCTGGATAATATTAGATCAATATATATAAATATTCATGGTAACCCGTTGTTCACCTTTTTTCCACAGCACCGACTTTATTATGCCATCATATCCTCTTACACTAATTATTATTTAAATATATGATGTATTATGTTCGTTACTTTTTAAAAGAGAAGAGTAATACTCACACTATTTTTTTTAATGTATCATAAATATTTAGGAATATAGTGGGTACTTATTTTATCAATAATAACCTTTTAACATATGCCGGCTTTCTGTTAGAATAATTAAATCATCCATAATCAACTCTTAAAATAGATATTTTCACATGTAAAACCTTATCCATATCTAATTATTGATACGCATATTCTATACAATCAATGTTGATGATATAATTAAAGTACTTGTATTTGTCAAACTTTTTTTTAAACTAAAAAAAATATCTATATTCATATTCCTGAGTTGAATGCTTGGCATAAACTTAGCACAATCTAGTATGGATGTTACAGAGGACCTCACTGGTTTTATTTTTATCGCCTTATCTTTCTTTGTTTCCCATGGATTTCGTGAGCTACCTCTTGATTGCTTTAATTAATTTGCTTGAGCCAGGTAATTAATTAGGTCTAAACACCTTAAACAAGAATTTATGTACCTATAGAGTAGAGCGTAATTTGCACTTAGTTAAATTAACTTGTTCTTGCATGTTAATAAAAGCTATCATCTAAGACGGTTCACTTGCATCATATAGGATACTTTATTTAAATTCTGCATGGGTCACTTGCATGTAGAGTGATGGCGACAAGGTACACATCTCTAACCCCGCATGCATCATTGTTTTTAATCGTGCATTGACATTTCTGATCTCCTTCCTTGTTTTCACTCACATAAGCTAAAAAGGAAATTGGACACTCGGTAGACAATTCTTTGAAAATATTTTAACCAAGTGACAACTGCCTAAAATATGGGACTGCTAAAGAAAACTTGAGCCTAAAATAAACATAAGGAAAAATCATTATTTTGGGGGAGAGTAACCCCTTCATTATTTGGTTTGTATGTAGTGAGAGAGAGATCCGCACACTAGGATAGAGCCACGCCCGAACTCTTTTTAGACTACTATCTTGGGTTAGTCGTTCTCCAGTGAGGATCTCTCCGGTAGCTGGTAAAGCGGCCCGCGACGTCCTTAAAAGATTGAATTGATCGGGTAGCCGGTAAACGATCCGCAATTCATACTAGTTGGGAAAGATCTAACGTTGGGATTAGGCTAGTATCCTGAGAGTATTGGGTTCCTAACAGCTCGTTTAAACTGCTCTGATAGATTATATTCTCACTAAACTAAAAAATTGACAAGATAATTGACCGAACCTTCACGGTCTCCACTTCGAGTTGAGTTGGTGAACTGGAGGTTTGTATTGTGTTTAATTGCTTGTGTGCATATTCGATCCTTCTGTGCATTTGCGCCTTTTTCTGCATATCTTTTGACTTGACCACTCATGCTCTCCTAATCCCGTCTTTTGTCTCGGAGATGGCCGACTGGAGTTATTTTAATATGATCTTCGCAGATACCTCGTACTCTCCAAATGATCCACCTTCCTTTTTTCAAGAGGACTTTCCTCCTGATTTTTGTGCATATTCGCCTAACCCATTATTTCAGGAATCGGATAACTTTGATTTTCACCCACCCTCATTCAACCCACCCGATCCTAGGATTTTAGAGACACCTTTCATGATTTCCACACTTTAGACACTGAACCAGATGATGGAGCATATGAATTTGAGGATTAGCAATCTATTTAACATAAATACGAGCCAGAACGCTACTCTACTATTTGAGGATAAGGATTCACTTGAGGATAATCATGAGAGCTTGCAATCGCCCAAAATATAAAAAAATACAAAAATTTTAAAAATCCAAAAAGATTGTAAGAGACACATTATTGATTCATTTTGTGAGGAGAGGACCCAAATGCCCCATCATTTACCCACACATCTATTCACATCATGTCTCAACCTTGATCCCGAGGATTCCATTATACATACTGCTCTTGGCAATCCTCATGTAAATGCTGATTCCGACCTCCTCCCTTGTATGGATGAGGTCTAAAAATTCAAAAGAATGTTGACTGAACCTGAAGTGTTGGCCACTATTCACGAGATCATTAAAGCCCCAATTCAACAGGCCATGACAGATTTATCTACTCCTCAACACAAGAAGAGAAAGAGAAGGAGAAGATCTGAGCGTCAAATTTTGACCATGGTCACTGCCTATGCCATCTCTCACCGTCTGTATTTTAAGAAAGGGAACACCACCATACCTCTTATGAGTTGCTCCATATCTGACTATTTTTTTAATAACACTCTCCTTGATGGCGGTTCATCAATCAATATAATACCTTTCTCTATGGTACAGTCTCTTCATCTTGAGCCTCTCAAGAAAACCAGGATGATAGTTCAATTTGCTGATGGATCTATCAAGAGGCCGAAGGGTATTTTAGAAAACGTTGTCATTCTTATTCAGGGCATGAATTTCACTTAGGATTTTATTGTAATGCCCATGGAGACCTCCACCCCTGTGGAGCACCCTCCAATCATCCTGGGACGGCCTTTCCTCGCCTCTGCGGGAGCCGTTATTGATTATGGTTCAGGAGAGATTCGCTTCTGTTCTGATGTAGGGAGCGATGTGTTGATCACTACACCCACTACTGACCAGAGACATGCATCCCATGAGAACCCACCCGTGTTAGCCAACCCCAAGGAATTTGACCTCGATGATAATATCAGATATTCTTATTATATGTTGGATGATAATGAAACACAGGAATTCCTCTTCAAGGAGGAAGACTCGGAAAGCATAGACCTCGGAGTTTACCCTTCTGGTATGTGGCGATGCATTGATGACATCCACGTAATTTTCACGATAGACACCTTAGAGCGGAAGGCAGAATCTGAGACTAGACAAGACAGACATGATTCGACTACTTCCACTGATAAGTCTATTTCTATTCACCTTGATTCAGGTAAGACCGACCAGGACAAATTTGATTTGATTGCTTTTATAAAGAAATTTGGGCCTTTTGATAAAGATGATGATCTGGTAGAGGCTCGCCAAGCTGAAATTAATCCTACTTTTTCTGATAATGATTTCAAGCCATTTTACTTTGATGTTTGTGAGAATTCCCATGCAAGACATGACCACACTACTTCCAATAACTGGTTTAGGCCTGCACAATCTGAAACCGTGAGGATACCTTCTTGGTCGATCCTACTCAGTTTATGTCTAATGATGATCCCAATATCGACCTACACCTTGTCAAATCCATACCTCAGCGGTCCCGCAAGAAGGTTCGCTTTCAACCTTCTTAACCTTTGTACATCCACTCCTCTTGTATATCCTTTCGTTTCACTCTTTCTTCTCCCGTTTTATCATTCACTCCTTTTCCGTGTGTATATATGCTATACCTAGGATGTGCTTTATACTAAGTATAGGAGGGGTGAATGACTTGCGTTGTTCATATTTGTCTTGTTCATCACTCTTGTTATTGCCTATACTTAGGGATACTCTACCCTAAGTATTTGGGGGGGGTGATGTTGTTCATATCATGTCTTTTTATTTTTGAGTCTGTACATTCTCTTCATCGGTTTTCTCCTTTTGTACACTCTACTATACTTAGGATTACTTGATCCTAAGTATAGGGGAGGATCACCAACTTCTCTTCTTTTTATCCTTTCTTTGAGTCGTTGTAGCATAGGAGTCTTTTCACTTTTCTATACTTAGCACGAGTTATGTCTTTCTTTTTCACTTCCTGATCACTATGAGGACATAGTTCGAGCTAAGTATAGGGGAGTGTCACATATAATGTATATATACTTTAGACATAACTCGTAATTTTAAATATGTTTATTTAGAGGGTTATGTATATAATTTTATAAAATCCACATTTGTAAAATAAATAATAAAAAGAACACAATAAAAAACAACAAAAACAAAACAAAAACAAAACAAAAAAATTCTTGTATATATTTTACTATCCCTTTTTCCTTTAAAAAAACTACAAAACCAAAAATCTATAAAAACTTGCATAATTCACATAAAATAAAAAAAAAAGAAAATAAAAAACTTTCTTTTACATATGCATTTTTCTTCAAAAAAATCCATAAAAAGTTCAAAATTAGAAAATTGTTAAAAAAATGTTCTTTTCACATGTGCATCATTTCTTTTCAAAAAAAAAATCTCTTTGCATTGTTTATATTTTCTTGCATTTGCATGTGCATTTTTCAGGATAGTATTGACATTTAAACTATGTCTGGAATAAAATTGAAGAATGGAGCTTAGTTGGACCTTAATCCACCTAATTATCAGAGGAACTTCACTGAGAAATAGGATTTTAGAAGCTTCAGGTCTTTGACTTAATTCTTTGAGTTCCACATAACAATGTGCAACGTTGACTCTTAATGTCTAACCTGGCCTCTTCATTCTGAGTACAACACTGGAATAGGGAATAGGGAATTAATTTGTACTCTCGCACTATGCACTTAGCTCAACTCAGACGAGATGTTGGAAGACTGTGTGAGTTTCTTCTCTCGTAGCGTGGAAATCTAAAGATCGGAGTACATGTTGAAATAAAGCTCTGGAAAAGGGATGGATGGTTGGCACAATTTTTTCTAAGACCCCAAAACATGTACGGAAATAAAAAGATTCTATATCCTAGGGGCACAACAAGATCCAAGCAGAACCACCAAAAATCCAAATACAAAGAAGCCACTACCAAATAAATCTGACCAAAAAAGGTCCAAGCTTCAAGAAAACCTGCAGATCTTGGTGTAGACTCGACTACACTGGCCAGCTTCACAAGGAGAGGTGACTACACTGACCACCCTCCAGTTCTTTTCTCCTTCTTCTAACTTCTCCCCCAATTAGATTGTGAACACAACGCGGCAGATCTTAGAAGGAAATACCTAACTCCCCGAGGACGAGTTACTGGACAGGAGATTTGCATGGTAGTCCAGCATTCTGGATGAGAAGATCTAAAACCTTTCACACACATGAGTCAATTCTTCAATGTTCATAGGATTATGCTTTGGGAAGAGGATTGATCTAAGATGACTTCTGAGCCGAAACTGACAATGATGTGTAGAACTTGAAGGCTGTCGATTTTAAAATTCTAAGTCTCACAGAAGTTTCGACACACTAATAATCCAAAGGCCCGACTGAGCTCCAAAATACAATTTTATGAAGATAAGTTTAATATTCAATATTGTCCTACTTTCTTTATTTTCCTCTTTTTTTCTTTTTCTTGACTTATTCTTTCAAATAAGTGTTTGCTAAGGGACTAGCAAAGGTAAAGCATATGGGGATGATAAATCTGCGATTCGTCATCTTTATTCATTTATTTTAGCTTAAAATCCCTTATAAAACACCTGCATATAACAATAACTCCATATTCTTACTAACTTGCATCTATGTATAAATATTGTACACTTCTTACTAATTTTAACTTAAAATAAATAAATAAATAAAGGAAAAATAAAGAAAAAAAGGAAGACTGTATATAGGCTGATCCGAACCCCGAGAGAGGTTAAGACTTAACCTGATCGACCATGAATAAAGTAGGGGGAGATGGGGTCCTTAAGCAGAAAATCAAAAATAATGTGTGTGTTGTGTTGTAAATACATCTCACTTATTTTGTGTATATCTGTATAAAACTGACACTAATTTATTTGTGCATTAATTGACATCAAATCAAATAACTTTCAAAATCAAAGTTGTAAATAAAATTATGTTCTAATTAATAAAAACAATTGCACAATTAAATCATGTACATAATAAAAGCAACCACACTTGGAAAAAGCCACTAGGCACTAATTGAAAGACCAATTCCGGCTCCATATGAATCAAATTGAAACAATCTCACTTCCATTGATTTCTAAATTAAATTATCTTTAAAATGACTGTATTTTCATAATTTTTGGAGTTACGATTGAAAAGTCAGTTTTCTGTGGTGGTTTGTGCAATTTTTCCATGTATTTTGTACACAATGTATTTGTATATATTTGTAAATATTTTTTTACTAATTTTTTAAAATAAAAATAAAAAATTAATTAAAATTTTTAAAATAAAAAAGCTAATTTCCTCATTTACCCTTGTATATAACGCCATATATGTATATAACATATGTATATAATTGTTATTCTCAATTAACAACCATAAAAAAAATAAAAAAAATAACATTTTTTATATAAATAAATAAAGTGACGAAAATTTAAAAAAAATAGTTAATTTTGTAAATAGTTATATCTCTCTTTACTTTATCTCATTTCAAATTTCATCTCTCTTATCTCTTCCACCAAAAAATTCAAAAATTCAAAAATACAAATTTCATCTCTATCTTTTCTATTTATATGGCTCCTTCTCCCTCATTCCAACTTGATCAATCTTTAGGAGAGAAGTCCGATCTTCGAGAGAAATTTTCGTCGAGAAAGATGCCTAGCCTCCGAGCCGTCCGGTGACAGCGCGTCGGCCTCGTCGAGGCGATCACGGTTAGTTTCGCTCCTAAGGTGAGATCCGCATTAGTTTTCGTATTTTTCATCTAGATTAATCGTAGTTGCATTTTTCGCAATTTTATTTCATCGTCAATCATTTTTTTAGATCATAAAATCCATCAAGATTTGTTCCGCCTCCGATTCCGAGTTTTCATCTCAATTTCTCGATCTCCACGCGTTCAATTTTTATCTTCCACAATCTATCAACTCCAACCACGTATGGTAGTCAGAGAATCAGATTCTATTTCTTTCACTTTTGCCGGATCCCCATTCATGCCTCCTAATTTTGTGCATAAATAAATAATAAAAAAATAAAAAAAACATTTGGTTGTTCTTCTCTAACCTTTGTTTTGCAGGAAAAACAAAAATAAAAAACAACAAAAAATTTTTTAAAAAACTATTTTTACTCTTGATACATTTTCTGATTCAAAAATAAATATTTTTTTACTGTTTGTTTATAATATAAAAGAAAAAAAATAAAAAAATAAAAAAATACGCGAGGCGGGACCGCCATGCGCCCCAGCGGCGCCGCCCCCTCCGCGTGCCGGCATCCACCTCTGCCCGAAGATCCAGCCGCCCGCGCAGGTCATCCCCGCCTGCCTTCAATGCTGCCATCCCCTGTGCGGCTGTGCCCCCTTCGTCCGCGCGTCAGCGACGCCCCTGCCGTGCAACCGCCTCCAACAGTGCCTTCGCCCTCCACACGACGCCCCGTGCGCGGTGACGCCGCTCTCCGCGCCGTCTTTCCTGTGCCGCCTTCAACCAGCCGGACCCACGAAGCTCCTCCACCACACCTGGGCGGATTGCGCCCCCTTCAGAGATCACCGGCCGCCAACCTCCATCACGTGCCGTCGCTCTTGGGCGGCCTGCACCCCCCTTCAGAGATCGCCAGCAGCGCCGCCCCTAGCGCCGCTTATCCCCTTCCCAGGGGTGGTGGCCCCTTCTCCATTGAACGAGACAGAAGAAAAAAGCCCTAAGGTTGGGTGTTCTAAAAAAATTGGAAAAATTGCGAAGTAACCCCTGGAAGTTTCAGCATTTGCGAAAAGGCTCCCGTTCTCCCAAGCATATCACATGCGTGGCACATGCTTTTTGGGTAAATTACATTTTGCTCTCTGCAATTTATTTATGTTTATATTCGTTCACAAACTTTTGAATAATTGCAATTTGGTCCCTGCACTTCCAGAACAATAACTTGCTTGATTTTTTTCATCAAAGTAAATATTTTTATGGTTCCAAAAATTCTTAGAAAATTTGTGTATGATCCGGCTATGTGCCTAAACATTGTCTAAATTTTTCATAGCATTTTGTTGAATTTTGATATCTTTAAAAAATAAAAAATAATGTCTTTTATGTGCCCAAAGTTAGAAAATTCAAAAAAAATCGAAAATTTACCTAAAAAATCAAAAAAAATTATTGTAGGTGTGTTTTAGTGTCTTTTAATTTCTGTCCAATTTTTTTGCTTAAATCATTTCTAAAACCCAAAAAAATTGAAAAATACCATAAATCTTATAAAAATCATAAACATTTCTACAAAAATCCAAAAATCTTGATTTCACTCTCTGATTGTAGATATTTCTTTGTAGTTTATATTAAAAATAATTTTCAAGAGTTTTAGATTTTTAAAATATTTTTAATTTGCAAATTACTCCTGGTTGTGCATAATTTTATATTTTCTAACTGTTTGATTTTTTAGAAAAATACAAAAACATATGAAAATTCCACAAAAATTCTCAAAAATATTTCAAAACTTTTAAAACCCAAAAATATTTTCTCAGATTTTTTTGAGCATTTTTGATAAATTGAAAAAATTACAAAAAAAGTTGGTGTGCATATTCTTGTGCTTGTGCATATTGTTCGTTATTTGAAAATTAAAAAATTGCAAAACTAAAAACCACTAAAAATTTGAAATCAGAAAATAAAAAAATTAAAAAAATAAAAAAGATTAATAAGTAGCAAAAAATATTTGTTTGTTTGTCACAGGATTTTTGGGATAACAACGACTTATTTATCATCAATTTTCCATCCTCGAGATCTCTTGTAACAACAACATGTGAGTTGTTGTGGGTGAGTGTTGTGGGTGGTGGTTGTGTGGGGGTTGTAGGTAGGATTGCTAATCAAACTGATCAGATTCGTATTCAATTAGAGTCTATTCGATAATAGTTAGAAAAATGTTTGTTTGTTTCTAAATGAAATGAACATGAACTTCAAATTTTAGTTCGATAGCTTAACGAACCGAACATGAACATAACATATATTCGTTCAATAAAAGTTCCACTTTGATATATGTATATATGTGTGTAATTTCATATTTATACACATGATAAATTTTGAGGTTAAAAAATTATGGCATTTATTGGGCTTTTGTATCACTTTAATTTGGATAATTTCTTATTTTTACTACATGTCGAACCTTATTATCGAACTCCAGTTTCGAACTTGTTAATATAAACAAGTTTGATTTAAGTTAAATCGTTGGTGAACTATTATCAAACTGAACTCGAGCATATCATATCGAACATTTATCGAGCCGAATTCGAACTTTTGAACTTTCTTAACGAACCAAACTCAAACATAAGTTCGTTTGTTACAGTTCAGTTCGATTAGTAGCCTAAGCTGTGGGTGGTGATTGTGTTGGAGTTGTGGGTGGATGTAGGTGGAGGTTGTGGGTAGTGTATGCGGGTGGGGGTTGTGGGTGGAGGTTGTGGGTGTTGTGTGTAAGTATCGTGTGTTGTGATTCCATGACTATGCTTGTTGTATCTTTTAATTGATTATAACTTCTTGTGTTACTTTATGTGTGAATTATTTAGAGGCACACTATTCGCACTGACTACAATATTAATGAAAGTGCGAAGAATGTCCTCTAAAGAATTTTTCCTACAGAATTTTTAAGTACACCAATGTACAAGGGAAATTAGGATATGCATGTGTATATTTTACTTCTTTGGATGTGAAATTTTTAAATGCATACTTAAATTTCCTTTATTTCTTACTTTTGCATTTTACTTGGCTATAGGGATTGCAAATGTGATTGCATGTCTGTGGTTACATCTTTCAATAATTTTACATGTAAATCTTTCATGACACACTCTTTTGCACTGATAATGGTATTATTGATAATGCGGAGAATGTACACGGAAGTATATATCCCTAAAAATTTAATCACCCTCACTAGGGCAATGACAATAATTAGTTATCATTCCCTAAAACTTAAAATGATGAGGCTATTTACTAGTCTTTTATGTTTGTATGAAAAAAATCATCTAATTTATTTTGAGCCCCAACCACCACAACCACGCACGCTCACTACAAGAAATTGGACCTAAGGCAACGAATAATTTGGATATTTGTTGTCATATCTTCCAATGTTAAAGATATACCAACCAATATTATTCGTTGCCAAATCATCTTTTGTACTTGTAGTTAACAACGAATATCATATTCGTTATTAAAGGTCCATATAACAACGATTTATTCGTTGAATTATTCGTTAAAATTCACACTAATCGTTGCCAAATTTAGCAACGATTAGAAGAAAACGGCAACGAATAATCGTTGTTATATGATTCGTTGCGAGGAATATAGCAACGAATACCATTATCCGTTGCTAATTTAAAGAGTAAGCAACGAATAATATTCGTTGTTATATATTTAACTACGGAAGATATGACAACGAATATTAAATTATTCGTTGCCTTAGGTCACTTTTCTTGTAGTGCTATATTTCCTGACAATGATAAATGCTTGCAAAACGAATGGTAGCCTTCGGGTAGGATGCTGTCAAAACTATAATGCTAAGTCTCCGACCAAAGGGAGTTGAGTTGCCACGATAAATTCAAAACATCTCATGCAAAGCAAGAGCTCACTATTCTGCAAGGGTGCAAAGTGGCTTGTTCTTGATTTCACCGGGCCCTAGTTTCTTTCTAAATATATATATTCCCTCAAAATTTCAAATAAATACCTACTAATATAGTATTCTAAGACAATTGCAATTGATATATATATATATATATATAATAAAATTTATAGTAGCTTTGCGAAGTCGAGATGGATGCAACAGTCAATACATGTGATGCCAGATTCATCCTACTACTGCTACTTTTCTACTCTTATAGTCCTCAATATTATCGGCAATCCAAGGAGGGTGCGCAGGATTATGATCTTTGGGAGTATGAGTCCACCAAAAGTCTAATCTCATCCAATGGTTTTGAACGCCGTGAGAATCTTCTCAATCGGATGCCTACCCTCCAACCGAGTTATGAAAAATAAACTCTTTCGTTCCTCTATCAAATATAGAAAATATTATCTTAATTTCATGGGGCTCTTAACTAGGTACGATAATTCCCTCTCCCCATGGTAGCCTCAATACCGCCACACCCATTTTGGGGTGATGATATTACAAAATTAATTTTCTTTATACCTAAAATGACTTGGTGATGTTTCAATTGTTTAATTTTGAACCCCACCCACCACCCAATCGGACTAGAGGCAATGATGATTTCTATTATTTTTATAATTATTAACTTGTAAGCCTTGTATCTTGAAATAGTATGGTGATTTGGTTGCCTATGAGGAATCGTCTTGCAACTCTTGTGAATGGTACTCGGAGGGAACTCGCTTGCCATCTCGAGACAACCCTTGCGAATGGTACTCGGGAGGGAACTCGCTTGCCATCTCGAGCACCTTCTTGAACACCATTCGTAGAGGCAAAAGCCAACCAACCAGCACTGAAGCTTGCCAATTGATTTCCTTTCCTTTTTACCCTCATGTTCGCTGTTATTATGTTTGTGCTACTCATGTACGTACTCAATTTACCAATAGTATTAGATAATTCCTCATAGGTAGCCTTTTAGTATATAAGGAGTACTAAGCGGAAGTTTTGATATTCCGAGCCTCGATGATTTTCGAATTTTTTAAATATGCATTTTTTTAAAAAAAATCACTACATCTTTTTGACATCTCTTCTTATAGTGTTTAGTTTATGATATAATATCAACTACCATCATATAAAACCTCATATCTCTTGTTGAACTTACAACTCTCTTTATATCAATTTAACTTGTGATATAATGTCACATAAAATATCAGTTAATATGCAATTTTGTATATTATCTTATATACTTGTTAGTATTACTATTAATAACTTACACACTAATTACACGTCAATTGGGTAATTATTTCGTGCACATAACATTGGACCCACTCCCAAGGGATGAGAATTCCTTATCCAGTGTCTTATACTAAACATTTATTAGACTATTCCTCACATTTGAATTTTGTATATGATAAAATGTTATCATATTTTCTTTTAAATTTAGGAGAGTTATATTGGATAGTCTTGGATTGCAAAGCAACATGCTAATTATTTTGTTTACAAGGAGGAGGTGTCAGAGTGGCTAAAATGAGCATATCATGACGACGGGAAAACTTCCAAACTAGTTCAGACTATAATCATATTTTATGCCTTTGTCTGAAATGCTTGAATATCAAGTTTTATGATCTTAAAACTGTATTTAAACATGCCATTTTGGTGACCACCTTACACCATTTGGATTTCTCATGGTAAGGAAAAGTTGGAGAGTAGTCAAATGCTCATGTTGATGACAATAACATCAATATTGATGAGAATACATAACACCAGGATATCGATATTATTGATTTAATGAATGATGGTGATCAATTTTATAATTTATTAAAGATGTCAAAGAGCCAATTGTCTTTGCTAGCAGGATTAGTTACTTGAAATTTCTGCTTGAGTTGTTTAAGATTAGGGCACGTCATAGAGTTACATCAAGATGCATTACTAATTTATTAGATTTATTTCATGAGGTATTGGTTAGAAGTGTAAGATTTACAAATAGTTGGAAAAGAGGCGAAGGAAAAATTCAAGAAATTGGGTTTACCCTGCAAAAGATTGATGCGTGTCCCAGTGATTGTGTTCCCTTTTGAAACCAGTACAAAGATCTAAGTACTTGTGCAATATGTGATGTCTATCATTTCAAGGGTAACGATATTGAGGAAAGAAACAAGAATCGTAAAGGAGTTAAAGTTCTATGTTACTTTCGTTTAATTCCAAGGCTGCAACAGTTGTTTATGTCGTCGCGAACTGCTAAGTGGACGACTTGACATTTTGAGAACAAGTTAAGTGATGATATGATGAGGCATCCAAATGATTCAGAGGGATGGAATTCATTTGATACAAAGTAAGCTGATTTTGCTGGAAAGATAAGAAATATCATATTGGATCTGGATAGTGATGGTTTTACCCCTTTCAAGTCAATGTTTCCATCATACTCGATTTGATAGGTTGTCTTAATGACCTATAATTTGCCTCCTTGGATTTGTATGAAATTGAATTTTATGATGTTGTCACTATTAATACGTGATCCGAAAGGTCTAGGTAATGCAATTGATGTTTATATGTAGCCTTTAGTTGATGAATTGAAGTTGTTGTGGAAAGTTGATGTCCCAACTTATGATTCCGAAAAGGAGACTTTTCAAATGAGAGCAGTTTCGTTGTGGACTATAAATGATTTTCCAGCATTTTGCTAACTTATCAGGTTGGAGTACTAAGGAAAAAATAGCATGTCCAAAATGTATATACGGAACCCATAACTTACGTTTAGATGAAAGTAAGAAATTTGTCATCTGGGTCATAGACGTTTTTTTGCTTATCTTACATAAATGGCGTTGGAGTGAATTTCAGAACAATTTTGATGGGAAATCATGTTGTGTTTCAAATAAAAATACAAGCAATCTCCTTTTAATATGGACAATACGATGGTCAGATGAAGCTACGTTAAAGCACTTGCTAGAGCAGAGCAGTTGTTAGAGCTTCCAGAAGTCAAATTGGGTCGCCCTTTCAAGTCTGATTTAGTAGCCTTGATTGGTGTTAAATTTAAGAAGAAAAGTGTTTTTTTTCACAAAGGTACCTTACTGGCCCCACCTTACAATCAGAGATAACTTGGATGTGATGTACATTGAAAAGAATGTGATGGAAAACATCTTTTGATGTTTTGAATCTCACAAATTCTCCGAAAGACACCTTACACAGTCGAAATGATTTGAAACAATTAGAAATTCAGCAACACTTGCATCACATGGCAACATAAAATGGAGGATTTTTCTTACTATAATATCTTTGTACAATGTCTCCGGACAAATGTAGGAAAATTTTATCATATTTGAAAGCAGTTAGAGTTCTTGACGACTTTTTGTCTAACATATCCCGTTGCATCAATGAACAGTTAAGTAAGATCAATGAGTTAAAAAATCATGATTGACACATTCGTATGCAAGTATTTTTTTCCTTAGCCATTCGGGGTTTTATATGAACTTCGATTTCAGAGCTGTTAGCATATATTGACTTGTTTTTCAAAGATATTTGTTCTACAACGTTTGATCCCCACTTGCTGGAGATGTGGAATGATAAAGTAGTTAATACAATATGCTCGTTAAAACAAGTTTTTCCTCTGAATTTCTTTGATATTGTGGTGCATTAAATTATACATCTTTCTAACGAAGCAAAGATTGGTGTTCCAGTTCAATACATGTGGATGTATCCAGTTGAAAGATTTTTGAAGAAGTTGAAAGATTGTGTTGAATCATACGAAATGAAGGTAACATTGTAGAGGAATATCTTGTGAAGAATGTATCTTATTGCTTGTTATATTTACATTCAGAATGTGATAACTTCGAAAAGTTGGAAAGAAATATCGTCGGCTTCAATGAGTATGATGTTTCATATTTATCTATATTCGAAATAGAAGGAAGGCCTATTATAAAGAAAACTATGGAGACCGGAGGGTTCGACAAATGCAAATATTAAAGATTGCATAATACATTATCACATTTCAAAGTTCAAGTACGATATTGAAATTGGGTGTATAGTTCAGGAAATTTTGTCTAATTACTCTTGGTATAATTATTATGAAATGAATACATTTCATATACGTGTATCATGTCTAAGTTATAGATTAAATTTAGATTTTTTTGTTAAAGTTATCCGTATCTGTATCCAGTTTTAAACGACATGCATACATATATCAAGATCTATACAAAACAGATATACCATGTTACCTTGACATCCTTAGTTGTACTACATGCTTTTTTTTTATTTATGTAAGATCCAAATCGAAAGAAAAAAAATGTAACAGGGTTTAGGAGGAAAAAATAATAGATGGAAGGTGAACGGATGTGGCACGAAGGAAAATATAGCAGGATGAATTCTTAAAAAAATAAAATATAATCAATCAGTGTATGGTCTATATAGAGATAAGACCACAAGTTCCTAAAAAAACCAATCTTCCTCTTTTGTTTTATGAAAATAAATTCATGTACTTGGCTTATTAAATTTTATTTATATCAAGTTTAGAAGAACTTAACACAAGTAGCTTATGTGCTTCTTAGGAGTCAGCTAAAATATATGAATTTGATACGGATAAATATGTAACTTAATTAGAGTGGAAATACTAACCAGAAGTTTTGAAGACAATCCCCAAGAAATAGAGGTAGTAACAAAAATGCCTCCTAATCACCTCGAGTTAATGATAAAACACTAGTATAGGAATATGGTAACGATATCAACTAGTATTCAAGATCTCGAAAGGATTATTAACATGAACTTATAAGAGATAAAAAGGAACTTTTGTTAAGTAGAAAATTGGAGTGTTTTGCCTCAACCTCGCCTATTAGATGAAAGGAAAAACCCCTCCTATTAAAATAAGGATATTTACACACACATCCTTGAGTAATTTTAATTATGTACATAATCCTGTATAATCGAGAATTACATCAGGAACCCTGAATAATGCTTAACTCTTACATGACATGACCTTGTGTTAATACCCATCTGTTTTTCCATTAACTTGTATGGAATCCGTCCATTTTCACCCTTTACATTTCAAGACAATTACAAATCCTACCACTCCCCTTCCTTCTCTTCTCCTTTTTTCTTTTCCATAGAAACCCATCACTGTTGGGGAGGAGGTGGGCGATGGTGGAGGACCTGGGAAGGAGGAGGTCCTGGGAGAAGGAGGGCGACGACGAAGGACCTGTGAAAGAGGAGGAGGTCTAGGGAGGAGGTGGGTGATGACGGGAGGACCTGGAGGAGGAGGAGTAGGTCGGGGAGGAGGAGGGTGGCGGCTGGAGGACCTGGAGGAGGAGGAAGTCGGGGAGGAGGAGGGCGGCGATTGGAGGGCTGGGAGGAGGAAGTCGGGGAGGAGGAGGGTGGCGATGGGAGGACCTAGAGGAGGAGGAGGTCTGGGAGGAGCAGGGTGGCGATAGGAGGACCTGGAGGATGAGGTCGAGGAGGAGGCGGGCGACGACGGGAAGGAGGGGTGGGTTGTTGGAGGAGGAAGGAGTGGGGGTAATTTTTTTTTGGAAATTTTAATAAGTGTTAGATATCAGTGGGTTAAATTAACCCAATGGCCTAGTTGTGTTAACGAACAAATCTAACAGAAGGTTATTGGTATGATACCGAGTAACTATTCAGGGTTCCTGGTGTAACGCGATTACGCAGTGCCACGTACGTAATTACGAAATACTCAAGGTTATGAGTATAAATATCTCTTAAAATATATAATAATAATAGATTAAAAATTATAATCTCAATGAATAATTGTGATAACGATGAAGGTTTAATTGCTAGGATTCACTATCAAAGAATGGTAGGAATTTTTCAAAAATAGGGTTGATCACGTGAGAGTCAAAAACAGTGAGAGCATGTGAGCATGATTCTGGACCACTAGATTCTGTCATATCTCTCCTGATTGATCGCAGGAGGGGAGAGAAGAACAGAATTTAGTAGTCCAAATTCAATGCTCTCATGCTCTCACAGTTTTTGACTCTCACGAGATCAACCATCTTTCATAAAATATTGATTTTATGGAAAATCAAATAACTGATAAGAAAAATCAGAAACTTTACATAGAATAAAGGCTCAAGAAAACTTGATTGGGTAATTACAAACTCTAAAATTAATACAAAGGATAATTCTTTGTAAGAAAAAACGGTTTTAAGATATTCTATATTATATTTTCTGTTCTAATCGAAATTCATTAATGAAAACATGTCAATTATTATATAATATTGTGATAACCGATTACTGGATATGATTCATCAATTAATTAATTTTATTTTTATTTTTCAATTATCAGATTTAAAGACGAACGACAGATAGTTTTCTCAAAAACTGGATCGGGGGGTTTTCAAACGACAGTCCACATTTAATTCTCATCATGATAGGAGATACTATATTTAGATTATCAATAAGTAACTATTAACTACTATTATTAGATATATTGTTCGTCATTTGAGGAAGTGTGATTTTATTTTTAACATTATTTTAATGTCAAAACCCTTGTATTAAATACAGACTAAGATGCACTTCGTTGTGGATGTTGCCATGTTATTGTTTAATAAGCTTTGAATTATATTTAAAGTTAAAAAATATAAAGAATTTAATGTTTTAATGAAGAATGATTCTTTTTTAGTCTATTTGTGATTTAGTATCTTTGAAACTAGAAGATAGATCTTTCCGTTCTTCGGTAAAAAATATATGGGTACACTTAATATTTTAAAAAAAACATTAATTTACATAGAGAGTTCAAATTTTGGGTTGCATCACAAAATAAAGTAGTGAAAACTGCTTGTTGTTTGATACATAAAGTTTAAAAAATATTGCCAATAAGAATCAAATTAACATTAATCTTTGACTTAAATTTTGTATCAACTACTAACACTTGACATACTATGAAAATTAAAATCTATAAGGAAAGAAATTTATTATTTTTATCAATCATTATCTATATAACATATTATTTAACCATATCTATTAATTTTGTTGTTGCTACAATGTATACAATAACTAATTAATAAAATACACGGTATATCTTGTTATGACATAAGTTTTTATTCTGTGTTATAATCATTCAATCCTTAAGATTGGATTTTTATAAAATTTTATATATTAGATGAAAAATCAATAAATTGAAAGAGTACAATATAGAATTGAAAGATTATTGAGATACGTTATCGTAGTAGAAAAAAGAAAAATAATGCAAAATTGATAATTACATATACTATGTAACGAATTATGTAGAGAGAGAAGGCTGAGGATAGTGGAAAGATGGTTTAAATTTGAATTATTTCAAGAGAGAGAGAGAGAGTACCAACTTGAAAGAGTACCAAGCGAAAAGGCGAAAGAGAAGATGAGATAGATTGGCTTATACTATATAAAAGTTGAGGCAGAACCCACCTTTACAATGATTATAGATATTGTTCTTTGGGAATATATATTTTAAAAGCAACCTACTTTAAGTCACTTTGAAAAGAATCAAACGAAATTTGTCAAATTTTGTTGACATGATACGATCCTAAGGTATTTGCTCGCCAATTTAAATTGCTAACATCAATTATTAAAAAAAATATTATGATAAAATATTAATAATAACAAGAGTATAAAATTACACCACTACTATTTATGATTACTTGTTTTTCAATAAAAGATAAAATATCAGATACATTCATCAAAAAAGAGTTTGTGGCACCGACTTTCTTAAACAACCAAACATCGAGAAACAACTACGAAAGACTATGATACCTGGGTGCATCGGCATTTAGTACAACCAATGAATACGCTACTAATCGAAAGGATGATACCATTCATAAGGTAAAAAAGAGACACAATTTTAACTCTACAGTACGACAAATGGAAGCATATGTGAAGTGCTAGAGGTGATGTATCTTGGTCGAACGAATGGCATTAGAGGCCTCACTTATTTGTTGCAAGCTGACAGTGGGTGAGGCTAGGGTGCGGGCTCAAGGAGCTGATTGTATCTTGGTTGCTGTCACAGGAGTAAATCTCAATATCAATTTTTGAGACTAACCTGTGCGGCGTTAGCTTCTCGCAAGCTAACCAGCCTTCCCTGATGCGCGTAGACGTACACCAACACGCCGAATAACCACGCCGCTAGAATACTTGAACACAGGCACTAGCACAAGGACACAAGAGCTATTGGCACTGAACCCTCTTTGTATTAGCAAGAGACTCACACCGAGTGTGTTATCTACAAATGAGCTCTACCCCTCCTTATATAGACAAGCCAGGGGTATACGAAGGGATACCATTATTACATGTACACTGAATGCAAGGACTCGTAGTCTTCTACGGAGATCCTTCGTCTTTTGAGATGACTCTTCGTATACCTTGGCTCTTCATCTTCCGTGCAATCCCTTCGTCTTCTGCAACCGACACCATGTCGCCCGCTCCGTCAGCATGCCATGTCGTCTGCCTCATCAGCACACCATGTCATCACTCCACATCATCAGTGGGCCCCACGCTCCTACGTAGGATGTTGCAGCTCAAGCTCCATCAAGTGTCACCGAACACTTGTGTTGTACCAAGGGGAACCCGCGGTCCTCGACCTTCGTGCGGTAAACCCCATCCTTAGCTGACCGCAAGCTAAGGTGAAGTCCTCTAGAACTTTGTAATGTGGCCACCGAACCACACGGTCGTGCGGTGCCGCTATCGTACGGTATTCTCGTATCATGGGAGTTGGGGGTGTTACATGCCTCCCCCACCTGATCCATCAGGCGTCCGCGACTGATCCTGCGTCTTCAAGAAATCTTCGATGAGGTCCTTGAACTACCACATGATTGTATCACGTTCCCAGCTGGCCTCCTCCTCCGGGAGACCCTTCCATTTGACAAGGAAGAAGATTCTCCGGTTCTTCTTGCTCTGGCCCTTCACGCGTCTATTTAGAATCTTCTTAGCAACCCTCGTATGCTGAACTCAGACATTAGGAAGGGCACGTTTTGAGGCCCTCATGGTGTTATCTTCTCTGTCTTCATGGTACTCCTTCAGAAAGTTGACATGAAACACAGGATGCAGCTTCGGTCTCTCTGAAAGACGTAGTTGATAGGCGAGCGGTCCTACACATCGAACTATCTCAAAGGGTCCATCGTAACGAGGAATGAACCCTTTATGCATTGTCTTCCTCAGAATTTTCTTCCAAATCTGGGGCGTAAGCTTCAGCAGCACCTTCTCCCCAACCCGGAACTCGACCGGCCTACGGCTCTTGTCAACTACCTTCTTTATCTTGCGTTGAGCGTGAGCCAACGCATCCTTCGCTTCCTCCCACCGATCCTGCTTTCCATTGCAAAGCGGTGTGCAGCAGGACACCATCCTTGACTGTTCTGCTTAGCCACTTCGTGTGGTGTCACAGATTGTCTACCTATCACGATCTTGAACGAACTCTAGCATGTGGTGGAGGTCTGTTGTAGGTTGTACCAGAATTGGGCCGTGTCCAGTAAACTCACTCAATTGTGCTGATTGGCCGTTACATAATGTCTAAGATACTCTTCCAACAAGGCACTGATCCACTCTGTCTGACCATCCGTCTGTGGGTGATTGATGGTAGAGAATTTGAGATCGGATCCCGGTATCTCAAATAAGGTCGTCCAGAATTCACCTGTGAATCGTACATCGCGATCACTCACGATATCCAATGGTATGCCCCAATGCTTCATCACGTTCTGCAAGAACAGCTTCGCCGTGATTTCTGCCGTGCACTCCTGGGGTGTTGGTACGAAGATCGTGTATTTTGAGAAGCGATCAACTACCACCATCATCACATTATTCCCATCCATCTTTGGGAACCCAGTGATGAAGTCCATGGAGACTCTCTCCCACGGACGTGAAGGAATGTGCAGGGGCTCCAGCAGTCCTGCCGTCTTCTTCCTCTATGTCTTGTCTTGTTGGCATACAAGACAAGTACGCACATAGACTTCCACGTCTTCCTCTATCTTTGTCCAGGAGTAGATTGAGGAGAGGAGTGCCAACATGCGCTCCACTCCTGGATGACCAATCCATTGTGCTTCACGTGCTTTCTTTAGAAACATTTTCCTCAAGCCGCCGCTCGAGGGAACATAGGGCCTCCTTCTTTTTGCATAGAGGATGCCTTCCTCTATCTAGAATCTCCGGACTTCACCATCGTTCACGTGTTGCACCAAGCGTGACGTGACCGGATCCTCCTGTGTCTGCTCCCGGATGCGCTCCAGCATGTCTCCAGACACACGGGTGATTGATGCAATCAACGTGACCTTCGGCTCTTCGGGTTCGCTCTTCTTCGAGAGAGCGTCTCATCGTGGTTGGTCCGTCCAAGCCTGTAGCGAAGCTCGAAGTCAAAGTCGGTAAGAAAGTCTTGCCAACGCGCCTGCTTGGGAGTCAGCTTCTTTTGTGTGGCAAAGCAGCTCGTTGCCACGTTGTCCGTCTACACACGAACTTCGAAACAAGGAGATAGTGGTGCCATGTCCTCAGACAGTGGACCATTGCAGTCATCTCCTTCTCACGCACGGAGTACCTTCTCTCTGTTGGATTCAACTTGCGGCTCTCGTACGCCACAGGGTGTCCATCTTGCACCAATACACCTCCAAGTGCTTAGTCGGACACGTCGGTGTGGACTTCAAATGGCTTCTCGAAGTCTGGAAGTTGCAGAATGGGTTCTTCCGCCACCGCCCTCTTCAGCTTCTGGAATATCTCCTGGCATTCACGATTCCATCTCCAAGGTTGATCCTTCTGAAACATGTCCGTCAGGGGTGCCGCCTTCTTGGAGTATCCCTTAATGAACTTCCTCTAGTAGTTCACCAATCCGAGGAAGGATCGTAGCTTTGTCACCTTCGTGGGGATTGCCCACTCTTCTATCGCACGTGTCTTCCTTGGTTCCATGTGTATCGTGCCTCCGCCCATGATATGCTCAAGGAAGGAGATGGTTACCTGACGAAAGGCGCATTTCTCCGGCTTCAAGTATAACCGGTTCTACCTCAGCTTTTCAAGCACCATTCGCAGATGCTTGATATGTTCCTCCAAGGTCCTGCTGTATACTACTATGTCGTCTAAGTACACTACAACAAACGAGTCAATATACTCGTGGAAGACATCATTCATAAGCGTACAAAAAGTTGTCGGGGCATTAGTCAACCCAAACGACATTACAAGGAATTCAAAAGACCCATAACATGTCACACACACAGTCTTTGGCTCGTCTCCCTCCTTGATGCGAACATGGTAGTATCCTGACCTGAGATCCATCTTCGAGAAATACTTGGCCTGGCACAAGCGATCGAACATGTCTTCAACATTGGGGACGGGGTACTTGTTCTTCACCGTCACCTTGTTCAATGCGCGGTAGTCCATGCACATCCGCATGCTCCCATCTTTCTTCTTTTGGAATAATATAGGTGCTCCATAATGAGCTTTGCTTGGACGCATCAGACCAGCGTCCACCAATTCCTTGAGTTGCCTTCGCAACTCCTCCAGATGTGCAGGGAGCATTTTGTAGGGTGCAAGTGTAGGGGGCACCGTACCTGACAATAACTCAATGACGTGATCCACGTCTCGCTTTGGTGGAAGCTCCTTGGGCAGCTCCTTCGGCATCACATCCATGAACTCGCCCAGCATCTTCTTGACTGCCTTGGGGCATAGCTGTGTCTCATCGCCATTTTCCTCGATGTGTACCGTAGCCAGATACGTTGTCTCCCCTTTCTTTAGCCCATTGCAAAGTTGCATCGCGGACATGGCTCCAGCTTGTCCTTTCTTCTTGATAGCCCTGATGAAGCAGGGGCTATCCGCAGCCGCGAAGAAGATGCCTACCAGATAAGGCGTTACAGATGCCTTCGCCTTCTTCAAGAACTCCACTCTTAAAATAACTTGGAAGTCATCAAGAGGTACCACGAGGAAGCATACCTTTCCCTGCCATTCACCCAATTAGACAATGCAGTTTGCCATACCTTCGATATGCAATGATTCAAAGTTGGCAAGCTTCATGCGACACTGCTCTTCTCTAAGGGAACTCCCAAGCTCCCAAAATCTTTGCTGGAGATGAAGTTATGTGTCGCTCAAGTGTCAATCATGGCCGAAAGGGTCTTCTTGTGTACCACAATATCGAGGTACACCAGCTCTGGATCCTCGCGCTCCACCTCCACTTTCGCCTCTTTGCCCGATTTCAGCAAACACAAGCGAATATTGCGCAATAACTTGAGGTTCATCATGCACACCTCTTCATTCAAGTTCTCATACATGGTCATGGAGTTCAGCTTCTCTCGCTTCAAGCACTCCCGCCCCCGATGTGGCCCGTCACAGATGAAGCAACCCTTCCCCTTGGGTTTCTCGTCCTTCTTGGAGGATTCTGTTCCCTCTCTTGAAGTTTTGACTTTGCTGAATTTCTTGAACTTGCCCTTGCTCTTTTCTTTGGGTTTGCTCTTCGCCTTATCGGTGCCCTTCTTTTCTGCGGTGGGTTGGACTTTGTAGTCGACCAATGCATCTGCAACAACGATGGTTGTCTGGAGGTCCTTCACCCTTGCCTCCTTAGCTTCGCTTGAGCCCAGTTTTGGAGACCCACCATGAAATTAAAAACTGTGTCTTCTTAAGACATACCTTTGATGTCTAGCATCAGTGACGAAAACTGCTCCACGTACTCCTGTACGGTTCCCGTCTGCTTTAGCCTTCGAAGCGCCTCCCTCGCTACCCAAGCAGTGTTGGTGGGTAGGAACTACTCCTTTAGTTCCTTCACCAACTCATCCCAAGACGAGATGTCTGGTCATCCTTCGGATGCATGACTCATCCACCATAGCTTCACATTATCGGACATGTACATCACCGTCAAGGATACCTTCTCCACCTCAGGAGTCTTGACAACCTTGAAGTACACCTCCATATCGTACAAGAAATTCTCCAAGTCTTTGGCACTCCGCGTACCTGAAAAAGACTTGGGCTCTGGGACCTTTGGCCTTCGCGATTCGCTGGATCCGCCCCCGTTCGCGACCGCCTTCTTGACGATGGAGAGTTCCTCATGCAGCTCTTACATCAGGGACTCAAGCTCCTCTAGCTTCTCCCCGAGTGCCTTTACTACGTCAATCGAACGCTGACTCTCGCCAACGATGTCTGACGCCTCCATGCCCGCATCGTCCTCCAGACGAGCCAAGCTCTCGGCATGAGTACCTAGTTGAGACTGGATCTCCACCACGATTCCCTCCAAGGAAGCAAGACGATCTCCGGTGTTGGGCGCCATTTCTCGCTCTGATACCAGTTGTCACAGGGGTAAATCTCAATATCAATTTTTGAGACTAACCTATGCGGCTTTAGCTTCTCGCAAGCTAACCAGCCTTTCCTGATGCGCGTAGACGTACACCAACACGCCGAATAACCGCCCCGCTAGAATACTCGAACACAAGCACTAGCACAAGAACACAAGAGCTATTGGCATTGAACCCTCTTTGTATTAGCAAGAGACTCATTCCGAGTGTGTTATCTACAAATGAGCTCTACCTCTCCTTATATAGACAAGCCGGGGGTATACGAAGGGATACCATTATTACATGTACAATGAATGCAAAGACTCTTAGTCTTCTACGGAGACCCTTCGTCTTCCGAGATGACTCTTCGTGTGCCTTGGCTCTTCATCTTTTGTGCAATCCCTTCGTCTTCTGCAACCGACACCACGTCGCCCGCTCCATCATCATACCATGTCATCTGCCTCATCAGCATGCCATGTCATCATGCCATGTCATTAGTGGACCCCACACTCCTACGTAGGATGTTGCAGCTCAAGCTCTATCAAGTGTTGCCGAACACTTGTGTTGTGCCAAGGGGAACACATGGTCCTCGACCTTCGTGCGGTAAACCACATCCTTAGTTGTCCGCAAGCTAAGGTGAAGTCCTCCAGAACTTCGTAATGTGGCCACCAAATCACACGGTCGTGCGGTACCGCTATCGCACGGTATTCTCGTACCACGGGAGTTGGGGGTGTTACAACTGCAATAGTAGAGTTAGTAAGCTAATATCCAACACGTTTGAATCATATAGGATTTTGGATATACACACAAGATGCAAACATTCATGCTTGAATGAATGATTGAATAGGAAGAGGGCATTCTTAGCAATTTGCAAGGGTAGGAGAGAAATCCCCTTGAACATCCTCGAACAATACTACTTCCAGATCAACCACCATATTGATGCTTGTTTGACGGATATCTGCCAATGGGATGAGGAACACGGATATGAATTATGTTGTTAAAAGAAATCCTCCATGCTACTCCTTAGCACAGATAAATTTAGAATGTTAAAAATTCTAATAGTAAACATGCAGTAAAGGAACATATGAGGGATTGCTTCCGCATCACCCAAGCAGAGAGGACAAGCATTTGCAGTTGAGATGTTTTGGAGTAGCGGTTTGTCTTGCGCGAGATGTTTACCATGACTTAGCGACCATAAGAACAAGGAGACTCTAGGATGAAAGGGTTTCAACCACAATTTTATGTTGAGTCTTGACCCTAAATCTCCATTAGAAAGGAGTTGATATATGTCATTTGTGAGTCTGAGAGAGGTTGTCCTACTCGAGATGATTGGTGTATCAACAGAAGTTGGGCAAGGTTGATGGTTGGATAAGAGTTTTTTTAGCTTTAAGATGTCCTGGGATAGATTAAATTTCTTGCTAGTGCTTTGAGCCAATTTTATTTTGTCCCAAGATTAGAATGTGCTTTGGCCAAGGTACTACCCTTTTTGCGAGTTGTGGTTACTATGCTTTTGATCTTCTCTCTCTTTTTCTAATCCTCATATTTTTCATATTCGGTGTATTTTCCATTTTAGACGGTATTATTAGATTGATAGCAGTAATAATTTCAACCATTGATTGATCTCCGATGTCATTCTATAAAGAAAGTAGAAAGAAAATTTTACTAAGATTTCGAACTAGATCGCCAAACATAATTTCTTAATTAAAACTATTTTTTATGACTTGTGTTCTTCTTAACTTACGCAATATCAATTATATCTTCTCTTTTTCGATAATAGTTGTGCTCCTGTTTTCTAACAAAATTCACAGTTATATCCTTTCGTTAAGATAAAACAGAGGAATAACCGATATTATAAAAGGACAAAATGATGAATTTTATAAGAATATAAGGGTACAACTAATATTACAAAAAATGGAGGAGTATAACTGATATTGTAGAAGTTAAGAAGGGCACACGTAATAAAAACTCGTAATTCTAATGTAAAAAACGATATGTGTTTTGAATAACTCATGGATGAGCTCGGGAAAAGATGAAATACGATTATTTGTAAATCTATTTGATATTTTTTAAGCGAACATAGCATATTTAATTGCTTGTCTCCTAAATGTGCCAAAGAAAACGATGGAATAAACAGTAACAATCTTACAACTGTGGATAAGGTAAATGGTTTTTTTAGTTTGAGGAATTTTTACATTTGTGTCCTTTTTTAAAACACTTATATCCTTACTTTTTTGCAATTACATATATGCACTTCTATTTTTACAAAATTAACAATAGTATCTTTCCATTAATGTAATATGGGGGCACATGTGCACAACAATTGAAGGGCAAACCTGTGAATTTTGAGAATACAGGGGTATAGTTGTGATTAAAAAAGATGATATCATAAGTGTTATTGGGAAATTTGAAAAGACTCGTGTAAAAATCATTATTTTTAAATTTGATATATCAAACATATAGATATCACCACAACAACGGGGTTACCGTGACATTTTTTCGAAATCCGTCACTAAATCATCTGTTATTAAACATATAACGATGATACTATTCATCGTAAAATTAGCAACGACTATCATATTTGTTGCTACATCATTCAACACTTAGTTCTTATTTTTTTTTCAAAATTTCAACTAACTATCGTTAATCTGTGAACTAAAATATTAGCGACAATTAGCTAAAATTTTGAAAAACAACAGATAAATGTTGTCATATGGACCATTGTTAGTGATATAATGACGTATCTAATGTAACTGATATTTACAGCATGAGCTGTAATGCACGTGGAACGTCGGATGAGGATCTGACAGATTGAGGATAGTAGTCTCGCATCTCGAAGCAAGGATAGGTGATCGGAGTGTGATCAGTCTTCCGTGTGGTGCACATCCCAGGTTTATCGAACAGACTCCGCACTTTCCTCGTCCGTATCATGCATGCATATTACGTAACATCTCTCTATACGTGAGTTTGATTTGATTCCAAAAAGAAAGGAGTGACATAATCAGATTCTTATATGTTTCCATTTCGGTTCGATTTTGCTGTAGCTTCAATTCCGTGTACAAAAGACGAGCTCTCGTTTGCATGAATTCGCACCTTTTTGTGGACCCGACCGTGCGAATTCATGCGAACCGCTCGATCTTGATCGAGCGGCTCGGGGCGCCACAGCAGAGTTTGCTGGCCAGCAGACGATCCGCGCTCCTCCCGTGTGTGGGTGCTGGATGAGGAGCACGAGTTTGCGGAGGCAGTTGGCCGATGACAACAATTCCACAAAAAACGGAGAAGCACGACGAATCGAGCAACTTAGAAAGATTAACAAACAAGTGAGGGATTTAACGTGGAAACCTCTAAAATGAGAGGACAAAAAATCATGAAGCTTTCTCGATCCAATCGAACTCTTCCACTGCATATGGTGATCAAAATAGTCCTCCCTAAAGGTCTATACAAAGACGAAAAAACTCCTCTCCAAGATGTATCAACAATGAACCACACCAATGCAAATAAAAGGAGAAAAAGATGGAGAAATATCACCTGATGATGAATGTCAAAACTTGCTCCACAGCAGTCCAAACCTGGCTTCTCATTGGCGTGATCTCCGACGAACTTCGACCTATCCTGACGACTTGTAGGTGAAGAAGAGATGATAATATGCAGCCCTAAGTACCCAAAACGCAGCAGCCGCCACACACGAATAGGGAAAAAATTGACGAAAAGCCTTCGCCATTCTGTCCGCAAGATCTGAAATTAGCTGGGCAAATTTCAACCATGCCCATTTTTTGGGCGATTTCGCATGAAAGCCCACAATAGGTTGGAATTAACTTGGATGTACAACCCAACAAATTTCTCCATCCAGCCCATGAGAAAAAAGAACACCAATCAACAAGCTCTATGCATAAAATATGGACTCCAAAGTCCAACAAGATGGTCGAGTTCTCACATGGAATTGAACTCACCATCTAAACACTCATCATCTACAAAGAGGGGTCCGCTCCAATCCAACAAGGGAGCGATAATATTCAAACTTTTTCCAATGGCAATGCCTCGGTCGTCTTGTCTGCACCATTATCATTCGTGTGGATTTTTTCAAGAACAAGTTGCTTCTCTTATAGGCCATTTCGTATCCAATGATACCTCATATCAATGTGCTTTGATCTCGCATGAAAAGTGGAGTTCTTGCCAAGGTGAATGACACTCGGACTATTACAATAATGCACATACTTCTCCTGACCAAAATCAAGTTCCTGCATGAATTTCTTCATTTACAGCAACTCCTTGAACGCCTCTGTAGCTGCAATGAACTCGGCCTCTATAGTGGATAAAGAAACACACTTCTGGAGACGAGACTACCAAGAAACTGCACCACTTGCCAATGACATCAAGTAACCCGATATGAACCTTCTCCCATCAATATCACATGTTATGCCCGAGTCCGTGTAACCAAGAAGAATAGGCTTCTCTGCTCCGAAATAAAGAGAGTAACTGCTAGTACCTCTAAGATATCTCAAGATCCATTTAACCGCTTCCCAATATTGTTTCCCTAGATTTGAGATGAACCTACTAACAACTTCAACTACATGAGCAATGTTCGGCCTCGTACAAATCATGGCATACATGATACTACATGTGGCTGATGCATAGGGAGCTCTTTCCGTGTTTTCTTCTCTTCATTGTTTTGTAGGCTATATTTGGAGCTTAACTTAAAATGTGCCCCAAGAAAGGTGCTAGATGGCTTTGCCTTCTCCATATGAAATCTTTGAAGTATCTTCTCAATGTACTTCTCTTGGGAAAGCCGCAACCTCCTTACCTTTCGACCCATTGTGATCTTCATATCCAATATTTGGCTTGCATGTTCCAAGTCCTTAATAAAAAATGACTTGTTCAACTCCTTCAAGAAGAAATTCTCCCACTATTGCTGCCAACAATCAATATATCATCAAATAAAGCAACGAAATGATGAAGTCATCACCTTAGAAACTCTTCATGAAAACGCAATGGTCTAAAGTAGTCTTGAAATAGCCATGATCTCCCATGAATGAATCAAACTTCTTGTACCATTGTCTTGGTGCCTGCTTTAAGCTATATAGGTTTTTCTTTAGCCTACAAACTTTGTCTTCCTAGCCTTTAACTGCAAAGTCCTTTGTTTGCAACATGTAAATTTCCTCCTCGAGGTCACCATGGAAGAAAGTTGTTTTCACATCAATCTGTTCAATATCTAGGTCAAGGCTAGCTGCCAAGCTAAGAACACCCTGATAGAGGATATCTTCACCGCAAGAGAAAAGATCTCCTCAAAGGCAACTCCCTTCTTTTGGTTAAAACCTTTCATAACCAACTTAACTTCGTACCTTAGGTTTGTAGAGTATTCATCATTTTTTCACTCTATAAACACACTTGTTTCTCAATGCCTCTTGCCTTTGGGCAACTTGACAAGCTCAAAGGTGGGATTGTCGTGAAGGGACTCCATCTCTTCTGTCATGGTTTCTACCCGTTTATCCTTATCTGCATCTTATAAGGCTTTTTCGTAGCATTCGGGCTCGTTACCATCTATCAGCAAAATGTATTCTCATGCAGAATATCAAGTTGAGGGTTGCTTCTCCCTCACGAGCCTCTACGGTGGGAAAGCCTCAAAAGAAGAAGAGCTCTCATCATCATGCCCGATTATCATCGTCACCATCATCTACATCATCATCATGAGTAGAGACCTCTAACATATCCTCCTCATCTTCTGCATCTGACACCTGCTCATAAGCATCATCTGGAACTATATATGGATCCCTTTATAATGGAATCGGCTCCACACCATCTGTCTCATAGCTGCTCGAGGGAGTGTCCTTAGTAGCCTTATGGATGTCCTCAATAGTTTGATCTTCAGAGAAGACCAGATCTCTGCTCCTCACCAGCTTCGTCTCAATTGGATCATACAACATGCAACCAAACTCATCTTGTCCATATCCCAAGAAAATGCACTGCTTCTCTTTACATCCAACTTAGACCTTTCATCCTTGGGAACACACATAAATGCACGACATCCGAATACCTGCATATGATTATATGAGAAATTCTTACCATGTCAAACCCTGTCAAGGGCATAAGCATTCAAAGGCACATGTGGAGAGAGAGATTAACAACATGAACAACGGTACAAAGTGCTTCAGAAAGGAGACATCAGACTCTCTTCATCAAGGTCCTATTCGTCCTATCTGCAATGCGATTCAACTGAGGCATTTTGGGCGGAGTCTTTCGATGCCTGATACCATGAGATCTACAATATTCATCAAACATTTCAATGTACTCGCCACCGTTGTCACTGCGGATGCACTTAAGCTTATTTCCATATTGTCGCTCCACTAGTGATTGAAAGTCCTTGAAAGTACCAAGGATTAGGTCCGCATAAACCCAAACTTTCTTGGAAAAATCATTAATGAATGTAAAAAAATAAAATGCATCACCAAGAGAACTTACTTCAAAGGACCACAAACATTGGTGTGAACCAGATCCAATGGTTGCATTTTCTTAGGAGAATGGCTCTTGAAGGAGACTCTCGTCTACTTCCCAGCCAAGCAATGAGTGCATCTCTCCAGTTTCTCTATATTCACATCTGCTAGCATATTCTTTCTCACCAAGCATTGATACCTCTTCTTGCTCATGTACCCCAATCATCGATGCCACAACTCAATGGAATTAGCATATTGAGCTACATGTGCCACATCAAGGAAATGGATGCATTCATGATATAAAGATTGTAGCTATAATTCTTGCCACGAGCAACATGCAACCAAGGATTTATGGCTTAGCTTACATTGTCCGCCACCAAAAGTGTTGAGATATCCTTCATCATCAAAGTTACATATAATGATGAGATTCAAGTGCATATCTGGTGCATGCTTCACATCTTTGAGTGTCAACACCGCTCCATTGGCATTCTTCAATGAAACTTTGCCAATGCCAACAAAAAAAAATTATGCTCTTGCTTATGATAGCTTCACTTATTTTATATTTCAACATCAAGTGATGCAACAAGATCAAAGGGATCTTACTGCACATCACGAGACATTTTGTTGGAATACCTATAAATCCAAGCATTTTTCTGCTTGGTTTAGATGGATGCACTTACTGGGTAATTGCTTTTCCTCTAGGCAGATGTAACTACTTACATGAGCAATTTATGAACAGTTAAGGATTGTTTAATTTAGCTTATAGTCATGGATATATTCGCTAATAGAAGTAGTTGACCTATAAATTTATAGCTTCAACGAAAAAAAATTCCCTGTTTTTCTGTAACTTATGCGATCTTATGAAAATGAAATGCCACGAAAGAAGCGTAAACGGGTACCCGGATCCTAAGTGCCAAAATCATCAATTGTATATGAAGAGAAAAACTCTCTCTGAGATGTAACATGTAAAGCATACTCACTATCAACAAGCCAAGAAGTACCATCATGTGCGACATTCACCATCTCTTCATCACAGACACGAGGAGCTCACGCTGTGCAGTTGTAGCAACTTGTTCATTCTTTTTCTCTTGTCTATCGCTGTCATTTGTGTTATCTCTCTTGAATTAGAAGCACTACTTCTTGGTGTGCCCTTTCTTCTTACAATAGTGGCACTCCATGTTTTGATACTTGAACTTGGACTTGCTCTTGTTGTTATCTATGCCTTTATTAGTCTTGATCCCGCTACTTCCCATGTTTTCTGTGACAAGAACCTTTGAATGTGAAGAGCTTCCTTGAGTTTTTCTTTGCATCTCCTCATTGAGAATGTTGGACTTGACAGCTTCCAAAGAATCAACCCTGTTAAATGCAGAGTTAGTAAGTGAGACTCTGAAAGTTTCCCAAGAATCTGGTAGAGTTAATAAGCAACAATAATCCCAACATCTCGTCTTCAAAATTTATTCCCATGATCGTCAACTAACTTGTAATTCCTTGAAAATCATTCAGAAAAGCTAGCACAAAGCTGCCCTCCTTGAACATCAAGTTCACCAATCTCTTGAGAAGAAATATTTGTTACTTCCCATCTTGGAGGCGTAAAGTTTTTCCAACTTCAACCACATGCTTTTAGCATGACTTTCATCTTGGATGTGATTGTAAACATTCCCATCAACGAACTATCTAATGAAACCACAAACCTGCTCGTATTTGAATTCACATTCCTCATCTGTTTTGACTTTGGGCTTTTGGGTGGTAAACACCGGAAGGTGTGTGACCTTCACATATAAAAGATCTTCATCTTGTTCTTCCACAAATTGTAATCAATCACAACACTAAGACTCATCATCCAGCTCGAACCAAACTCCGTCTTGTAATCCGCCATTGAATCTGGCTCTGATGCCACTCTGTTGGGAACTATCAATCCCACAAAAACTTTGGAAGCGTATCTAATCGAGCAACTTGACGGATTAATAAAAAAGTCAAACGACATAAGAACCACGAGCAATCAAGCACAAAATTCAATCACAAACACAACAACAAATAAGAGAGATTTTAACGTGGAGACCCACCAAAATGAGAGCGAAAAAAACTGCGGAACCTACTCAATCCAATCAAACTTCTCCACTAAATATGGTGATCAAAATAATTCTCTCTAAAAGCTATACAAAGCAAAAAAAACTTCTTCCTAAGGTGTATCAACAACCAACCACACCAATGCAAATAAAAGGGGAAGAAGATGGAGAAATGTCACCCACTGATGGCTGCCCAAACTTTCTCTACAACAGCTCAAACTTGGCTCCTCCTCGACGTGATCTCCAGCTACAAACTTCGGCCCGATACCAGCGATTTGGCAGTGAAGAAGAGATGAGAATATGCAGCCATAAGCACCCAACATGCAGCAGCCGCTGCACACGAATAGGGGCAAAAAATTGACGAAAAGCGTCACGATTCTGTCCCAGATCTGAAATTTGCTGGGTAAATTTAGCCACATGCCCATTTTTGGATGATTTTGCATGAAAACCCACAGGGCTGGAATTAACTTGGGTGCACAACCCAACAGGCCAGAGGCACGCTGCTTGTGTCCAGCTTGTGCATTGTGTCTGTACATAATATGAAGCCGGATTCCATAATCTACGATGGTTGCATACGCGAGGTGGCCACAGAGATGTGTTTCATGACAGAATCTGTTAACCAGACTTGGGTTTTCGACCACCTCCTTCAACCGTCATGGAGGCCCCATGTTTGGATGACAAATAAGAACATCGCGAACAAGCAACATCAGAGTAAAGTGGCCGCATCATGGTTATATCATCCATTATACAATGACTGATAGAACGTACATATTCCTCTTTATTTTAAGATTTTTAAATTTTTTCCTTATTTCAAGAGATTTCTATGCAACTTTTGGTTATGGATACTATTCCTTTCTTACCGGTTCTTTCTCTTGTGATTGCTAATGCACTAGTTTTCGAGTAAATGGCTGTGTTATGCAGTAGATAAAATGTCAGCTAAAATGGCGCTTGTTGAAGATAGTATGCACATACACATGTAACTGCATCAATGTTACATGGATTTATGTGCTTACGCTGAAATGAAAGGACGCCTTGAGAATGCGTCGACAGGTGAATAAATTAATCACCATGGAATTATTCTGCTGCAGAGTTGCATCAAACATCCCAATTACAAAAAGGAAATATTACTTCATAGGTGATGTTCTTCACTTGATTCAAGATAAACATTTTATTCGGTATTTATTTTACACAGGTGGTCTCGAAATCTCGTATAAAACTGTCAGATGGTGTCTGGATACCAACGAGCTATCGATATGAAGTTCACAGTCCTCCTGGAAGAGAGGAGGGTGGACGACGACTTGCTCATAACAGTACATCCTTTGGGTTCCAAGCCTCTGTAGATCAAGTAATCAAGTAAAGCATGAATTCAAAGTTTACATTAGCAGATGAGTCGAGTACAAACCTGTAAGCAGGTGATTGTGAACTATATCTTCTTTGAGTTTTCCGTGTCAGTTTTAGCTTGATCCAGTGCCTGCAGCAAGTGAGAATTTCTAATATGCTAAAGGCTAACTTCCTTCCCTAAGCAGAAGACACAGGGACCAAAATCAACAGAATCAAATAGCAAAGCTACGGCAGACATATGAACTTTTCTCTGTGCATGTCCATTTTTAAGATGATTATGGATATGAATACCCTAGTGTTACTAAAAGAAGTTACCATATCCGTGAGAAAAAGGGGTAGTAATGAACTGATTAGAAAGTGTTGAACCACAACGAGCACAAAACGCAAGAGAGTTAACATGGAACCCCTCCAATGGAGAGGGAAAATCATAGGGAAAAGAACACCTTGCTCGTCCTTACCGGCTAGGGCTAATTTTTTTATATGAAAGATAAGGAGGGGAGAGGAGTACAACCCATAAATGAGTAAATGGATCTTTACTCAAGATCCATTTACCTCTAATACAAACACTCAACACTCCCCCTCAAGTTGGGCAGAGAGATTGTACATGCCCAACTTGCCCATTTTCATCTCGAAACTATGCATGAGAGGCCCCTTGGTAAATACATCAACCACTTGATCTTCGGTTTTTATGTATGGTAGTACAAGCTCTTTGGAGTCAGTCTTCTATCTGATAAAGTGACGATCAATCTCCACATGCTTAGTTCTATCACGCAAGACAATTTTTGAACAGACTCGTGACAGCCCTGTTGTCAAAAAATAACTTCATAGGCAGCTCAAGATCTATTCCAACGTCTGTCAAGATAGTCTTAAGCCACAACATCTCAATAACCCTCATAGCACCTGGTGTCATCCGTTTAACTCTTCTCCATTTGAATCAATTTTTGAACTCATGCACTCTGCACTTAGCTCGACCTGCCTGAGGTTGATTCAGCTCCAGCGCTCGACCTAGTACACATGGATTATTGTTTGCTTCCGTAGATCCCCAGATTTCCACCAAGAAATATGCAATATCCGGTTGTAGATCTTCTTGTATCGGTGCATCCGACCCAATCAACATCAGTGTAACATTCGGTCTCAAACTTTGAATTTTTGGTGAAGATGAGCCTTTTTCCATGGTACTTTGTTATGAAGGATAGGATACACTCAACTGCTTTCATGTGAATATCAATAGACGCATGCATGAATTGACTCACTACATTTACTGCATAAGTGAGTCTGAATAGAGTAAGACCGACAAGTCTTTGATACTGATTCTTGAGGTTCTCATCAAGTTACTTTCCATCTTTTATGTCCAATTCAACTTGTGACTTCCCTCAATTTGTATAGGGGCAGGTTTACAACCCAAGTTTCCAGTTTCCTTCAACAAATCCAGAGTATATTTCCTTTGGAAAATAACCACATCATCGTTGAAAACTCAATGCCTAGAAAGTTCTTTAGATTGCCAAGCCCCTTCATATTAAAAATTCTAGCAAGCACACATTTTAGGCAACTAGTGGTTGTATCATCATCCATTGTAATGATCATGTCATCAACATAAATAAGAAAAAGAGTTATTTTATTTTCACCCCTCTTGACAAATAGTGTGCGATCACCATTGCTTTAATATTATCCCAATCTAATCATCACCACCCTAAATCTCTCAAACCAAGCGTTCGGGGGCCTGTTTCAATCCATATAAAGCTTTTGTTGAAATCTGAGAAGCGGAAGAGAAATCGATAAATAGAATAATAAACATCAAGAACACAAACATTTATGTGGAACCCTACTCCCTAAGGAGCGAGATGAAACCACGGGAGAAGCCCTCAAAGGGGCAGATATTATATTGAATTTCTCATTGAGTACAGGGGGTGTGGGGCTCCTTATATAGCCCCACAGACAGACCGGAGTCCCACCGCTCATCCATGTAGGATTAAACTTGAGTGGGGTAATTGGATCTTGGTGAGATCTAATTACCCACCTATTACATTCTCCAACAGTCCCCTAAAGCTAGAACTGACAAAGCTGCAGCTTGCAACAAAAAAGAATGTATACAACACATCTTCACATGATACATCACAGAAACACATGTCCGCTACTGGTAGAAGACCACGCATGAAGACGGGTCTGCGGCTTTTAGATCATCGGAACGTATCTCGGCCATGCCTGTAGAACCGTTGCGATATCAGGTCACCGGAGTATATCTATGTCGTACCTGGAGAAGAATCGTTGCAGAAGAAGTCCATCGTGGGATACTGATCGGGTCG
This sequence comes from Ottelia alismoides, assembly GCA_037367405.1. Classification (NCBI taxonomy): domain Eukaryota; kingdom Viridiplantae; phylum Streptophyta; class Magnoliopsida; order Alismatales; family Hydrocharitaceae; genus Ottelia; species Ottelia alismoides. The sequence continues at coordinate 435,769 of JAZKJV010005587.1, read as the reverse complement.
TAAAAGAAGTATACGCCCTGACGAAGAAGTCGATGCTCAGTGAAGACGGATGACCTGTAGAAATCCGGAGTACCGGTCTGTCAGTCGTGGACATGCATGTCCTGAAGAATTAAGCTCTGACTCCTCCTTTCTCCCATACTTGATATAATAGGAGCTGTTAGAAGTATGTAACAGATATTTCCAAAACCCTTGTAAGGGTACTTTTGTACTTTTCTCCTTTCTGTACTCATTAGGGTTTCTAGGTTTGTCCTATATATGGACCCCTAGACCCATTAGAATAAGACAAGGAAAATCATTCCATCTCTGACATGGTATCAGAGCAGTCTCGCACGCCTCATTCTTGCCGCCTCCCTCCCGATCCCTAGCCTCTCCCTCTCGTCCCTCTCCATCGCGCGAAACCCATCTCCATCGCCCTCCCAGTCGCTCCTCTCCATCGCGCGATACCCCTCTCCATCGCCTCGCCTCCACATCACCTCCCTACCATCCGATCCCCAGCGCCCAGTCGCCCTCCCGATCGCCACTCGCCCTCCATCGCCTTCCACTCGTGATCCCCACTCGCCCTCGCCCTCTCGCTCGCCCTCGCCAGGCCCTACTCGCCCTCGCCAGGCCCCGCTCGCCCTCCCGATCCCTACAGCGCCCTCCGATCCCCACAGCGCCACCCAGGCCCTACTCGCCCTCCTGCTCGTCCTCGCCTGGCCCTACTCGCCCTCACCAGGACCCACTCGCCCTCGCCTTCCACTCGCCCTCGCCAGGCCCTACTCGCCCTCCCGATCCCCACAGCGCCACCCAGGGCTTCTCCAGGGCTTCTCCAGCGCCACCTGTCTCAAAATACTCGCCTCTACCAGGGTTTCTCCAGCAACACCAGGACTCCAACGACAGCGACTACACCAGCGCCTCCCGCGAAGGCTTCAACTCCACGACTTCAAGGACTCCAGCAACTTCAAGGGATCCTGCTCTGTCCAGTGACTCTCAAGTGCACAGAAACACTCCAACAAGCAGTCCGATGACTCCAACAACTCCAGCAATACCATCCGGTGATATTTTACTACAGCCTCATGTCATCTGAGATTATCATTATTATCTAGTCCTTTGCTACTAGTCTTGTGTGGCCGCCATGACTTCTACTCCCACATCTGTGGACTCAAAGTCCCAGTACCAATCTACATCTATGATGGTTCAGGGCACTACTATAAAACTCAAAGGAGCCGAGAATTATGTTCTCTGGTCTCGGTCTTTTAAAATATTTATTGGCGGCCAGCGGAAGGCCTATGTGCTTACTAAAATTCCCCCAGCAGAGACAGACAAAGACTTCGATACATGGTTTGTCGATAACTGTCAGGTTATCACTTGGATGACAAAAAGCGTTGATCCATCTATTGCATCTAACCTCCTATATAAAGAAACTGCAAAAGCAATGTGGGAGAGTCTTGAAAATACCTACTCACAGAAAACTACCAAATCTCGGCTTTCAGATATATATACTAAGATTTGGTCTACAAATCAAGGAGATACATCCTTGATAGAGTATTACAGGCTGCTAACAGGGTTATTTGAGGAACTCCTCATTTTTCAACCTGCATGCTGTGACAAACAGGTTGGAGAACGAGCAGAATGGCAAGTATATAGATTCCTATCAGGTTTACACCCTCGATATAAATCAGTGAAGGACCAGTTTCTAACTGCCGGTACATTACCTAATCTTGAAACAATCTTTGGCCGACTTCAGGAAATTGAGTTGCCTCAACCCCCTCCATCTGCTGAAATATCGGCTCACTTTGTAAGGGGACGATCAATCCAGTACGGGGGACGAGGACGTGACTCTGGTCGCGGACGTGGACGTGCCTTTGGACGGGGCCGCGAATCATCATGGGCCCAAGGTCGTGATCATACTACTGCCCGTTTTTCCCCGTGTTCTCATTGTGGTCGCATGAATCACCCATCAGAACGTTGCTGGGCCAAATTTGGCATGCCTTCTAATGCCAACAGTGCGTATGAGATGACTACCTCTGATATTGACTATGAGATTGCTGCCCCGAGTCAAGAAGAACCTGCGAATGCTAGTCAGCATTCTTTTACTGCCTCTGAATTTGCCAGTCTACGTCAACTACTACAGAACTCTCAAATTAACGTTGCCACTTCTGCGTCAACAGCCAGTCTTGCCACAACTTCAAGTACAATCGCCAACACAGCTACTACATCAACTCCTACATGGATCATCGACTCTGGAGCCTCGACGCATCTAATAGGGGAAGGTAGTATTCTCACTTCTTCTCGACCATCATCAGTTGTGAAAACTGTACGTGTTGCCAATGGAGCGCACTCGCCCATTACTAGTGTGGGCACTATGGAATTCTCTCCCTCACTCCGACTCACGAATGTGCACTGCGCTCCAGCCTTTCCTCTTAGCTTATTATCTGTCCATAAACTATGCACTGAGCTTAACTGTCAAGTGATATTTGACAAATTTTGCTACTACTTTCAGGACATCCGGACGAAGCAGATCTTTGGTGGGGGATATGAGAAGAATGGGCTGTATTATCTTGACATTCCTACTGATTCCAATTTTGCGGGTGCTGCGTCCATTTCCACTGATCCATTACTATGGCATCTTCGTCTTGGTCATCCATCTGCCAAAGCCCTCTCCATGATGTTTCCGGAACTTTCGTCGCTAAAACCATTTGAGTGTGAGGCGTGTCAGTTTGGGAAACATCATCGAGCGTCCTTTCCTGCTCGAACTGAGCCTCTTCGTTCTATTCCTTCCGCTCTAGTCCATTGTGATATTTGGGGACCTTGTCCGGTTCGTACACTCAGTGGCCATAAGTATTTTGCTGTTTTTATTGATGATTTCAGCCGACTATCCTGGGTTTATCTACTAAAAGAACGTTCGGAAATAAATATTATCATCAAAAATTTCTTTCAGTATGTCAAAACCATTTTTTCCACTACTATACAAATTTTTCGTTCGGATAATGCGTTAGAATTCACCCAAAATGATCTTGCCACATTTTTTGCTTCTCAAGGGACCATACGTCAAACCTCCTGTCCCTATACATCCCAACAAAATGGGATTGCAGAAAGAAAATTAAGACACCTCCTAAACATTGCCCGATCACTTCTATCTCAAATGAAAGTTCCCAAAATCTACTGGGGTGATGCTATATTAAATGCAGTTCATCTAACCAACAGAGTCCCTTCGCCTTCTCTAAATGGGTCTACTCCATTCTCTTTACTATATCCCAAAGAGTCTCCGTTTCCCCTACCTCTACGGGTCTTTGGTTGTGTGTCGTTCGTTCATAAATTCCAAAATACAGATAAACTCTCACCACGTGCGATCAAATGTGTTTTTCTAGGGTACTCTCGTACTCAAAAAGGGTATAGGTGCTATGATCCTCATGGTCATCGCTATTACATCTCGGCAGATGTTACATTCTTTGAGAAATCAAGCTTCTCCACCCATACTATCATCGATATTCCCCTTGAACTTCCACCCCCACCCATCGTTTACAAACGACGAAACGCTTCGGCGCCTTCAGACGTCCCTTTACCTGTCTCAGTACTCCAGGATGATATGCCCTCTTCAAGTATTCCCCACAAGGATGTGCCGGATGATCCTCTCGAGCTTCCAATTGCTCTACGGAAGAGTAAAAGACAGTGTACTTCCTATCCGATGTCTCACTACACCTCTACTGCTAGTTTATCTGACTATGAAAGACGGTATACAGATGCTCTGATGACATTTTCCATCCCACGAGATCACCACAGTGCCTTACAGGATTCTGGGTGGCGACAAGCAATGGATGAAGAAATGAATGCACTGATATCCAGACAAACATGGGATCTAGTTCAGTGTCCGAAAGGGACTCGACCGGTGGCTTGCAAATGGGTCTTCACGACCAAACAAACACCGGATGGCACAATTGACAGGCTAAAAGCTCGCCTTGTGGCTAAAGGTTTTATACAAACCTATGATGTAGACTATTTTGAGACATTCTCACCAGTTGCACGTATGGGGTCTATCAGAACTATTATTTCGTTAGCAGCAAATAAATCTTGGCCTATTTTTCAGTTAGATGTGAAAAATGCTTTTCTCTATGGCGACCTTGATGAGGAGGTATACATGCTGCAACCTCTTGGTTATGAAGTCGAGGGGGAGTATGTATGTCGACTTCGAAAAGCAATATATGGTCTCAAGCAAAGCCCAAGGGCATGGTTTGACAGACTTACCACATAAATCAGTACGATTGGATTCCATAGAACAAAATCTGACTACTCAGTATTTGTCAGAAAACGAGCAACTGGTACTGTTATACTTGCAGTTTATGTTGATGATATGGTTCTCACAGGTGATGACTGCAATGGAATATCAGAAACCAAATCCTTCCTTCAAAAGGTATTTGTTACTAAAGACCTTGGTCATCTACGCTACTTCTTGGGCATAGAAGTACTTCGCACTACTGAAGGGCTTCACCTCTCACAGAGGAAATATTGTCTGGACATTCTTACTGAAGCAGGGGTTCTCGGATGCAAGCCCTCTAGTATCCCTGCAGACCCAAAGAAACATGCCAGCCTGACTGATTCTACCTTTGATGAAGTCACTCGATATAGAAGTCTTGTGGGTAAACTCCTCTACCTTACTGCCACCAGACCAGATATCTCCTATGCAGTTAGCAGAGCTAGTCAGCACATGGAACAACCGAGTTACAGCCACTGGCAAGATGTTCTACAAATCTTACGATACTTGAAGGAATCTCCAGGACGTGGCCTCTTCTATGGGGCAAATGGGCACACGAAGGTTATTGCATACGCGGATGCTGACTATGCTGGTTCCCCAGAAGATCGACGCTCTACTACAGGCTATGCGATGATGGTTGGAGGAAACACAGTTACATGGAGGAGCAAGAAACAAACCGTTGTATCCAGATCCAGTGCAGAGGCAGAATATAGGGCAATGGCTCAAGCTACATGTGAGATCACATGGCGATTGGCTTTCCTTCAGGAACTTGGCATTAATGTCACTACTCCTATTCCTCTATATTGTGATAATAAATCTGCAACCTACATAGCCACAAATCCCGTATTCCATGAACGAACCAAGCATATAGAGATAGATTGCCACTTTGTACGTGATGCTGTCAAAGCTGGAAGAATTGCTACTCCACATATCAGCACTGATCTTCAGCTAGCAGATATCTTCACAAAGGCCTTACCCAAGAAACGACTACTGTGGATTATTTCCAAGTTGGGCATGACTGATAAATATGCTCCAACTTGAGGGGGAGTGTTAGAAGTATGTAACAGATATTTCCAAAACCCTTGTAAGGGTACTTTTGTACTTTTCTCCTTTATGTACTCATTAGGGTTTCTAGGTTTGTCCTATATATGGACCCCTAGACCCATTGGAATAAGACAAGGAAAATCATTCTATCTCTGACAGGAGCATTGAACAAGTTGGGAGAAACCAAAACATGCTTTTTTTTGCATCATTTCATTCATTTTTTTGTGCTTCATTCTCTCTCTCTTTTCAAGCCGTTCAACCTTTTTTTATGGCTTATCTTTTTTTCTACTTTTTTTGCAAATTTCCTTTTCTTTTTTTCTTGCGTATGACTTTTTTTGTACGTGCCTTTTTCCAAAAGAAATTCTCATTTCATTTCATTTGTTTTTTTTGAAACTCGACCCAATTTGGGCCCATATCTCTCTCTCCTTTTTTTTTAAATCGGCCCATACACTTGGGCTCAAAAAATACCTCAGCCCATGTGGACTTTACAAAATAGATTCTCTCTCCCTCTCTCTCTCTCTTCAAATCAATTCCTTTTTTTACCTTGTAGCCCTTTTTTAACAAACCCAGCCTACATAGGCCCACACATACAGCTCCCGCACCCCCTCCTTTTTAAAAATAACTTGCGGCCTAACAAATAAACCCATTTAGGGTTCCCCTTGGATGGGAACCCCTCATCCGCACGCCGCCCCCATTATTGGGGTGTTGTCATCCCACGCCTGGAGCTTTTCGTCAGAAAGTGGAGGAGGAAGCTGATCGGGCAAAGGAGGGAGGAGGTGTCGGCGATGGGGCATCGCCTGCGCTAGGAGGATTGCCACCTGAAGTGACATGGCGGCTCCACCTGGAGATTACGACGGCGAGTGGCAGGAAGCGACGATGCGGCTGGAGAGAAGGAGCCCGAGATGGCTACGGTGGATGTGCTTCCGCTTGGATCAAGCGCGAGCACGCGCACGCCTAAAGCTCGAGCGGCCAACAGAGGAGGGCCTGCAGAGGAGGTAGAGTGCCTCCTATAAGCGGTGGGTCGAGGACAAGACCTCCGCGGGAGGGCGAGGCAGCCTGGAGGGTGTCGCTGGTGGGAGAGGCGGCCTGGTGGTGTGCCGTCGGAGGGCGAGGTGGCCTAGAGGTGTGCTACGGGAGAGCGAGGTGGCCTGGGGGCGCCGCGAGAGAAGAGGGGGGCTTGATGGCAACAGGGAGGATCGCGTGGAGGAGGAACTCCACCTGTTAGAGGTCCTGTCGTGAGGTTTCGCGAGTCTTCAACCTGGATTTTAGCGATCGTCATAGCATCGCGATGGAGCAGCTTCTGGATTATTGCGCATATGCTGTAACAGATCTGGAAGATGCGAGTTGCACATGCTTGGAGATGCGAGGAGATGCTTCGCCATCCTGGGGTTCCCTCGAACCTTAGATGCTGCTAGAACTAAGAAGGGGTAGGGCACTTATCAACTGAGAAGGGGTAGGGAACTTCGTAAACTTCTGGAGATCACCTATAATATCAACTGAATCTCCTGTAATATTAAGGTTTCAAACCCTATAATTTCTGAAAAAGGAACAGATCTCCCAAACTTGAATGCAGAATAATCTTCAAGAACAAAGTGATCGAATCTCAAACAGAAAAAATCTTCAAGAATAAATCCGCGAGAATCGAACCCGCTCTGATACCAAGTTGAAATCTGAGAAACGGAAGCGAAATCAATAAACAGAATAATAAACAACAAGAACACAAAGATTTACGTAGAACCCTACTCCCTGAGGAGCGGAATGAAACCACAGGAGAAGCCCTTAAAGGGGCAAATATTCTATTGCAATTCTGATTGAGTACAGTGTTTGTGGGGCTCCTTATATAACCCCCCCGACAGACCAGAGTCCCACCGCTCATCCGTGTGGGACTAAACTTGAGTGGGGTAATTAGATCTTGGTGAGATCCAATTACCCACTTATTACATTCTTCAACAGCTTTCTTCAACTTAAAACATTTTCAGATTTGCACATGATCAGGTGACATGTATGTAAACATCCTCGAGGAGATCTCCAATCAAGAAGGCATTCCTCACATATATTTGATAAAGTTTCCATTCCTTGACAACAACCAGAGAAAGAACAATTTACATTGTATTCATTTTTGCCATAGAAGCAAAGGTTTCAAGTAGTCAACACCATATTTTTGACTGAAACCCACAACAACAAGCCTAGCCTTATATCTTTCGACTTGTCATTTGGTTTGTATTTTATAGTATAGACCTACTTCGGACAAATCAGATGTGCAGGCATCTGGAACATCAACAATATCCCAGGTACGGTTTTGAGGACCTCTATCTCCTCTTGCATGGCTTAATCTCATATAGGATCAGCCCTCATTTCCGCAACATTCTTAGGGATCACAGAAGCAGAAAGTGAAGATATAAAGCTTCTATAGTTTTTGCTAAGTTTAGAATAGCCAACATATTTGTCAATAGGATATCTACTACAATCTGAATATCTCGAGGGGGGCTTATTTCCCTTCTACGCCCTTGAGCAATCAAATCTCCTTCACGGATGATCACCTCATCCGCATTCACATCTTCACCAATTTCATTTTCATTTTGTTCTAGATCACTATTCAGAAGATGTTGATTCACCAATGGTAATGGAAGATCTTGGTTCATCCAGGGATTGACCAGGATTAGGATTGGTTTCTTTTTCATGAGATTGCATGAGAGTCCTTTATTAATCTTTCTTGCTATAAACTTTTTTATGCCAGTAAGGATAGGGAGACATCCACCCTTTATTTTTTTGTCAATCTGAGTGGAGCTACCTAAAGAGCTTATAGAATCATAACGAATATCTAAGAAAAAAAATATCTTCGGCATTTCCTTCTCTATTACTTCCACACTCCACATGAAGAGAATGCTCATGAAAAAAGATTCATGTTCAATAAAGGAGACATCTTTAGTCACATGTATTTTTCCATCTCTAGGATGCAAACATTTATAGCATTCCTGAGTAGGAAAGTAGTGCAAGAAAATGCCTTTGACAGCTCTTGCAGTTGCATCAAGCTTCTTAGCATCGGGTGCAGAATTGTGAAAACAAGATATACAACAAGAGGTTTTTAGAGGGAGAACAAATGGCTAAGTCTCAGGGTGAATAATAGAAAAAGGAATAGTCATGTTCAACCATATTAAAGGCATCCTATTGCTAAAAAATGTGCTGGTCAAAATAACCTCATTACATAATCTCTTGGGGGAGCTTCCACTAGAATAAGTTTGCTCTACTAACTTCTAAAAGATGACTGAATTTTCTCATGAATAATCCCTTTATTGATAAAGAAATTTTACAATTGTTTAGATGCATACTCACAAGCATTATCATATCAAAAGTATTTAACCACATTCCCATATTGTGTCTCAACTATACGAAGAAAAGTATGAATAGTGCTAACAACCTCTCCTCGATCATGAAGTAGATGAACAATGGTACTTCTCGAATAGTCATCAATAAAATTAATTTAGTACTTAGAGTCATTAGAAGATACCACATTACACAAGATCCGAACAATAAAATGAACTACTGCAAAAATTCCATTTGTATTGCTCTTATAGGATAACAAGCAAACAATCGAGACAATGATTTAATGTGAAAATCCTTCATAATGGACGGGAAAAACTACGTGGAAGGATCCTTCTTGCTCGAGCAACAAGGACTTTTTTCTATCCTTTCAAATGGAAGAGAGAAAGCTACATATATATCTCAAGGTAAGACAGATCCCCTCCAAGATTCCCATCTACATGCCACTCAACACTCCCCCTCAAGTTTGGCATAGAGATCAAACATGCCCCACTTGCCAACATTCTTCTCAAACTTGACACTCGACAACCCCTTTACGGTCATCAACAACTTGTTCATATGTTTATATATATGACGCACCAACTCCTTGGAATAATTTTTCTCCCAGATGAATTGACGATCAATTTCAACATGCTATCATGTCATGCATTATTGGGTCATTGGAAGATTTATGGCAAAGTTATTATCATAAAATAATTTCATAGGTATATCAAGATTAACCCTGATGTCTGTCAAGATGATCTTAAACCATAGCATTTCTATGATACTCATTGCCACAGCTATGTACTCAACTTCAACATTTGACCTCACACAAGATTACCGTTTACTCCATATTACAAGGTTGCCGCCTAGATATACACAATATATAGTAGTAGATCTCCTCGTATTAACACACCCAACCCAATCGTAAATAGTGTAGTATTCAACCTCAAGCTTATCATTTTTCATAAAGATAAGACCTAATCCAAGATTCCTTTTTATAGAGCAGAGAATGTGATCCACTACCTTCATGTGCAGATCAAATGGTGCATGCATATAATGGCTCACCATATTTACAGCATAGGTGATGTCTGATCTGGTGAGAGTGAGGTAAACGAGCTTCCCTACAAGTCGTTAGTATTGGTTCTTTGAATCTTTACTAAGTTGCTTTATATCCTTGATTCCCAACATGTGATTTTCCTCATGGATGTTGTGGCAGGTTTATATCACAAATGTCTACTCTCCTTTAAGAGATCCATGTTGTACTTTCTCTCACAAAGAACAAGCCCTTCCTTTGATCTTACCATTTCAATGCCTAAAAAGTACTTCAAATTACAGAGATCTTTTATGTCAAATGCCGTGGCAATTTCTCCATTCAATTTTACTATCTCCTCTTCATCATCCCCATAATGATCATGTCATCAACATATACGAGAAGAAGAGCAACTTTATTCGTTCTCCTCTTGACAAAGAGAGTATGATCCTATTTTCTTTGGTGATAGCCAACCTAATTATTGCAATTCTATGCTTCTCAAATCAAGCCCTTGGAAATTGTTTCAAACCATATAATGCCATCCTAAGCTTGCAATACTTTCATGTTTTTCATAATGTGGCATATGCATGCAATCTTCTTCTTGGAGATCTCCATTCAAAAAGGCATTCTTTACGTCCATCTGATGAAGTTTTCACTCCTTAACAACAACTAGAGTTAGAACAACATGCACCTTATTCATTTTTCCCATAGAGGCAAAAGTTTTCAAGTAATCAACACCATATTTTTAATTAAACCCCTTCGCCACAAGTCTTGCTTTGTATCCATCCACTTGACCATCTAACTTGTACTTTATGGTATACACCCACTTTAAACCAACCATATGTACCCCTTTAGGAATGTCTGCTATGTCCCAGGTACATTTTTCTAAGTGCTCTCATTTCTTCTTCCATGGCACAAATCCATCAGGGATCGATAAATACTTTTACAACATTCTTGGGAATTACAGCTATAGACAAAGAGATTATAAAGCACTTATAGTCTTTACTGAGTTAGATTAGCCAACATATATGTTTATATGGTATCTAGTGCAAACTGTGTATCTCGAGGCGGGCTATATTTCCCTGCATCCACGTCTTTGAGCCACCAAATACCCATCACATATGATCAAGTCGTCAACCTTCTCATCTTCATCATTGTCCTTGACTTCTTTTTTACTTTCTGGATTAGAGATTGAATCACTAATGGCAGTGGAGGAACTTGGATCATTTAGAGATTGAGTTGGATTGGGATTGGTTTCTCTAGTTTGCATAATGTCCCTTACTGATCTTTTTTGCTCTAGGTTCTTTCATACCAATGAGGAGACCAAGAATTCCAACCATCTGTATTTGTTTCACTCCAGGTAGGGTTACCTAAGGGAATTGTAACACTATTATAAGCATCCAAAAGATAAATATCATGGGCATTCCCTTCACAATTACTTCCATTCTCCCCCTGAAGGGAATGCTCAATGAATAAGATTCATGCTTAATAAAAGTGACATCTTTAGTCACATGCATTTTTCCATCCTCGAGATATAAACATTTATAACATTTCTAAGTAGGAGAGTATCCCAAAGAAATACCTTTGATTGCACGTGCATCGAGTTTTTCGCATCATATGCATAGGTGTGAAAGTATACCTATTCATCATGTGCATAGGTGCATCGAGTTTTTGTATCATGTGGAGAGAATAGAATTACATCCCCACATAGAGACCTTAGGGCTCTCTTACATAGGAGAAAAGTGCTGGGTAAATTACATAAGAGGTACATGAAAGAAATAGAAATAACAAACCGATATAAAGAGATACAAATATCTCAACACTCCTCAAGCTAGAGCATATATGTCTATCAGGCTCACCTTAGAACAACATCTCTGAAATAGACCTCTAACAAGTGTTTTGGTGAACATATCGACGGTCTGATCTTTAATAGTGACATGTGAGGTGGATATGAGTTCCTTTTGGATCATTTCTTTGGTATAGTGGCAATCCACTTCTATATGCTTGATCCGCTCTTGGAATGCATGATTATTGGCAATAAAAAGAGCTGTTTGATTGTCGCATACAAGATGCATGGGAAGAGGTATCTCAACTACAAGATCAGTCAAGACCGATCTAACCCACATCATCTCCGTGATCCCTTGAGACATGGCTCTGTATTCAGACTCTGCATGGGATCTAGCAACTACTGTCTGCTTCTTGTTTTTCCATGACACGAGTGAGCTCCCAACAAAAACAGCAAAGCCATATGTCAGCTTCCTGACTCTAGGACATCATGCATAATATGCATCTGCACAAGATGTCACTTCAAGAGATGTACTTCTGCTGAATATAAGGCTAGTACCTAGTGAAGTCTTCAAATATCTTAAAATCATATAGACAACATCCATGTGTACCTTCCTGAGTTGCTACATGAACTAGCTCACATTGCTCACAACAAAGGATATGCCTGGCCTGATGATAGTAGCATAGAGGAGCTTCCCAACAAGCTCCATGTATCTCCTCTTATCTACCTCCGCAGTGTCATCATCATATAATCTCATGCTCAGATACATAGGGGTAGTAGCAGGCTTGCACTCTGTCATACATGTCTCTAGTAGAAGATCATTCACAAAGTTCCTCTGGATCATCACAAGACCACGTCAGTTCCTGGCGAACTCTAATCCAAGGAAGTAATGTAGACTACCAAGATCCTTAATCATAAACTGCTGACATGGGAACTCCTTAGCAGTCTGAATACTCTGCTCATCATTACACGTGACAATAATATTGTCAACATAAACCAGAATGGCAATTGTACATGTTTGTATCCTCTGAACAAAAAGTGAATGGTCCACAGTGGAACGTACAAACCCATGGCACTCTATCAACTCTGAGAGCTTCTGGTACGAAGACCTCAGACTCTGCTTATGGCTGTAAATCGCCTTGTGGAGCCTACACACCTTCTAAAACCCCCCTCCAGCAGCAAAATCTGGTGGTTGCTGCATGTATACCTCCTCCTGTAGATCTCTATATAGAAAAGCATTCTCACATCAAGTTGGTAAAGAGGCCAGTCTCGAGTCACAACCAAGGTTCGAAATCTCGATTTCGATTTCGTTTCGGTCACCTTCAATATCGAAATTTCGCTGATATTTCGGGAAATTTTGATAATTTCGGTGGAAATGTCGGAAATGGCTCAAAAAGCCATTTTTTCAATTTTATTGTAAATTATGATCTTCCAAGTAATTAGAACAATAAATAAATTATAAATACACAATTATTTCACATATATTGCTCATCTATACCCCCTTATATTGTACATATCAATCATATCGGCCATATCGGTCATATCGGTCATATTGTACAATATGTTAGATATTGCAAATAAAGTTAATCTGAGTATTTCAAACAATGCAACAATAGATATATACTTATAGGCTTATAGCATACATATCAATCACGTTATCATCTATTACTATGACGATATGTCACACACCATATCGAACATATCGTTGTTAATACTTAATACTTAGTAACAGAGTAACAGTCTTACAAGTTACAACAAGTGATAATACATATATTTCATATAGAGTAATAAGAACATGCACATTAATGATCAATGCAATAAAAGGTTAAAATATATTACCTGATGATATGTTTGGTTCAGAACCAAGAGTTCCACGGTGGATCTGAATCACTCCCCCTTCGTTGTTGTCTCTCATAACGCATCGCTAATTCAATGACCTCACAGTAGTTCTCCCATGTCATGTACGAGTACATTGCATTGTAATCCATCACATACTGCATGTATTGGTGGTCGTCGATATCTATGAGTATTCCGAGACGAGGATAAGTTGCACTAGATCCGGTATCACGAGTGACATGACAACGCTGCGAAGTATTGGCTTCAGATCCTCGAGACGACGACGGAGTAGGAGAAGATCTCTGCAGAGGAGGAGGAGGAACTGGCGTGTACTCAGGGAAGAAACCATAACTGTTACCGCCAAAGAAGCTGCCCTGGTTCTGCTCAGATTGGCTATCTTGGTAGTTCTCACCGCTGTATCTACTATTTCCCCATACCCACTGTAACCATATGAATATGATGGAGGTGCATACGCTTGAGGAGGAGGAGGAGGTCCTGGAAGAGGAGCATGAAAGTATTCCGGGAAGACGCCAAATGATCTATCATCGTGCGACGATCCATATCCGCCTAAGGACTTGGTGTTCCTCCACGATATGGGCTGTCAATGTCCATGCAGCTCAAGGAACCTACAGATGATACCAAATCCTCCATGTAGTTGTCGGTTGGACGATGGCCACGACCATACTCGTAATCCATAGGTCCTGGACTCGTACTTGGAATAAACTGTCCATGTGTGTTCCTCTATCGCTCCATATATTCACGTCTTGCATGTAGCCCTTACTCAAATCTTGTATCTTGTGGTCCACGACCACCCTCTCCTAACCCACCTGAGTATGTTTCCCCACCATCACCAGGTCCACCACGACCAACATCATCATCTCCACTGTCATCCATTGACTTGGATTTGGATTTGGAGCTAGTGGAGAGAATTTCATGAACAACCGCGTCAATCTCGGCCTCCACCCCTCTAAGAGGGTTTGTAATCCGCCCAGATCTTGCCAAATAGTCACCTACATCTGCTCCCATTTGCTGGCTTATATTCTCATTTGGTCTTCCACCTGGTTGATCGAGAATGGGAGCACCATTGGAATCCATCCACCTCTGGAGAGAACATCTTCATCAGCATCGTCATCGTGCATCTTAAAAATGTATGCAAGATCAATAGGGTCACAATCTTGGAACATCTTCATTATCGTTTCACCCGCTTTCTTGAAGTTGCTGCCATTATCTGTTACAATATGGACAATGTGATCTTGCCCAACCTCTTTAATGGCGTCCTTCATCAACTTCAGCAGGTACTTGTGGTCATTCACATGATCAGGTGCATCAACAGATTTCAAAAAAATTGTCTTCCCATCGCAGTAAACGAGGAAGTTGATGATCTGCTTCCTCGTGTAGTTCGTCCACCCATCACACATCAATGTCACCCCGTACTCTGGCCATCTCCTCCTCAGTTCGACGATGTACTCATCCATCTCCTCCTTCTCCATCCCCAGATATTTGTTCATTATCTCGTAGGATGTGGGAGCCTTCACTCCCGTTCCCGCTGCAACGATCTCATCAATGGCAATGGCATGCTGCAGAAATGACACGCTAGCAATGTTAGCAGGAATGCTCTCCCGCAAAAAAAGCTTGTTGATGGCCTTTCCTACCCTTTCTCATGCATTGGTGAACATACCCTTCATTGTTTTCTGCCTCGGATCCTTGCTTGCCTTATATTGCATGGATCTGCTCCTCGTCAAGAAGGGCTCAATTCCCTTCCCCTTGTGTTTTTGGTGGGTGGTGGTACTGGTGCACCTACAGAACCACTCCCACTGCCACCTGTACCATAGAAGCCGACCCCTCCTCATTGATTCTTTTGTTGCTCTCTTGTATGCCCTCCTCTCCGCTGTAGTCTGAATGTCAGCGGGGTAGACAAAGTCATCGTCACATGAATCTGAGAGGACGTTTAATTCTTTCTCAAACATGAACTCTTTCAATTGTCCATCCCTTCTTACCCTCTTTGTATCCCTATCCTTCTTCCCATCCAAGCTGGCCTTCACCTTGTCCCTCACATCTTTGGGACAACGCGTGCACTTGGCAACATTCTTGTTATTGCCAACAAGATGTTGCTTCATCCTCGTGATCCCACCTCCTCCCAACTTCTTTCCACAGAAATTGTATTGTGGTTTTGCTTTATTTCCATCAGGAGCAGAGGCATACCTCCAACCAATGTCTCCACTGAAATCCCCCTCTGATCCTCAGAACTGTCAGATCCTGATCCGGAATCGGAATGTGCCATGATGATGATCACCGAAACCTGCGACGAAATTGAAGAAGAATCATTCAAGAGGCATAGAATGCGACCGATTAAGAATTTGCTAATTAATTTATGTTTAATTTTCGGATTTATTATATTTTTAATTTTTCTAACACCTAATACACAAAAATTGTAAATACTTGGTGTTTGAAATTGAAAGTATACTGTTAATATTCTGATTTTTAGAAAAGTGCCTTAGATGTATACATTAGGATCTTAGATCTAGCAATAAGGGAACATTTTCGAGAAAGACTACCTAAGTGACGCAAAACATGTAAAAAATAATAGATCTAGGGCATGTTTGGTTGCAGGGTTGGCCCAACCCTGGTTACTATTCACAAGGGTACTTCCTCCTCACAGATTACTATTCACCCAGCCCAACCCAGCCCAACCCAACCCTGCCCAACCCTGCAACCAAACAGGCCCCTAAGATTTGATTTTCGGATTTACTCAATTTTTAAATTTCATTTACAAAAAAATCCGAAACATGTTTTCTACTTCCATAACTTAAGATCCGAGTTTATCATTGAAGAACTCATCATCATTCCACATTAAAACACAAAAGCCCCAATTTCCTCTTCCATAGATCTTACAAAATATTCTCAAAGTACGCTTTACTACATGTTATACATAAGATCCGAGTTAATACATTCATAACTATCATTATTGTGCAATTAAAACACAAAACCCCTAATTTTGGTCTCCAAAAATAACGCTAGATATTCGAAATCTCTCAAAAAAACACTACACCAAGCTAGATCAAAATCTTAAGAGTAAAACCCCTAAAAAAGTTGAAGAATTTGATGAAGATTTGGCCAAATTTGGCTTAACTTGAAGCAAGGGGCAAAATATAACCTTGGAGGAAGCTTGGAGAAGTTGGCTGTTGAAACTCGGTAGAAATGGGCGAGTTTCGACCGACATTTCGATCCATATCGCCAACAGTGGATATTTTTTATTATAGATTCCATTTTTCGGGCGAGATGATGAGATGACCCGAAATCTCGCTGATATCTCGCGAGATTTCGGGCGAAATCCGAGAAATCGACATGCATATAGGTTTCGAGATACTCCACCCATCGAAACCGAAATTTCAGTGAAATTTTGCCGAAATTTCACGAGATTTAGATTATTGGTCACAACAATGTGTGGAAGATGCAGGAGGGAACAGGAAGATCTAGATCACATTTTTTCGGTTGCGAGACCTCGGTTGCGGCTTGGGAGGGTGTTGTTACACCCTGGCTGAGGACCGATACCGTTGCATTTTGGAGCTCCATCCGTGCAACATGTGGTAGCTCCCAGGATGATGCATCAGCTGCCTTCACTATGCTTTGGTCAATTTGGTGCGCCTACAATGAGTTAATTTTCAAGGGCTAAGCGTTTTATTACAATAATGTATTGAGTCATCACAAAGCTCTTATGGCTTTCTGGAACTTTGTATAAGCTCTATGTATAATCTCTTTGTGTAAACTTCTTTCAAGTAATAAAAATCATGTGGTAGGTCCCATCTCGGGATTACACCCTCTTTTCTCTTTAAAAAAATAACACAGAGGATACAAAGAGACATACCCTAAGGAGTTTATATATTACTCCATGGATCCATGATACAAAAGGATCCGAACATCTAAATAAAAAATGAACTACTTATAAAACTTTCATCCTGAAGCGTTTCCCCCACAAGCCCTCATGGGAGAGGCCAAAACTGGTTTCTAGAGTACACATGGAGGGAAATTCCTTATTAGTGCAGTTGAACATAATTCCTCGAATGTGGTCCCAAAAATATTAATTCCTTGAGTAATTTAGTGAAATTGTATGTCTAAAAAGTGGTATGTATATTGCATATAAGATATGTGACATTCATATATTATTGCCAGTCAAAAAACCTATAATGCATTGAGAAAATACGATTTACATATTTTTAACTATATCGCATAGATTCCATACGAGTTTCATTATTATTTGTAAACATATATTATTTACTTATGTACTCTTTTGTTATTTTCCGTTCCTGCCGTACTCTTTATGTAATTTACCCATAGGCTACTCTCCTATATAAGAGAGCCTAGGGCTGATGGAATAAACATGCTCTTATATTTTCCCAACATGGTATCAGAGCGATGGTCCTAGACCGGAGTTCTTGAAACCCTAACCCTATCCCCACCGTCAAGCCTCCTTCTCCCTGCGCGCCGCCGGCTGTGCGCCTCGGCCTCCCGCGCGCCGTCGGCCGTGCGCCTCGAGCTCATGCGCCCCGCGCCTCGCACGCTTCGCCAGCGCTGTGCCCCACGCCCCACGCGCCTCGCCTGCCCCCTGTGCGCATCTCCAGCGTGCCCTCCAGCACGCGCCTCGCGCATCTCCAGTACGCGCTCGCCTGCGCGCCCTCTCGCGCGGCCTCACGCGCGGCCCCTGCTCCCCTCTCGCGCGCTCCCTGCGTGCTCTTTTACGCGCTTCTTGTCGTGTGTTCTTAAGCCGTAAACCAGTCATGCGCGTCTTCCTTAGCGCGCACACCTCCAAAAGAATGGGTTTGGTTGCTTGAAGTCTACACCTGCAACTAAACCCATCTATGTCCGTGTAGACGATCTTATTCTCGGTCTACTACTCCAGTCTTTGGTTACAACTATGTCTGAAAGCAAGGCAGATATCCCATCTGTAGGCGTCTTCCGAGGTCCAGCGCCGATTGTGAAGATGGGTGGTTCGAACTATGAACAGAGGGCAATGCAGTTCATGAGTATGATGAAGTCAACCGGTAAGAAACACATTCTTACTGAAGAAGAGCCTGCTGAGAAGACTGGAGTTAATGCCTCATGGGAGGCAGATGATGCATATGCCAAAGTATGGCTATCTGGAACTCTAGCAATCGAGATTGCCAATGATATTCTTCATCAGCCCACAGCTAAAGATATGTGGGATATTCTAACCGCCACATATTCTCAAGCGAAGAATGAGACAAAGATTCTGCAACTCCAGCATGACATATTCACTATCAAGCAGAATGGACGTCCTCTACACTCACTGTACACATCTCTACGAGGGATGTTCGAGAAGCTATATAGCTTCATGCCCCTGACAGTCACACCAGAGCAACAGAAGACCTACCGGAATGCTACTATGGTAGGAGTTTTTCTAGCTGCCCTTGATCCTGAGTATGAGGCAGCACGGTCACAGATCTTGGCAGACTCTACTATTCCTCCTATGGAGGAAGCATTTCACAGGTTGAGCCGGATCATTATTCCCTCTACGACTACGAATCAGACTGCTTCAGCCATGGCTGCCAACAGAGGTCGCGGAGGTCACCATCATACCCGTGGACGTGGCCCTCGTGGTAGAGGAGGTCGTGTTAGGCCAACATGTACCTATTGCCATCGCACCAGACATACTGAAGACACATGCTACTCTAAGCATGGATTTCCCGCGTCTGCACGAGTCGCTGAGCAGATAGAGCCTCCATCTGCTGCCTCTTTGGATCAGCGCTTTGATGATCTTGTTGCCCGTCTAAGGGGCATTATTCCTCCATCCGGCCCAGCACACACTACTGAGAGCCAGTCTGACGTTGCCGCATCCGCCTCTGCTTCAACCAGTACATCAGGTAGCACACATGCATTTACTAGTAGTGGGTCGGATACTTTAGCATGGATTATGGACTCTGGCGCCACACATCATCTATGTGGCGATCGAAGTCTACTTACAGGGTACAGACAGATCCCTCCAGGTCGAACAGTGGTCATTGCCAATGGCACACATTCCCCGATTACTGGTCAGGGGGAGATTAGACTGACGCCAACTATGCAGCTCAAGAATGTGTTACACGCACCTGATTTTTCAATGAATTTATTATCTATCAGCCAAATTACAAAGGAATTACAGTGTCGGGCGATTTTTGATCCATCTTCTCTTGTTTTTCAGGACATCCTTACGGGCAACGTGATTGGACGTGGCTAAGAGCAAGGGGCCTCTATCGCCTCAGTCATACTTCTTTTGCTGGAACCTCATCTCTACCTACTGGATCCATCTCCCCGTTGCTACGACATCTGCGCTTTGGGCATCTACCGCTTCAGAAGGTGCGTCGTGTGTTACCCCAGGTTTTGCCACACATCTATCCAATGTGAGGCATGTCAGTTGGGAAAGCATCATCGGTCTACCTTTCCCAGTCGTCCGTGTCGAAGTAGTTCCTCCAAATTTGAGTTATTTCACATTGATATCTGGGGTCCGAGTCGTGTCCCTGATCATCAGGGACACAGGTTTTATATAGTTATGGTGGATGACTTCTCTCGTGTGTCATGGGTGTTTTTGTTAAAGAATAAATCGGAAGCAGGGAATATTATTATTAATTTTCTCAATGAGAATTGTAATGTTTTTCAGCATCTGTTAAAATTGTGAGAAGTGATAATGCCCTGGAATTGTGTACTCATGCCCTAGCCAGTTATTTCTCATCAAAGGGGATTATCCACCAGACATCATGTGCCTATACCTTCCAACAGAATGAGATTGCTGAAAGGAAACATCGTCACTTACTAGATGTCACCAGGTCACTCCTTATACAGAGTCATGCTCCTCATTCTTACTAGGGTGACGTTGTACTTATAGCATGTTACCTGATCAATCGTATGTCGTCATCTCTTCTAGATGAAGAAATTCCGTTCTCCCTTATCTTCCCTGGAAAAGAGCTATTTTCTCTCACTCCTCGTGCGTTTGGCTCGGTTGCATTTGTCCATCAGTTGTCTCCTGGTACTGACAAGCTCTCTCCTAGGGCTGTCAAGTGTGTGTTCGTTGGGTACTCCAGAACTCAGAAGGGGTACAAGTGCTATGATCCATTGCGCATGCGATATCTTGTTAGTGCAGATGTCACATTTTTTGAATCTGTTATGTATTTTTCAACATCAGGTGATCAGTTGATACCTCCAACCAATACTGATGCCATTTACATGTCACCACCACCATCACCACCACCACTACCAGAACCATTACCATTTTCTGCACCTCCCATTATTATACCTGTTTCACCACTACCATATCATTATACCCACAGGCCATCTTCAGCTCATGGTCATTGCTCATCACCAAGCTCGCCTAAGGTATGTTTTGAAGATATTATTATTGATGGATCTGATGATGTTTCTGAGCAGGATGTGTTACAGAGGACGGACGAGAATACAACCGATTTAGATGTTCTTATTGCTATACAAAAATCGAAGAGGAGTGCGCGTCATATCCTTTAGTAGCTTCTGTGTCGTTTGATCGACTAACTGGAGATTTCAGGAACTTTGCAGTCGCATTGTCAGCTGTAGCTATTCCCCAGAATTACCAAGACGCTCTAAAGGATAGTAGGTAGCGTCGAGCAATGGAGGAAGAAATGGCAGCACTCCAGTCTAGAGGAACGTGGAGTCTTGTTCCTATACCTATTGATGTGTCACCCGTGAGCTGCAAGTGGATATTTACAGTCAAGCAGAATGCAGATGGCAGTATTGACAGATACAAGGCTCGCCTTGTTGCCCGTGGCTTTACACAGACATACGGGGTGGAAAATCTTGATACATTTTCGCCAGTGGCCCGCCATTCTACTCTACGGATTCTGCTGTCAGTTGCGGCTACTCGTGAGTGGGCTTTATCAATTGGATGTGAAGAATGCGTTCTTATATGGTGACCTCCAGGAGGAAGTCTACATGCAACAGCCACCTGGTTTTGCTGTTGAGGGGGAGTGTTCCAAGGTGTGCAGATTTCATAAGGCTATCTATAGCCTTAAACAGAGCCCTAGAGCGTGGTTTCAGAAGCTCTCAGACCTCTTTGAAAAACAGGGATACAAACGCTCTAATGCTGATCATTCCTTGTTTGTACAAAAGACTTCCAGAGGCATTATTGCAATCATGGTTTATGTAGATGACATCTTAATTACAGGTGATGGTGTACAAGGAATAAAGGAGGTGAAAGAAATGCTGGGTCGTGAATTTGTTACCAAGGACCTCGGAGTTCTTAGATATTTTTTGGGCTGGAATTCGCCAGAAATCCGTATGGGCTAGTAATGTCTCAGAGAAAGTATGTTACTGACCTGTTGAGTGAAACAGGAATGCTTGGTTGCCGACCTGCTACCACACCAATGGACCCTAGTATGAAGCTATATGATGATGATGATGATACAGAGGATGTGGATAGGAGAAGATACAGAGAACCGGTGGGCAAACTTCTGTATGTCACTATCACTAGGCCCGATATATCCTTTGCAGTGAGCCGAGTGAGCCAGTTCATGGAGCAACCACGCCAGGTTCATATGGATGCCATACATATGATACTCAGGTACCTCAAGTCATCTCCAGGTGCGGGTTTGCTATTCAAGAAAGGCAAGTCGATCTCTATCTCAGCATGTGCAGATGCATACTATGCAGGGTGTCCAAAGGACAGGAAGTCTACCTCTGGGTTTGCTGTGTATGTTGGAGATTCCTTAATCTCATGGAGGAGCAAGAAGCAAACTGTGGTAGCAAGGTCTAGTGTTGAATCTGAATACAGAGCTATGGCCCAGGTTAGCACAGAAATGATGTGGGTAAAGATTGTGCTTACAGATTTACATATAGAATTTCCACTTCATATGGCTTTAGAATGTGACAATCAGGCGGCCTCGTTCATTGCAAACAATCCAACATTCCATGAACGAACCAAGCACACTGAAGTTAACTGTCATTTTATATGTGATATGATCCAGAAGGGATTCATTGCTACATCCCATGTTAGTTCAGAGAATCAAACTGCAGATATCTTTACAAAGGCATTACTACGAGGCCCGTTCCAGAAGTGTGCATCCAAGCTGAGCATGATTGATATCTATGCTCCATCTTGAGGGGGAGTGTAAACATGTATTATTTACTTATGTACTCTTTCGTTATTTTCCGTTCCTGTCGTGCTCTTTATGTAATTTACCCATAGGCTACTCTCCTATATAAGAGAGCCTAGGGCTGATGGAATAAACATGCTCTTCTATTTTCCCAACATTATTAAATGTCAAAAAATGTCAACTTTGGTTTATTATTGTACAAGTGTCAGATTTCATATATGCAACATGTATATCGCATAATTTCCATGCGATTTGAGTACGCTATTTAGGGAACTAACATTTTTGGGATCATATTCGAGGAGCTATGTTCTTTAAGTACACTACTAAGGAATTTGCCTCGGTACACATGGATTGGATAAAATCGGTAATTCGATCCAATCCGATGTTATTATATTGGATTAGTTTAGTTTTGTCATGTTGATGGATGGATCGGATTGAGATTTTGAAAATTCGTAAAATTATGGATTGTATTGCATCGCTACCAAAATCCAATCAGATCCAATCCGGTGATATGTTCTTGTTATATATGATAACTATTAACATTTACAACTTTCTTTTTTGTTCTACTTTATGAATTCTACCCACATCCTCCTTAGTAATGTGCCACTTTAATTTAATTTTAGCATGTAACATTATGCTAGGAAAATAAAGATAAATTTAAGATTAAAATATTAAAAAAATCCAACAATCTTATTCTACTTTTCACAAGTCAACCTCACACTTTGACAATGCAAGTGTTTGAACCTTGCATCTCCTTCTCGAGTGGAGCTTACTTCATCTTAGAACAATTATGTATGCTCCAATCCCAACTCCATAGGGCCACTGTCAGTGGATTCATTTGTTGTTTGGAGATACGGGATAAAACACTTTTTCCATCTCATTTTCTAGACACAAAACGTAAAGCATTCGCCAAATGTTGAGATTGTTGCATGCTAGGAAAGTTCTACCCTAGATGTGTGTTACTTTTCGGTTACATCCTTTTGGATCAAAAATTACTACAACAACAACAAAGCCTTTTCCCAAATTAAGTAAGGTCGGCTAATAACAAAATAATTTTCTATATTTCTTTTATAAAGTATTTATAATTATTGTAGTTGAATTATAAATTTGGTCAAATCTAGTGCAATAAATATTCTTTTTTACATCGATTCAACATCAATAATGTAATTCAGATGTAAAGTGCTACTAACATGAGGATAGACCATGAGGGGGAGAATGCATAAGTATAAAAATCTGATCCACCAGTCTGTTATCCGGTGAATCAAATTGGTTTGGATTTGAATATTATATGGATTGGATTGAGAAAATTTATAATATGTCAATGTTGGATTGGTGATCTGATCCAATCCCATCCATGTGCACCCCTACTGCTCCCCCGTAGACCCCCCGCCCCGTCTAGTAGGGTATGATGGCATGAGAGGGGGAGGGGGTGCATACGGTTCTCTATCTGGGCCAGCAGAAGCGGTGGTTAGGATTCAATACTGTTAGAAAATCGGAAGCGGAAGCGAAAATATGGAAAAAGATAAATAATAAGAAGAACAGCGGGATTTTAAGTGGAACCCTACTCCTTGAGGAGCGGGATGAAACCACGGGAGAAGCCCTCAAAGGGGCGTGTTTCTCTATTGCTCTCAATGGATACATGAGGTCTGGGGCTCCTTATATAGCCTCTCCAGAGCCTCCAAGTCCCACCACTGGATGATGTGGGACTAAACACTGGATGGGGTAAATGGATCTCCTCCAGGATCCATTTACCCTGCTACAACACAATAGGCGCATACAACTAATACTCCAACACTCCCCCTCAAGCTGGAGCATGCAATGCTCAGCTTGGACAAACATAAAGAGACTCAACTCAATGCTACAGGACACTACAGACAATATCAACCCAACGCGCACATTGTTACAGTCGAGGACGTTGCTTCTCATGTCGTGCAGGTGAGGAGGACGAACGGGCTGGAGTGTGAGTCAACTGAAGACTCAGAATCTGACCATCGAGTCTGAACTGCGCATGAAGTCTCCTCGTCGGAGAACTGGGTCTCTCCCATCTGGCTCAGAGAATGGTGCACTGCTCTGGTGTACCTATGATACCACATGAAAACCCTTGCCCTCAAGGGAATGGTCCTCTGCTCTGGAGTCCCTATGGCTCACATGAAAACTCTGGCCGAACAATAACAAGAATGATGGGGACCTCGAACTGATGATGGCAACATATGCTCATCTGAAAATGACCGCACACTCGTGCGTGTCTGAAACTGGAGACTCGGAAACAATGATCGTCGAGTTTGAAACCGAACTGTAGAGTCTGATCAACTGGCTGGTCTGGAGACTGGTATCTGAATCTGGATCTGGAATTTAAGACCTGTGACTCTACATATATACTCCCCATTTCTCCCATACTGGTCGGAATGACATCATCGACCAAGTTGGGAGAAGACAAGATAATGGGGATAGAAAACATCACTTACGGCTTTTCTTCATTTCTTTTAAGCCGTCATCATTTTTTTCACAGCTTTTGCATTTTTTTTTGAAATTGCGTACGGCTCTTTTTATTGTACGTGCCTTCTTCTTCTCTCCTTTTTTTAAAAAATCTCTCTCTCCCTTTTTTTTGCAAATTGGTCCAACAGGACCCGCCCCTTAACAATTTTTTTTAACTCACGGTCAAAATAACCCAAAACTTTGTGACCACCCCCAATTTTTTCCTTATAGCTGCAGGCCCTTTCTTTCTTTTTTTTTATTCACGGCTAACTGGGCGCTCCTTGTTTCTTCTTTTTTTATCTTTACAAAAACACGGCCCACTTGGACCGAATGCACGAACCCCCCCTTGGGATTTTTTCGTTAGGGTTCCAGGAACCCTTCTCTTAAATGACGCCGCCGCTGGGAAGGAGGGGGTCGAAGGGAGCGCCGCGGGGCTGGGGGAGGGCGCGTGGCGAGGCCTGATCTGGGAATCGCAACTGATGGGAGGTGCTCTGCTGGAGTGCGCAAGGGCTCGCGCCGCCTGCTGAGGGCTCACAACCTGAGAGCCACCCGCCTGGAGGTTTTACGGCTCACGAGGGAACTGGAACTGCGCGCGATGTGCGGGCTCGCACGGGGGCACCGCCAGGACCTGGAGGCATCAAAGTTGCAGCAAATTTGCCCGCAGGGGCGATGGTGCGGCTGGAGCGTGTGCGGAAGGGGTTGCCCCGCCTGGGCGCGATGTGCGGCTGGCGCTGAGCGGAAGGGGCTGCCCCGCCTGGGTAGCTTGGAGATGATGCGCCGAAGGGAGTTGCTGCGAGTGCAGCAGGAGATGGAGCCGTCGCAGATCAGGAGGGCACGCTGGAGGATGCGAGGGTTGGAAAGCGTGGCTCGCTGGAGGACGCGTGCGAGCCTACTGGGATCGGGGCTGAGTAGCGGCGTCGCAACTTCTCTCTGGTCGGG
This sequence comes from Ottelia alismoides, assembly GCA_037367405.1. Classification (NCBI taxonomy): domain Eukaryota; kingdom Viridiplantae; phylum Streptophyta; class Magnoliopsida; order Alismatales; family Hydrocharitaceae; genus Ottelia; species Ottelia alismoides. Next base: position 410,012 of record JAZKJV010005587.1, on the reverse strand, counting down.
AGGCGAAACACCGCCTCTGGTGATTTGTGCTAATGAAAGCCTGCGTGTCTTTTTGAAGAGGCTGCCTGGATAGAGTCACAGGTCTTCGCTTGGACCCCTCGATGGGGGTTTCTCTTCGTGCGGACGCCGCCGCCTGTGGGGAGCGCCATCTGGGAGGAGGTGCAGCGCGCGGAGCTGCGCCGTTCAAGATGGAGGCGCGTCGCCGCCTGTCTGTTGCGTCGTACCTGCTGGGAGAGGTGTCAGGGGCTGGAGAGAAGGGTCGCCTTGAGTGCGGCTAGGGCTTGCCGCCCTCGGAGGATGATTGCATCGATGCTGGCGCCTGCTTGGAGATGCACGCTTACATCTGAGCTGGAATATAGATTAGGGTTTCACAGAAACCCTAGAACTTCTTGAACAAACTCCAGGAATTCGAAAAAAATTAATCTTCAAGAATCGAACATCTTGATAATCAAATCTCGAACCAAAAATTAAGAACAAAGCCTCGAGAATCGAACCCGCTCTGATACCATGTTAGAAAATCGGAAGCGGAAGCGAAAATATGAAAAAAGATAAATAATAAGAAGAACAATGGGATTTTACGTGGAACCCTACTCCGTGAGGAGCGGGATGAAACCACGGGAGAAGCCCTCAAAGGGACGTGTTTCTCTATTGCTTTTCTCAATGGATACAGGAGGTCTGGGGCTCCTTATATAGCCTCTCCAGAGCCTCCAAGTCCCACCACTGGACGATGTGGGACTAAACACCGGATCGGGTAAATGGATCTCCTCCAGGATCCATTTACCCTGCTACAACACAATAGGCGCATACAACTAATACTCCAACAAATACATATCAACACATACGGTTCTCTATCTGGGCCAGCAGAACCGGTGGTTAGGATTCAATACATATCAACACATATTGATAGCAACATGAAAGCATACCATACTTTTACACATGAATCCTGCAAGACCATTTTTCTCTGCTAATCTTATTTCATCAGTAAGCAAGATGCATTCATCATTTAATCTATTTTGAAGAAAATATCATAAAAAATTATATTTTTTTAGGAGCCATCTTTTTTTGTTCAAGATTTTAATCATTAACATGAAAATAGATATAAAATTTGCTCGACATGTGTTTGTGTTGAAGAGGTCAAGTTAAATCCAAATATGCCCCATGCAGGTAAAGAGTAACCAAAAAACAAGAAAATTAAAATAAATACAATCTATAACAGTCAGCTGAGTGGCATTACCTGTATCAGTGTTTCCACACGACGTCTCATTCTTGTGTGCATAAAACTTTCAGAGAACTGTATATGAATAAAAATATATAACATTCTTTAGAGATTGGTAAAATCATGTGCGATGAATAAAACCTATGCCAAATCCAGGTCAAAAATTTAACCCCAAATGAAAGACTAACAGTCTTCGAGGAAGGATCATTTGGTATCTTCCCGAAAGTCGAGCTCTTTAGAGAGGGGAAACAAGGATTTATAAAAACTGATTATCCAAGCAACATCCTGAAAGGCTTCGAGACATTTTAAGCAGAAAATACGAACCAAGCGCAAATCAAACCTAGAACAATTCCCACAAAGTGGAAGCTGGCAGCTGACACACTTCATAATTGTAGCGACCTGATATATAATACGCACACATGGAGGCCCCCGTGATAAGGAATTTCAGATCTGATTACATATTTGATTTGGAGCACACTCTTTATACAGAGAAATTTTCCAGTGAGTTCACGACTTTTTCTAATTATTTAGAGTCGCTCATCGCAATAAATGATCTGATAAAAATGCATAAAAATATCACTGCAAGTTCTAATTTTTTACTTTTAAATTATTAGCATGTACGTATGGATGATTTGGCCAGTATTTATCATACTTGCCTTATGAGTTATATATCTATTTGTAATACTGATATAAATAAGCAAATAGATTGTACTTGTAACACCCATACCCCCAAACATAGTGCCACATCTAAAACTCACGAAGTGTGGGTGTGGTTTATAAGTGGTGGGGATTACTACTTGACAACTTGGGCTTAAGCATTTTGGGTGGTTGCCAACGGGTTCATTTGGACCCGTACCCAATAAGTTGTCAGGACCAGTTTTCCTCGATAACGAACCGGGGACCTAAGCTCGGGACGTTACAAATGGTATCAGAGCCAATTTCCCTCTGATAGTGGAAAGGGCTACCCGAGAGGTGGAGCCACCCCTACAAAGAGGTAGGAGGAAATGGCTACCCGGAGCATGCAGCCACCACTGTCACTGGGATAAGTGATAGACCATGTCGCAACGAGGACGTTGCGAATATAAGTGGGGGAGGTTGTAACACCCATACCCCCAAATATAGTGCCACATCTAAAACTCACGAAGTGTGGGTGTGGTTTATAAGTGGTGGGGATTACTACTTGGCAACTTGGCTTAAGCATTTTGGGTGGTTGCCACTTGCCAACGGGTTCATTTGGACCCATACCCAATAAGTTGTCAGGGCCAGTTTTCCTCGATAACGGACCGGGGACCTAAGCTCGGGACGCTACAAATGGTATCAGAGTCAATTTCCTTCTGATAGTGGAAAGGGCTACCCGAGAGGTGGAGCCACCCCTACAAAGAGATAGGAGGAAATGGCTACCCGGAGCATGCAGCCGCCACTGTCACTGGAAATAAGTGATAGACCATGTCGCAACGAGGACGTTGCGAATATAAGTGGGGGAGGTTGTAACACCCATACCCCCAAACATAGTGTCACATCTAAAACTCACGAAGTGTGGGCGTGGTTTATAAGTGGTGGGGATTACTACTTGACAACCTGGGCTTAAGCATTTTGGGTGGTTGCCAACGGGTTCATTTGGGCTCGTACCCAATAAGTTGTCAGGGCCAGTTTTCCTCGATAACGGACCGGGGACCTAAGCTCGGGACGTTACAGTACTAGTTTCTAAAAATGTGGTGGTTATGAAGTTAAAGAAAAAACTTAAGACTCTCAGAAAAGACAGTGCATGTGTTAGTATGCATGTTACGCGGGACTAGGAAATATTTACAGCCATCCCTCATGATCTATTAATTGATTTAGTTCAAAATTTAAGGATTGAAAGATGATTACAAAAATAATCGAAGTATGAAGTTTCATTGCAATCTAAGATTTTCCGTCATTACCGCAACGTAATAAAAACTTAAGCCATTTTTATTTAATGCACATCAAGATTAGTGGTGAATCATCTTTTGACAAGTCTGTAGAAAATTCCTTTCAATATATTAAATGATAACCAACGTGATTTAATTAGATTTTTGATAAATTGGTGGAGTTTTGAACATGTTGCGAATCGCAGAAGCGAACACGCACAAACACGATCAAACAAGCAAGAACGCAAACACACGGATTTACAAGGTTCACCCGTAACTGGGCTACGTCCTTGGGCGGCGGCGATCGGTTTCACTATGTGGAGAAAAGAATGAATACAAAGGATACTTAAAACCCTAACCCTAAGGAGTTTATATAGCACTCCCATACAGACGGATCCCTAAAAATAGAAGGATCCAAATACCCGAATACAAATAGAACCGCTCCATAAAATTTTCGCCGGGGGCGCTGCCCCCACACCCCCGCGGGGGGGGGGGGCGCACCTGCTCCCCCCTAGACCCCCCCCACAGGCTCGCTGACCGGGCAGCGAGACCCCCGTCTTGTTGGGGTATGGTACGGCAGGGGGATGCATATGCAGTTCTTCAACCTGGGTCAGATGGTTAGGATTCAAGGCATATCAACAATCTCCACCTTGAATTGAATCCTCTGAGAAGCTTCGCTAAGCTTCGTCGTGCCGCCGCCAGCCCCTCCCTGGGGCTACTCCCAACTGTCGACATTGAGCAAGTCCAAACAATGTTTGAACTTACTCCCAGGAACCGCCTTCGTGAACATATCGGCTGGATTATCTGTTGTACCAACCTTCTTCACCTTGATCCTCTTCTCAGAACGAATGAAGTGATATTTGACATCTATGTGCTTGGTCCTCTCATGATGAACATGATCCTTGGCTAAGCATATTGCACTAAGACTGTCACAATATACTATAGCCTGATTTTGTTGCAGACCGAGGTCTCCAAGTAAGCCCTTCAGCCAAATGCCTTCCTTTGCAGCCTCTGTCAGTGCCATGTATTCTGCCTCTGTAGTAGACAAAGTAACCGATGGTTGTAAGGTAGCCTTCCAACTGATGACCGAATTCCCCAAAGTGAAGACGTAGCCTGTCATCGATCTCCTCCCATCAATATCTACTGCATAGTCTGAATCTGAATATCCAGCAACCAAGCACTCTGAATCACTTCTATAAATGAGGCCAATGTCTGTTGCTCCTTTCAGATAGCGGAAAATCCGCTTGACTGCCTGCCAATGCTCCTTTCCTGGGTTACCCATGAATCTACTAACAACGCTCACAGCATGAGCAATGTTAGGTCTTGTGCATACCATGGCATACATAAGACTCCCAACTGCGCTGGCATAGGGAACACGTGACATGTATTCCTTATCAGCATTTGACTGTAGTGCAAAAGAAACTGAGAGATGAATATTTGAAGCGGATAGAGTACTTAGAGGCTTGGCTGTAGACATCCCAAATCTCAGTAGAACTTTCTCAATGTAGTTCTTCTGAGATAAGAAAAGTTTCCCTTCTGCACGATCTCTAAAGATCTCCATCCCTAAAATCTTCTTCGCTGCACCAAGATCCTTCATGTCAAATTCTGAACTAAGGAGCTTCTTCAGATCATCTATGGTACTCCTCTGTTTGGCAGCAATCTGCATATCATCGACGTACAGTAACAGATAGATGAAGGATCCATCCTCCACCTTGTTGTGGTAAACACAACAGTCGTATGGGCTCCTGTTGAACCCATGATCAGTCATGAAACTATCAAACTTCTTGTACCACTGCCTGGGAGACTGCTTAAGCCCATACAAAGACTTCTTCAATCTACGTACATGATCTTCCTTGCCCTGAGATAGGAATCCCTCTGGTTGGCTCATAAGAATGTCTTCTTCGAGTTCACCATGTAAGAAGGTTGCCGTCACATCTAACTGCTCCAGCTCCAAGTTTTGATGTGCTACAAGAGCTAGTAGCACCCTGATGGATGTATGTCTTACAACAGGAGAAAATATCTCGTTGTAATCCACACCTTCCTTCTGACTGTAACCCTTCGCAACTAGGCGTGCTTTGTATCTGATGCCTTCACTGTCTGAAATTCCTGTCTTTTTCTTGAAGACCCATTTGCATCCAACGATCTTCCTCCCCTTTGGCAATTTGACAAGTTCCCATGTCTGATTCTTGTGAAAAGACTCCATCTCCTCACCCATAGCAGCAATCCATTGCTCAAATTCTGCCCCAGATATTGCCACCCTGTAAGTGGAGGGTTCTGGTGACTCTGCCTCCTCCGCAACCTGCAGTGCAAATGCAACCATGTCTTCGAATCCGTATCTCTGCGGTGGATGTATCTCTCTACGGGGCCGATCAGTAGCAATACTATGTTGCCTCTCTTCTGGTTGCTCTGCTTCAGGCTGTTCAACAACAGCCTGATCAGGAGTGGTGTGACCAACTGCGTGATCACTACTTGGTGTCAGTTCGAACTCCACCTGTTCGGACACATCATCACCTGTCCCTGCATCAACAGACTCACTACTCGAGTGAAGCATGGAATTCTCATCAAAAGTAACATTCCTGCTAACAATAATTCTATGCTCAGAAGGGGACCATATTCTATACCCCTTCACTCCTGCACCATATCCTGTAAACACCCCTTTCTTTGCCCTTGGTTCTAACTTTCCTTCACTAACATGATAATAAGCAGCACAACCAAAGACTCGTAAAATAGAATAATCAGCATGATTACCAGACCATACCTCCATGGGTGTTTTGCAATCAATGGCAGACGCGGGACTCCGATTCACCAAGTAACAGGCTGTATTCACAGCTTCAGCCCAGAATGCTCGGCCAAGTCCAGCATTAGAGAGCATGCACCTTGCTCTCTCCAGAAGCGTTCTGTTCATTCGTTCAGCAACTCCGTTTTGTTGTGGCGTATCTCTAACGGTAAGATGTCTCGCAACACCCTCCTCCTTGCAGAACTCATTGAACTCCGATGAACAGAACTCCAGTCCGTTATCTGTGCGAAGACGCTTCACCTTCTTAGAAGTCTGATTTTCCACCAAGATCTTCCATTGCCTGAAGGTCTGAAATGCTTCGCTCTTGTGCTTCAAAAAATACACCCACACCATCCTGGAATAATCATCAATAATAGATAGAAAATACCTGGCGCCTCCCAAAGATGGAACCCGTGAAGGGCCCCAACAATCAGCATGGATGTAGTCAAGTGTCTCCTTCGTCCTGTGGATAGCTTTACTGAATTGCTTTCTCTGTTGTTTTCCGAACACGCAATGCTCACAGAACTCCAGCTTAGATCCCTTGAGATCCCCGATGAGACCCTTCTGATTGAGGATATTCATCCCCATCTGACTCATGTGTCCTAACCGCATATGCCACAATTCGGACTCTGATCTTACGGCTTGGGACACCACTGCAACAGAACCTGTAACTGTAGACCCTTGCAGGATGTATAGGGTCTTCTGCTTGTTGCCCTTGATGACAACCACCCCGCCTTTGGCAACCTGCATGACTCCACCTTCAGCAATGTACCTTTATCCTTTAGAGTCCAAGACTCCAAGGGATATTAGGTTCTTCCTCAAATCAGGGACATGACGTACTTCTGTGACCGTCCTCACGACTCCATCATGCATCTTGATCTTCACAGAGCCGATCCCTACTATCTTGCATGCTGCATCATTCCCCATGACAACATTCCCGCCATCTATCTTCTCGTAGTTGTAGAACCAGTCTTCATTGGGAGTCATATGGTAAGAACAGCCTGAATCAAGAATCCATGTGTTGTCTGTGATCGTCTGATCTGTGACGGTGAGAACCAGGTCATCTTCAGAATATGCGCCTCCATGAGCCACGGCAGCAACTGTGGCTTTCCCTTTCTTCTTCGGGCAGTCCTTCTTCCAATGTCCAGATTCCTTGCAGTAATTGCAAATGTCCCTAGCATTGTGATTCTTCGATTTGGACTTATGCTTTCCCTTCTTTGCGTAGCCAGAATTTGCATGACTCTTCTCATGAGTCATAACCAAACCTGCAGCGTTAGAGTCCTGCTTCCCGGTAGCCATATGTCGAAGTTCACACGTATGCAGACTCGCACGAACTTCCTCTAGGGTTATCGATTCTCTTCCCACAATGAACGATTGAACAAAATTCTCAAATGATAATGGAAGAGAAACTAACAAAATCAAAGCAGCATCCTCATCTTCAATCTTAACATCTACGTTTCTTAAATCCATCAACAATGTATTTAAGCGATCTAGATGTTCTTTAAGAGATGTACCTTCCTGCATGCGGAGAGAGAACAAACGTTGCTTCAAAAGCAACTTGTTGGTCAGAGACTTCGTCATGTATAGACTTTCGAGTCTCAACCACAGACCGGCCGCAAAAGTCTCATCAGCAACCTCCACGATAATCTCATCCGCCAGACACAGCATAATCGTCGAGTGCGCCTTCTCTTCCTGCACCGTCAACTCAGAGGGTTCGAGTGCCTTCGCACGCTCCTGGTCCAACGGCGCCCAGATGCCCTGCTGCTTCAGAAGGGCGCGCATCTTGATCTGCCATAGACTGAATCCGTTCTTCCCTGTGAACTTCTCGATCTTCATATTGTGTGACGACATCTTGCTGGATGATCCTGACGGAACCCGAGGCTCTGATACCAGTTTGTTGCGAATCGCGGAAGCGAACACGCACAAACACGATCAAACAAGCAAGAACGCAAACACACGGATTTACAAGGTTCACCCGTAACTGGGCTACGTCCTTGGGCGGCGGCGATCGGTTTCACTATGTGGAGAAAAGAATGAATACAGAGGATACTTAAAACCCTAACCCTAAGGAGTTTATATAGCACTCCCATACAGACGGATCCCTAAAAATAGAAGGATCCAAATACCCGAATACAAATAGAACCGCTCCATAAAATTTTCGTCGGGGGCGCTGCCCCCACACCCCCGCAGGGGGGGTGCACCTGCTCCCCCCTAGACCCCCCCCCCCACAGGCTCGCTGACCGGGCAGCGAGACCCCCGTCTTGTTGGGGTATGGTACGGCAGGGGGATGCATATGCAGTTCTTCAACCTGGGTCAGATGGTTAGGATTCAAGGCATATCAACAGAACAAACCATGGTAATTATAATTAATTGACTACAATGTTTACATAGCTTCGTTTTCCCAAAAACTGATGCATGTCCGATTATTTTATTGTTCAATCATTTATAAAATGAATAAGCGGTAGTGTTACACCCAGAGGTAATTTATTTTACTAAAATATCATTTGGATGAAACATTCTTAAAGAACATGCCTCGAGTTTTTCTGAAGTCTTTTTTGCGTAGTGTAGTCAGGTCACCAAATGTCAGCCTTCAAGAATGCCCAAAAAAGGCGGAACCTCGTTGGAAAGCATGTGCATATGTGCTTGCGTTTGTAAGTACCATTGTTTCAATGCATGAACATCCGTACACATGTATATACATATATGCATGCATGTAACCGTACACATGCATGTATGTATGCAAGCATACATATAAACATGTTAGAAAATGAAGAATGTGGAAGCGTAATATCAGAGATACATAATCAACATTAAGAAACGCCGGGATTTTACGTGGAACCTTACTCCTTAAGAACGGGATGAAACCACGGGAGAACGTCTCAAAGGACTGATTTTGCATTCAACTTTCTCATCTCGTACAATGGGTCTGAGGCTTCTTATACAACCTCCACTAACCCTTCAAGTCCTACAGATAGTAGATGTGGGACTAATAGGTGTGGTAATTGAACCCTGGAGGGATCCGTTTACCCATCTACACATGACGCATACTCCAATACTCCCCCTCAAGCTGGAGCATACAATGCTCAGCTTGACACATAGAAAGAAATCACTCAGACTTACTCTACAAGACACTACAGACAATGTCAACTCAACGCATACACAATTGTCGGTTGCTGTCGAGGACGTTGCTTCTCATGTCGTGCAGGTGAGGAGGAACAAACGGGCTGGAGTGTGAGTCGAACTGGGTCTCCTCGTTAGAGAACGTGTGATGTGTATTGTGCCTGTCAAAGTCATAAACACTGAAAAAAGTCTCCTCGTCGGAGTACTCTCGCCTGTCGCATGTAGAAGACTGAATCATGTGGACAACTGCTCCATCTCTGAAGGGCCGAATTGAAAAGTCGTGGAAACATCCTCATCAGAGTCCAGGGTCGTTGGAGAATAGAGTCTGAAAAGTCTCCTCGTCAGAGAACCAGGTCTCTCCCATGTTGGCTCAGATAATGGGATCTCTACTTTGGAGTCCCTATGAAACCACATGAAAACACTATCCCATAATGGCATAGAGAATGGGATCTCTACTCTGGAGTCCATATGGATCACATGAAAACTCTGAAATCAAAAACAAAGATAAAGACCACACAAATGACGACAAATATGTGCGCATCAAACTGCAGACTCGAAACCAATGTGAACGTCGAGTCTGAATCTGAACTGTACAGTCTGACAATCTGGATGGCTTGAAATCTGGAGAATCTGAAACCGACCTGAAAATCTACACAATCCTCCCCTTTTCTCCCATACTTGTCAGAAAACAATGACATTGACAAAGTTGGGAGAATACAAAAAATAGGATAACACAAACTCAAATGAATTTTTCTCAGCTATTTCTCTCTCTTTAAATAGTCCTCTCTTTTTTTCAAACAAAAATTCTCTGCGTACCATTTTTTGTACGCACATCTCCTTTTTTAAAAAAATAAGCCGTTCCATTTTTTAGGCTTTCTTCTCAAAAAAATTCATATGTTTTTTTGTACAATTCCTTTTTTTAAACAGACGACCCAGCTAGGCCAATCTGTAGCATCCCCTCAACTAGGCTCATTTTTTAATTAACAACATATCGGGCCCCCATTAAAGGGGTACCGGGCTCCCTCTATGCTCCATGCACCTTAGGGTTCCCCACAGGGGAGAACCCATCTCCGTCGTTGTTCCAGAGTGTAGGGGAGTCTGATCGTCGGTGCTCGAGATCTGCGGCGATGTTGGGCGGTTGTGTGATCTGGAGGGAGGTTGCGGCGAGGCTGCGGTGATCTGGAGGGGTTGGGTCGCATCGCACAGAGAGCTAGAAGAGAACGAGGGTTTGTGCCTTCTTATTGGAGTCACTAGCGAGTTGGAGGATATGTTGATGTTGTTGCGGCCGTGTTACCTCTACACGAAGCTCGAAACCAGAACTGGAGAGGAGGCAACCCCATCATCTCTACCCGAAGCTCGAAAGAGAAGAGGTCATTGCCCTGCACTAGGGTTCCAGATCACGCTAGAGAGAGAAGACCTCTCTTGTCCTGGAGATGAAGCTGTTGCGCGCGCCGTCTCGAGTTGTTGCCCTTGCGCGAATTGGATATTGAGAACCAAAGGGTCAATTTGGTGCATACTTATGGATACCAGATCCCCTGCTTATTTTTCTGGACTCCAGACTGCCTGGATAATCGCTCTAAAGACGTGAAATTGCATCTCCCCTTCTTCTTCGAGCACAATAATAGGATTCCGATCAGGAACCGATCATCTGGAGAATGGAAATCGTGCTACAAGACTTCGTCATGCAGGAGCATCGCTTGGACTTGATGCTTGGAGTTGGGCAACGGTTCCTTCGTGGGAGGGTTCCAAGAACCCAATTTTTCTCGAACTTGAACAATATAGCATAATAATCTTCAAAAAATAAATCTTCAAGAACAACTGAGAACTGAATCTAATAATCGAATCTCGAGCAAGACAAATAAAATACATTCTCGAGAATGGAACTCGTAATATCAAAGATACATAATAAACATTAAGAAACACTGGATTTATGTGGAGTCGTACTCCTTAAGGAGCGGGATGAAACCACGGAAGAACGCCTCAAAGGGTTGATGTTGCATTCAACTTTCTTGTTGAAGACAAGGATCAAAGAACAAGAAGATCGACGCCAAGATTTACGTGGAAAATCCTACGATGAGGGAAAAACCACGAGGGCACACAAACCCTAATCTCCCACACTAGATATTAGGGATCTCTCTTCTCTATGTTATGTTTCAAAAAGGGAGGATGAGTACAATGCATTAACGATGGGTAAATGGTCCTTCATCCCAAGATCCATTTACCCATTAAACCACTCAACACTCCCTCTCAAGTTGGGCATACATGTTCGCCATGCCCAACTTGCTTACATTCATCTCAAATTGTACAGTAGGCAGTCCCTTTGTGAAAAGATCAGCAACCTGATCGGTAGACTTCAAGTAAGGAAGGCACAATAGTCTAGCATCAATCTTCTCACGGATGACATGTCTGTTTATCTCCACATGCTTTGTTCTATCATGCATTACAGGAGTGTTGGCCAAGTTTATAGCACCTTCGTTGTCACAAAAACATCTTCATCGGCATACTCACTTTGATGCCCAAGTCATTTAACAGAATTTTTAGCCATAGAATTTCAGTGACACCATTTGCAAGAGCACGATACTCAGCTTCAGCACTCGATCTTGAACCCACATTCTTCTTTTTACGTCTCCAAATAACCAAATCTCCACACAAATATATTGCATATTCTGAAGTGGATCTTGAAACCACATTCTGCTTTTTACTTCTCCAAATAACCAAATTTCCACACAAATATATCGCATAGCCTGAAGTGGATCGTCTGTCATCCACAGAACCAGCCCAATCAGCATCAGTGTATCCATCAATTGTAACTTCAGGAATTTCTTGAACACAAGCCCTTTTTCTGATGATCCTTTTATGTAGCTTAGAATTCTATTTACTGCATTAGCATGAGGTGGATGGAACATGCATGAATTGACTTACCACGTTTACCGTGTAGGTAATATCTTGTCTTGTGAGGGTAAGATAAATCAACTTTCCCACCAATCTTTGATATCTTCCTTTTTTTACATCATTAAGGAGCGCACCATCTTCTTTAGCAAGTTTATGATTTGCTTCAATAGGGATTGTAGTAGGTCTACATCCCAACATACCACATTCCTTTAGCAAATCAAGAGCATATTTTCTTTGACTTAGATACATACCCCCTAGAGACCGAGCCATCTCAATACCTAGGAAGTACTTAAGCTTCCCCAAGTCTTTCAATTCAAATTCAGTTGCAAGTGTTTTCTTTATCTTAAGAAGTTCCACCTCGTCATCATCTGTAAGAATCATGTCATCCACATACACTAAAAGAATACACCTTTTGTCATCGTTCCTTCTTACAAACAGAGTATGGCCTCCATTCACTTGGGTATATACATTCCTAATCATGCCCACGCGTAGACGTTCGAACCATGCTCTTGGAGACCGTTAGTCCATACAACAATCTCTTTAGTTTGCAACACTTACCATCATTCTCAAACCCAGGCGGCATTTTCATATATACTTCTTCTTTGATATCACCGTTCAAGAAAGCATTTTTCACATCTAGTTGGTGCATTTTCCATGAGCTGCTAGGCAAATAACAATCCTAACTGTATTCATTTTAGTAAAAAACAAAGGTTTCAAGGTAGTCAGCCCAGATTTCTGATTGTATCTTTTAGTCACAAGACGAGCCTTGAATCAATCAACATTCCCATCAACATCATATTTAATTGTATATACCCATTGAGACCCAACAAGGTGAGCACCCTTAGGGACGTCAACAATATCCCAAGTATCATTCTTTACCAAAGCTTCCATTTCTTCTTTCATTGCATTGACCAATTTCTGATCATTTTGGGCATCATTAATATTTTTAGGAATATGATGAGCATCTAGAAAGGTGATAAAGCATATGTAGCTTGGACTCATCTTGGAGTATGCAAAAAAGTCTTCCACGGGATAACGCGTAGAAGCTCGAACATTTCTAACAGCTTTTCTCACAGCAATAGGGCGATCATCCATTAAAGGCTCAGAATTGTCAACAGGAATATCAAGAGTGAGAGGACTATTTACAAAGTCTTTGTGTCCTAAATTTGAGGAGAGATTGAAATCATGATTTTGTATGATTTCTTCTTCAGTCTCCACCATGGGGAAATCATGGCTTTGTATAATTTCTTCCTCAGTCTCCACCACATTATCCACTTCCTTTCATCTGTTATAAGTCTGACCAAATCGGCCTATATCCTCGTTATCTTCTTTTCTATCTTGTGCATTGTCATCCCTTACATGGATATTCTCAAGTATATCGCCAAGAAAATAAATCCCCTTCTCATTTTTCTCAAAATCTATATTGACATACTCCCCCTGAGAAAAATTCTTATGAAAGTAGGGTTCATCTACAAAGAAAGTGACATCCTTACTCACATGAAGGTGACGAGCCACTGGATCATAACATTTGTATCCTTTTTGTGTTCTTAAATAACCAAGGAAGATGCATTTCGTAGCTCGTGGATATAACTTTCGCACACCAGGTCCAGAGTTATGGAGAAAGCAGACACATCCAAAGACTCGAGGGTCCAAACTGAAAGGAGAGTTATCGAGATGAATGATAGAGTAGGGAGTTCTCTTTGTTATCACACCAGAAGGTGTCATGTTTATCACATAGGCTGCAGTTAAGACAGCATATCCCCAAAACATCTTTGGCACATTTCGCTGAAGTAAGAGTGCTCTGATAACATTCAACAAGTGACGATTTTTTATTTCAGCTATTCTATTCTGTTGTGTTGTATCCTGCACGAGGTTTCATGAATGATGTCCATCTCGTCAAGAAAAGTAGATAGAGATCTTTCTAAGTATTCCCTGGCATTATCCATCCTTAACTTCTTAATTTTGGCTCCATATTGAGTGTCAACCATATTAGTGAAACTTTTGATTGCTTTAGGGACTTCACTCCTATTTTTCAAGAGGTATACAAAGGTACTCCGTGAGAAATCATCAACAAAAGTGATATAGTAGAGATGACCACCAACACTCCTTATATTTGAAGGTCCCAACACATCAGAATGAATAAGCTCAAAGGCATGAGTAGATTTACTGGTAGAAATGGGATAAGTGCTGCAAGTTTGTTTTGCAAATCGGCATACATCACATTGCAAATAACCTTCAGATAACCTTGAAAAAAATATCGGGCATCAACTCTCGCAGAGAAGAAAAATTGGCATGACCAAGACGCTCATGCCATCATTTCACTGTCATCATCCTTCTCAACTCGAACCTTCATTACGGAAGTAAGAGCTTAACCAACCCGAGCAGGAAGACGATATAATCCACTTTCAACTCGACCAATTCCAATCCTCTTTCCCATCTTCAAGTCTTCTAGAATACACGACTTCTGGTCAAAAATCAATTTCCAGTTCCATTCTTTTGTAAGCTTGCTAACAGACATAAGATTTATAGGAAAGTCATGTATATGAAGAGCATCGTGAAGGAGGAACCGATCAACAACAGATATGGTCCCTTTCCCAGCGACAGTAGCAGGAGATCCATCTTCAACAGTAACTTTGTCTCTTGAGGATAATTTGTAGTCATGAATTATTCGCAGATCACCTGCCATATGGTCAGAAGCCCCACTATGATCCACTCAGTAATGTCTGGATTATTCCTATCAGTTTGCCTTGTGTTAAGAGCGAAGTTGATTTCAGAAGAATGTTCAGAGCCATGATTGTCGACCATTAATCTCGTCATCAAAACTTTCAATTCGCTAATAGCATCCATTCAAACTAAGCACATGTGCAATGGGTAGCCACACATGCAAACCTCTTTTTCAAGAAGTTTCTCCACAGCTTAGTCTTAATCACGATCCCAAGAAGCGGAAGCTCTATAAGCAGCAGAATCACGTAAAAGGAAAAAGACGGTACAACCGAACTGATCAATCACCACGACCACACAACAAATGGAAATGGAGAGAAAGAACTCACAGACCTGTAGCTTTGCGAATCTACACCAATATGCACAAGATAAGGTGGTGACGTTCGATGGCTGATGACGGAAGCAACTGCAACTCAATTTAGAAGAAAGGAAGGCTTGCTAGAGGTTTTTGCTCCACCTCAACAATTTAAAAGAAAGGAAGGCTTGCTAGAGCTTTTTGCTCCACCTCAACGAACCAGATGGGAAGACAGGGGCCGGAGACGCACCGTGCATGAGGCGTACAGAGGGCCAGAGGTGCACAGGGGGCCAGAGGTGCAGGCGGCGCATAGGGTGGCCAAAGGCACGCAGGAGGCGCACAGGCGCGCAGGGGCTGGAAGCGCGCTCAGGGGCTCGCGCTAAGGGGCTCGCCCAGGGACACCTCGCGCAGGAAAGGGGTCGCGCGCAGGGGGCACGCACTCAGGAGGCAGAGGGGATCGCACAGAGGGGCGCGAGCACAGGAAAGCGTCGCGCAGACATAGGAAGTTGCTCGTACGTAAAACCAAAGGGTGTTTCGTGCAGGGGCAGGACCAAGGATGAGGGACAGTGCTGTAGGCGACATGCGAGCGGGTGGATCGCTAGGGTTGGCTGCAGGTGCACCGCGAGCGGGCGCACGCTAGGGCTGGTACACATCACAACAATCACCTCTCAAGGAGGATCCAAGAACGACAAAAAATGCCACTCAATTAGGCTATGATACCATATTGAAGACAAAGATCAAAGAACAAGAAGATCGACACAAAGATTTATGTGGAAAACCTTGCGATGAGGGAAAAACTATGGGGGCACACACAAACCCTAATCTCCCTTATTAGAGATTAAGGATCTCTCTTCTCTATGTTATGTTTCAATAAGGGAGAATGAGTACAATATATAAACGATGGGTGTCCCTCACCCCAAGATCCATTTTTCCCATTAAACCACTCAACATTTCTCATCTGGTACAATGAGACTAGGGCTTCTTATATAGCCCTCACTGACCTTCAAGTCCCACAAATAGTCGATGTGGGACTAAACATAAGTGGGTGTGGTAATTGGACCCTGGAAGAATCCAGCTACCCACCTACACATGATGCATACTCCAACAACATACATATGAACATGTGCATACTTACACCCACACATGCACGTGAGCTACACACTGGCACACACAAACATGTGTTTGTGCATGCGGTTTGTGGGACACTTTCACCCATACATATATACATAGACACAAGCACAAAAATGTGTAAATGGTTAGTTTATTACTGAATACACACCTTATAGTATTTTACCCTTATTCTTCTAAAAACATGTGTAAGGGTAGATGCATGTTAGGGTACCCAACAAATGATTTCTCCCACGTATTTCAAATGTGAGTTGCATGTTGTTCACCTTAGTTTGGGAACCTGTCTTTCTTTTCCCCCTCTGGTCTGGGGGATTTTTCACACATTATTGTTGTTTGGTCTGGTTGCTTAGTTAGCTGTCTGTTCTTAATTGATTCCGAACATCAAGTAATTGGTGAGCATTTTGAATTAAGAACACGAGTAAGTGCTGGATGCCTTCTTTTTTAATCATTGTCGAGAATTGGCAGACAAAAGCTTCTTCTAAATTTGTATGCTTCAGACAATGACAGGTGACCCAAAGCTCATTAAGAGGCTTCCCTCGATGTTATCTTAAAGCATTGAAGCAGCATAATTACATCATGTAATACATCATGTAATTATCCAACAGGACAAATATTTACAGGTCGAAGACAGGAACTCAAATGCTTGTATCATTAAACATGCTGAAAAAAAGTTACAAATAACAACAAGAAATTTTAGAATCTGAGCAAGGAACTCACTTTTACGTGGTAACTGACATATGCGTGAAAAGTTAATAAGCTCCAAACAGTTTTGTCCAGTTTAGAACCCTCTACATGACGTGGAGAAATCACTGCAGAAAAAGATTACATATAACTTTACTATAATAGAGGAGTCATAAAGTTTATTTGAATGATGTGGCACTACCAAAAGTGAAGAATCCAGCATTGGCTTCTAGAGCTTGAGAAGGAGCTCCTTCCAACTCTGGTGGAGGGAAATGCGACCATGAACAAGAAGGAGAATTGGTGAATCCAGCAGAGCTTCTTGCTTCAACAAACTCCTAAAGAATGAAGTGTAAACCAGAGGCACTTAAATCATAAAACAATTATTTAGATAGTGCATGTAAGCAAATCCACAGGCAGAATAATGACAAAGCCTGTAAGTACTGTGTCCTTTTCAAAAGGACAAGTCAGATGCACAATATCGAAGGTCTTATTATCAGAGAAGTCAAAAAAAAATCACGAACTCTCATGATCACATATTTTCAAAAGCTCAATTCTTAATTACCTGTAGGAAGGAAGTTCCCAGAATTATGTCTATTGGGTCCTTGAATCTCATTGGGTACACAATGGTCACCTTGTCTGTCTGCCATAACACGTATCCACAATTCAGACTTGTTATAGTAGTTGGCCATGCTATCAGCCAAGTTATCCTTTTTTTCAACTACACAGGGACTGAAAAGCAATTGAACTCATTAAAAGAATCTAAATTATGAGTCATGAGTTACAATTGGAAAAAAAAAGTAATGAGGTGTAGAAATGTGAATAATATAAGATCAATCGAAGTCATTATTGTGGAAAAACAATGAGAGAATGAAATTGCTTGTCTTATTCAGGAGATTAGAGGTCCTTATATAGGACAAAATCCTACAGAGCTCAAAACTGGAAAAAAACATAAGTAACCCTAGAGGGGTTACAATGGATAAATAAGAATTGTAAAAATACATTACTAGCACTCCCCTTCAAGTTGGAGCATATTTATCAATCATGCCTAACTTGGAAACTATCCACGAGAGGTGTTTCTTGGGTAAAGCCTTCGTGAATATATCTGTAACCTGAAGATATGTTGTAATGTGAGGAGTAGTATTCTTTCCCATCTGTACGGTGTCACGAACAAAATGGCAATCAATCTCTATATGCATGGTTCGTTCATGGAACACAGGATTCGTGGCAATGTATGTAGCATATTTGTTGTCACGGTATAGTGGAATGGGAGTGGTGACATCAATACTGAGTTCCTATAGGAATGTTAATATCCACGTAATCTCACAGGTAGCTTGAGTCGTTGCCATGTACTCTGTTTTTGCATTGGATCTGGATACAACAGTATGTATCTCGCTCCTCCAAGTGACAACATTTCTGCCAACCATCATAGCATAGTCTGCGGTGGAGCGACGATCCTCAAGCAAACTTGCATAATCAGCATCAACATAAGCAATAACATTAGTGTAGCCATTAGCAACATAAGAGAGGCCACGTCCTGGGGATTCCTTCAAGTATCGTAGGATAAGGAGGACATCCTTCCAGTGACTGTAGCAAGGTTGCTTCATGTGTTGGCTAGCTATACTCACTGCGTAGGAAATATCTGGTCCGGTAACAGTGAGGTAAAGGCGTTTGTCAACCAGGCTTTTGTATCGAGTAACATCTTCAAAGATAGGATCATAGGATGTGGAGTGTTTCTTCGGATCTGCAGGAATATAAGATGGCTTGCATCCAAGTAATCCGGCTTCAGCAAGGATGTCAAGACAGTACTTCCTTTCTGAGAGATGAAGTCTCTCTGTAGTACGTAGTACTTCTATGCCCGAGAAATAGCGTAGTGGACCAAGATCCTTGGTGACGAACACCTACTGAAGAAAGGCCTTGGTCTCTAGTACCACTTTATCATCATCACATGTGACAACCATATCATTCGCATAAACAACAAGTATAACAGTACCAGTTGACAGTCTTCTGACAAACACAGAGTAGTCAGAGGTTGTTCTCTGAAAGTCAAGAGTGTTGATTTCTGCAGTAAGTTTATTGAACCATGCCCTTGGGCTCTGCTTCATACTATAGATATCCTTGTAAAGTCGACGTACACACTTCCTCTTGACTTCGTAACCATATGTACACCTCCTCCTCGAGATCTCCATATAGGAATGCATTTTCACATCTAGTTGGAAAATAGGCCAGACGTTGTTAGCTGCCACTGAAAGAATAGTTCTTATAGAGCCCATCCGTGCAACAGATGAGAATGTCTCGAAGTAATCCACCCCATATGTCTGTGTAAATCGTTGGCCACAAGACGAGCTTTCTATCTGTCAATGGACCCGTCTTGCGACTGCTTGGTTGTGAAGATCCATCTGCATGCCACAGGCCTAGTCCCCTTGGGACATTGTACCAGATCCCATGTCCCTCTTGAAGTAAGAGCATCCATTTCCTCATTCATGGCATGTCGCCATCTAGAATCCTATAATGCATTATGGCGATCTCTCGGAATGGAAATAGTTATGAGAGCATATGCATATCTTCTGTCAGTGGATGATAAACTAGCAGTAGAAGTGAAATGAAGTATGGGATGAAAAGTGCATTGCCTCGTAGTTCTACGTAGAGCAATGGGAAGCTCATGATAACCGTCCGAGACAACAGTAGATGGGGCACTTGAAGAAGGCGTATTATCCTGCAACAAAGAAACATGTAAAAGGAACGTTTGGTGGAGACATTTGCTTACGCTTATAGACAATGGGTAGAGGTGGAAGATCCAGAGGAATATCTGAACAGACTGAGTGAAGAAACCTATTTTCTCAAAGAAGGTTACATCTGTAAAGATATGATAACGATGTCTAGTAGGATCATAACACCGGTAACCTTTTTGAGTATGAGAGTAACTAAGGAAAACACATTTAATTGCACGAGGAGATAGTTTGTCTGTAGTGTAAAATTATGAACTAAAGCCACACATCCAAAGATTCTCAGAGGTAAAGGAAAGGGGAATCAGTTGGGTATAGTAAAGAGAATGGGGTGAATCCATTTAATGAAGTAAAGGGGTCTCTGTTAATAAGATGGACGACAGTAAGAACCGAATCACCCAAGTAGGTTTTGGGAACTTTTATTTGGGTGAGAAGGGATCAAGCAATATTTAGTAGATGTCTGAGTTTCCTTTCCGCTACCTCATTTTATTGGGAGGTATACAGACAAGAGATTTGATAAATGGTGGCCTGGGATGCAAAAAAATTTGTTAGATCATGTCGGGTAAACTCCAATGCATTATCAGAATGAAAAACTTGCATAACTGTAGAGAAAATATTCTTGACATAATGGAAAAATTCTTAACAATATTATTAATCTTCGAACGCTCTTTTAACAAATAGACCCAAGATGATCAGTTGTAATCATCAACAAAGATGACAAAATACTTATATCCACTCATAGTACGGACTGGACAGGGTCCTCATATATCACAATGGACTAAAGAAAAAGTAACTCATGACGTGGCTCAGTGCGAGCAGGGAAAGACGGTCGATGATGTTTCTCGAACTAATACGCCTCACACTCAAAAGGTTTGAGCGTAGATAGTTTGGGGAACATTAAGGAGATGGCTTTGGCATACGGATGACCAAGGTGAAGATGCCAGAGAAAAGGATATTCGGAGATTGACGCAGCACCAACAAAACTAGAATCAGAGAGGATATCAAGATAATAGAGTTCGTTCTTCTCATGCCCCTACCAAAATCTGTCTCGTCCGGTTGTCTTGAAAATAACAACAGAACTCATCAAAAATAACTCTACATCTAAGCCCAGTGCTTAGCTTTTGTACAGATAAGAGATTAAGAGGAAAAGCAGAAGCCAGAAGCACAGTGAACTCCAATCAGTTGGATTTTAGAGGAAAACTCAACAGTGCCCACAGCAATGACATGCGAATGTGCCCTATTAGCAACCTGAATTGTCTTCACAGAGGAAGACGATTGTGAGAAGGTGAGGCGGCTACCTTCTCCCGTCCTATGGGACGATGTTGTAAAATCAATAATCGATACATGGCTGGATGCAGATGCAGAGTTGGCAATTGTACCAAAGGTAGCAGACAAACTGGCAGTAGGAGTAAAAGTACTTCTGTCACTGGTTGAGGAGTTCTGCAGAAGTTGTCGCAGACGAGCATATTCAAATGTCGTAAAGGGTGTCTGACTATCACCAGAAGGCTAACCGTGTGAGATCTCAGCAGTATCATATGTAGCCTCATACAAAACTGACTCATAGGCATTGTTGGCATTAGGTTGCATGCCAAATTTTGCCTATAGGACTAGGGTCTCTTATATAGAGAGAAAACCCTAGAGAGTACAAAAGAAAAAATAGATAAATACCCCCGAGGGGTTACGGAACCCGAAGGGTTAAGGGTTACGAAATCCAAAAGGTTACGAACATAAATGTAATTATAATAACTTTAACACTCCCCCTCAAGTTGGAGCATATATGTCGATCATGCCCAACTTGGATACTAAGTACATGAGGCGCTTCCTTGGAAGAGCCTTTGTGAAGATGTCTGCAAGTTGAAGTTCGGTGGAGATGTGTGGAGTGTTGATTCGTCCTCCTCGTACTGCATCACGAATGAAATGGCAATCAACTTCAATGTGTTCTGTCTGTGGAAAACTGGATTGGTGGCGATGTACATGGCAGACTTGCTGTCGCAGTATAAGGGTACAGGAGTGGCGACTGACACGCCAAGTTCTGTTAGGAAAGAGGCAAGCCATGTGATCTCATAGGTGACCTAAGCCATTGCCCTTTATTTTGCTTCCACACTGGATCTGGAGACCACTGTCTGCTTCTTGCTTCGTCAAGTGACAAGGTTATCCCCAACAAACATGACGTATCCTGTAGTGGATCGACGGTCCTCATGAGAGATAGCATAGTCAGAATATGTATAGGCGGAGATATTAGTATGCCCATTCACCCCATAGAAGAGTCCACGTCCGGGAGATTCCTTCAAAATCAAAGGATAAAAATAACATTCTGTCAGTGACTGTAAAGAGGCTTCTTCATATGCTGACTGTCTCTACTCACAGCATATGATATATCTGACCTAGTAACAGTGAGATAGAGTAGTTTTCCCACTAAGCTTATGTATTGTGTTGCATCCTCAAAAGCTGGATCAGTAAATATTGAATATTTTCTCACTTCTGCAAGGATGCCAGATGGCTTGCATCCAAGTAGTCATGTCTCAGTCAGAATATCGAGGCAATACTTCCTTTGTGAAAGATGGAGCCCCTTTGTCGTGTGTATTATCTCAATGCCAAGAAAATAACGAAGTTGACCGAGGTCTTTCGTGACAAAGACCTTCTGGAGGAAGGTCTTAGTCTCTTGAATACAGTCTACGTCATCTCCTGTGACAACCATATCATCAACATAGACAACAAGAATGACCGTATCAGTAGATCGTCGTCTAACAAAGACAGAGTAGTTAGATGTTGTCCTTTGAAAATCAAGTGTATTGATCTCCGTAGTGAGTCTGTCAAATCATGCCCTGGGGCTCTGCTTTAGGCCATAAATAGCCTTGTGTAGCCAACATACGTGTCCCCCTCGACTACATACCCCGGAGTTGCATCATGTAGACCTCATCCTCAAGATCATCATAAAGAAAGGCATTCTTCACATCAAGTTGATAAATAATTATTTTGAACGTTATCGGCCCCATTCTGGCAACGGGCGAGAAGGTCTCAAAATAATCAACTCCAAATGTTTGTGTAAAACCTTTGGCAACAAGTCTGGTTTTCAACCTCTCAATAGAACCATCAGGCAATTGTTTGGTCATGAAGGCTCATCGACAAGCCACAAGGTCAACTCCCAGGGGGCACAGCACAAGATCCCACGTGCCCCAGGAGGTAAGTGCATTCATCTCCTCATCTATGGCATGTCGCCAACCATGATCCTGCATTGCACTGAAATGATCTTTTGGAACAGAAATAGCATTCAGAGCATCTGCAAATCTCTTGTGACAACTAGATAAACCATCTATAGAAGTAAAATGTTGCATGGGGTGATATGTACATTGCCTTTTTGCTTGCATAGAGCTATAGCAAGTTCCTCGGGTACATCCGGGGCAGCAATGGTGGAAGCACTCGAAGTGGTCATATCATCCTGCATAAAAGAGACGGGCAAAGGTACAGACATTGGTGTAGAAGGTATAGAGATATGCTAGCGAGTATAGATAATTGGTGAAGGAGAGAGTTCCAGAGGAATGTCACTCACAATCTCTGTGAAATAACTTGTTTGCTCAAAGAAAGTGACATCAGCAGACACATAGTATCGTCGTCCAACAAGATCATAGCAACGATAGCCTTTCTGGGTACGAGAGTACCCAAGAAAGACGCATTTGATGGCACGAGAGGATAATTTGTCAGTTGCATGAAAGTTATGAACAAAGGCAATATAACAAAAAAATCGTAAAGGTATGGGAAAAGAAGACTCGGTAGGGTAAAGTAAGGAAAATGGAGTTGCCCCTTTTAGAACAGACGAAGGAACACGGTTGATGAGATATACTGCAGTAAGTAAGGATAGCATCTCTCCAATAAGGTTTAGGAACACACATTTGACTAAGAAGAGATCTAGCAACATTTAGCAAGTGTCGGAGTTTCCTCTCAGTTATACCATTCTGTTGTGAGGTATATGGACATGATGTTCGGTGAACAGTTCTCTGGGATGCAAAAAAACAGGTCAAGTCATGCTGGGTTAACTCAAGAGCATTATCAGTACGAATGATCTTACCAATGCTAGAAAAGAAGATTTTAACATATTGAAAGAAATTTCTGATAATTTGATTAATCTCCGAACGCTCTTTTAATAGATATACCCAAGAAGATCCACTATAATCATCAACGAAAACTATAAAATAGTGATGACCATTTAATGTGTGGATTGTACAAGGTCCCTAAACATCACAGTGACCAAGATGAAAAGCAGCAGTACTACGAGACTCGGTACGAACAGGAAACGAAGCTCGATGGTGTTTCCCGAACTCACATGCCTCGCACTGAAAGGGCTTCAAAGCAGAGGTTTCAGGAAACATCATGGAGATGGCCTTGGCAGAGAGATGCCCAAGGCATAGATATCATAGGAGCGGATCTTCGGAGATGGATGCAACACCAACAAAATTAGAATCCGAGGGTATATCAAGATAATGTAGGTCGTTCTTCTCATGACCCCCACCAAAAATATGTCTCGACCGAATGTCCTGAAAATAACAACAAGACTCATCAAATATCACGCGACAATGAAGCTCAACACAAAGCTTGTGAACGGATAGCAAGCTAAGAGGAAAGTCAGGAGCACAATGAACCCAGAAAGTTGGAGCTTGGAAGAGAATTCCATAATTCCGACAGTAGTAATCTGTGATTGAGTCCCATTACTTACTCGAACTGACTTCACTGATTGAGTCCCATTCTTGTTTCAACCAGGAAGTCTGTAATGTATTTCCTTTGGGTCATCACCAGATCCTGTGCATTTCTTGCAAATTCCAGCCCCAGAAAATATCTTAGGATACCAAGATCCTTCGTGACAAACTGACGGCCCAAGAATGCTTTGGTCATCTCTATTCACTGAACGTCAAGGCCCTAAATGTTGGCTTCGGTTACCATTTCGGTGACCGACCGAAACGGAATTTCGATGGAATTTCGGTCGAATTTCGATTAAAATTTCGATCATTTCAGACATTTTTTGTACTAAGTCCCTCATATTTCGGTCATTTCGACCATTTCGGTCGAATTTCGATTTCGACTGGATATCGATATTCGACAGAAATTCGATCGAATTTCGCTGAAATTTGAGGCCATGCTGAACGTCATCTCCTGTAACCAGAATATCATCAACATATACTATGACAGCAACTGTACCTCTTGAGGTCTTCTGAATGAACAATGAGTGATCCGCATTTGATCTTTTGAATCCCTATCGTTCAATTAGGTGAGAAAGCTTCTGGAACCACGCCCTTGGATTCTATTTAAGGCCATATATCGCCTTGTGAAGTCTACACACCATGTGAGTCTCCCCCTCAGCAGTAAGCTACGGTGGCTGTTGCATATAGACTTCCTCCTGTAGATCGCCATACAAAAATGCATTCTTGACATCAAGTTGAAAAATGGGCCAGTCACGTACCACAGCAACTGATAGAAGTATGTGAAACGTCGAGTGCCGAGCCACTGGTGAAAATGTATCGAAATAGTCCACGTCATAGGTTTGTGTGAAACCCCTTGCAACAAGTCTTGCCTTGTACCGATCAAGACTGCTATCTACATGGTATTAACTGTGAACACCCATTTGCAACTAACAACAGAAGCGCCAGATGGAGTAGGAACCAGGCTCCATGTGCCACGGGACTGTAAAGCACGCATTTCTTCTTCCTCAGCCAATCTCCAGCAATCAATCTTCATAGCCTCTTGATAGGTCTGTGGTATCTCCACGGAAGAAAGGGTCGTGGCAAACCTCTGAAAATCACCTGTGAGACGGTGAAAAGAAACCTGGGACGCAAAGGGATACGACGCACAAGTCTGCTTCTGCTTTCGAAGAACAATAGGAACATCAAGGTCACCGTCTATTGTACTCAATGGTGTATCCTCCTCCTGTAACGAAGATTGATGCACAGGCACATTATCTAACCCATCATTAGTAATAGCATCTGAACATACCTGAGGCGTGATGAATGTTTGACGTGTAGTCTGAGCAGGGTCTGACCGACGTGTATACAACTTGGGTAATGGCGGAATAGGTTGTTGCGGTAGTGGTGGTGGTGGTGGTGGTGGCGGCGGCGGTGAGACCACAGGAACTGGGTTGGACACAGATGGACTCAGACTAGGAGGTGGAGGAACATAGACGTCATCATCATGGGATGTGGAAGAAGCCAACCTGTCACCTGCAGGGGAGAAGTACATAACGGGCTCAAAAAATGTAACGTCAGCACTGACATAATATTTATTGTCAAGGGGGTCATAAAAGCGATAGCCCTTCTGAGTCCGAGAGTAACCGACGAAGACACACTTGATAGCTCTAGGAGAGAGTTTGTCAAGTCCCGGTGACAAGCGGTAAACAAATGCAACCGTACCAAAGACGCGAGGAGTGAGGGAGAATGTTTCCTTATCAGGAAAGATAACGGAAATAGGAATTTTCTCCCCAAGGACTGACGAAGGCATGCGATTGACTAGATAGCAGGATGTAAGGACAGCATCCCCCCCAAAAGGTTATGGGCGCACAACTCTGGATAAGCAAGGTTCGAGCGATATCAACGAGATGACGATGTTTTCTTTCTGCCACGCCATTCTGTTGGGATGTGTAAGCACGGGTGGTTTAGTGAACAATGCCTTTGGAGGATAGAAAATGGGAGAGAGAACGAGTACAGAATTCCAATGCATTATCCGTACGCACATATTTTGACATTAGAAGAAAAAACATTTTGCACTTCATTGATAAGATTTTTGATAACATCTCTTGCTTCAAATTTATTCTTTGGAAGGAAAACCCAAGAGACACGAGAAAAATTATCAACTACAACTAGGTAGAACCTATGTCCCTGATGATCAGGTACACGACTCGGACCCCAAATATCAATATGAAATAACTCAAGCGGGGAGCTACTGCTCCGACTCTGACGACTAGGGAAGCTAGAACGATGATGCTTCCCCAACTGACAAGCTTCACAATGAAACGATGAATTCGGGGAAACCTGGGGCAACATATGACACATTTCTGGAGCGGAAGATGATCAAAGCGAAGATGTCATGTGTACGGAGAAACTGATCCGGTTGAATGGAAGGAGACGCCGGCATATGAATTCCGGACCAGACGATAAAGACCATTCTGCTCAAAGCCACAGCCAATCACCCTGCCCGTTAGTATGTCCTGAAAAATGAGAGATGATGGGTCAAATATAGCGCGACAGTGCAAATATTTTGTAATCAGACTAATTGATAATAAATTCATGGAAAACTCAGGAGCGTGTATAACATTCTGTAAATGCATGGAGGGTGATAAGGAGATCTCCCCCTGTCCAACAATAGGGGAATGAGTGCCGTCAGCTATAAGTATTGAGCGTCCAGGAGGAATGTCCCTGTAGGACTCAAGTTGATCTCTGTCACAGCAGAGGTGATGGGTAGCTCCAGAATCCATAATCCAATCTGAGAGATCATGGCAAGTTGTAAAGGCAGTAGCACTACATGAGGTACTGGCAGCGGCTGAAGTACTGGCTTATGCTGAAGCTGCAATGTCTGAGGATCCGCTTGGAGACTCCGAGGATGATTGAGGCATAATATCCCGAAGACGCACAACGAGCTCCTCGAACCTGTGATCTGAAGTAGATGCCGACGGTGATGTAACATGCTCGGCTACACGTGCCGAGGCTGGAAACCCATGCTTAGAATAGCATGAGTCCTCTGAGTGTCATGTGCGATGACAAAACGAGCACGTCTGACGAAAACGACCTCCTTGGCCACGAGGTCCACGTCCGCGAAAGGAAGACGAACCACCTCTCCCTCGTGACCCCGCCATCGTCGAAGGGGGTGGAGTAGCGGTACTAGAAGAAACAGAGATACGACTGAGCCTCCGATACACTTCCTCCATAGGAGGAATAGTAGCATCGGCAAGTATCTGAGAGTGGGCTGCCTCGTACTCAGGATCAAGTGCCGTTAGTAATACTCCCACCATGGTAGCGTTACGGAAGGTCTTCTGTTGCTCTGGAGTGGCGGTGAGCGGAATGGTGCTATACAATTTCTCAAACATCACTCGCAGGGATGTGTACAAAGAGTGAAGCAACCGCCCATTCTGCTTCACTGTGAAAATATCATGTTGCAGTTGTAGCATCTTGGTCTCGTTCCGCACCTGTGAATATGTGGCAGCCAAAATATCCCACATCGCCTTGGCGGTGGGTTGATGGAGGACATCATTGGCAATCTCCATCGACAACGTTCCTGATAGCCAAACCTTGGCATAAGAATCATCAGTCTCCCAGGAGGCATAGATCCCAGTCTTCTCTGCCGGCTCATCCTCGGTAAGTATATGTTTCTTACTGTTCGACTTCATGAGACTCATGAACTGCATACCCAGAGTTCGTAGTTTGCCCCGTCCATCTTGACTATCGGCGCTGACCCTTGAACGCGCCTATGGAGGGCATATCAACCTTACTGTCTGACATCCTATCGGAGACGAAGGATTGGAGATCGTATACAAGAACTTGGCATCTACAAAGACTTCATAGGATTTGAGCGCATATGTAGACGTTTATGCACTCAAATCCATGACTTGAAAGAGCTAGCGGATCCAGGATGCAACTTGCAGGTCCCGTGAGGCCAGCGGGGGATCTGCGGGCCCGCAGGGAGGTGCCCTAGGGGCTGGCGGCAGGGATCAGAGTTGCCACTGGGTGATGGAGGCGCCGTCGCTGGGGGTTGCGGTTGTCGGGCTGGCAGCGGTGGGTCGACGGGGGCCGCTAGAGGGCCGCTAGGTCAACAGAGGGCCGCTGGAAGGCCGCTGGATGGTCACTGGAGGGCTGGGTTACGGCGGGAGGGTGGCGGTGCCGCCGAGAGAGAGAGAGAGGAAGGGGAGGGGCGGCGGGATTAGGGTTAGTGTTAGGATTAGGAACGTGGCTCTGATACCATGTTGACACAAATGAGTTAATTGTAATTCCATGGAATCCTAGGCTCTCATATATAGAGAGAACCCAAGGGTAAATTACATAGAGGTCCAAGAGAAAAATAGAAAATGAGAAACGGTACATCATAACATAACATAAACCTCTACAAATCTTGACGTGGATTTATCTGACTCTTAACCCTATAAATACTGTCACATCCCATGGTAGATGATTAACAGTAAAAGAAGTAACATGGCTGCTTGTGTGTGCTATGCCAACATTTATGTGGTCCTTCCATTAGGAAAGGGTTTCAAAGCAAATCCTTATGTCAATGTGTTAGATTTCTTAGTTGTGCTATTTTCACATTAACAACTTTTATGAGATAATTGACAAATATGCAATTTACTTTGTCATTTGTGCATCAGTTTATTATATTGTATGAGAAAAATCCAAAAGTAACAATTATATCTGAAACCAGAAATATAGGTGACTTCATTAAAGATGTACTGGATTTTAAGTTCAAATATACCTCGGATTTGAAAGGAAGATAATCTACAAATCTTGATGCTGTTGAGAGTTGTAGTACTAAATATGCTACAAATAATCACAACTACAAGCAAAAAAACAAAATTTTGATAATCTTTACCTGCGGAAAAATGAAAAAGAGTTCCCGAGGCCGATAGACAAGAGTCATAACTTCATTTATGTTTGGTGCAACTGTTTTCAAAGCAAGATGTTTTAAAACCACTCTTAGAGGTGCCCCAAGTACCACTTCTCTCACAGATGCAATCTTTTCAAACAGAGCAAGCTTTTGTTCTGTGCAAAAAAGGATCAAGAAGTTCAATAGTTTACAAGAAATTGCTAGTAAGAAAGAGTCCCAGACAGAAGCACTGCGTATGTATAATAAGGTTTGAAGTAAGAATGATCGCTAAATGAGTAAATGCATTTAATCAAGATATCAAATGCACTTAACCAAGATGTCCAAGCAACCTGGTAGGAAAACCCTAAAGCTACCCTGCCATTTGAAATGTCAAAAATGTCAAATTCCCGATCCGATTGGCTCTGATGCCATATGGAAAAACACAAACAATAATCGCAAACAAGCGATCACAAGATCACATAAATGTATATGCAAGGGTAAAAATACAGGAGGGGATTTCCTAGTGCACACATGCAGCAATCACTTTCTTCTTTCAAATAAATATTTTGAAGTGGAGAATGCGGACTATTTTTGTGAGAAATTAAACGTGTTATGAATATTGCTAGTCGATCGCATGAGACCTTTTTAATATCATAATGACCTTGGGAAAGAAACTCAGTGAACCTTCATCCGAAGGAAGTTTGGACAAATTTAGCTTTAACGTGATGTCATAACCATCTTTTGGGGGATCAAGCATCTGCACCACTGGACCATAAATAGCCTTCACAGCTTCAACTGCACCCAAAGGAAGAGCACCGAAATAAGCAGCCTCTTGTCCCTGAGCTGGTATCGAGAGTGAGATGAACAAGAATTGCGGCCGCTTTACTGAGAACTGCCATCAAAACCATTAATACAGTGAACGCCTAAACTAGGAGATTTTCTTACCAAGATGCTTAAAAGATTTGTTTTAAGTGATACAATTAGCAAATCATCCCTCCTATTTAATTTTCCATATTTCACCCTTCAGATCAAGAAAATAACCTCTCCAGTATCAAAAGGTAATGGAGACGCCATCCCCTATATTATCTTGAATTTAAATAAGTGTATCGTAATTCAACTATATCATTAGAAATTACGACACACTAAATGCCACTTAGAAATTATATTTATTTGGTGGAAAATTTAGTATTCCCCGCAAAAAAGTTCCATGGTCCATAAGAATTGTTAATACAATCAGTTTGAAAAACAAGAAAAAAGATGCATCGGGTAGAAGGGGACAACTGGTGCATGCAGAGATCAGATAGCCAAATCTTGTAATGATAGTCAGGTATTATATTGGTTAGAAAATAATTGCTAAACTTCAATACCGACACAATGCCCTGCTGACAATGGGATAATGTCCACATTATCTCCAACAATTGGTTTTCTGGATTCCAGAAATCAGACTAAATTAATGGTGGGAAATGAGTTATGACCAGTTGCTGGCATCTAAAGAGTTACCTCACCAATCTTCCCAGAATGAATAGATACCCGCCTCCATGTATTGACTATACATTGCCCTCGTATCCCAGGATTCAAAAAAGCTTTCACACTGACAAACTTTGGAAGATGCCAGTGGGAAAACACACAAAAAGATCAGGCCATAGGAACACAAGGATATGCATGGAAAACCCTTCACTACATAAGGGAAAAACCACTGAAGGATATCTAGCGCATATATACTACTAGGTTTTTCTTCTATACTACTTAATCATCAATTATGTAATGCATGCAATATTTTCTTAGGTAATGAGCTTAACTAATCCAAACCCTTCGCATCTTTCACTTAAGGTTGGCACTTAGGTATTGATCGGTGTAGGTCACATTGATTAGTATTCTGAGTGCATTGTCGTTCCTGACATTGTGTGGACCCTAGGCAAAAAAAAAAGATAGGCCCTTATAAGAATTATAATATAATTTTATACAAATTGCAAACTTCTTATAAAAAGTTCTTAAAATCTTACAAAGACTTACGGATGTTTATGACTGAGGATCATCAAATAATAAATCATATGATCTACAAATCATAAAAAACAATTTCTACGAGCATTTAGAGATGCAAAATCGTTAATAATAGCATACACGTCGATATTTTCTAATAAATCTTTCTCAATTGATAATGTTGCCAAACCATTCAGTATTTCTTGCGACATTGATGATCTCAAGTGGGTTTTTTATCAAGCTTAGCTTTGAAAACATTCTTTCAGTTGATTCGATAGTCATAGGCATGATTAAAAAAATTATGTATGCAATGAAAACATTCGGATAACAATCCGCATACTTTATAAACTTAAGAATTTCAATAGCAGGCATTGACTCATTTGGTAAAGTCATTTGCGATACTTTTAACTCAGAACAAAATTTATTGAAATCAATATCACGTGAATCATCGTGAGAAAATTTGGAGTGAAAATCAGCACAACATTCTCATAACTCTTTATCTTCCAATGCCTTCGTGATCACAATTCAGCAAACTTAGTAGAGCCCTCGATCATAATCCGCGAAAGAACAGCTTCAAATAAGACCTTATGACATACGCCCACCTCACTTCTATTAAAGTAGAATCAAATAGTTGTTCTTAAATGTTGAAACTTAAAAATCCATGATAAGAAAAAAGACAATGCCCCAAAATCCTGCGATCAAGGTCAATGTTTGTTGTGCTACAATGTCGGCCAAAGTTCAGATATTGTAGACAAAGTATTTATGTCCTAAATTAAATATCCACATATCGATATGTCCCTCTTGGAAGAAATTTCTCGTTCTTCCCCAAGAAATTTCTCGTTCTTCCCCTCTCCGAAATCCTACAAAGAGTAATAGCAATACTTTGACTTTGAGGTAGGTATTATACGAGAAGTTGCAAATGAAGATATAAGGAAAATTTCACATCTAACGATTTCTCCATTTTCGAATCATGAAAATATGAGATGAAAATTAATTCTTGTATGCATTATAAATTATAATGATTATCTATAAAATTAAACTTCATAAAATTTATTTAAAAGTAATAAGAAGTTATAAGTGGAAAGTATCAAATGATTTGTTTTTTATCAACATGTTCACCATTTTTTTAACCTTAAACTCCAATGAAAAATACAATATATATTAAGTTATTAATCATGTGATGCTCTTGGCATTCAATGAAACTTGAAGCACATTAAAAGGCTTCACACTTGATAAAAAAACTTCTACAAATTACCAACAAGCCAAACCGAGACAACGACAAAGCTAATGAGAAAATGACTTGATAGACATTGTACCATCGATGTTCGATAGCTCGACGAGACTGCACTGCAAGTGCCGAAGTCTGAAGATGACATGTGATTCATGAGAGGGGGCTAGAAGGGTTTACTAGGTTGGAGTCTGATCGTCGAACGTCGATTACAATGATGGGGTGGATTGGGGACTCGAAGCTTGGTTTGGTCCGTTTTGGAATTGGAGTTTTGAAGATGAGAGAGAGGATTTGATTATTTAAATTGGGAATGGCCCGAACAGGGAATGTCATTATCATTGAGATAATATGGAAAGAGAACCGTCATTTCTTTATTGGGAATTTGTGACTGGGAAAATGGATTTAGAGTATGGGTCTAAAAATTGGCCCATAATGTTGAGTGGCCCCGAGTCGTTGCACCTCGAAACAACCCTCAGGGTCGGGCCTGCACTGAACATGTTCATGTTTATTTAGCATTCATTCCATAATAGCTTCAAAAATGTCCATTCATTACTAAACGAACTAAACATAAACTTCAAATATTAGTTCAATAAGCTTAACAAACCGACTATAAACTTAGCATACATTCGTTCAATAAAGATTCAAGTTCAAATAGACTTTATATATATGTACATATAAATCTTTTTAGAATATATGAAACCAATCTATATATATATATGTATGTATGCATGTATGTTTGTATATGTATATGTATACATGTATATGTATACACAGATTTTTCAGGATAAATGTAGGGGTCTTTAATCCATTTCAATATCAACCATTTTCTATTTTCATACTGATTATCGAACTATAGAACTTTATTATCGAACTACAGTTTTGAACTTATTCATCTTAACAAGTTTGACCTTAAGTCAAGTGATTAAAGAACTACTATCGAATCGAACTTGAACGTTCGTTTTCCAAAGGAAATCGAATATATACTTCGGAATATATATCGAACCGAACTCAGACTTTCGAAATTTTAAATCAGTATCATTTGTTCGATGCATTACTGTTTACACCCACTTGCATCCCACAACATATGCTCCCGCAGGAGCTATAACAATGCTACATATATTACATGATTGTAACGTGGCCATCTTCTCCTCCATGGCAAGAGTCGCAAGATGTCGTTGATTGTCATGTATCGCCTCCTGATATGTCTTTGATATCTCCACGGCTGACAATCCTACGGTCCTACCACAAACCTCCCGAAATCATCTGAAAATTGGCCCAAAGAAACATGGGATGCAAGAGGATATGTAGCACAAGTACATCTCTGCTTTCGCAAAGCAATGGGCAAATCAAGATCACCCGCATCCTCACCAACCTGTAAACCATACTCCTGAGAGGGTACCTACGCATCTTATAAAGAATCTTGTTGTATGGACAAATCACTAGTGCCATCAGAAGAAACAATGTGCTCACTACATACATGGGGCGTACTGGATGATGGGGAAGGCCCATGAATAGAGGGAATTGTATGAGGCCTGCAAACATAGAAATACGGTAACAGATAGGCCAACGTACTGGGTGTTAGTGCAGAGGTAGGCATAAGAGTAGGTGTAGGTACTTAAGGTGGCAAAGGTGGTGGTGGAAGTAGTAGGGGTGGTGTATGGTGTAGCCATAGGAGAAGGAGGCACATATACATCCTCTCCAGAGTCAGACTGAGTTGACCTGACACCTGTAGGAGAGAAATACATAATAGAGTCAAAGAAGATGACATTAACACTAACATAGTTGTTGAGATATTTGTATCTCATTGTATTTATTTCTTATTTCTATTTCTTTCATGTGTCTCTGATGTAATTTACCCAAGGTTTTTCTCTTATATACGAGAGCCCTAGGTCTCTATAATGCAAAGCCATTCTATTTTTCCAACAAGGTATCGGAGCAACGGTCCTAGATCAGGGTTCTTATATCTCACCAAAATCCTAATCCTACCCCCTACCCCACCCCACCCCCATCAGCCGCTACTCCGGCCCTCCACCCAGTCGGTCGCCTCCAGCTGCAGCAGCCTCCTTGCGGCCCACCCTCCACCGCTGTCGCAGGCCGCTGCCTGCTGTCATTCAAGCCGCCGCCTGTTGCCGCCTGCAGCCAGTCGTCGCTCTTCCGGGTTGCGGGTTACCGCCCCACCTCCAGTCGGCTACTTCCCCATCTTCTATGGGATGCCCCACCTCCATCGACCTGCAGTTCGACCACTATTGCAGTCGGATATGGTCTGATTTCCACCGGGAATTGTGATTTCGGACACATAAATCGCGTTTTTCGGTCCTAGACAACAGGGATTGAAGACGATGGTTGTTTGAGTCTACACGTACAACCACTCCTCCATGTGATTGTGTAGACTCGCTCACTCCCCAGTTTTGTTCTGAATTTCCGGCATTTTTTATCATGACAGAGAACAAAGGTGACGTATTTTTGTCATCCAGTGCCTTCAAGGGTCCGGTTACCATCGTAAAGATGGATGTGACCAACTACGATTTGCGGTCCATGCAATGTCATAACAAGGAGCACATTTTGATTGATTCCGGGCAGACGGGCAAGACTGTGGCTAATGCTTCTTGGAAGCAAGATGATGCCTATGCACAAATTTGGCTCTCCGGGACGCTCACCACGGAGGTTGCCGACAACATCATCAATCAATCCACAACCAAGGCTATGTGTGACATCTTAGCAAACACATATAGGCAAATCAAGAATGAGAGTAAGATCATACAGTTGCAGTATGACATATTTTCGACCAAGCATAATGGTCAACCCCTTCATGCCCACTTCTCGCATCTTCGAGGCATGTTTGAGTGACTTCATAGCTTTATGCCCATTACTACCAGCATTGAGCAGCAACAGGCATACTGGAATGCCACTATGACAGGGGTCTTTCTGTCATCCCTTGACTCTGAGTACGATGCAGCACGTACTCAACTGCTTGCTGGAGAGATGATACCACCAATGGAGGAGGTCTACAAGAGGCTGAGCAGAATTACTACTTCATCGACTACCATGGCCCAAACTCCCTCTGCAATGGCAGCTTCTTGCGGCAGAGGGGGTACTTCACAATTTTGCGGGCTAGGATCTCGTGGTCGAGGAGGAGGACGTCAGCGTGACCCATGCTCACACTGCCACCGTCCAGGTCATTCGGAGAAGACATGCTATCCGAAGCATGGTATCATGCGTATGTCCGTATAGCTGAGCAAACAGAGCCTACTCCAGCTCTATCTCATGATGCGAGGCTTGACGATATTGTCTCTAGATTGAGAGAGATGATGAATACACCGACCACTCTAGTTGTAGGATCTTCAGACGTCGGAGCTGTTGCCAGAGCTTCTACAAGTTCGTCAGGTAGTGGTTATGCACTTACCAGTTGTAGCAGTTCAGATTGGAGTGAATGGATCATGAATTCCGGAGCATTTCATCATATGTGTGGAGATCGAGCTTAGTTTAGTTCTTACATATCTATCCCTCATGATAGATCAATGGTGATTGCAAATGGGGTTCATCTACCCATTGTTGGTCAGAGGGAGATTGTCCTAACCCCCTCGGTACGCCTGCAGAATGTCTTACGTGCTCCAGCATTTCATATGAATCTTTTGTCTATTAGTCATATTACAAAAGATTTACATTGTCGTGTCATATTTGACCCATCTTCTCTTGTATTTCAGGACATACGAGAATGGTAATTGGATGTGGCTGTAAGTATAGAGGACTTTACATATTGGTCCAACCTCCGTGTGCTGGTGTTGCTACCATTCCTTTTGGATCAGTTTCTCTTTTCATGCGGCATCTTTGCTTTGGACACCTTCCTCTGCAAAAGTTGTGTCATGTTCTCCCTTAGATATCTACTCGTACCACCTTAGAGTATGAGGCATATTAGCTTGGGAAGCACCATCGGTCTTCTTTTCCGAGTTGCTAGAGTCGTCACAGTTGTCAGTCGTTTGAGTTATTTCATTTTGACATCTAGAGTCCTAGTTGTGTTACCGATCATCAGGGATATCGGATCTATATGGTTGTTGTGGATGATTTTTCTAGATTATCTAGGGCTTTCTTGTTAACTCAGCCATGGCCGGTCCCAAGCATGGCTAAATGAGGAGGTAGCCAGCAGCTAGTGTAAAATAGTCAGAGACAACTTCTTAAATAGTATTTTTAAAATACTATTTAGGAAGTTGCCTCATGACAGTCGGATCTTTTTCACCATGGAGTTAAGCAAGCATTTAGATTTCATCAGGGCGTTCCCTACTTGCGACGCATTGCATCGCCAGAATGCAATGAAAAATTAGCAAGGGTCGTTACATCGCAACATGGATGTAGTTCAAAATTTGCAAGGGTTTTCGCATGAGGAACGCATGCGAGTAAATAAGCTAGTTCCGTTGCATCACCGCTCGGATACAGTCCAAAATTTGCAAGGGTTCTCGCATGATGGACGCATGCGAGAAAAGAAGTTAGTCCAAAAGAGGTTGTAAAGGAAGTTGCGGATTAGTAGTTGGAATATTGGCACTTTAACTGAAAATTTGATGGAGATAGTGGATACAATAGAAAGAAGGAAGATTCATATATTATTCCTTCAAGAGACTAAATGGTTTGGAGAGAAAGCAAGGGAGATCGAGAAGACATGCTTTAAACATTGGTATTCAGGTAAAGATAAGGACAGAAACGGTGTTGGAGTGGTTGTTCATAAGGATTTGAAGGATTGTGTGGTTGAGGTGTAACGATTCGGGGACCGGATTGTTTTGCTAAAATTGGTACTTGAGGAAGAAATTCTAATTATCATCTCAGTTTATGCACTGCAAATTGGTTTAGATGAAAGAATTAAACAAGCTTTTTGGGAGGATCTCGATAAGATTTTGCAAGGAATCCCACAAAGAGAGATGATTTACATAGGTAGAGATCTTAATGGACATGTGGGAAAGGATGCTTCAAGGTATGCCAATGTCATGGAATCCATGGTTTCGGGGATAGAAATGAAGAAGGAAAAGTCATTCTGAATTTTGTAACGGCATATGATCTTTTCATAGCAAATACTCTCTTCAAGAAGAGGGACGAGCATTTAATTACTTATAAGAGTAACCCGACTAGAACACAGATAGATTACTGTGTTGAGGAGAAGAGATCGGTTGTGTTGTAAAGACTGCAAAGTAATCTCGAGAGAGAGTTTGGCAACCCAGCATCTCTTGTTAGTCATGGATGTGCAAATAAAAGGGCGGGTAAAGAAAAAGAGTGTTCCCAAGAGCACTAAAACTAGATGGTGGAATATTCAACTGAAACAATCGAGCTTCAGGGAGAAGATTTTAGAAGACTTATCTTGGGATTATAACAGAAGTGGAAACGAGATGTGGGAGGCTGTAGCATCTTGTATCCGAAAGGTGGCCAAAGAGATGCTAGGCGAGTCAAAGGGAGGAGCTCCAGGTCAAAAGGAGGCTAGGTGGTGGAGTGAAGGGGTGCAAGAGAAGCTAAAAATTAAAAGAGATGCTTTAAAGCTATGTCTAAGGATAGAAAAGAGGAAACTATCACAAACTACAAAATAGCAAAGAAGGAAGCAAAGAAAGCTGTAAGCGAAGTTAAGTCAAAAGCTTATGAAATTTTGTACAAAAATCTCGACTCTAAGGAGGACCAGAAGGATATATTCAGGTTGGCCAAAGCAAGAGAAAGAAAGACCAAAGACCTTTCTCAAGTGAGATGCATTAAGGATGAGAAAGGTCACGTGTTTGTTACTCATAAGGATATAAAGACTAGATCAAGGCTTTAAATCTCGATTTCGATTTCGTTTCGAGATGGTGAAAAAACAAAACAATTTCAAAATTCCGACAAAATTTCTCCACTTTCGGCCGAAATCAGCCTCGATTTGTGAAGGAAGGGTATATATCGATATTTTGATTTCGGTTTCGGTTGGGTGTCGAAACCGAAATTTCGCCGAAATTTCACGAAATTTGAAACCCTGGACTAGATGGAAGCAGTATTTCTATAAACTTTTCATTGGGGAAGGAAATAGAGAGATCACTTTGGGTGATCTAGCTAGTAGTGAAAGTTACTTGAATTGTGCAAGCTATAGATGAATACAAAGAAAGGAAGTAGAGGAGGTTTTGAAGGTTATGAGATCAGGGAAAGATGTGGGATCGGATGACATCCCTGTAAAAGTACGGAGAGTTTTTAGGTGAGTGTGGTTTGACTTGGCTTACGAATTTATTCGATGTTATTTAGCGAAGAAAGAAAATACCTGAAGATTGGAGGAGGAGTATCGTGGTGCCTCTTTATAAGAAAAAAGGAGACATTCAAATTTGTTCAAATTACAGAGGTATCAAGATGATTCACATTATGAAAATTTGGGAACATGTGATCGAAAAAAGGTTGAGGCAAGTTTTCAATGTAAAAGAAAATCAATTCAGATTCATGCCAGGTCGTCTAACTATTGAAACCATCCATTTGTTGAGGAGAACAATGGAGATTTATAGAGCTAAAAGGAAGAACCTCCATATGTTATTTATTGATTTGGAAAAGGCTTATGATTCTGTCTCACTGGAGATATTCTGAAGAGTTTTGGAGAAGAGACAAGTACATGTCCTATTCATTAACCTCATAAAGGATATGTATGATAAGAATTTATCTTATGTAAGTATCCAGTCTGGGAAGACTAACTATTTTGACATCAACATTGATTTATATCAAGGTTCATTTTTTAGTCCATTTCTTCTTACTTTGATTATGGACGAGTTGAAAAGTCACATTTAGGATGAGATACTTTGGTGTACGTTATTTGCTGATGATATAGTGTTGATTGATGAGACTAGAGATGGAGTAAATGAGCAGCTCGAGGTCTGGAGACATGCATTGAAGACTAAAGAATTTCATATAAGTATGGCTAAGACTGATTATATGGAGTGTACCTTTAATGGAAGCAATGGTAAAGGAATCGAGATGAAGATTGGTGACGATAACATTTGGAAGAGAGATTCTTTTAGATACCTGGGATCTATTTTGCAACATGATGAGGAAATTGATGGAGATGTTACTAATAGAATAAATGCAGGCTGGTTAAAGTGGAGAGAAGCCTCTGTTGTTCTCTATGATAAGAAAATTTCTTTAAAAATCAAATGAAAGTTTTACAAAGCAGCTGTGAGACATGTTATGCTCTATGGATCTGAATGTTGGCATGTGAACCATAGACATGTGCAAAGAATGGTTGTAGCAGAAATGAAAATGATAAGGTAGATGTGTGGACACACAAGTAAAGATCAGATTCGAAATGATGCAATCAAAAAGAAAGGAGGCGTAGCTCCTATCGTGGATAAGATGCGAGAAAACCGCTTAAGATTGTTTGGTCATTTGCAAAAAAGGTCAGCTGATACACATGTTAGGAGATGTGAGTTTTGGGATGTTGAGCCAACCAAGAGAGGGCAAGGACAACCCAAGAAGTGTTGGAATGAGACTATACGAAGGGATCTTAATTTTTTGGATATAAGCCCGAGATTGACCCAAGATCGATCTGAATAGAGGCAAAGAATCCATGTAGCCGACCCTACTTAATTGTGGGTAAAGGCTTTGTTGTTGTATATTGGGTTTTCTTGTTAAAGAATAAGTCTGAAGCTGGTTCAGTCATTAAATCGTTTCTTATTCAAATTAAGAATGTTTTTCTGCTAATGTGAAGTTTATTCGCACTGACAATGCCTTAGAATTTTCCACATTATAGTTTTCTGACTTTCTCATATCTCTTGGTATGGTTCGTCAGACTTCATGTGCTCACACTTCGTGGCAGAATGGTGTTGTTGAACGCAAACACCGTCATCTTCTTGATGTCATGAGGACTCTTTTGATTCAGAGTTGAGCTCCTCATTATTTTTTGGGTGATGCGGTTCTCACTGCATGTTATTTAGTGAACCGCATGCCTTCCACGGTCCTCGGAGAAAAGGTTTCTTTCTTGAATACGTTTCCCGAGAAGGACATGTTATTCTTACTCCCAGGATTTTTAGGTATGTGGCCTTTGTCCATAATTTTACTCCTAGTCGTGACAAGCTCTCTCCAAGAGCTGTCAAATGCGAGCTCGTTGGTTATTCTCGTACACAAAAAGGGTATAGATATTTTAATCCTATAGGGAGAAAGTATTATGTGAATGTTGATGTCACATTTTTTGAATTTGTTATGTATTTTTCTCCTACAGTTGACAGGTTGACTAACTCCGACTCTGGAGAGGATGTTTTTGTTCCACCACCTTTGTTATCTCCACCAACACTACCTCATGTTGAGTCACAGTCATCTCCACCACCACCTCGTCCACCACCTCCACCTTCGTCTACCCTAGCACAATTCCTGCCACGTTTTTACATTTGCAGGTCCTTTACTCGCCCCTCTGCTCATGTGTCTTCCCCATCATCCAGCATGCCTCAGGTATGTATTGAATACATTGTTTCTACTGATGGCACTGGTGTTATGTTTGTATCATAGGATACTATATAGGAGGAGTTCATAACAGAGAACAAAGAGGCCGATGATCTTGATGTACATATTGTCTTGAGGAAGTCGCGTCATAACTGTGCCACTTATCCTCTAACTGCTCATGTTTCCTTGAATCATCTTTCAGAAGAGTATGGGAGGTTTATCATGGGACTCTCGGATGTCACTATACCACGAACATAACAGGAGGTCGTAAAGGATAGTAGCTGGCGTCTTGCCATGGAGGATGAGATGGTCGCTTTGCACTCTCGTGGTACTTGGAGTATTGTTTCTGCTCCTCCACATGCCTCTGTTGTAGGGCGGAAATGGATTTTTACAGTGAAGCATCGAGCAGATGGCAGTGTGGATCACTACAAGGCAAAGCTTGTAGCATGAGGGTTTACCTGGAAATATAGGGTGGACTATCAGGGTATCTTCTCACCTGTGGCCAGACATTCGACATTGTGCATTCTTCTATCGGTTGTTGTGTCTCGGGATTAGACTCTTTACCAACTTGATGTGAAAAATGTGTTTATATATGGAGATCTACAGGAGGAGGTATATATGCAGCAGCAACAGGGCTTGCTGCTAAGGGGGAGTCTCAGAAGGTGTGTAGACTCCACAAGGCGATTTACGACCTGAAGCAGAATCCAAGAGCTTGGTACCATAAGCTATCAGAGTTGATAGAGAACCAGGGGTTTTTGCGGGCCACTGCAGATCATTCGATATTTGTCCAGAGGATTCAGAATGTACGGTTGTTGTTCTGGTTTATGTTAATGATATTATTGTCACGGGTGATGATGATCAGGGCATTCAGGCTGCCAAGGAGTTCCTAGGTCAGCAATTTGTGACTAAGGATCTTAGGTCTTCGTTACTTACTTGGATTAGAGTTCGCCAGGAACCAGCGTGGTTTTGTGATGACCCAGAGCAAGTTTGTGACTGATCTTCTACTTGAGACAGGGATGACAAGGTGCAAGCCTGCTACTACCCCTATGAATCCGAGCATGAGATTATATGACGAAAACACTGAGGAGGTAGACAAGAGGAGATACAGGGAGCTTGTTGCAAGCTTCTGTATGCTATTATCAACAGGCCAGACAAATCCTTTGTTGTAAGCAAGGTGAGCCAGTTCATGAAGCAGCTCAGGAAGGTTCATATGGATGCTATCTATATAATTTTGAGATATTTGAAGTCGTCACTAGGTACTGATCTTATATTCAACAGAGGTACATCTCTTGAGGTGACAGCTTATGCAGATGCAGATTATGGGGGATGCCCTCGAGACAGGAAGTCTACTTCTGGCTTTGTCCGTTGGGAGCTCACTCTTGTCATGGAAAAGCAAGAAACAGACAGTGGTTGCTAGATCTAGTGCAGAGTCTGTGTATAGAGCCATGGCTCATGGGAGCATAGAGATGATA
Organism: Ottelia alismoides; assembly: GCA_037367405.1. Classification (NCBI taxonomy): domain Eukaryota; kingdom Viridiplantae; phylum Streptophyta; class Magnoliopsida; order Alismatales; family Hydrocharitaceae; genus Ottelia; species Ottelia alismoides. Next base: position 367,930 of record JAZKJV010005587.1, on the reverse strand, counting down.
TGGATTAGATCGGTTTTGAATGATCTTGCAGTTGAGGTACCTCTTCCCATGTAGCTTCTATGTAACAATTAAACAGCTCGTTTTATTGCCAATAATCCTCCATTTCATAAATGGACTAAGCATATAAAGGTGGATCGCCACTACACCAGAGACATGATCCAAAAGGGTCCCATATCCACCTCCCATGTTTCTACTGGAGATCAGACGGCTGATATATTCACAAAAGCCCTTGTTAGAAATCCATTTCAAAGATGTTGTTCCAAGCTGAGCATGATAGACATATATGCTCCAGCTTGAGGGAAGTGTTGAGATATTTTTATCTCATTTTATTATTTGTTATTTTTATTTCTTTCGTGTGTCTCTGATGTAATTAACCCAAGGTTTTACTCTTATATAAGAGAGCCTTAGGGTCTCTATAATGCTAAGTCATTCTATTTTTCCAACAATAATACTTCCTTCAAACTGGATCATACAACAATACCCTTTTGGGTACGAGAGTAGCTTTCAAAGACACTCTTGACAGCTCTAGGAGAATGCTAGTCATGACTAGACGTCAGATGGTGAACAAAGGCAATAGAGCCAAACACATGAGGTGTAAGGGAGAATAGATGCTTCTCAAAAAACTCAATCGAGAAAAGAACCTTCTCTCCTAGGATTGAAGATGGCATGTGATAAGTAGCAAGCAGTGAGGACCGCATCACCTCAAAAAGAGTGAGGAGCATGACTCTAAATCAAAAGTGTCCTTATCACATCAAGTAAATGACGGTGTTTGCATTTGATAATTGATAATACGATTCTACTAAGAAGTATAAGCACATAAGGTCCGGTGTAAGATGTCAAGAGACCTGAAGAACTCAGATAGCTATAATGTACAAAACTCTAAGGCATTCTTACAGCAAATAAACTCCACACTAGCAGAATAAATATTCTTTATTGCATTAATAAAAGATTTAATGACAGACCTTCATACTTTTTTTCAATTAGAAAAAATCAAGAAAGTGTAGAATAATCATCCACGGCAACAAGATAAAAAATGATATCCATGGTGATCATCAATACAACTGGGACCCCAAATATCTAAATGAATAAGCCCAATAAATGATTACTGCTATGACTATGACGACCAAAGAAAGAAGAGCGCGGTGATGCTTCCCAAGCTGGCAAGCCTCACACTGGAAGGAAGAGCGCGTGGAAATCTGTGAAGAACATGACACAACTTATGTAGAGGAAGGTGGTCAAAACGAAGATGCCACAAGTACGGTGAGATTGATCCAGTAGGAACTATATAGGTACCATCACTGGGAGACTGGACCAATTTGTAGAGCCCTTGTTGCTCGCAGTCACATCCAATCACCTGGTCGTGAGTATATCTTGAAATACAAGAGAAGAGGGGTCAAAATGGCACAACAATGCATCATTTGTGATCTGACTAATAGAAAGCAAATTCATCTGAAATCATGTGCATATAAAACACACTGCATATGAGTGGATGGCGTCAAATGCACTTCCCACTGTCTTATAATGGGCAAATAAACCATGTTCGCAATGACGACCCATCTACCAGGGGTATAGATTTGTATGAAGTGAATTGTGCTCTATCTCACACAGATAATGAGAAGCACTAGAGTCCATATCTGCCCTGCTACAACTAGTAAAAGCATAGGCTATACCTGAGGAGCTCGAAGAGGCTCTTGTAGAGATAGTTTCTAGTATTATCATATGTTTATGTACCCTGTTTCTATTTCTTTCTTTTATTTAGGCATCCATGTAATTTACCCGTAAGGCCTCTCCCTATATAAGAGAGCCTAGGGTTTTCCTACGAATCATAACAGAGACTCCCTTTCGTCTAACATGGTATCAGAGCCACCATAGGGCTCTTCTCCCTACCCCCCACCCGCCGCCCCCACCTTCTCTCCTCCATCCCGGCGGCTTCCAGCCGCTCTCGGCCCCACCAACCGCTGCCTGCGGCCCCACCAGCAGCCCTAGCCGCTGCCTGCGGCCCCACCAGCCGCCCGAGGGGCCCCACCAGCCCCTGCCTGCCGCCCTTGCGGCACCGCCGGCTGCCCTAGCAGCCCAGCCAGCCGCTGTCTGTCGCCCCAGCGGCAGCCAGCACACCTCGCGGCACCCGCACGCCGCCCCTACAGCCCCAGCGGCGCCCCCTGCCGCTCCCACAGCCCCAGCGGCAACCCCATCAGCCGCAGTAGGGGTTCCGTGGCCTCCACCAGCACTTAGGCGTCGCTCTCGAGGCCTTTCAAGGGTTGTTTTGCTTCCTTGGAAGCGTGCCCTAGACCCTTCTTCCTCGGCTTTATGGATTTGAGTGCGTAAAGGTCTACACACGTACTCAAATCCGATGCAGTTGGTGTAGACATTCATCACATTGTCTATTCGCCCTTCGTCTTCTTCCAGCAGCAGTATGTCAGAATCGAAAGTCGATTTGCCCTCCACCGGCGTATTCAAAGGTCCGGCGTCGATAGTGAAGATGGGCGGGTCTAATTATGAGTTATGGGCCATGCAGTTCATGAGCCTCATGAAATCAAACGGTAAGAAACACATTCTTACCGAGGATGAGCCTGCGGAGAAGACAGGGATCTATGCCTCATGGGAGGCCGATGATGCTTATGCAAAGGTATGGTTATCGGGTACGTTGACGATGGAGATAGCGAATGATGTCCTCCATCAGCCCACTGCTAAGGCGATGTGGGACATTCTTGCTACTACATATTCGCAGGTGCGAAATGAGACAAAGATGTTGCAGCTTCAGCATGACATCTTTACGATGAAGCAGGCCGGCCGACCTCTACACTCTCTATACACATCCCTAAGAGGGATGTTTGAGAAGCTCTACAGTACCATCCCTCTGACTGCTACTCCAGAGCAGCAGAAGACGTTCCGGAACGCCACCATGGTGGGTGTTCTACTTGCTGCCCTCGATCCTGAGTATGATGCTGCACGGTCACAGATCTTAGCAGATGCAGTCATTCCTCCAGTGGAGGATGTATACAGGAGGCTCAGCCGTATCCCAGTTTCCTCCAGCTCTTCTACTCCACCCCCATCTGCGATGGCAGCTTCGCGTGGGAGAGGTGGACCATCCTCTTGGCGTGGCCGTGGACGTGGTCGTGGCTCTCAGGGAAGAGGCGGTCCAGTGGAGGATGCTGCACGGTCGAATCACCAGGGGATTTACACAGACATATGGTGTTGATTATATGGATACATTCTCTCCAGTGGCGAGGCACTCGACTCTGCGTATCCTCCTGTCTGTTGCAGTAGTTCGTGATTGGAGCATTTATCAGCTGGATATCAAGAATGCATTTCTGTACGGGGACTTACAGGAGGAAGTCTACATGCAGCAGCCATCCGGGTTTACTGCTGAGGGGGAGAAGCATATGGTATGTAGACTTCACAAGGCCATATATGGACTGAAACAGAGTCCACGAGCATGGTTCCAGAAACTGTCCAACCTAATTGAGCACCAGGGATTCAAGAGGTCCAATGCTGACCATTCGTTGTTTGTCCAGAAGTCCGCGGCAGGTACGGTTGTCATAATGGTCTATGTGGATGATATTCTTGTTACAGGAGATGATATTCAGGGCATAGCAAGGGCGAAGGCATTCCTAGGTCGTCAGTTTGTTACAAAGGATCTTGGAACCCTAAGATATTTTCTGGGGTTGGAATTTGCAAGGAATGCACATGGTCTGGTGATGACACAACGGAAGTACATTACAGACTTCCTGGTTGAGACTGGTATGGATGGGTGCAAACCATCAAGCATCCCCATGGACCCCAGCATGAAGCTATATGATGATGATACTGATGAAGTGGATAAGAGGAGATATAGAGAGATAGTGGGAAAACTCCTCTACATTACTATAACCCGTCCAGACATTGCATTTGCAGTTAGCCGGGTGAGTCAGTTATGGAGCAGCCCAGACAGGTACACATGGATGCTATACACATGATACTGAGGTATCTGAAATCTACTCCAGGATTAGGGCTACTATTCAGAAAGAGTGCAGATTTATCCATCTCAGCGTGTGCAGACGCAGATTATGCAGGATGCCCTAAAGACAGAAAATCAACCTCAGGGTTTGCAGTGTTCGTTGGAGGCTCTCTGGTGTCTTGGAAGAGCAAGAAACAAACGGTGGTGGCAAGATCCAGTGCGGAATCCGAATACAGGGCAATGGCCCAAGCCAGCACAGAAATGATGTGGGTTCGCTCCGTATTAGAAGATCTACATGTAGCTGTATCTCTACCTATGAAGCTTCAGTGTGACAACCAGGCAGCATTGTTTATCGCCAATAATCCAGCCTTCCATGAGAGGACCAAGCATATTGAAGTTGACTGCCATTACACCAGGGACCTGATCCAGAGAGGATTGATATCCACGGCCCATGTCAGCTCAGGAGATCAGACTGCCGATGTATTCACCAAGCCTTTGCTCAGAGGACCTTTCCAGAGATGTTCATCCAAGCTGAGCATGATCAACATCTATGCTCCACCTTGAGGGGGAGTGTAGAGATAGTTTCTAGTATTATCATATGTTTATGTACCCTGTTTCTATTTCTTTCTTTTATTTAAGCATCCATGTAATTTACCCGTAAGGCCTCTCCCTATATAAGAGAGCCTAGGGTTTTCCTACGAATCATAACAGAGACTCCCTTTCGTCTAACAGCTCTAATGACGGTTGTAACATCTGGGATACCTGTAGTGGTGTCAGCAGCAGGAGTCATTATCTTCCTCAGGCAAAAGACAATATCATCAAAGCGTGAATTTGTGTAAGGAGCCGAACTGTCAGAAGGTTCAATCTGCTAGGCCATGCGAGCATATGCGGGGTAAAAAATGATTCCGACAGCATGTATCCTCAAAATGACCTGGGAGATGGCAATAGGTGCAAGGGCCACACTGAGGTCCACCTCCTCTGCCGCAAGGACCATGCCCTTAAATTGCGTAGAACCTCCCCTGCCACGAGATGCAACCATCGTTGAGGAGGCCTATGTGGTGGCATGTGGTGAGACAAGTAAAATGTTGAGGCAATTGTAGGCCTCCTCCATGGGAGGTATAGTAAAGTCTATAAGAAGCCGTGCGCGTGCTGCCTTGTACTCCAGATCCAGAGTCGCTTAGAAAACTCTAACCATCACGGAGTTCCTATATACCATTTGTCGCTCAGTAGATGTGGTAACAGGCATGAAGCTGTGAAGCTTCTCAAACATGCCACAAAGCGAAGAGTAGAATGTATGCAGATGACAACCATTCTGCTTGATCGTGTAGATATCGAACTCAACTGAAGTATCTTGACGTTGTTCTTTGTTTGGGTATACATGACTGCCAGAATATCCCGCATCGTCTCGACGGTGGGCTCGTTCAGTGTCATTGGCAATCTCTGTGGTAAGAGTACCAGAGAGCCAAGGCGTATGCGTCATCTTGCTTTCAAGAAAGCATTCTCCACAGTATTATCCATCGGTTCTGGCTTTGTTGGAATGTACTTCTCATTATTGCATTGCATAAGGGTCAAGAAGTGCATGGACCGCAACTCATAGTTAGTCCCATCCATCTTCAGGATGGGAGTAGGGCCCTTGAAGGCATCGGATGAAGAGAAGACGTCACCCTTGTTCTCTAGCATGATGAAAAAGAAGGCTGAAACGAAACTCGATTGGGGTAGTAGACCGATCCGAGCGAGTCTACACGATCATATAGAGGATTTATTATGTGTAGACTCATACAACCATCCTCGTCAATCCTCAATCTACGCTAGGACCGGAAAAGGTGATTTGCTGGTTTGAAATCACCTTTTCCGGTCAAAATTATAATGCTCTAGATTGTTAGGTAGCGACGGGGAGGAGTGCCCACGGGGGCTGGTGGAGGTCCTGCAGCAATCCCTAGGTGGCTGACGACGGTGGTGGAGTGCCTACCGCTGTCCAGAAACGTCATCGGTGGGTTTGGGTTGGTCCTTCGTCGATCCAGCGATGTTGCGTCGAGGTCCGGGTGGGCCCTCTTGCTATGCAACAACCCCCAACTAGGGTTGTGCAGTGCAAGCAAGCCCTTGGGAAGGCGGTGTGTATACATACGGGGCCATGTGGAGGCGCACAGAGCCTGGAGAAAACGACAATGACGCAAGAGAGGGTCGATGACGTGCGCGAGAGAAGAAGGGCGGCAAGTGGGGGCTAGGGCATGAGTGGGGTATGAGCACTCCAGTCTATGACCCTCGCTCTTATAACATTTGGAGAGAAAAGAATGACATTACTAATTCATGAGGCCATGGGGTTCTCTTGCATAGAGGAGAACTTGTCGAGTAAATTACGTAAAGTAGATGGAAAAAAAGAAAATACATAAAAGTGAAGGATATGAGAAGATCCTTAAGCGCATCACGGAAGCATGAGGACCGCATCGTATGCGATCGGGAGCGACTAGTCGCACTAGTTGCTCGAAGCAGCGGAATTTAAAATTTTTCAATCCGATGAAACCACAATGATCCATGAACACTTCTCGGATTGTACTAAGAGACCTATTATGCAAATTAATGGTCGTCATGGGCTCGCATGTCAAACAAAAAGAAATGATCGATAAATAATATCTCAACGGGTTCTAATACTATGTAGAAAACAAACAAACAAGCAGCCCACAAAGAGCATGCATTTTTACATGGAATATCATTCTCAATGGAAGGGAATAATCATGGAAAGGATGTCTTAGCGCTCGCTGACAGCTGGGGCTGTCTTCGTTTTCCTAACTTGTGAAACATGAAGGGTGAGTTACATATAAAGACCCACCGTATTGATGGGTTCTCATCCATGACCAAATACCCCGCATAACACAGGATGATTCAACACACGTGTTGGTGGCTTTAACTAGACAGATACTACCATTTAAGAGGCATGCTTGTTTATCTAGAAGACGCGACTCTTTAACTAAAGGAAATCTCCAAAAGTTACTTCCATAATTGGATATACAAATAAATAAGGTACAAGAAGAGAAATGAAACGTTGAAATTTTTACTGCAGCATAATGAGCATAGAAGAACAGACCAACTAAGGATGCGAAGCCACAATACGACCGGAAGGTTGGTCGCAATACAGCGGAAAATACTGGATTAAAAACAAAAAGTGTGCCCGACTTGTTGAGATGGGGATTACTACTTGCTGATTTAAACTTTCAGCATTTAATATGGTGGCGAAAATTTTAATTCAAGTCCAAAACCAAAAAATTTGCCAGTCAGTTTGTCCCGGTAAGGACTAAGGTTTAAGATTTCACTATTCTCTACCGTATCATTTTACTCGCTATCTGCTTCTATTTTCTAAAAGTATCAGGAATGATTTTCTGAGACCAACTTCATGGCAATTCATAGAAATTAAATATAAAACATCACCGAAAAACACACTATCAATGCATGTAAGGTAATAGATATTGGATGTATAGCTGTCCAACGATCTTAAACCTTTTCACTTCGAACATAGAGTTGACTATTATGCATGTCGGATCCACACTCTCTCTTCGAACTTTCTGCAAATTGAGCTATTAAGATCACAACAAAATCCGTTGCAAATCCCGGTCTATAGCTAATCAACAATATCTGAACAACATGAGAAAACAGCAAAGAAACGAGCTTTACCTGAATATGGTAACGGACATCATCGAACTCAACAGCTTGGCAATCGATATCGAGTGATTTCTCTGTGTTGCTAACATAAAAATCACAAAAAAAATCCGATAAAGAATATCACTTCAGGTGCTCCACATAACGAATCGATCGCCAAAGGCGCAACTTATACTAACTATGCTACACCTTCCCAGCAAAACCGAACAACCCACATTTCGAAACCCCAAATACTTATAATGCAAATAACTTTTCTGGTGCACACAAGCCGAATAAAGTAGTCAAACAACATACTTGACGGCACGGCTCTGGAGGATCTGGAGGAGGAACTTGGACTCGGATTGCAGAAGTATCATCACTGATGGGTCCGGATCGACCTGATGGAGCAGATTGATGTGCCAAAATTTGATCTTTGTGGGTATTTCCCGGGGTTCTTTTTTCAGAGCTCGGAGAGAGAGAGAGAGAGGGAGAGAGAATGAAACCCCTCTAATGTAACGGGACTTATGGGTTATTGTAATTGTACGCATATCTATAAAAAGACCAAAAAAGCCTCTGCAAGAAAAATACGTGTGTAAATTACACAAAAAGGGCCTGAATTATACACCATATTTCAATACCAAATCTGAACTTTAACAATATGGTACTCGATATTTAACATTTATCTCAATTTGGTTTGAGTTGTTGTGATTTAAGGTTAGAGAGATAAAATGATCAACTAGAACTCAATAGTCAAGGACTACATTAAGACCATGTTCGTTTGAAGAATAAACACCTGAATAAGGGGGTCAATTCCCCGCTTGACGCGATTCCCAAGAGTACGACTATTCCTATCCGCATCGTATTATTTCACCTTATTCCACCATTATACCTATCTTTATTCCACCTTACCTATCCTCATTTCACTTTATTCTCCATATTCCTAACTTTTCAGCCGAACAGAGAATAGACCTTTATTCTCCTTATTCCACATCCTTATTCGTGTTTATTCACGAACCGAGTGTTCTCTAAGACAAATATTAAAGATCGGATATCACACTGTTGCCTTTTAAAATTCATGTATGGCATTGAAGCCCGATGTATAGTTCATTACCTTTTTTTAATTTACTGAAAATACAGTCCTTTGTGAATGGGATCATGAAATCACCCTAAGTCCTTGTGTTTCTATGTCCATCTAAATATCATGAGATTGATCATGAATTCAACGATGATAAGGATATTTGACGTTAAGTATATATGGATCATTCCATTGATTGTATACTCGCATTCGCATGTTTGTCGTATGTTGCTTATGGACTATTTCCAACGATTTTGGATAATCATATATCCATATTAGAAAAGATTAGATAGGTAGGATACTTTGTTAATTCTAGCATAATAATTAATGCTCAATGATAAATATGCAACCAAGTTCTTGGATCTCAACAAGTTAAGTTAAATTTATCCTTTGGAATTGTATAGAGAGTCATATGGTGTTGTTATTAGGAATAATGTATTGTTTGGGTTTTAATTTTCTTGTGAAGAGAGTTTCGACTTTAATTTCAATGCAATATAGATGTTTTATGATACATTGTATTATCTAAGGTAAAGATTGCTCATTTCATTTTAAGTTTTTTTTACATTACATGTGATATTATTGGATATGTTAGTTATTTAACTATTTTTTACTCTTGTTCTTGGTTTGTTGTTTCGATGTAGCATAATTACGTGATATATGGCATTCTAGATCATGTCATGTTGATTTTGATGATGCAAAGAAAATAGTAAACATGATATAATATGTGTTTACTACTGCTAATAATCAACTATATGTGGAATTTAATTATATGAATGTCAAACAGTTAGAAAAAAATCATTTCTATGTGTGTAAATAATAAAATTCTAAATTTAGTGCATTTATGTGAAGGAAGTTCATAACTTTCATCATGAAATGCTGAAAAATAGCAAATAATTTATAAACAAGTAGATTTCATCGTATGAACTCTAATACAAGCATAAAAAAATAAATATGAAACCACGTGATGTAGAAAATAATTTTCAAATTATTACGCAAAGCCATGGGAGTATTAGAATTACCTTTTGAAATGTGTCTCCAAGTAAGAGACCTTCAAATTGAGCCCGATTCAATGACTCATCTCTTGCAATCGTAAGGATGGCTTACTCTTGAAGTTGTCCATGACAAGTGAAGATTAAGATGATCTCTGTCTCTTGATTCCATCACATGAAATCGAATCCTCCTTCACGTATGAGAAGTACGAAGAAGAAGGTATCCTTCTCTCACGAACGGATGAACCAATGCAGATATCATGGAGGTAATATGGTGGACGTGTAAGGTTCTCTATGCAAGAGAGTGAGGATGACCAAGAGATGGTTCTCAAATCCCTCTTCCCTTTCTCTCTGAGCTCTCAAGGCAATGAGATATTGGTGGAATGAATCATGCTCCTAAGGGAGAGTCCAAGCCCTCTTTTATATGCAAGAGTGGGACGTCCCTAGGAGTCGTACTCATAAAGGGGATATCCACCATGTGAGCATGTGGGTGAAAGGAAAGGGATAATTTCTTTACCTTCAAGGAATAGAAGTTTCTTCTATCTTAATAATTATCATAAAAAACTATGATATAACCAAAAAATGATCCTCCTAAACATATTGGGACTCCATGGCAGACGTCCATGTAGAACCTACATGGGATGTCCACTTTGTCTTTTTTTTCCAAACTCTTAATTATATTTCCATTATCATAATTTAGTTATGGAAATCATTATAGATATTTTATAAGGGCTACATCATAAATTATGAATCTTATTCATAAATACAAAATAAAATGTAAATCTAATTAGATTTAATTTTCAATTTGAATCGTTTTCGTATATATGCCTTGAATTAATATATGAATCGTATATTTATTAATTATTATGAATAAATGCTAATACTAGTTAAATAATGTATATCATATTCACAAATCCTACATACACATATTAATAATCATAATATAGATATTATTAAATACAAGTCATAATCTAATTAGGACTTGTGAGAGTTGTCGTGGCCGTGGATACTTGGAGATAATATCGGAGAGATCATACTATTCGCGTATAGTGACTTGACATTTAGATAACTATCTAATTTCAAGGTTTAGACCACTTTTGGTAAAATGCGTCTCTCACAAATGTTGAGCTTGAGCTGAAATGATCCACACTTTGTGGGAGCTCAACGAAACGCATTACACTCTTCATGAACTCAACAAATGGTTAGAGTGATAAATTTAGCTTCCAACTTCATTTCCGGTCATTGTCCAAACTTTTTGGAGCTCTAGAAGTGAGTTCACCTCCAAGTCCATTTCTATTTCCAACATTTGAACAATTAAATTAGAATTGAATCTAATGAAACAACATTTAATCCAGTCAATTCTCATATCATTAAGTCATGAAGTGGAGTCATTGAGATCCATACAGTTTCATCACTCTCCTTAGAATGGAAGTGTTATGGTAGATGATCTATTAAGATAGATTTAACCTAAAATATTCTCAATACTCGATCATCCTTCGTATTGGAAGAATTCGATACATCAGAAGTTCAACCCCTACTTTGATTGTCACCTCCAAAGTATATCAATAGATTTCTAAATTGATAATTGGATAGCAATATACTTTCCATAAGCATGTATCAATATCTCGAATTCATGTCTTATTTAATAAACAAGATGGCCATGCATGGAGTTTTATTTGACCCCAAATATCTCACGAGTGAGCTCAGTCTCCCAATTCATGAAGTATGAATACGTATGATTCCTTTGAGAGATAATGCATCTCATATGCCCTGATATTGCACACCAATGCGCCCGTATATGGACCTTGATAAATGTCACAGTGTCAAAATCCTGCTACCAATTTCGATCTGTGTGGCGTTAGCTAACCCGTAGCTAATCAGCCCTCCTGAGTAGAACTGTCACACATGCTTGACGGGTCTGAAAACACCGAGTTAAGAAGTTGTTTTTATCTTCGTGAGTGAAAATAAATGTGTGTCGTTCGTTGTAGGCGGCGATCGGAAACGGTCAAGAAATAACCACAAATTTTTAATCAATTTTAAGCAAGTGGTTTTATGTTTATTTTACTTGGGCAAGTCCCAAGGTCGATCACAAGGAGGCAAAGGAACAACCTAGATTAATGTCTATCCAATTTCGGGTTTGGTTTTCGATGCGGTTTATTTTTGGAATTTTTCAATGCAATAAGGAATGCACAATGCAAATTTGGCCTATTTTAGGGACTAAAATGTAGATTTCAATCAAACGATGTCCGAAAAATATGAAAATTGGCCACAATGTAAATGGTGATGAAATGAATGCACTATAATTTTTTTGGAATTTTTGGATGCAAATGGAATTTTTTATGAATTTTTAAATGCAAATAGAATGATTTTTAATATTTAATTATAATAATATTAAACCTACTTATTTTCAAGAGATAATTTATCTAAAATCTATCACTAGGTGATAGATCTCAAAAATAATCCTAAATCTCGAAAATGTGGGGTCTAATACCTATTAAAAATTAAATAATGAAATATACAAAATAATTTTTACAGATCAAATTATGCATGCAAATGCAAAGATTTTTGGGCACAATGTCAATCAAAATAATCTCTACAATATGTGATTTTTCGAGGATTTTTAGAGCAACAGTTAATCAACTATGAATTTTAGAGAGCAAATTGGGCAAAATATGCTAATTTCCAAAGAATAAATAATTATTAATTAACCGATGATCACAAAAATACCCACTATATGTCAAAATGTAGAGAATTATATGAAGAACATTGTGCAATTTTTTAATAAATAAAATGATGTCTAGAAGAGGTTCAAAAACTAAGGGGAATACAGGGGTATGAATGTAAATATAATAAATAAAATAAAGAAATATGCAGTAGAGGTGCCTAAGTGCAATTACCTAGATTATGGGGGCGAGAGTGCAAATTACCCAGAGGGGCACGTGCGTGGCACATGCCCTTTGGAGGCGGGGGCTTGGCGGCAATATAGAGAAGCAGCAGGGGGTTCTTCGCAATTTACCCCGCGGTCACATGCGGGGCACGTGACCCGGGGGCTGATGAGGTGCTGACGCGATCCCTCCCGTCACGTGCCTCGCACGCGGGGAGGGCCTCGGGCCTGAGCGCCCGACCGCGCGGCGGAGTTGGTGAAGGTCGAAGGCGAGGTCGGTGTCGTCGTCGGTCGGGGAGCGAAGGTGGGAGATGAAGTTGTTGGCGGAGGGCGTGGCTCGGAGGCGGAGGGGCCCCGGTGGTTGTCGTAGCCGATGAAGAACGGAGGAAGTGGTGGCGTGAAGCTCCTGGGCGAGGTATATGGTGTTGTGGACGGTCGAAGAAGACGGCGGAGCTCCGTGGAGGTTGATGGCGTTGTCGATGAAGCGGTGGAAGTCGGAGCAGGAGGTGATCGGCAAAATCGTAGGTGGCCGGTGTTGGAAATGCGAGCCCACGGCGAGCCATTATGCAATAAATGTTATTGCAAAATATCATTCCCTGATATGAAATGAAGAATGAATAATTTGCATAATAGATCCCTTAGTACAATTAGGGTTATGTACCATGGCCATCTTAATGATCATACAGCTGTTGATTCAATTATTGAATCATAGAGGCTGGTGCTTAGATGAATATCTAATGAGTTAGATTGAGGACTCATCAAGCACCGTCAAATGATTATTAAGAGATGATCTCCAGCCTGAGTAGGAGATGGCAATCCTATTTCAGTTAGGTTGATATCTGACCGACCTCTTGATGCAGGTCCTCTGCATAGGAATAGAGATTCAGAGGTGTCAGATGAGTTAGGTCAAAGAGTTGACTTAACGAGATCGAGATAACCAAAGTCCTATATCATATGCTGTCACGATACAGGCACACATCCTCTGACCGGAGACAGATGTGTTACTATATGTTTGAGTATGTACATTTGGCAGACCAATAGGTTGATGACCTAATCAAGGTCTATACACCGGCGCGTTGGTGTGCATATAAGGGCATATGAGTAATACGATCTCTCAAAGGGATCATACAGGTTCAGTTTCTGAACCGGAAGACATGAGCTCACTCATGAGATATTGGGAAGAATCAAATTCCATGCGCATGGTCATCTCGCTTTGGAAGCTTGACTGAATTTGTAGGTTTGATATATACTTTTAGAAAGTATATGATCAAGACCTAGGTACGATATATGCTTTTAGAAAGTATATGATCAATACCGACTCCCAATGATCGAATGAGAAACTTACTGATAAAACCACGAAGTAGACAGTGTAAAGTTAATCTAATACTTCGGGTTTAATCTGAGTCTTCCAGTATGCAGGATATATAGGTATTGGGATTACCTGAGGGTGATGTGATCATAAACGATTGTATAATCATGACGCTTCCATTCCTAGGGAGTGATGAAACGGGTCTGGATTTTAGTGACTCCTCTCAGTAGAGAAGTAATCTTATCTTGGTCCAATTATTGGACATTGATCTGAATATGATTCAGATGCAATGAGAAGATTAGATTTGCGGTCTTGATTTAATCAAGCATCTATGGGAGGCCCGCGATCTGGATTTGAGATGTAATCTTAATATCCAAGTCACTATACGTGGAACAATACAATCGCCCTGTCCTTATCTCCAAGTATTCGCGGAGAAAGCGCATTATCCTTGAAAGAGTTCATGGATAATTCTATTGTTGATATATGTATCCGAGCATTGAGAAAATGGATAATTAAATGTGATTTAATTATCATGAATAATATGAATTTGATTCATATTATAAGGAGAGCTATCTTAGATAATTAAATGTGATTTGATTATCAAAGATGTAAATAATGTGAATGTGATTCATATTATTTGAGCACATGAGAATAAGTTATCCAATATAATTAAATGTGATTTAATTATTATGGATAAGAATAATGTGGATAGTAATATCCAATTATTCATAATATATTATAAATGTGATTTATAATGTATTAGAGAGAGCTAATTATAATTTATATGTGTTGATTAATTATTATGTGTATTGGATACACATTGTGTAATTAATTGACAATGTAAATTATATGTTGTTTTGGGTATTGAATTTGATTCACAATTTTTCCATGGCAAGATTGCAATATTCTCAAATATAATTGTGAATTATTTTTGAAGAATAAAAAGCCAACAAAAGTTGTTGGAAATAAATAAAGGAGATTTTCAAGGAGATATGCAATCTCATGGATTTCCATGAGATTGCTCTCCCCATGGAAATAGTGGGCAGCACCCTATTCCAAATAGGAAAGGGTGGCCGTCCACATGGAAGGTGCATGGAGATGAAATCTCCATGCACATTCTCTCCTTATTTATTGGGTTGATTTAGGACTAATTTATATTTGATTTTGTCAAATATATTTTAATCTAAATTTGTTGGTTTTACCAACAACAATCTTGGCCATTGGATTGACATAAATCAATCTCATCCATTGATTTTATATGTCACATGGATTGAGATCCATGGATCACAAAACCCTATAAATAGAGAGGCATACCATGCTCTCTATTTTACACACAATGCTTGAGAAGCATATCTCTCTCTCTCTCTACTCGATAGCCCTCTCTCTCCCTCTCATGTGGACGTCCACCATGGATGACCTAGAGAGGTTCTCCATCGCCGCGGCATCGTCGTTATGATGCCCGTTCATCTGCTCGTGGATCTCCGTCTCCTTCGGTGTGCCTCGCTCGTGAAGAAGATGTCGGATCTCGTGTGTCGAGATCAGGAGATCCGTCGCTTGGATCATCAACATGGATTGCGAGAAGCACGTGGTTCATCCCCGCGCTCGCAAGCGTCTCCTCCGTCGGATCGGACTTGAGACAGGAGGTCTCTTCGTTTAGAGACTCGATCACAACCACGCTTCAAGAGGTAATCCTATTACTTGTTTGTGGTTTAGACGAAACGATCCGAGAAGTGTTCTTGGATCATGTGGTTTCGTCGTAATAAAAATTTTTTAAATTCCGCTACATCGAGCAACTAGTGCGACTAGTCGCTCCTCATCGTATTCGATACGACACTCACACTTCCGTAATGCGCTTGAGGATCTAACCATATCCTTCAGCCGGAACCGTCGTTGGTCGAAGTTGCGGTGAAGCGGCGGAGAAGTCGAAGGCGATGTGGTTGAAGGTGGTGAAGAACGTCGTTGTTGGTTGGTTGGCTCGACGATGAACAGAGCAGGGCACTAGCGGCGGAGGAGCATCGTATGCAGCAAGGCGTCGCTGCCTTGGATCTCGTCGGCATAGTACAGAGGCGTTGTCACCACCACCGTATGGTTGAGGCCCGGAGCTATCAGCGGATGACCTGAAAAGGGGACGGTGGGGGTTTTAAATAGGGATGGCGATGGAGGGAGGTTTCAGGTGGTTAGCGGAGATTGCGGGTGAGGGGCGGCGTTTGGTGAGCGAAGAAGGCGGAGGTAGTTAGGATGGCGGCGGTGGGCGAGCGAGATTCGCGGGCGGTGGTTGCGAGGGAGGGGGTCAACGGCGGTAGTTGGCCGTTTGTGAAAAGGAAGGCGGAGGATTCGGGGGAGAGGCGCAATTGGGGAAGATGGTCAAGGGCCGTCCGATCGGCCGAGATCGGACGGCCCCAAACGAGACACGTGGCACGAAGAGGACAAAGGAGAGAGGAAGCGGGCGCACGTGCAGTGCGCGTGCGGGGGTGGCACGTGCGCTGTACGTGCGTGGTTTTTATTTTTTTTATTTATTTTTTAATTTTTTAATTAAAACCGGGTAATAAAAACCCCAAAAACCACTGACACGTGGCGGCACCAGGTGCTGCCACGTGTCAGCACCAGAAAATTCGAACATAAAACCTTTTGTAAAATCAAAAAGAAATACTAAATGACCTCGGATCAAAAAAGTTCCTTCACGAAAAATGATCGTCTCGACGAGATCTACAACTTTCATGAAGACATCAAAGCCAAAATCGGTCAAATGTAAAAAGTAAATTTTTGGGGTATCCTATTTACATAGAATACCTAGATTTTTGGGTTTTCTAATTTTTTTTGTTAATTTTAAACAAGATAAAAATCCGAAAAAATATGGAAAACTCAAAGATAAATAAAAGACACTTAATTATAATTTTTTTGGATTTTGTTGATAAAGAAAATATATACATAAAATACAAGGTCAAAAACCGCGAAAATATACAATGTACAAAAGAGGCCCAAAACCCAACTTTCACATACGAGCTCCGATTCACTTGAACTTGGTCTTGTTTTGAAGGTAATTGAATGTGCATTAGTTCAAAAGTGAGTAGGATCAAATCGGATACTGGATGGGGAAGATATGGGGCTTTTAGTCCGAAAATCTTGAAACTAGGGTTTGGGTTTTTGATCCACTTAACAGGGTTAGTGATTTTTTTGTATTTTTTATTTATCCTTGTTAGTGATATGTACACAGTGGAGGTGGGTTTGTGGCATTCGGAGTTAGCATGGAGGAGTTAAAAATAGGGGAAGTTAGGCTATTTATAGGTCAACTTTGGCTTGGATTTTTGGCTTCTTATTTTATGCAGAAATTAATGCTAAAATGCAATTCTTATGAAATCAAGCATGAATTCTAATTGTGCAGAATAAATACGGAAATGCTGTTGATTTTGAGGGATCTGAGCTTAATTGATGAGACTTAGAGTGATGAATCCGAGATTCATCAACCCCCTATACTTAAACCATGCTCGTCCCTGAGCATCAAAGAAATGCCATGAAGTGAAATGAGAATGGGTTCCATACCAAGACCATGAGCTGAAGGTGAAAATGAAAGTAGACTCAACCTTTGGATTAATAGTATGACGAAACTTCTGTGAGACTTAGAATTTTAAAATCAACAGCCCTCAAGTTCTACACATCATTGTCACAGTTTCAGCTCAGAAGTCATCTTAGATCAATCCTCTTCCCAAAGTATACCCTATGAACATTGAACAACCGACTCATGTGTGTGAAGGTTTTTTCTCTCTTCCCATTCAGAATGTCGGACTACCATGCTCCTCTCCTCTCCAGTAACTCGTCCTCGGGGAGTCAGGTATTTCCTTCTAAGGTCTGTCGCGCTGTGTTCACAATCGAATGAGGGAGAAGATAGAAGAAAGAGAAAAGAACTGGAGGGTGGCCAGTGTAGTAACCTCTCCTTGTGAAGATGGCTAGTGTAGCCGAGTCTCCACCAAGATCTGCAGGTTTTCTTGAAGCTTCGACCTTTTTGGTCAGATTTTATTTGGTAGTTGCTTCTTTGTATTTGGAATTTTTGGTGGTTCTGCTTGGATCTTGTTGTGCCCCTACGAATATAGAATCTTTTTGTTCCGTACATTTTTGGGGGTCTTAGAAAAAATGTGCCCAGCCATCCATCCCTTTTCCGAAGCTTTATTTCAACCCGTACTCCGATCTTTAGATTTCCACGCTACCAGAAAAGAGACTCACACAATCTTCCAACATCCCGTATGGGTTAAGCTAAGTGCATAGTGCTAGAGTACAAATTAATTCCATATTCCAGAGTTGTACCCAGAATGAAGAGACCAAGTTAGACACTAAGAGTCAAACACTGCACATTGTCATGTGGAACTTAAGGAATTAAGTCAAAAGACCTGAAGCTCTTAAAATCCTATTTCTCGGTGAAGTTCCTCTGAAAATTAGGTGGATTAAGGTCAAGTCCAGACCACTCTCGGTTTCAGCTCATAACTCGGTTCCGGACCCAATGACTTTTCACAGATGCAAATGCATGTGATGTTGGATGAAGTGCAAGTGTGTGAAATGCATACACTCTTTTTTTTTGAATTTTTTTTTGTTTTTTTATTTTTGACATTTTATGCAAGGGATTTTTTTATGCAAAAATATATAAGAAGCCTTTTTTCCGAAAATTTTTGGGCACGGTTAGTGTTAGTAGCAAAACTTTTTTTCTCTTTTTTTTGTTTTTGTTTTTGTTTTTTGTTTTTGTTTTTGTTTTTTTTTCAAGTTAGTACACACCCCTTAAATACATATAGACTTACGCGAAAGTACGAGATATGGGTAAAATATATACAAAGTATATATACAGACCCCCCTATACTTAGCAAGTGTTGTGTCCTCAGAGCACAAGAAGCTTAAAGAAGACATAGCTCGGGCTAAGCATAAGAGAGGAAGACAAAATGAAAAGAAAAGCTGTCGTGATATGAGGAGAGTATATACAGATGGGTGTTGGTTCCCCCTATACTTAAGCTCTGATCAGCCTAAGTATGGAAGAAGGGTGGAAGTGAAGTGAAGGGGAGTTAGGAGAAGAATGATATATACAGATGGCATCGGTCCCCCCTATACTTAGGCCTTGGCCTGAGTAGAGGAAGAAGTTGTACAAGGAGACCGATGTGGTCGGGAGGGAGGGTGGGTAGCCGATGATTAAGGCGGTTTTTGGCTAATCTTTTTGTGAGCCTGTGGTGGGAGATCGTAATGATGAGTCGGAGATGAGGCATATGATTCCCAACTATGATCAGTGTCATCCTCAGAAAAATCATGATGGATAATAGATGAAGTGTTTGAGTCAGATGAAAGATATCCATCATCAGAGTTATCCTCATAGGAGTAGTATTTGAAAGTGGACAAACTCCAAGTATTCTGGTCTTTTTGTTTCTTTAGTTGTTTTCTCAGAATTCGTTTGTCCTCGGATGAATACTCAGAAGCACCGGTTTCAGTCAGCTCATACGAAATAATTCCATTGTACTTGAAGAGGGCAGGAGCATCAGCTTTGGATGAATAGTAGTTAGGAACGGGAGTTGTCCAACGAGAATTGAATTTTGGATCCTTGCGAAAATATGGCTTTAGGGCTGTCGAAAGACTTCACTCATGTAGACCATCTTTTCCGGACCTGATGAGGGATCATCAACTGATACCTCTTCCGAAAGGTCAAAGTTGACTCTCTTTTTATTTCGTCGTGAAGGTGTCGGTTCACTTGAGTATCCAAATGAATAGCCATTGAAATTCTCCTTGGTTGGTGCTTGGTCTGCGTGCTTGTTCTTAGTCTCCCGAATGTTTGAGCACTCTCGATTTGGGATGATTTGGTCAAGATATTCAGAGAATGTTGCTCCAGGGTGTGACCATGCATATGTCTCAAGATCATAGTAGAAAGACTTGTCTATTTTGAGATCCGCGGGAATTGAAATACTGGGGAAAGTCTCTGCATGTTCTTCTTAATTGATTCGATGTTGGCGCATTCCTGTGTCGAGTTGATGTAATCCATGTAGTCAGAGTAGGTTGACCCAGGGTGTGCCCATGCATAAGTCTCCGGATCATATGATCCATATACATGATTCTCCATGGTAAGAGCGGTTGGGATTGGAGCAGGGGGGAGATTTTCTAAACCAATAGTCTCATCAACAACCGCTATCTCAGGTGTGGTTGTGGGGTAGGGCTCTTCTACCTTTCTATGGTTACGGTTGTCGGGGACTTCGTGGGTTGCCTTAGAAGATCGTGGTTCCTCAAAGATATAGTCAGATCTAAGTGCTTCTAATGCTGTGAAATTGATTTCCCGAGTCTCACAATCAATACTCGCCTTGGCCAATGCCAAGAATGGCTTTCCGAGAATGATTGGAGATTGAGTGAATTCTCCTTGATGCTCAATATCAATGATCGTGAATTCTACTTTGAGCGTAGCACGTTGGAATTTCATGATGACAGAAATGATTCCTCTCGGCCGCTTTATTGATTGGTCCGCTAATTGAACAATCTCTCGTATCTTCCGAATCGGTCCGAGTTTGAGTTCATGGAGTATAGAGGTCGGGAGGATATTAATTGGTGAATCGTCATCAATCCGAGCATGGGTGAAAATTGTATCTTTGATTTCACAATCAAATCTGGGCAACCGCTTCACTATGCGGCTCTTGGTTTTTCTCCTCAACACCAAGGAGGAGGCCATTGACAAGATATGTCTTTCAGCCTTTGTTCTAATCTTGCCCGACTTTTTAATAGTTAATTTTTCCGTTAAAAATCTTTTAAGGTCGGGGAAGTGTTCAATGGCCTGTAGAAAGGGAAGTTCAAAAATCAATTTCTTTCCTAGTGCTTCCCGTACAGTTGGATCCAAATTCCTCAGATCGTCTTCAGTCTCAATTTTTATGAAATTTTCTAAATTTTCAATTTTTTTGTGGTTTTCAAATATTTCCATTTTTTGGTATTTTCTGGGTGGTGTGGGGGTGTGGTGTGTTCCTCAGATGAACAGGGGTTCGGGTGTTCGGAGTGATAGTTAGTGGCATAGTCATCTCTAGGGGAAGAATATGTGAAAGTGATATTGTCAGAATCGTCCCTAGGTCCTTGAATTTCCTCAAAATTTTCAGTCTCAGATCCGATCGTTTCCTCATTCATTTTCATGCCCGAGTTACCAGAGATTAGTCGATCGGCAAGTTCTTGAAATCTATCCTCCATTAAATCAAATTTCTTATTCATCCTCAAAATATTCTCCAAAATCTCTTCATGACCAAGCATGAGAGCAGTTGGGATATGTTTTTTTGTAATTGAATGTCCTCTTCCATTTTTCTATATGTACTAGAGGAGGAGTCTCTTGAAATATCCGGTACATGATCATCGTTTTCTGAGAGTACCTCCTCAATAATCATGGAAGGTGGCTGTTCATATAGTATAGGTGTGTGGAGTTGGTCCGAGGAGAGTTCAATCCTTTGAGTGGTCGAACCTTGATATTGTAGAGTCAACATACAGGGTTGATGTGTTCCTATGTGATCGGTCCAATCCTCTTTATGAGTAAAGAGGGGGTTGTTATGTTCAATCCAAAATAATGATTATTCATTGGTGTTTAAGGGAGGGTCGATGGAAGAGGTGAAGAAGTGTTCCATTGGATCATGTGGTTATCATCTCCCATAAATGATGGATTGACATTTACTGAATATGAAGGATGAATTGTATGATCAGCGTAAAGAGGATTGATAAATGAAGAAGTAGAGTCCTCAATCATTTGTTGGTTTGTCTGCTCTGAATACAAAGGGTTGTTATTCATGAAAAAGGTCGGATTAGTAGAGGGAGATGGATTTATTGGTGGCTAAGGGGGAGGTGTTTTGGGTCTAACCGATACGAATTCATTTTCATAGTATAGCTCTAATGGATTCTCGGATAAACGTTCGGCTATTTTTGAAAGAGCTGAAAGGAATGAGGGGTTGGGTCTGCAAGAGTTGTTGGAGAAGAATTCCGTGGTGAAATTTAAATCAAGAAAGGAGAGAGATGATTGCACGGGATAAATAAGAGAATTTTTGTCAAATGTGCAGCTGTTGATCTTCGATATCGGTTCACGCACACCACTGCAAATACAATTCAAACCCCGGGTTCACCAACGCACAAAATGAAGCCGTAAGAGTTCGGCTATTATCTTTTCAATTTTAGTTGGTGATAAATCAATCTTGGCAAAAATATAGCGAGTTTTTGGGTGTAGGAGCTTGGCTCTAACCCTAAGTGCCGTCTCTCACTCACTCAGAAAAATAAAATCATCCAAGGTCGGGGTTGCTCTCCCGCAAAAATTCTTGATTTTATGGGTTATTAAGATCGGCTATAGTTAGCAGTCCCAATTTTAATTAAGTGATCACTGAAGAATTTAAATGAGCATAAATACATGTCTACCGTCCAGTCCCAATTTCCTTTAGATTTATGTGATAAAACAAGAGGGGGGGATTCGAGAAAAGCCGATGCACGCGGAAAACTATGATGGATGCTCAGTTAGAAGACTTACAGTGAATCCTCGCAATCTTCATGTGGGATGCTAGACAGAATTGAAAAATTACTCTAAATGTATGCAAGTCGATGAAAAACCGTACCTAAGCAGAAAGTTTTATTAGCGGGGAAGAATTGAGTTAAATTTGGCTAAGTTGAACGATCTATGTGCGTCTTGATTAATGTGAAGTGTGGCTTAAGAACCTACGAGCACAATCAAAAATATAAAAATGCTCTAAGAGCCGTATGTGCAGGTCTATCCTAATCGCCACTCAAGTCGGGCCCCACCCTCTCCGGAGAGTGAAACAGGCCACGACACACCACAAATAGAGTTTAATATCTTTTTACACACACGAGAGTCCAAACGGACACCGCTATAAATGAGCAGAAAATAAAATTTGTAGAAATTTAAAATTTAGACTCTACGCTCTCTCACGACTTGATTCGATCTTAATTTAATTGCGGTTTCTTCGGATATCGGTGAAGATGCGCCGGTTTCTTGAAAAACCGCTCCACGTGCGTCGGGTACCTCGCAAGAAAAATAAGAGAGAGAATGTCAGAGAGTGACTCAAAAAATAATAAAAATAAGAAAATAAATGCTAAAAAAAATATGGGATTTACAATGACAAATTCGGGGGTCAGACTACCCGAATGCGGAAAACCGAACAAAAATTTTCAAAACAAAAATCTAAGCCGTTTGCCTCCCCGGCAACGGCGCCATCTGACGGGTCCGAAAACGCCGAGTTAAGAAGTTGTTTTTATCTTCGTGAGTGAAAATAAATGTGTGTCGTTCGTTGTAGGCGGCGATCGGAAACTGTCAAGAAATAACCACAAATTTTTAATCAATTTTAAGCAAGTGGTTTTTATGTTTATTTTACTTGGACAAGTCCCAAGGTCGATCACAAGGAGGCAAAGGAACAACCTAGATTAATGTCTATCCAATTTCGGGTTCGGTTTTCGATGCGGTTTATTTTTGGAATTTTTCAATGCAATAAGGGATGCACAATGCAAATTTGGCCTATTTTAGGGACTAAAATGTAAATTTCAATCAAACGATGTTCGAAAAATATGAAAATTGGCCACAATGTAAATGGTGATGAAATGAATGCACTGTAATTTTTTTGTTGTTTTTGGATGCAAATGGAATTTTTATGAATTTTTAAATGCAAACAGAATGATTTTCAATACTTAATTATAATAAATATTAAACCTACTTATTTTCAAGAGATAAAATTATCTAAGATCTATCACTAGGTGATGGATCTCAGAAAAATCCTAAATCTCGAAAATGTTGGGTCTAATACCTATTAAAAATTAAATAATGAAATATACAAAATAATTTTTACAGATCAAATTATGCATGCAAATGCAAAGATTTTTGGGCACAATGTCAACCAAAATAATTTCTACAATATATGATTTTTCGAGGATTATTAGAGCAATAGTTAATCAACTATGAATTTTAGAGAGCAAATTGGGCAAAATATGCTAATTTCCACAGAATAAATAATATTAATTAACCGATGGTCACAAAAATACCCACAGAATGTCAAAATGTAGATAATTATATGAAGAACATCGTGGAATTTTTTAATAAATAAAATGATGTCTAGAAGAGGTTCAAAAACTAAGGGGAATACAGGGGTATGAACGCAAATATAATAAATAAAATAAAGAAATATGCAGTAGAGGTGCCTAAGTGCAATTACCTAGATTATGGGGGCAAGAGTGCAAATTACCCAGAGGGGCACGTGCGTGGCACGTGCCCTCTGGAGGCGGGGGCTTGGCGGCAATATGGAGAAGCAACAGGGGGTTCTTCGCAATGTACCCCGCGGTCACGTGCGAGGCACGTGACTCGGGGGCTGATGAGGTGCTGACGTGATCCCTCCCGTCACATGCCTCATACGCGGGGAGGGCCTCGGGCCTGAGCGCCCGGCCGCGTGGTGGAGTTGGTGAAGGTCGAAGGCGAGGTCGGTGTCGTCGTCATCGGTCGGGGAGCAAAGGTGGGAGATGAAGTTGTTGGCGGAGGGCGTGGCTCGGAGGCGGAGGGGCCCCGGTGGTTGCCGTAGCCGATGAAGAACGGAGGAAGTGGTGGCGCGAAGCTCTTGGGCGAGGCGTCTGGTGTCGTGGACGGTCGAAGAAGACGGCGGAGCTCCGTGGAGGTTGATGGCGTTGTCGATGAAGCGGTGGAAGTCGGAGCAGGAGGTGATCGGCGAAATCGTAGGTGGTCGGAGCCGTCGTTGGTCGAAGTTGCGGTGAAGCGGCGGAGAAGTCGAAGGCGATGTGGTTGAAGGCGGTGAAGAACGTCGTTGTTGGTTGGTTGGCTCGACGATGAACGGAGCAGGGCACTAGCGGCGGAGGAGTGCCGTATGCAGCAAGGCGTCGCTGCCTTAGATCTCGCCGGCGTAGTACGGAGGCGCTGTCACCACCACCGTCTGGTTGAGGCCCGGAACTATCGACGGATGACCTGAAAAGGGGACGATGGGGGTTTTAAATAGGGATGGCGATGGAGGGAGGTTTCAGGTGGTTGGCGGAGATTGCGGGTGAGGGGCGGCGTTTGGTGAGCGAAGAAGGCGGAGGTAGTTAGGATGGCGGTGGTGGGCGAGCGAGATTCGCGGGCGGTGGTTGCGAGGTAGGGGGTCAACGGCGGTAGTTGGCCGTTTCCGAAGGGGAAGGCGGAGGATTCAGGGGAAAGGTGCGATTGGGGAAGATGGTCAAGGGCCGTCCGATCGGCCGAGATCGGACGGCCCCAAACGAGACACGTGGAACGAAGAGGACAAAGGAGAGAGGAAGCGGGCGCACGTGCAGTGCGCGTGCGGGGGTGGCACGTGCGCTGCACGTGCGTGGTTTTTATTTTATTTATTTTTTTTTATTTTTTTTAAATTAAAACCGGGTAATAAAAACCCCCAAAACCGCTGACACGTGGCGGCACCAGGTGATGCCACGTGTCAGCACCAGAAAATTCGAACATAAAACCTTTTGTAAAATAAAAAAGAAACACTAAATGACCTCGGATCAAAAAAGTTTCTTCATGAAAAATGATCATCTCGACGAGATCTACAACTTTCATGAAGACATCAAAGCCAAAATCGGTCAAATGTAAAAAGTGAATTTTTGGGGTATCTTATTTACATAGAATACCTAGATTTTTGGGTTTCCTAATTTTTTTTGTTAATTTTAAACAAGATAAAAATCCAAAAAAATATGGAAAACTCAAAGATAAATAAAAGACACTTAATTCTGATTTTTTTGGATTTTTATTGATAAAGAAAATATATACATAAAATACAAGGTCAAAAACCGCGAAAATATACAATGTACAAAAGAGGCCCAAAACCCAACTTTCACATACGAGCTCCGATTCACTTGAACTTCATCTTGTTTTGAAGGTAATTGAATGTGCATTAGTTAAAAAGTGAGTAGGAACAAATCGGACACTGGATGGGGAAGATATGGGGCTTTTAGTCCGAAAATCTTGAAACTAGGGTTTGGGTTTTTGATCCACTTAACAGGGTTAGTGATTTTTTGTATTTTTTATTTATTCTTGTTAGTGATATGTACACAGTGGAGGTGGGTTTGTGGCATTCGGAGTTAGCATGGAGGAGTTAAAAATAGGGGAAGTCAGGCTATTTATAGGTCAACTTTGGCTTGGATTTTTGGCTTCTTATTTTATGCAGAATTTAATGCTAAAATGCAATTCTTATGAAATCATGCATGAATTCTAATTATGCAGAATAAATGCAGAAATGCTGTTGATTTTGAGGGATCTGAGCTTAATTGATGAGACCTAGAGTGATGAATCCGAGATTCATCAATGCTCTCCAACTCTTCTCGAACTTTTACGTGCTCACATACCAATGCTCCAACACAAGTACAAGCACAACTCTACGGATCGCTCAAGAACACTCTCAAGAACTCGCTCAAGAATGCTCAAAAACATAACCATATGATCACACAAAGTGCATGTACAAAAGCTCCTCTCTTATTAGAAGGGGAGACTCAGTCTGGAGTGGGGTGTGTAGAACTGAGCCAACACTCCTATTTATATACAAGACTTAAGGAAACCTATGGGACACTCATTATTACATATACAATGATGACACAAAAAGATACAAGACTCTTCAAGTTCAATGGCAACCCTTCATGTTCCATAGAAACTCTTCATCTTCCTGTCTCTTTGACTTCCATATTATCCTTTCGTCTTCTCGTACGGTTGATGCCACACCAATCGCCTAACCATCAGCACACTTATGGTCCAACACCTTGCTGGTGCAGCTTTTCTTAACTCACCAAGCGTCGCTGAACACTGGGTCTTGTTGCAAAAGGGAACCTACAACCACTAGACTCTCATGCGATAAACCCTTTCCTTTGTGCTCCATCTGCTAAGAGGAAGTCGGACAGAACTTCCCTATCATGACCCTCAGACCACTCTCGTACGTGTACTACTGAGTGTGCTCGTACTCACCACCTACAATGCTCCATGCCTCCTGGACCACCACGCATCGCTACCGGTACCGTGCGTCTTCATGCATAGGCATGTGTGACCATACCACATTGCTCCTCAATGTCTACCGCTTGGCTACATACCACCCTTCTGTGCTTGCGTACGTACTGCTACATGCACCCGTTCGTGTCTTGTATCGTTGTATGCACTTGTTGTGCTCGCACTACTACAAGCTCCACAACACTCTACTACCAAGCCAATATCCTTTGTAACGCTTCTCAATTGCACGTATGGTTGAGTCTCCAAGACTCCCATGGATAATCTCTATACTACCCATGTACTCTAGACTCCTCCTAAAGTGAGCCCCATCAGCCATGTGGCATCCTCTTTCATGTATGCACGAGTATTCTCGATCACGGAATTTGGGGGTGTGACAAGCCTCTCCCACTCGAAGAATCCATTTCCCCTCAACCGAGCATTCCTTCAGCTAGCATCCCTTCACGATCCTTCATCTGCAGTGCACCTCCTAATGTTGCTCAATTTGAGGAGTGGTGCAAGCTTGCGCTGCCTTCCTGCATGCACCTTTTCTTCTCACGAACTGCCACATCTCTCCATGACTTGTCCTTTGCCTTAAGAAACGGAGCTTTCTCATCAGCTCATGTCCTTGGTGTATCCCTCCTAGATCCAGCATCTCCATGGTTGGTGTGCGGAAGTTCCATATCCACGTGTGGAGTACTCACCTCCACGCTCTCTCATTGCTAATCTCGATCGTTCCCCATGGGCATCCCCATATCCTTGGAGATGAGTGCCTCATGTGCTCTGAGCATCTTCCGTATCTTGCTTCACTCAAGATCATTGGTAATGTGGTTCGTTACTATTCCACCCTCATGATGGTCATGACCTTGTTCATGTTGCATCACCCTCTGGAGCTTTGCATCGGCTTCTCGTGCACATACGTTCTCTTATCTGCAGCTTAAGCAGTGTGGCTCCAACACACAAGTTGGTGCCCAACACTCACCTTCGTACTCATGTACATCTTCGGTCGAGCCTTGGCACCTCCAAATCTCTTAGTGGTAGAGGTCTCTCCCTCCACCGAATTCGAAGCTCTGACTCGAAGCACCGATAACTCCTAAATATACCTCACAGTATTATTCCTTCTCGTTCTTATGAAGAGTATTGAGCTTCTTTTTGTTTGGGCACTCCCACGCCTGATGTAGTCTGTCTCCTTGAAGTACTTTCATTCCTTCGTCGGTGGCTCCTAGGTAATGCCTTTGCCCTTACCCTTCGACCTTACCTTCAACTTGCTGATGAACTCCTTTGACCAATGCATCCGCCACCATGATCGTTGAATTAAGGTCCTTCACTCTCTGTCTCTATAGTTCGGCTTGCCCTCAACTTTGGAACTCGATCATGAAGTTGAACAACTTGTCTTCCTCTGGCATGCCATAGATGTATAGCAGAAAAGGCATAAATTAATTCACGTACTCACGAACAGTGCATGTCTGCTTCAAGCATCAAAGAGCTTCCCATTCAATCCACGTAGTATTCTTTGGAAAGAACTACGCCTTCAATTCCGTGATTATATCATCCCACCTAGAGATACTTGGTCTCACCTTGTATACTGCACGGCTCCTTCACCATAACTTGGTGTCTGTCGTCATGTAGATCGATGCTAAGCACACCTTCTCAGCTTCCCTCATCTTGGTTGCTCGAAGTAGACTTCCATGTCCCATAGAAAGTTCTCCAAATCCTTCATACTATGAGTACCTATGAAGGGGTTGGATTCAGGTTCCTTCGGTCATTGCACCTTCGTGGAGCTCCCACCATTCACAATTGCCTTATGGATGAGAGAGATCTCACTACATAGATCCTCCATCATCGTGTTAAATGCCTCTAGCTTGTTCTCCAAGGCCTTGATCAGCTCCACTGTGCATTTAGTCTCGTCCCCAACATATGATCCCTCCAGAGAATGATCTCTAGGCCTGCGATGCAGTGGCCATGAGTCCCAATGGTGGAGTCCATCTCTGTCGTTGCTTGTTCCAATGTTGCAACATCCTCAGTGACACCCACTATCTTCGCTTTGATGATGCGACGGATTACACCAAAAGTTGCTCCTCATTTTGCATGCTTTCTTGGCATCGACCAAGCCCTGTGATTTTCTCTGATACCAATTCGTTCTAACGAATGATATCACATTCAGCTCTAAACCACTTGTCACATGGTCAAAATTCCGCTACCGATTTTGACCTTTAAGATGTTAGCTAATCCGTGGCTAACAAGTCCTCCTGAGTAGAACGATCACGGACACTCTCCAAATCGTCACGTACTTGCGCTTTCTCACTTACCAACGCTCTAACACAAGCATAAGAAAGATTCTATGGACCGCTCAAGAACACACTCAAGAACTCGCTCAAGAATGATCAATAACACAACCATATGCTCACACAAGCACATGTACAAAGATCTTCTTTTATTAGAATGGGAGACTCACTCTGGAGTGGGGTATTGATGATAGAGGGAATCCGAGGGTCAAACGATTTCACAAGGCAAAACTGCAACCGGTGCATTAACCATTCAAAAATCCCTGATCAATCAGCGAATAACCCACGGAAGAAATAAAAGTAATAAATAGCACTAAGTGAGTTAAAATTTATTATTCTCTACTACAAGATGCATAGCAAGTAAGAAAGTAGAAGTCGAACCACGGAGAGCAGTATAGGTAGCCTATGGTTATTTGTTTACAAATTGTTTGTATACAACCATGTCATTTATCATGTATATACATATATCTTTTTGTGGGTTTTTCATTTAATTTAAATTTTTTTAATTTTTTTGATATATCTATATTATTTTTTTATTTTTTTTATTTTAGTTTTTTAAATTTTAAATTTTTATATTTTCATTTTTTAAATATATATGTAATATAGCTATATATAAGGTTAATTTGCAAGGTAAGCAAATACAATTATAAATACATATAAAAGAATCAAAATACAAAGAATAAAAGGTTTTTTTTAAATTAATTATATTTTTATAATTTTTCTGGGATTTTTGCTAATTTTTATGAATTTTTAAAGTAAAAAAATCCCAAATCAGGGATTTAATAAATATCCAAAATTGATTTAAATTTTTAAAATAAGAAATAAGGTCCAAAATTACTCAAATAATTCTAATATATAGATAATCATTTGAAGAAAATTAAGAAATAGAAAATATTTTTTTAGATTTTTAGTGATTTTTTAGATTTTTTATAAAAGATCTTGTTTTTTTTATTTTTAAGAGTTTTCTTTTTTCTATTTTTAGTGATTTTTAGTCTGTAGTTAAACCATGATAAAATAGAAAATATGTATTTTTTGGAATTTTTAAGATATTTTTATATTTTTGATATTTTATACTGTAGACAAAATAAAAATGAACTCCTTTTGATTTTTAGTAAATAGTTAAAATGCCCAAAAATGCAAAGTAAATTCGTGGCATGAAAGTACATGCTATCAGGCATTAATCCTATTTTTATACAATTTTAGGAACTAGGGTGCTATTTTTAACAAATGAAATCCAAGCACCAAAATTCATATACTAGTAGGGGCATAATTACAAATAAAATAAACTTTAGGGACTAAGTGCAATTTTACCAAAAAAATATACAACATATTTAAAACTTTTAGAGGATTGAAAATAAATACAAAATGTTCCAAGAGCTTACATGTAATTTTCCCAGCTCATGTGGGACGACACGTGAGTTGAGCTGGACTGGACCCAAATGCAAATAAAATAAGTACATGAGCCTTTTTCGTAAAATGTACATTTTATTTTAAATTTACATTTTATTTACATTACTAATACAAAAAGGCAGGGCTAAGATATGCAATTTACCACATTAAGGCATGGATCTAGTAGTTCGCTCTCCTTCACTAATACATGTGGCATCATCGGTGCGGGCAATACCTCTTCGCAGGCGACGACTGAGATTAGATCGCGGGAAGAGATCCGACGATCCTAGCTCTGTTTGATCTGACGTCTCCTGTAGAGCGGGAAGAACAACCCTTGATCCGACGGTAGAGGAAGATGCAGGAGGAACCGGTAATGAACTTGCCTCTGTCGAGTTTTGATCTACTGTTGTGTGCTGCTCCGGCATCCAAACGCTCCACCAATGATTGCTTTTTACTCTTGTGTCTCCTGCAAATCTTCAAGGTGCATTGTGGTGGTTCGGAGCCCGCTGAGGAGGGCTCTGGAGCTCGGTGACGTTCAAGCACTTGGGAGCTGAACTCCAAGTCCGATCTTGAGCCCGAAGGGCTCTGTTACGCATTGACCTATCCAAAACATACGAGGGACCGAGGGCAAACTACCTCAGTCCGATTAGGGGAGAAGGGCATCGAGATGAGAGGGGGACGGAGGTGCTCCGGCGACGGGATGATTTGGAGCAACCAGCTCCAGATCCACAATGGATCTTGATGAGTGAAGTGCAGTGAAGCGTGAGAGAAGCGATAAGGAAGGGAGGTGAGATGATTGGCGGGTCGAAGAACATGCGTAGGCACAGTGAAGACGATTGCCGGAGCGGAGCTCCGATGAACTACGAAGCAGGCTGATTAAGTTAAATCACTACCCTAATCACTAAACTAATTGCATAAATAAAATGCAGGGATCAAAAGCTACCTAAAATAAAGGAAAAGGTGCAGTTCTTATACTTGAGGGAGCTCAGGGAGCAGGGTGGTCAGACGGTTGCCTTGGATCTCTCCGCCTCGCCTGATCGCATTCTCTTGGGATCGGGGGCGTTCCTGCTTTCGCCAGGTACACGCACACACACACACACACCCACACACACCGCGGAGGGTTCAGGGCTTGGAGAAGGATCAAAATTTTAAAGGGAGGTGGATACTTTTATTTATAGACAGAGGGGACGACCCTTATTGACCGACGATTAGGAAAAATGGGGAGCTATGTACAAGGGTTCTATGGTGATGGCGTGTATGAAGGTAGATCAATGATCATTTCTTGTGAAGAGATCATGGGGAAAGGATTGATGAAATGCCTAGGAAAAAGGGCATAAAATAGGGAAAAGACGGGCGCATCAACTCAAGAGAGCTGGGGGGACAGTTGACCAGGGGTCAACCATCAGAGGGACCTGATTGGTCCAGCTCAGGCACTAAAAGACAAAGATGCATGTTTTACTATAATTTTATTAATTAAATATAACAAATGATTTTATTATTTTTTGCTTATAAAAAATTTGTTTATTATTTAATGTAGTATCTTAATATAATTTTTATTTATTTTTTGGTGTTATTTATTACAAGTTAATTTTTAAGTGTATATTTATAGGTATATTCATCTATATTTTGGCTTATTTTATTTTTATTTTCTATATTTTATTTATTAGTTTATTCTATATTTTATATATTTACAGCTTATTTTTATGTATATAAATATATTTTTATTATATTTTTGGTGTGTTATTTGTATATTTAAATAAACATGTATATGTAATATGTAGGTATATGTATTGTATATTTACTCTGTATTTTTGTATTTTATTTTATTTAAATGTTTCTTTTATGTTTTTATTTTAGATTTATATTTTTAATAGAATATAAATGATATTTACAATAGTGTCAAAATATAAAAGAATAAATAATGAAAGAATGAATTTCACTTTTATTTATATACATGTATTAGTATAGATATTTTGCCGATGTTTTATATAGACTTATTTTATTTTGTATTTTCTTTATGATTTTATTTTGGTTTTATTATGTACATGAGTTATAAATAATATTTAAAAAATTATAAAAAATAAAATTGTAGATATAATAAAGAATGAATAAGTTGAATATTTTATTCAGGTATACTATACAATGAGGGTCCAAAACCTAACTTTCACATCTTAGCTCCAAGAGTTATGAAACCACCTCATTAAATATATTATTAAAATTCATATATAATTAGAGGTTATTTTGATATATTTTGAATTTTACTTGGAAGATATGTATATGTGAAGTTAGGATTTGGGATTTTTATTCTGTGTATATAAAGTATACTATGTATTATTTTTGTACAGACTTAATTTTGTATTTTTATTTACATTATTATCTACAACTTTCATGTACAAAGTTTCTTTATTTTATGTATAAAAAGTGGAAAATAAAATAGGTCCCAAGATTGAATAAAGAATGAATAAATAAAAGGGGTTTTTATCGGATTTTGGACCCTTATCTCCCCCTACTTTATTCCTTATCGATCTAGTCATCGAGAAGCCTAGGTCTCGGAGTTTAGGTCATAAAATATCTTTGATATTTTATTCTTTTTCTTCTTTATTCTATAATTTTGGCATTAAAAATAGTATTATTTACACAATAATTGTAATATATGATGAATATTATTTTATACAAATTAGTGCTATTTACATGCATTAGCTAGGGTTTTTAAGGCCAAAATAATAGAATAAAAGTGATGAAATGGAGATTCATCAGGTATGTACAAACGAGCCACCACCTCTCTTTACATACAAGACGCAAGTTAATCCAAGGGACACTCATTATTACATATACAATAATGATACATAAAGACACAGGGCTCTTCAAGTTCTATGGCAATGCTTCGCATTCCATAACAACTCGTTGTCTTCATGTCTCTTCGATTCCCTTGTTATACTTTCGTTTTCTCGTACGATTGATATCACACTGACCACCCAGTCATCAGCACACTCGCGATGCTTTGTTGATGCAGCTTTGTCATAACTCACCAAGTGTCGCGGAAGACTATGTCTTGTTCCAAAAGGGAACCTGCAACCATTAGTCTCTCGTGCAATAAACCCTTCCTTACCACTCCATGTGCTAAGAGGAAGTTTGTTAGAACTTTTTATCATGTCCCCCAGATCACTCTCATACGTGTACCACTGAGCATGCGCTCCCATGCTCGTAATCACCATATGCAATGTTCCATGCCTCCTTGGACCGTCATGCATCGCTACTGGTACCATGCGCCTTCATGCGTAAGCATGTATGATCGTACTGCATTGCTCCTTAATGCCTACCGCTTCACTATATATCACTTTTCTTCCCTCACGTAAGTACTGCTACGTGCATCCATTGTCATGTCTTGCACCGATGTCTGTACTTGTTATGCTCACACTGGTACAAGCTCCACAACACTCTGTTATCGAGCTAGTGTCCTATGTGACGCTTCTCCATTTCCACGTACGGTTGAGTATGCAAGACTCTCGTGGATGACCTCTGTGCTACCCACACACTCTAGATTCCTCTTGAAGTCAACTCCATCGATCATGTTCGTACGTCTTCTACCGTGTCTACACAAGCATTCTCGATAACGGAATTTGGGAGTGTAATAGTTAGGCATTCAAATGGTTTATCTAATGTATATACTTGGACGTATAAATGTATAGCTATCTCCAATAAAAGGATGCATACCTGATTATGATAGTTATGACTCATGTATTGATTTATCTCAACCTCATCAGGTCAACACTTTGACCCAATTAGTTGACATTTTGACTTTTTTTATCAATATTTTGACTTCTGTTCAACATTTGACCATTTTGAGTCATAACATGATCTAGAGTCAACATTTTAACTATGGGATTTTTACCCAGCAGTCCCTATAAACGTTTTAAAATGCCTCTACGACCTTTTGCACAACGTAATTACCCCATCGACCATGTAAATTACCACAAGAACCTCCACGGGCTTAAAACATATTACCCGGAGGGTCCATGGGGTAAGAGTTAGCAAGTTTACGGGGTCGAGGGAGGAATTAGGTTGTTTCAGAGGTCGTGGAGGTGATTGGCAAAGTTTATAGGGTCTACCGGATAAAAATCCCTTTAACTATTCGAGTCAATTGGTTAGTCGTTAGGCCAACACTTTGACTTGACTACTTCATGATCTATGAATCTCAATTCCTATACAGAGGACATGCATCTTTAATACGTCAGTCAAAGATCAGCCTTTAGAGAAAGATTAGCATCGCTTTCACAGACTCGAGATCAATCTTGAACATCATATGATGAAGTCAGTCGTTTCCTTTCAACTACATGGTACTCACGATGGCCATTGTATATAACCCTAATTATACAAAGTGACCTTAATTAAGTGCAAATATAAATATTCAATTCAGATGAAAATAATAACTTTTATTGCATTAATGGGTCACCAATAGCTCACGAGTCCAACATGATGTATCTATGAGTTTAATGGTGCAAGCACTTGAGGTAATAGAGAAACTTTATCACCTCTACAAATAAGATTTGGTATATTGATTAACTTATAACTAAAGAAGAACCCTTAGAAAATTTCCTAATATTTAAGAAAGAAGTGCGACTTAGAGCACATAAAATTCGCATACGCTCTCTTATAAAAACAAGAATATTCTTATACTTTCTCTGAGGATAGCTTCCTTGTAAAAAAGAAGAATTCCTTAAAACATGACATCCGAAATAACCATAAAATATATTCTTGTGCATCTGAGAATATTTCAGGGGTGGGGTGAGTGGCTCAGGAAGGTCATGATGACATAGTAGAGGATGTTGAACCTCTAAACGTAAAAAAGAGAACTAACTGTCAAAAACTTGTGAAATGACTTTATTGCGTATCATATTGATGGTGATGCAGATGTATATGAGATGTTATATCGTCATCTAAAACAACGCATTGAAAGGATGTTATTAAGAGTAAAATGCATTATATATATCGCTTCATGTGGTACACGCAATTCATCGCAGGGAGCTTTCGGGTTAGATAGTTTTGAGGATCATACAATTCATTGCAGGGAGCTTTCGGATTTTAAGTACAGACACGATCTTGTTAGAGATATTTTATTTGATGTAATCAAGCGTGCGGGTGTTGCTGTTAAGAAAGAGGCGCATGTGAACTTTTTAACTAATCCGCGGAGGGAAGATCCACTCTTAGACATGCTGATATTTTGATTTTTGGATGGTTGGAGAGAAATATGCCTGTGTAGATTTGACAGGAGTTTCTCCGCCGGTGGGATTGAAGGGTGAGAACTTTACAGCGGGGGCACGCTGCCCTTAAAGCTGCTTCAGCAAAAGTGGTGAAGCACGAAAAAATGTGCATGGAGAATCAGCATGCCTTTATCCCTTTTGATTTCGATTTTTTGGATTTCTAGCACCAGAATCTGTTGAACTTTTGAAGAGGGTCCAAAAAATCATGAGCAATAATGTTATGGTTCCTAGGTTTATGGATGTAGTGTCTAGAAGGATTGGTCTTGCAATCCAAAAAGGACTAGCAGCGTAGCTTGTTGCTTGCTTGTCTCTTGTCTCAATGTTTTGAAGGACTCGTGTGGTACATGAAAGTTGATCGGATTACCACCAGAATGTTTGTTTATTGGGTGTAAGTGGGTGTTTAAGATGAAGCTTTGATCTGATGGATATATTAAAAAAAATTGGATAATAATTATTTCAAGGGGTTCAAGGAGAACAAAGGTAGTGATTATTTCGATGCCAATTATGACATAGTAGATCACATGTATAAGAGAACTTCACTTTATATAACTATATTATTCATGTTAGCTTACGAGAGCTAAAGTTCGAGCATCTAACGTGCATGCAATCCTCATCGATAAAGCTTTGCATCATTGAACAACATAACTAGGAGTAACATGTGATTCCAAGCTTTGGGAAGTATCCTTCCATGTAGAAACACTAATTGCATTGATGATGAAAATCACAAACTACTTAGCCAACAATTCATCACAGAAAAGGAATCATAGTACTTACCAAAGTTGCTCGTATGTTCTTGAGCCTCAAGCTAATTCAGTCACTTAGGGGGGTAGTTAAGCCTTAGTTGCATTATTTTGATAAGATTCTTCAGAAATATAACTACGATGATCGCAAATCTACATGGACTCTGTAAAATTCTTATAAACCTCTCCATACGAAAAAAAAGTGGAGAGCATGTTTTCATTATATATTTAAAATCATATGAAGCTTAACGCATCTTGCAAACCACTAGACTAGATATTTCCTATATAATCTTTATGTAATATAGAAACTATTCTAAAAGGTCTTGTATTGGTATTGAATTGCCTAAAAGGAACTATATCCCTTTGATTGCATAATTATGATAGATATTCTTTTGCGTCCCAAGGATATAACCATATAAGTCGTATAAGTAAAATGGTACATTCTAAGAGACAAGATGCGAGCAGTGGATCCCTGCAGAATGGAACCTTTCTTTGAGGCCGCATATAAGGGAATGTGATTTTCAATGATAACAAATGTTTCCACGCATAGATGGATGCATGGCCATTAATAACACTGAAGCCACATGGTTGACAACTTGACACTAAGATCTAACCAGTGCGATGGCAAAGTTGGAATTTTGCCTCAAATGCCCTTTGGCTTGTTTAGAACGTGTTGGCGAGTGGGGAGGCACTAATTGGAAGTAGATCCATATATTGGGACGTGGGACATACCATGCTGCCCATGTTTCTTTTTGGAATTTTATATGATGCCATCACAATCACATGTGTGGTTTCGGTTTTACACTTGAATCTACCAAGACATCACCTCCCATGATTTTCTTTTTCTCCTCGTTAGTCCTTTGGATGGCATGCATGCTACTCAACAACCACATCGTTTAACTAGGTTCATAAAGCCAGTCACCACCACTTTTGCTGACTAACTATGATGGCCCCCTCTTTCCCCGATTGCAGCAGCAACTCACTTCTACCAGCATCATCACCTTCTCGAAACCTCGGCTTCTGTTCGTTTCGTTTATCGTATTTGAGGGTTCACATCCGATTCGTTTCAATAAGATGAAAAGCTATTCATGTTTGGTTCAGTTAAACTCCATTTATCTTCACCAAGGTTCAATTTTGTTCGCTAAAGGTCCAATTTAGAATAGATGTTTAGCAATGCCCGTTTTTTGCATTGATAAGAAAATATTTGCGAACATATCATTAACAATGCCTATTATATACTCCTTTTCCACTTTAATCGTTCAACAATTATGTTTTATATGGATGATTGGTTCACATAAACTTGATTTAAGTTTGGTAAATATATAAGAAATTTTGTATTAAACATTTCATATAACTAAATCTTAAAGTTAAATCTATAATAATTGCACGTATAGATTCACACAATAATAGGCACACATACATACGCTAAATATTACCAAAATAATCCGAAACATGAGCAAACGTACCAGTCATATACAAATTGAAAACAAATAAATAAAAGACTTGTAGAGAGGAACGGAGAAGAGGAGGTATTAGGGCATCCTGAGTATTAGCAGCATATATTTGTTGAACTTCGGACCTTTGGAGCTTTAATTTCAAGCAAAATCCCAATTTTTAATTTATGACGTTTATATTATTAGTCCACAAAGACCGAGTTCCAATAAGTAAGATGGGTTGGAGTAGGAGCCCTAGAAAAAGGAAATATATAATGCGCAAACTTTTTGTGAATAATGAGCCTTAGTGGTTAACATGGTAAATATGATGTTTTTTTTCCAACTTTCCCAACACAACCACCTAAATGGTGTGTGATCAAATCACATTCATGAGGTTAGTAAAACACTTAAATGGCAAATGGCAAATTTTATAAATAAAGATGGGGATCTAATGCGAGTAAACGATATTGGCGAAACTAATATCATTGAAGACTGTAAAGATCAGCATAACTTCAAATTCAACAAACAGTCAGTCCATTCACAAACTGTCAAGGCAATCAGATCTTGTTGACAAGCAAAACTCGCCTGCATTTCATCAAGGTGCATCAGCCAGACATTCCCCAAAAGAACTGATTTCACAAAGATCGGACACATCATTCAACTTAAATAGCAGCACCTACTTAAGAATCGATCGTCGGAACACTGACTTATATGCAGTTGTCAGACAGTTCTCAAGATACTGTTTTCTACTTCAGTGCTTAACATACCCAATCTCAAAAGCAGAAGTGAAACAAAAAATGATACGTACTCCAGTAACTATCTAAGTTAATCCATACACTAAAGACAGAGAACCTTCCAAGAGGAAACAGCCAGGGAAACCACCAGAATAGCAAGGCAAACGCAGCAAGAACAGTCACTCGGCTTCCGGATCCAAGCCTTCCTCTGTTGTATCCTCCGGTGTGTTGCCAGAATCTGCAGGAGCCCCTTCCAAAGCTTGATTGGCAGCCAAGACTTCTCCTGGGGGTGGGTGGTCATATTTGCACGTCGCACCAAACTTGCAGGTCCCCGTTTTCATATAGAAAGGGCACATGATTGAACCCTGAAATAATAGGCCATAAAATGTCATCGGTAAATTGTACGGCTAAAATGAAGCAATAAGCCGGCACTTATGTTGAGCTTTCTAAATAACCATGAAGATCATGATCCTTCCATTTGCACAGTCAGGGGGAAAACACCAGCATGCGAACAATTGGGCAGGACCTGGTCCAACTAAACATGGGGAAAAAATGGGCAGGGCCTGCTAGATGGGTGATTAAAAAACAGAAGCCTTCCTTTCAATAAATTACAGATATAAAATGATGGAATAAACTGGAAAGATAAAGGGCAACGATCTCAACCATCTATGGACCTTGACATCTAAAGGGGCGCCTATAAGCCTGGTCCATACGGGGAGAATATAACCAACATGTGGTTTCCTATGTTTTTTCTTGCTACACGGATGGTTTTCACTCTAACAGAACTTGCAAAATCCATGACTGTTTTTCGATAACAGGCTATTTCTCTTGCATCAGAAAAGTCAGGAATAGGTGAAAAAAATAGGCCTATACAAGAAAACAGTTACCTCTCTCCGAGGCAGGCCAGCTAGAGTAAGTTTGACAGGTGGCTGCTTCGGAATAGCTGGTGTTGAGCGGTCAATGGGGTGGTGGAACCTGCATCTTTCACCAAATTTGCACTGCCCAGTTTTCATGTAATACTGCAAAAATAAATACACTGTACTGAGAGAGAAGCTACTGAGAAAATAACGCCAGTACTGCTTTCATTTTAAGGAAATAAGAAGCATACAGGAAAACGTGTGAACAAGCAAAATGCTTAGGAAAACTATAATTTGGGCCGAATAAAAATTGCTCAGCAGGGAGAGGACACAAAAATGATCCTATGTTTCCCTACAGTATCCATCCTACATATGAAGTTCTAAGTGCTCGTTGGAATACGAAAACAGACACCCCCCCCCCATAACAATTTCACATGGCAATCCCCAATTTTTCTTCCTAGATAAGACAATCTAAAAAAATCTTGGCAATTTGAAATCCTGACTGATCGCATCAGGGAATGCCAAAGAGAGTGGAACATTGGCTCAAGTCGAATGTAATATCAAGTCAAAGGTACAATAAAATACAACACTTAGTAATCATAAATGGTACTCAATTTAGATCGCTGCAAGTAACCAGATATTACACATTTTCAAGAAAACTGTGAGTTGAAAGGATTAAAAATTGAATGTTATTCAATCGAAGTCGGACAACAGATAACTTACATCGCATTCTAGCTCTCCAGGCCGCTGTGGATACAGAAGAGGACCAGCCCCCAGCTACAACAAAAAAGTTCTTATTTAGAGCTTTATCAAAACTCCTGCATGAACAAAAAAATTGAACTTACTGCAGATTGGGTCAATCGAGGATCGATATTTGGGAGAAGAGAAGCTGCAGCACTTAGCACAGCAGGATTCTGAAGAATTGTGCTACTTACTGCAGAAGCAACTGATGGAAAAGCTGCTGTATATAGCGAAAAAAATCTATGGAAATGAGAATCTCTGCTATAAATGAAATTAGAATGAAACCCTAAAAATCCATACGGGAAATAAAAGGCAGATATATAGGATCATCAACTAAGCATCTAAATCAGTATAATTCCAGAATAACTATCAACAGAAACCTCTTTAAGGAGAAGACAATTATTGAATATGGGTTAGGTTGGAAAGATGTTCGAAACATACATGAAAAATGTGTGTTAAATCCTAACAATAAGACTATATAGATAAGAGAAGACAACTACTGAATGCGGGTTACAATGGAAAGCTATTCGAAACATACAAGGAAAATGCGTGTTAAATCTACACACACCCAGGGGTTTATGTAACTCCCTACACCCGGTCTTTTCTTCATTATTTTTGCGCTTTTTTGAAGGAAATCTTCGAAGGATTTACTTAATATATTGATGGGAATATGTGTTTCACGATTCATGCAAAACAAACATCCTTACATGCTTATCTAGAAGGGGTCAATTTTAGCAATTCTAAGACCGTTAAAATTTGATAGTCTTGATGGAGATGATAGAAGCCCCAAATTTAAGTTAATTTTGGAATGACACCGTGGGGATATACCCCCAGGTGTAGGCTCCTTTTTCCATAAATAATGGCCTACTTTTGAAAATGGGAGCCCGGAAATGTCAACCCTAATCTATACAACTAATCCTTTACAAGGGTAAGACGGGAAAAACATAAACTATAGTAGGAATGCATACATGTTATATCTGGATGGTTGTAGCGGCACGCTGAACCATACTTGCAGCTAATACAGGAAAAAATTGTTAGAAAGTTCCCAGAAACCTATATGAATGCAAAACGATGAAGATATCTCACAACAAAAAGTGGGCATTAGTACCTGCCAGTTTTGAGATAGAATGGACAATCCTGTTCACCCTACAAATTATATGTTTAAAATGATGAGTATGCAGAACCCAATAAAACATTAGCACAGAACTATAATTAGCAAAGACACAGAAATCACGAGCTCTTTCCCTTCACGTTTACCA
The DNA here is from genome assembly GCA_037367405.1 of Ottelia alismoides. Taxonomy (NCBI): domain Eukaryota; kingdom Viridiplantae; phylum Streptophyta; class Magnoliopsida; order Alismatales; family Hydrocharitaceae; genus Ottelia; species Ottelia alismoides. The sequence continues at coordinate 326,455 of JAZKJV010005587.1, read as the reverse complement.
GGTTAAATCACTATAAATTTATAGTAAAAGAAAAATTGTCGTATATTGCATCATTCGCATTAAACCTCCAAAACAATATAAAACTTCTTACTATGCGTAGAGGAAGACCCTTCGAATTATGATACAAGGCAGGTGGGACAAAGGTCTTTGCTGGCTTCAGATCGCCAACTGCAATATCAACAGTTACTGCAGATTCCTTGGGTACACTGCTTTCAGGTGCCACAGCAGCAGGAATTTGGATGTCCTTTGGATGGTGAAATATGCAATTAACCCCAAACTTACATTTTCCAGTTTTAGCATAGAACTGCACACAGTGAATGAAAAGACCATGTTCCTATAAGGCAATAGCACAAGAAGAAATTGGTGAAGGTGCACTTTAAGATGAAGAAATTTACAGAGCATATTGGTTCAGATGGCCTCTCTGGAAGTATTACAGCATCGAAAGTCCCATTCAACTGCAATTTTTGAAAAAAAATACACATGGTAAGAAGTAGCATTACGTGACATTTGCAAACAAAATATTGTCAACACAGGCAATTACGAGATCTTTTGGATGATTGAACTTGCACCGGCTTCCAAATTTGCATTTCTTGGTCTTCACGAAATACTGATACCAAATGTCAGATATATAAATAAATGTGAACGGAAATATATACCCCGCAGTGCCTTAACAAAAGAAAAAAGGACATCATTACAGGACAGTCCGTCTCTCCAGGTCTCTCAGGAAGTGTTTCCACAGGAGTTGCAAGAGGCACCTGCAAAAATAATGTATGATGAAAGGTATCTAAATTTGCTAAAATGGTTAATAGCCGACTGAAACTGACTCGCAGCATACTCACAGAGTATATTGAGCATAAGCTACAATTTGCTGCTAAGAAAATATTGAAAAACAAAAAATACAAATCTGTTAACTATTGAAGTGCATAAAAATTATTTCTTTGCTTTAATGCATATATTCAAGAACTATGAATCTAAGAAGTATTGATTGTAATATAAGTTATGGAAGCATATGCATATCAAACAACAATAAAATCAATCTATTCTTACATTTTATGTTTTAACATTTTAAGTTTTAATACATATCCAGCAACTATAGTTTCAACATTTATTTATGATTCACATTTTAATGCATATAACTATCAACGCACATATTCAAAAAGATACAAGTACATAACTGAAGTGTTACTTTAAATACGTAAAAAAACATGAATGATATAAATTATGGGATTATCGAGTATAAGGGATGACGCCAATCACCTAAAAAGGTCGGGAACCCAAGAGAAGTACCGACGAGATGCTGATCCAAATAGGAAGCGGAGCTGTGCAACCATGAGAAATCGAACACATAATCAAGGCAAGTGAATCACGGATGATGATGTTGTTGATGATGAAAGAAGGTAATGACTTGAGACGATACAAAGTTAAGGTGGGAGAATTGTTTACGTCGACTCTTCAGTGAAAATGGTGAGGCAGAGATCATATTTGGGAAGCTTGTTGATTCTAGTTCAAAGTAAATTGTGCTTATTATCACCAATTTCAAATTCAATTGCGATAATGGCTGTAAAAACGATGAAGACTGCAAAAGCATTGGGATCACAAGTCATTCCACAGAAGTATACGCAAACTATAGGGGTATCAGACCGATAAGACATACATAAACTTGTGGGAGAGAATTATTGAAAAGAGGCAGTGACATGTCTTTACAATATAATTAAACCTATTTAATATCATATATAGCATGTCAAAAACAAAAGTCATATAAGTTACATCTGTTCATGTGATTAAATGAAAGTTTTTAAAATAAGAAAGAATCTTCCTAAGGCATTCATTGATTTAGAGAAGGCATATGACAATCTACCTATGAAAATAATTTTAATAAAAAAATAAGGTTCTTATTTGGCGCATCATTCATACGATCATACAACAATTTCTATGAGGATTCCAACTAGGATACCAAATCATTTGGCATCTGGTATCGATATGCACTACTGATCAACCACGAGTTTTACATTTTTACCTAGGTTATTCATGATTTTTTTTAAAAAATACATACAATGATACAAGACTAAAAAGCTTAGTGAAAGCAAATGAAACCAGTTTAGTAAACGTGGCAAAAGATGGAGTCAACATGAATGTTGAGCTTTGTAAGGACGCTTGGAAGGTAAAAATATCAATTAGGAGCAACCAAGACAAAGTATATGAAATACAAGTTTAATTTAATGACAGTGAATCCAGATATATGTTAAATAAAAAGTGATTGAATATTTCAATTTTTAAGGAGGATGTGTTTAAATGTTTAGATTTGTTATTTCCTCGGAATGCAAGATTTGATGGAGAGACGGATGAGGATGCTTTTAAAGATTTTAGGTTTGGTATTTCTTGAGAATGGAAGAATAGATGGGGATACCATTTAAAAAATGCGGGCCGGACAAAGTGAAGAGCAGCTTCACGCGTACTTTCGATAAGACGCCTTTAAAACTCAAAGGAAAAAACTATATAACTACCGTAAAGGGAGCAATGCTTCATGCCAACGAGTTGAGAAATAAACTATAAGTTGAAGATGCTTTTCGGATGTGGAAATACAAACGAAGGCTCAAATTGGCAATACAACAACAACAAAGACTTTTCCCACAATAAGTAGGGTCAGTTACATGGATTTTTTGCCTCCATTCAGATCTATTTTGGGTCATTCTCAGGCTTAAATCCAAATACCCTTCAGATAGTCTCAAATTGGCAAACTATCAAAAAAAAAGGTTGATGTAAACCGATTAGATAAAATCAGAGAAACTTGATTGAAGTTGAAGTGATTCGAACATATGCAAAGGCCTTCTAGGGCTCCAACTTGAGGATGCGACAATCACAAGGAGTTCAAAAGGGGACGGGATACCAAAGAAGTGTTGGAAAGAGACTATTAAAATAATGACTTTGTTTATTCAAGCCATGATATGGTTCAAATTCAATATATTTGAAAGCAAAGAATCCATGTAGCATGTTTTATTTCATATGGGAAAAGGCCCGTTCGTTGTTGTAAAATACTAATCAAACCATGCAACTCTGGATAAAAAGGACAAAAGTATTATTGTCATAAATATAACTTCAAAAAACAGACAACCATAAGAACAAAGCAAAGATGTAAAAGAAAAGGTAAAAAATATCCAGTATATAGACCAACACGATATAGAAAAATAATTCAAAAAAGTAAAGGATAAACTAACAAAAAAAGTTAAATTATTGTATAAAAATAATAACGCCATTAGCCATAGTAAATTACAAAACAATTCCATATGACAAACCAAGATCAAAAACGTTCCCCACAATGTTTACATATGCCTAATATCAGCTATTTTCATTGCAAAATGGTACTCAATGAAGGACTCCAAATGTTATGTACAACAAAATGCCATCTCCAACGTAAATGAAACATTTGTTGAAACCTTTCTTGATCTTGATCCTACAGTGGGATCATAATTGTATGATATTGCAATAAGTGCCTTCAGCCTTCATATTGTCTATTAACTGAGTAAAAGCATGCAATCTCTTATAACTCTACATCATCTACTAACCCTTCCCTGCCTCAATTAGGGTGAGATTAATGAAATTTTAGCTTCCAAAGATGTCTAACCAAGTTTTGATATGGAAAACTACACCTCCACTAATAGCTATCTTTAAGCATTTATTTTACTTTCCCCGTCATCTCCTACAAGACTCTTACCTTCTCGCTTCGTTGAACCAAAGCACTAGATAGTGTTCATTGTACATGTCCAAATAATGTTTATATTTTTCTCATTTTATTTTCTATCAAATGATGACGGGTAGGAAAAACACGCCTAAGATTAAGATGTATTTGAGAATACAAATCCCTTTCTTTTCATAATTGGACATAGCCAATGACCAAGCGAAGTATGCGCAAATCGAATCAGACCATGGATTATAAAAATCTACATCAGAAGATGTTTCGGTAGACAACCCCTCATTGAAGTCCTCAATTCAAGAAAAATAAGTTGACACCCACGTTAGAGACAACCTCGTTGAGCTTCCGAACATCAACACAACTTAAGTTGTGCAAATTCAAAATGGGATTACTAGAGGGTTAGTTATCCAGAGAGAACATGCCCCCAAACACATAATAAAAATATCATAAGAATCTACTTATTGCATCAAGGTAGGCAAGCCTATACGAAACATAATTTGTCATTCCCAAGTCAAGAGCAACATGAAAAACATCATTGTCCAATCAAGAAAGATAAGAATCACATCAAGCAAATCGTATGGTTGACATTGTCAATCATAACCGTGTAGGCAGGAAATAAATACAGTGAACACAATTTTTAAAAGCAACGCCTAAATGCCGCTAAGGTGTACAACTCGAGGCGAGGCACCTAAAAAGTACCTTGAGATAAGCACCCCATTTTTTAAGAAGGCGGTGAAGAAAATATCCGATGACTTGCAATGTCATCGAGATACGTGGAAATCAATAGGACGCTCTCTAGTGACTAATGTGTGGACGAACATGTGAGGAACATCATGAACAATGTGTCAATTGCACCGTGGGTATTTCATTTTTAAAGTCAATAGATGCCTCCGATGAGACACACATTGCAGAGTACTTGCTTAAGTTGGTAGATGAGTGTCTGAATGAACATGGAATGGAAAATGTTGTTCAAATTAATACGGATAATGTTTCAGCAAATGTAGCAGCAAGAAGATTGTTGCTCACAATATATCAGCAAATATGGTGGACTTCGTGTGCCACACATTCCATTGATCTTGCTTTGGAAGAGATGATTAAATAGTTGAAGATGAAGAGGTTATACAAGGGAGAAGACAATCACGATTTTCATTTACGTTCAAACTAAAACTTTAAGATTAATGCGGAATTTCACAAACGAGAGAGATATCACTAGACTAGGGCAAACGAGGTTTTCAACTACTTTTTTCATGCTTGAAAGCATTATTGAGAAAAGAGACAAGCCGAGGTTGATGTTTTCCTTAAACGAGTGGAGGAACTGCAAATGGTCAAATATGCAATTTTACTTGTGTTGTTACCTTCAAATACATACCAAGAAGAAAGGCGATTTGGAGAAAAAGAGGTTGAACAACCTTTTGTACGCTTGTTTCAATTCCAACAAGCAAGAAAGTTGGCTTGAGAAAGAAAAAAATCATCTTTCTTCATGTGACTGTGCACAATGCCACATTTGGGTGAATAAAGTGGAGATGTCAATTTACAAGCTTTAGTTGAAGAGGTTTTCCATGTTCCGAATTGACTTGGGGTAGTGTAGCCTATGTTAGTGGTGTCGAAGAGAATTTGAAACCGAGAACAATGTGATTGTGCCAAGAGAACTTCATCTTCGAACTCAATCGGTGTGCTGATAAATGAGAAAGAGGAGGAATTCCATCTTGAAGATAGAAGAAGATGATGATGATGATGATGATCTTGAATTAGATGATGATATTGACGATGATAAATAACCACTAACTACATGATTTATTTTTGTGAAGCATGTTTTTGTTTTGAAATGTTGCATTTGTTTTTAAACATTAGCACATGTTATGTAACAAACATTTAAAACGTTTAGTTATTAACTTGCTTATTTTTTCCATCTTATGCTTAAACTGATTCTTTTATTTAATTCTTGTAAATTTGAAAAATATATATATATATATGTGATTATATAAGAGTAAATGTAAAATTATTTGCACATTTAAAAAAAACAAAATGAAATTGCCTAAAGCCTAACTAAATCTGATTAGTTGCCCAACTAATGATTAATCCTTAGTCAGTGACCCAAATAATCAAGTACCAACAACCGACTTCTGTAATCTTGGATTTCATAAAATTAAATTGTGTTTAATTTTTGTTTTGAGCAAAATTTTCTCTGTAAGGTGAGGATTGCAACATGTCTAACTCCAAAGAAATCACCTCAATCCATCTTTCACTTTCTATAAACATTGACAACGATAATCGATATAGTTGACGCTGGCAACCACACATGTTATGCCCATGAATTTAAAAAGTGACGTCTCAAGGCGTAAAGGTGTACGCCTCGAGGCGAGGCAGACCAAAAGCGCTTCAAGACGCATACCTCGAGTCTGGATGGGGGGCGTACGCCTCAGCTTCGCCTGAGGCGCTCGAGGAGAGGCTAAGGCGTAAGCCTCAACAGAATTGTTACTTTTTATTTTTTCGATCACGTGCAAAGCATGTGACCTCGCTTATTTCTCAAATCAGGGAGAGTCAGGGGTTTCGTTCTGTTCGCCTTGCGTAGAGGAGCTATACATCCTACAGGTTCGCGAGGAACCTAGGGCCATCGCCGCCCAACCATAAGCATCGTGTCACCACCACCTCCTCCGTCGAACCACCCGCAAGCATCGCCGAGAAGTGTCGTGTCGTTGCCTCCAACAGTCCAACGTATGTATTTTTGGGTTTTTTTAACTTTAATTATGTTGATGTTTTCCTTGATGTGTTTTTTATGGGATTTTCTATTGGAGGGTTTCGTTATGTTGAAGGGTTTCGTTATGTTTTTCGAGGGACTTTTTGACGTGTTCTTTATGGATTTTCCTAATTTTTTGGGTTAAATTCTGATCCACGGTGAAAGATTACATGCGTGTTTATCTTGTAATGTAAGTATATATTTATGTTATTGTATAACTTGTAGATATGGAAAGGAAAGGACAAAGTAGGGGCCGATCATATCCCGGATGGAGATACATCGAGAACTTGAAATGGACGTGTATCACAAAGGAAAAGGCTATGTAGATGTTGAATGTATTTTTTGTTTGACGAAGAACACCGGTGGGGTGAAGCGACTAATAGACCATCTTGCAAAGACACACAAGAAAGTAAGAGCTTGTCCGAGCGTTCCCGTTGAGATTCAACAAGAGATGAAGATGTTCACTGAAAGCAAGGGTACTGAGAAGAGAAGAAGATTTGAAGAAATGAAAGATGTTTGTCGAGTTGGGATGCAAAGGCCATCGAGAGGTGATGAAAATTAACCGTCACAAATAGCACCGGCAGATTCTTGCAATGTCAAGCAAGCTCGAGGACCGATGGATTTTTTATGCACGAGGAGGTAGGGGGCAGATACTTCCAATCCTCCCGCACAACCACGATTTTAACAAACACGCTTCGATATGCTGAGGCGTACGCCTCGAGGCGATTTCTAAGAAAACCGCCTCGAGGCTCCCACCTCAAGCAGTCCATGAGAGGCGTGCGTCTCGAGGCGTTGAGGCAGTCTTGAGGAATCGCATCGGGCTGCAAAGGTTTGATACCCTATATTTTATATTTTTATATTAATTTTTATGATATCGTAAGTATAATATTAATTGTTAATAATTAATTTGTTATATAGTCATATATATTATATTTAAAAATAATGCATTATCATATAAAAGTGAGTTTAGCATAGGACAATTCTTCAATTGAGTTTAGCAAATTGGATGGTTAGGATTCAACACATTAAAATATATGCTAGTCATGTAACGCATATAAAACAACATAGACATATTATATAAGGTTTTTGTGCCCCTCTGAGATATTGCAATATCAGTTAGGCCCCTCCCTTTTTGGGAATATCAGTTGTGCCCCCGACTTCTTGTCATTCTATCACTTATGCCCTTTTGTTACTTTAGCCGCCAATGATTTGAACTTAACCATGGTTTTCTCAAACCAAGATGAGGTTAAGAGGGGCATAACCGTCCAACTCTACCCCTTCCTCCTCCCCTTCATCTCGAATGCACCCGAACTCACCCGAGCTCTCCCCCTCCACCGCGAGCTCCTCTCCACCACCCGAACGCATCCGAGAATCGAGAAGCTTTTCTCCACCGCATGCAATGGGCCTCGCTTGAGCACAATTCCACTAATAGCTCATTTGCATTAAAGCATGAAGAGCAAGATTCAGTTGCTCATCATCAGATCATCAATTGCGCCCTCATCCGAGTCACGGAGGCTCGTTGTTGCAGACCCAAACCGACAAATGCAGGAGGAGGGGGAGGTCAAGAATGGAGGAGGGGGAGGCGTGAGGGCAGAGGGGGAGGAGGAGGGGGAGGAGGAGGGGGTAACAGAGACGGAGGAGGGAAAGTAAGGGGGAGGTGTGGGGGTGGAGCAGAGGGCCTGGGGGAGCTCGGGGCGAAGGAGGGAATGGAAGGGGGAGGCGTGGGGGCAGAGCTGAGGGCCAGGGGAAGCTCGGGTTGGAGGCGGGAAAAGAAGGGGGAGGTGTAGGGGCAGGGCAGAGGGCTAGGGGGAGCTCGGGCAGAGGAGGGAAAGAAGGGGGGAGGCGTGAGGGCGAAGCAGAGGGCCAGGGGGAGCTCGGGGCGAAGGAGGCTGGAAGATAGCTCAGAGCGGAGGAGGAGCGAAGGCGGAGGGGGAGGCACAAGGATGAAGGCATGGAGGAGTTGGGGAGGAGGCAGAGAAGGGAGGAAGAGGAAGAAGATGGGGAAGATGAGGGAGACTTTTCATACCTCTTTTTTAAATTTAATTCCATTTGTGTCCTCAAAGTTAACCTCCGATTTTGTTGGTTATGGACGGTCACTAACTCAAGGGGCACAAGTGAAAGAATGGCAAGAAGTCGGGGGCACAACTGATATTTCCAAAAAGCAAGGGACATAACTGATATTGCAATATCACATAGGGGCACAATTGATAAAAATCCTATTATATATTGTGCATGTTAATAATATATGTTAATCACATAAGTTCACTTCACCCACGCACGTAAAGGGAAGTGTTATATATCGACAAGGACTTTACCCACCAATATTAATGGAGGTCATAATAAGCTTTGCATTTTATATGGATGATAATACAAATTAGGATTCTCATGCAAAGAATATTATATATTCTCATGCTCATAGTAGGGATGAGCATGGGTCGGGCTGGGCCGAACCCTGAAGGACCCAGGCCCAAGCCCAACTAATTATTTCGAGTCTTGGGTCGGGCCTAGGCCTGCAAATCTTCTTATTGCTCGACCCAAGCCCAAGCCCGGCCCATTTCCTTTGGGTCAGGCTTGGGTCGGCCCGGCCCAAGACTAGACATGTTCTGCGGACCTATACAAACATACCTTGAGCTCCTTGTGATTAATTGCCATGAATTCCTCCTGACAATACTCAATCCTTTCCTACTTCAAGAAATGTGACTACATGGATAATTTCTAGCATGAAAAAACCCTATATTGAATATACCATCCTCCTCACATGTAATATAAGACACAAAACATTAACCAACACAATGGGGAATAATATTATATTACTCATGAAAAAACATTGTAAAATTGTAAATCAATCTCTTCAATTGTGAAACAATGACGTTCTAATGACAAGACAATGTCAAAATTTCTAAAACCACTATCGAAAAATTAAAAAAAAAGATTCTTCAACAATGGTATACCTTAGCAACTAAGCTTGGAGCATTGGAGGACAATACAACTTGGGGTTTTGGGAGAGGGATTTGGGTTTCTCGTGCATGAGGGGTTAGGAGCCTATGGCATCAACCGTGTTTGGTGTGAGGGAGGGAGCTGGGAGGGGACATATGTCCCTGACTAAGGTTTGTGGGCCACATTTGGGCTGGGTTGTGGGCTCAATCTCGGGCCATACTACGGGCCACCACTCGGGCCTATGTCGGGTCGGGCCTTGGGCCGGGTCAGGTTGGGTCATGCCAAGCCCGAGCCCGACCCAAAAAAAATTTTTGGCCGATTTTTTAGGCCCAGGCCCGGCCCAATATCCTCTTGGGCTTAGGCTGGGCCGGGCATTTTAGGTCGGGCTTCGGGTTGGGTCGAGTCGGCCCAGCCCAATGACCATCCCTAGCTCATAGCATATATGGTGAATATATAGGGAATATCTAAACTTGTGATTTTATAAATATATATAATTACCTTAATATTCCTATATAAATCGAGGCTTATGTCTCACCTCGTCAAGGGAAAACCGCCTCGATCTGCCTCATGTTTTTTAAAACCATGCACACAATAACTCACTGTGAATGCAAGCTGGAAAAAATATGAGAGAAGGAGGATTTCCAGGAGCATTGGGATTTTTTTTAGAATTCATCGTCATTCAAAATAGCCAATAGTCCTTATCTGAAGATGATGACCGATGTATGTGGATATGGAAGGGGTTTCAAACCACCAACCATGCATGAACTACATACTTGGATTTTGAAGAGAAGCACGCCATAACCACTCTAGTTGATGCTACAAGGCTTCTTGTATTGCTACTGGTTGTAGCATGATCATGTCTGACGGTTAGACTGACACAAAAGGGCAAGCATTGATTATTTTTTTACTGAATAATCACAAAGGTACTTTTTGAAGTCAAATTATGCATCGGATCAAGTTAAAGATGACAGGATGCTTTTTTAAGTGTTGGATGAAGTTGTTTAGGAGGTTAGAGAGAAGAACGATGCCCAAGTGATAACAGATAAAGCATCCGCTTATAAAGTAGTTGAGCAAATGTTGATGGAAAAAAGGAAGAATCTTTATTGGACACCTTGTGCATCGCATTGCATAGATTTGTTGATGGAAGATATCCTCAAATTACCACTTCATGCATCAGTGTTCAAAAAAGCAAAGAAAATAACTAATTATGTGTATGCTCGTGCTTAGGATTTACCGATGGTGGGAAAATTTGCAGGTTGTTATTTAGTGAAACATATCGTTACTCGATTTGTCATTGTATTTCTTAGATTGCAAAGCTTGATTAGAGCCAAGGATTCACTTGAATCCTTCTTCACTTCAAGACCATGGAAGAACAGTTCTTATGTGAATCAACCCTTAGGGCAAAGTGTGTTGAACATAGTTGTGAAGAGCAAGTCTTTTTGGCATGGTGTTGCACATGTTCTCAACACCACAAAATTATTGGTCATCGTTTAAAGGTTGGCGGATTCTGAAAAATATCCATGGATGTGATTTATTTACGAAGCCATGGACAGTGTTAAGGAAGAGATAGCTCAAAATCTAGAAAATGACGAGACCAAATATAAGATTATTTGGGATATTGTGGCCAGTCGTTGGAATCGTCAACTGCACAGGCCTTTACATGCTGCTGCTTATTTCCTTAATCTCTGCTTTCATTATGAAACAACATTTTCTAATCACTTAGAGGTCAAAATGAGATTGTTTTCGTGCATGGAAAGATTTATCGTTGATCAAGTTGTGAAGGTAAAAGCAAATTCGCACCTTGATTCATTTATGCATGCCAAAGGATTTTTTGGATGGGCAATGATGTTAATTCAAGGAAAACAAAAAGTCACTGTGAGTACAGTAAATAAATTTAAAGAGTTTTGCTTTATCATCATTACTAAAATGTGTCGATCATTATCAGCGGATTGGTGGATGTTGTTTGGAGATGAAATACCTGAATTGGCAGCATTTGCTATTAGGGTATTGAGCTTGACTTGTAGTGCTTCTGAGTGTGAACGTAATTGGAGCTCGCTCAATCAAGTAAGTGGTTAAAACATTATATATTTTTATAATAGTGATTTTATTTCATGTTATACACTTAAACCTTACGTATGTATATATAGCTCCATGCAAAGAGAAGAAATCGCCTATTACAAGTGAAGCTCAATGATTTGGTTTACATCATGTTCAATCTCAAATTGAAACATAGATAAATAAGGAAGAAAACAATAGAAGATCCTTTATGTTTAGAAGACATTGACTTCGGTAATGAATGGATTACAGAAGCTCAAGATGTCGAAGCCTGTCAGGATCTTGATGTAAACATCCCTTGAGGATGATCCTATTGAGGGGGAAGGAGGTAAAGGAGGCGAAGGAGCTCAAGTCACTCAACGTAAAAATAAGGGGAAAATATGACAAAGGTGCAATACAATATTACAAATTAAAAGAATGTCAAATGCATTGTTACGATCAACCTTTAAATAAATGATTATGCATATGACTTTCTTGATTAGGTTAAAGAAAAACTCCAATTAATGTTGAGGATGAGTTCTCCAATTATGAGGATGGAAGCGATGATGAGGCCAGTGATAATGTGCATTGAATTATATGGATGATTATGATGAGGATCCAATGAGTAGTAACAATAGTGGCGACGATGAGGGCGACAAAAATGCTAAGGAACGAGACGACTGATGTTGATTCATTGAATCAATATCGACGATTAGTGATTTTTGATGGATCATGTAAATGCAATGGATAATATGTTGCATTAGATTTATGCTTATGTTGAACTTTATTTCCTGCTTTATGTTTTCTTTTCTAATTTCGCAACCATATTTGATGGAACACGTAAATTGAGGCTTATGCCTCGACCGCCTCAAGGCACCTCGCCTCACATTTGAGAAAACGATTCGGACCACCTCGTGCTTATTTAAACCTTGGTTATGCCCAAATATACTCTTGTCTCAATGATAGGTGGCATTAAGTACAAGGAGACAAAGTATATGCACCAACTCACATGCAAAAGAACTACTCCCCATTTCATTTATTTGTAAGAACTACAGCTCTTAAACCATCAAAATAAAAATGGCTTCCACCAGCTAGTGCAAAAGATTTAGGGTTAACAAATAGTTGTTTGATCATAAAAAAACCATGCAAATCACGCGCGCCATTGAATAAGCACACCATCCATCAAACTCAAAGTCTCAAAACAACCCATTATATAAAGAAAATGTAGCGTTCAATTTCCTGAAGTTGGAACAACCAAACACAAGAACTTTTCTTTCAAATAATAACAACTTCCTTTCAATCTATTCAAAGTCAGCATGAGTCTTAAGGAGAGCATTGATGTTTACCTCTCAAGAACCGAACTCCAACTAGCAAAAAGAATGGTTCATTATGCAAAATCATGTGCAATCTTAGTGCATTCTAAGACAAACCCTCCAAATGATATACACCTTGTTCATGTGTAACGCAAGAAATAACATGGGTGTGTATAACATGTGTGTTTCACATTTCATTCCAAACATTCTACTCATCTATGATTGTTGGCTCCATAACATGACAATATCAGGGACCAAGACCACAATCAAACGCCACATTGAATATGTCAGATACTCATGCAAATCAAATACTTCTTTGTACAAGCACACATTCACCTCTAAAGATTCTCTAGATATGTTTATAGTTAACTACCTATATCATACAAAGAACTCTAACGTTTATCCATAAATGGGAATTCCTACCATTGAGAACAATAAAAGCCGATACCCACTTCAACCACCATGCATTAATCGTATAACTTGCATTCCATCCGCTCATTCCTACCACTTAAAAGCATGGCAAGAACTAAAATGCAGCTTACAAGATTTGGCTCTAAAATATCTTTATATACTTCCATTGAAATTGCATTCAATACAATGTATCAATTCTAACTCCACTGCTAAAAATTTCTATTGACTCCTTATCAGATCTCATCACTAAAAATTTCATTGGCAAACATGTACCGAAGCATGAAGATTTTTTAGGCATTCGTATACCAATGCAATACTTCAAAATCTCATCCATACCACTTTCAAACGAAATTTATGTCACATGCTCCCATATTTTCCATTATTTCTACCCATGTTATTAAACATAACGAAAATGGATTAATTTTTCCATCCATGTCCTAAGAAATAAATGAACTTTAAACTCTGCTTCCCTTACCTTTTTCCATCCTATCACCTACAGAGTATTATATGGTCCACTCCATCTGCTCTCGTCAGTTTTCATCAAGATCCAGAGAACAGTCTGTGGTTTAGCTTCGACTTTGAGGGAGCGGAGACTTTAGGCCACCTTTGGACATTTGCAAAGCTTGCAGGAGGGATTTAAAAAGAGTCAGCTGTGGATCCTCCTTGATCAAGTATCTGTCCTTAAGCTATAGCATTGGGGATTTCAAGGGTAACCTGACAAGTGCTTGTCGCCACCACTCGAGGGGTTCGTGGGCTGTTTCTGTGGGTCCTGAGGTGATTCCAGTCATAGGACCTAATGATGTGAAAGCCAAATGGAGTGATGAGGGGTGCTGACCTTGGGTGTGATCCTCCATGCAGTGAATATTTAAGGATTTAATGTTGTGGTGGGTGATTCTTGGTGAAGAAGCTCAGATGGAGGGCCTTTCCATTGAATATAGCAGTGTCGCTCAAGTGGTTAGTTCACTAGATGCTGGGTGAGCACCTCGTGTTTGTGTGCCTTTGCCAATGAGTGATTGGCAGGGTAGTTTTGATGCGAATTCAGACCGGTCAAGGTGAGAAAAGTGTTTGGTATGATGCTTAAAGCAATAATGCATGGCAGATGTTCGAATAAATGACCCAATGAACTCTCCTATCAGTTCTGAGGATGACGAAACTGATATTGAAAATGAGGAGTTTTCCAAGATGACTTCCCTGCACTTTCTTCGGTTATATTTGGAAATAACTCAAGAGGGAGGTCTGAAAAAATGGGTGAATAAAAAGAAGAGATGAAAGGAAACAGGTTCTATGCATCCGTTATTAAAAGCTTTGGTTGATCTATTTCTCTCAATCGTCCAATTGCTATTAGAGATACTACAACTGAAAATGGAGTTCCAACCATCTCCTTGTCTGAGAAAGAAGATGTGAAATTACAAAAACCATTCAGACTTTGCCTTATTGCTAAATTATAATGTTAGAACTGATTTAGAGTCCCTAGACAGAGGCTTAAACAAAGCACTGGCTCAAAACATGAGATTTTTGTCAGGGCATTAAACTCACGGCACATTCTTCCAAGTTGTTTATTAATGATAGTGATTCTAATAAAGTCTACACGAAGAGCAAAAACAGGATACAGATAAGACATTCACAACAGCAACTAGAGACATAGACACAGCACAACAATGATAGCATAGCCAGCCTAATCTCACAAAAGATTACAAGAAAGCATTGCAAGTAGAAAAAGAAACAAGGTGTTAAGCACAATGCTGGGCCTTCTTAATCAGCATTTAGCAGAGACTTCATTTGTTTGGTACTGAGGAAAAAAGTGCGATGGGCAGTTTTCACAACAGAAGGCATCGATAAAAGAACAACCTTTACAGCAGTCCCACTTGAAGGAGACTGGAAGGCTCCACAGGTCCCCAACAGTAGCAATCAGAAGATGGTTGAGGCCATTGTTTTAAAAAGCGCCGCCTCGAGGCGCAAAGGCGTACGCCTCGAGGCGAGGCGCAGCAAATTCGCCCTGAGGCGCACGCCTCAGGTTCTCTGAGTGGGGCGTGCGCCTTGACTTGGCGTGAGGCGCTCGAGGCGAGGCGGAGGCGTAAGCCTCGAGTTATGAGGCTTTTTTTACATTTTTGGTTATGTGCTTTGCACTTGACCTTATTTTTTTGTTAGCATTATATTTTTTATGTTTGTATTTTTGTTTACATGTTAACCCTTGCATATTTCTATATATTAGTTGCAAGTTTGCAACTTGATGTTGTTATTTGGTTGCATAAGTTGTGAATCTTAGAATAGTTATCGTATATATGAAGAAGCAAGGATGCAAATAAACACGTGAATTAAAATAATTATTGTATTTGATTGTGAATAGCAAAATAAAAATAACATCTTTAGTAAAAAAAAATCGCATATGACGGTTGGCAGGAGAGGATGATATGGCAGGAGGGGATGCATATGACGGTTCTCCAACAATATCCAACAAGACAAATGGTTGGGATTCAAGGTGTGTTAGTATTTTTTTACTTCAAACACTAAAAATTATGGTTCCTATTATACTTTAGTATTAAGTATAGACTTTAATTCAATACTCATATAGAATTATTGAAGTTGGAACTTGATATTACATATATTAGTGGCTTTTTTTGAACTACAATGCCTTCATTGCTTATGTATTGCATCTCTTATTAGTGTTAAACAATTCTTGAATGTGTTTTTGGGAAAATTTAATATTATCATATATTTTTTCAATGTATTTTCCTTTAATTTTAATTTTTTTCCAAAAAATTGAGGCTTACGCCTCGACCGCCTCGAGGCTTACGCCTCGCCTCGATTTTAGGAAAAACGTCTCGGACCGCCTCGCGCTTTCTTAAACCTTGGTTGAGGCTACAGTTGGTGGAAGGTATCAAAAAGATGTTGAGAAACAATTGCATCAGCAGTTGTTGAAACAACAAGGTATAGAATTGGGAACAAAAAGGCTTCTAATACGAGGACCTTGGAATATTTTTAGATCTTGAAGCCTCATCTTTTGTGCACTAAGTTTCAAGGACATTATAAACCTAGCATAATTGCAGTATCATAGTTTAATTTTTCTTTGTTCAAAGCCATGATGGCCAAACTCTTGTTGTAAGGGCTATATGCTTACCTTCCTGGACTTCATGTAATATCTTTGAATTAAATGAAAGTGGTTACTCGAGCCATGCAATTTTGGGTTTAAGAGTAAATGAACATTCAGAAACCAAAGCATCTCTCCTCACCAGTGCCAATTTAGTACACTGGCAAAATACTAAACATGCAAAATCAATAAAAACATCTAAATTCAGCAAATCTTCTAATATCTGTTTCACATACACCAATACAGGGTAAAATGAAACTCCATGTCCAGCACTTCATGCGCGTTTTTTCATGGAGTAATATTTGAACAACAAGGCACGCCAATATCATTGATGGGAAAATGATGCTCTCATCTTTTGTTTCAAGGGAATACCACAGGGTTCTCCTTGAAGTCAAATGGGCAGACTATATGCAGCTTATACATTAAGATAAAAAAAAATGCAGCTTATACATGGCTGAGGACCGATAGGACGAAGGGAATCAAGTTTAGGATTATGGTTTAAAATGTTTAACAGGGAAATATTGTTTTAATACCATACATCAGAACATACTTATCTACATCAACATATCTGGGTAATGAGTAATTCCAGTGGTGGCTGAGGACCAATAGGATGAAGGGAATCATGTTTAGGATTATGGTTAAAAATGTTTAACAGGGAAATATTGTTTTAATACCATACATCAGAACATACTTATCTACATCAACATATCTGGGTAATGAGTAATTCCAGTGGCTACCAGACCATATTGTCCCCTTTTTTAGAAGCAGCACATGAATTTTTTACATCAACTATAATGCCTTCCGTAGTCATAGTGTAAATGCAAGTAAAACTGTAAAAGTTTATGAACAAATTAGCAGACCGTTGCTAGATGGAAGATGGCATCAACCTCACTGAAATGGTGACAAATATTGTTGATAGAACAGAAAAAACTGAGACGATTCAACTCGTCCCAATCACAAGAGATCACAAAATCGAAGGGCAAAATAATTTGAATGGAGTTATGACAGCAACTTCATTTGGTGGCAGACATCAACCATTCTTTATCGTACCAAGATATCATTATTCTATAAATTCAATACTACCTTTGGAGGGTTTTTTGTTTTCAAAAAAACATAGTTTTGTAGGCTAGTATAAGTGTATAACTATGATACAAACCACTCTAATCAGTGCAATCCTCCTAGAAGGCATAATGGGGGAGGCCAAAATAAACAGAGCAGACAAGTGGCAAATATAATTGCAGCCCAGACAAATATGGAGATGCCAATCCTCCCTCAATGAGCACAGTATACACTGTTCGAATAATGGTGATGGGTTGATATAATGCAAAACACCCTACTGCTACTCCAGATAATTTGAAATATACATTCATGTTATAGTTATGCGTTTGTACAATTTTTTTTGGAATAGCTCTACAATTTGTTTAATAACTCTAAATTAAAGCTGAAAGACTGCATTAGTCAATAGTCAGTGTTTGCCCGTTCAAAATAAGTATATAATTGACATGTAGAAGATCCAAAAAAGCATATAACTACTGCTGACTTACAAGCTCTTTAACTAATTCCTGACCAACAGAACTTTAAATGGTAAAGCAATAGGATGAAGTTATCTCTATCTATAGACTAATAACATATAAGGAAATATATAAAGAGGACCAATGAACGCCAGTGATCTGATCAAATTTTGTATAGGTGAAAACTGATAGAAATTTATCGCCGTGCATATTATATACTAATAAAGCCACACAAGAAACAAATTAGCAAACTATCACTTAAAATATATATATTCCATGTTGCTTAATCACGTAACTATATATGCAACATGCAATATGTGTATTTCCTCCCTTTGCAAATAAAGAATAAAGTACAGGTATATGCATCTAACTCTAATAACAAAATAGGTAATAATTGAATTAAAAACTTAGAACACGAGACTAATTAGATATTCGCTTTAAATACGCAATATACAAAAAAGTCACCTCTTTCCAGTCAGGAATTCCACCTTCCGGAACCCAAAGAGGGTGATCAAACTTGCAGTTTTCTCCAAATTTACAGGTTCTTGTCAACATGTAGTGGGTGCAGTCCTTCTCCCCGGGTCGTTGTGGATATATAGGCAGGTGGCTTGCAGTATCAATTCTAGGGCGTTTAACCAAAGAATTTGAGGAATATAAAGCCTCACTTTGCCCAATAGAGCTATGAGTTCCCAGAACATTCTGATGATAGAGAGCTATATATAGATAATGGAAAAATATCATAAGAATACAGTGATATGTAGTACATAGATAATAACCTAAAAATAATCAAGTATAGTACACAACATAAATCAACTTCCAGGCTTGGGACATCAAAGTAATCGATTAGAAATAATCGATTAAATAACGCAATAACCAAAAAATGCAAAACTAATCTTAGTATATAATGAATGAATGGGTATATGTCTATTTGGAAATACTTGGTATGGATAAATATTTCTCAACAAATATAGTTTTCTAGGGAGTTTAGAGATAAAATCCTTCTCGTTGACTAGAATTTCATAATTCAGTATAGAAACTACAATATTAATTTCCTGCAATATCCAATAAGGTGTCAGTATATCTATATAAATATTTTGAACGACAAATGTGGGTATCAATAAGTCAGGTATACAAGGGTTTGTATGATCAACCCCATCCAGATACATGCCTAACTTACCTGATGAAAATCATAATCCAAGCTCATCCCAAAATCCACTAACTTTTTATACATGTCCTACTTAGCTACAGCCCCTTCAATATCATGCTGAAAATCAACAAGATATGGTATCCATATCGATGCCCTACTTAGTAGTGAAAATCAACAAGCTATAGGCCCTTGTCAAGGACTTTCATACTCAAAAAAATCTAAACAAGTAGTGCAGAAGCTTCCCACATAATCACATTTTAAATTAGAGCACAAACCAAACATCACTCTCATGCTAAAGGGTAACAAAGATGAATATACGGTTCTGGGAGTACAGAGTGGTCCAAAATCTACTAATGATTCCAACATGCATAATACAGGTCTCCTCTACTCAAACTTTCAGCACTAGGTCTCCTCTACTCAATGCAATATTCCACTTACCAAATGGCTGAAAGTTCTAGCTGACATCCTTCTTCCCTTCCGCTAACTCTCCCACTGTGCCCCCAATAAACAGTTGTTTATTGGGGGCACAGTGGGAGAGTTAGCGGAAGGGAAGAAGGATGTCAACTAGAACTTTCAGGTGAGATGAGTCACTACTTTCACTCCACAACCTTTTGAACACATACAAAGAAGATACTTATGAAGGCTTGACCACTAAACCTCAAAAGGTAAGCTAATTCTACAAGGATGTTACTCTAGGTAAGCTAATTCACCCTAGAGTAGACCTTTGCAAAATTTTAAAAATGTTTAATTACTAAATTCCTGAATGAATAAGCCCAGATTCTAATGTTAGAAGGTAACCACTTCTTTAAAATTACACAAATATGTTGGCTGACAAAAAAAGATCATGTGCATATTCAACAAAAGTATATGTTGATACATATAATATTCAGTGACATATACCAAAAGGTGTTTCAACAGATAACTTCCATCGAGCAGGCATTTTAATGAACTTCTACAATGTTCAATCACATAATAATCTCAAACAGACATGTTTTTTTAGGAAATCAAGCAGTCATGTTACTGCCTCTGAGAAAATGAAATGATGGCATCATCTAAAATAGAAACTACAACTTAACCTGCCTTCACAACAAGTGAGACCTTGACTACTAAAATATCCAGCCATCTTATGCTGACTTTGTTAAAGGCAATGCCAACAACATAAGGACAAGAACTAGTTGCAATTTTGTAATTTTGCTATTCAAAGCAAAGGGTAAATCCAATTTTGTTATTTTGTAACCACCCCGAACTATGAACTATCAGAAGTAGCGTAAATCAAATTTTCCTTTTCTCGTTCTAACTAAGAACAAGAACTAGTTGCAGTTAAGTTTGTTGAGAATTATGTTGGGTAACCAAAGGGTATGTGTTCATATTGCACAAAAGTGCTATTTTTTTATTAAGTCAAACTTGAATTTCAGTTCAATCTCAATTAAACATTGTCAAACCAGGTTTCAGAAATACAATTGAACCAGTGGTTTGACCAAAAATCCCTATTTGGAGTGAATCGCCGAAACCCATATAACTAGATTGACCCAAGACCAGTTCATTAGTTAAACCAGTTGAACCGGGCGATCCAGTCCAGTTTCAAAAATGCCGGTTTCACAAAGAGAGAAAAATGTAATTGAAGAGGAAAATAAGGGGAGAGGGGGTGAGAAAATCTCCAAAAGAAATGGAAGAGGACGTCGCAATAGAACCAGAAGGAAAGATGGAGGCATTGGCTGTGTGACATATGCTTATAGGGAATGGGTTGAAAGCGGACAGAGAAAGAAGCAATGATGGAAGGGAGTACACGCAACAAGGATGCAAACGGATACGGATATATCCGTATCCGATCCGTCACCGTATCGTTTTATACAGATTTTGACATCCGTATCCATATCCGTTTTAAAATGGATACGGATATGGATATCGTTTTGATATCCGTAGACATCCGTATCCGTATCCGTATATCCGTTTTCGTATATGAATATAGTTGTAGATTTATTTTTAACCACATATAACATAATTCTCTACCTCCTTTTACCATATTTATATAATTTTTATGATACAAACACATTTAGTAAATTAATATCATGTGTTTTCCATCCAATTCTTATATATTTAAGTCGACTGTATAGAGTATTTCTAACATTACTCTTGTGCGATCAGTATTCGTTTTACATCCGTATTCGTTTTTTAAAGATATGGTAAGATAGTTTTGATAAATATCTGTATCCGCATCCGTATTCGTATTAAAAAATAGATAAGGATATGGTAATACCTATATCCGTATCCGTATCCGACCGTTTGCATCCCTAACAGGCAAACACATGTTAGACTGGGATAAACAAAGGTCGGAGAACAAAGCAGGAGAAGGCAACAGAGAATGTCCGTCCACGTATCAAATTGTATGAGAATGGTTGGAGAGATCCAACTTTAGTTATATACATAGATATTTCTCAGATTTTTCAAGATGCAATGCCAGGACTACAAAATATTTACAATCAACTGAGGTATGGTGTAACCCAGCCAAGTGTTCACAGTTTTACACATGTAAAATTTGTCAACATATTCGATATTTTTCAACCGCAACATAGTGCATTCATGATACTGACCCCCTTATAAAGTAGATGAACTCAACGAAACTAGCCTCCTTTTCTTGACAAGGTAAAGAAAAATGGTGCCTGGCCACGATCATCATATCACACCATGACTTTGTATGAGAGTTAAATGCAAATAAAAGATGCATTTTCACCTTCCAAACCTAAAAATGCAACAAATCATAGTCTCTTTTAGCTCTCAAAACCTCTGTAGAGAGTATTGTCATAACCCACCAATTCACCGACAATGAGGAATATTTTCGTTTTCCAATCTAGCTTTTTATAGCGTACAACCTTTGCTTCATCTAAATACTTTGGCCTAAGGAAATGGGATAACTTTGCTAAATAATATCGATAGACATACAACAACAAAGCTTTTTCCCACATTAAGTAAGGTCAGCCACATGGATTCATTGCCTCCATTCAGATCTATCTTGGGACATTCTCGGGCTTAGATCCAAAAAAAAAGATATCTTCGTATAGTCTCATTCCAACACTTCTTGAGCATTCCTCACCCTCTCTTAACCTGCTCAACATCCCAAAACTCGCATCTCCTAACTGATGCATCAACCGACCTTAAGCGATTTTCTCTCATCTTATCCTCGATTGAAGCTACACCAACTTTCATTCTAACTGCATCATTCCGAATCCGATCTTTATGTGTGTGTGTGTCCACACATCTACCCCAGCATTTTCATTTCTGCTATTGCCGTTCTCTGCACGTGTCTATGGTTCACAGGCCAACATTCGTATCCATAAAGCATAGCGGATCTGACGGCTGCTTTGTAGAACGTTCTTTTGATTTTCAAAGGAATTTTCTTATTGCAGAGAGCAGCAGAAGCTCATCTCCACTTTTGCCACCCTGCATTTATTCTATTAGTAACATCTCCAATAATTCCCCCATCATGTTGCAAAATAGATCCCATGTATCTAAAAGAATCGTTCTTATGAATGTTATCGTCACCAATCTTCACCTCAATTCCTTCATTGTTGCTTCCATCAAAAGTGCACTCCATATATTCAATCTTAGCCCTACTTATACGAAATCCTTTACTCTCCAGTGCATGTCTCCAAACCTCAAGCTTCTCATTTACTCTATTTCTAGTCTTAGCAATCAACACAATATCATCACTCATCAGAAAATAACATACACTAAGGTATCTCATCCTAAATGTGACTTATCGACTCGTCCATAATCAAAGTAAAAAGAAACAAACTCAAAGTTGAACCTTGATGTAAACCAATGTTGATGTCAAAATAGTCAATCTTCCCAAACTGGATCCTTACACGAGATAAAAACATATCATACATATCCTTTGTGAGGTTAATGTATAGAATAGGTACTTATCTCTTCTCTGAAACTCTTCACAATATCTCACGTGGGACAAAATCATAAACCTTCTTCAAATCAATAAAAATCAAATGGAGATTTTTCCATTTAGCTCTATAAATCTCCATTGATCTCTTAGCAAATGGATGGCTTCAATGGTTGAGCGTCCTTGCACGAATCCGAATTGATTTTCTTTTACTTTGGAAACTTGCCTCAACCTTCTCTCGATAACACGTTCTCAAATTCTCATGTGTGACTCATCAGCTTGATACCACTATAATTTGAACAATTTTGAATGTCCCCTTTGTTCTTATAAAGAGGCACCACGATACTTCTCCAACCTCCAAGCATCATGATACTTCTCCTACAATCTTCAAGCACCTCGATAATATAGATAGACATAATCACAATGAAATCCAAATTGTGTTTTCGACTGATATGGTATCAAAATTCTTTATGCACATGCCAAAAGCAGCTTCACCCATTCATAACCACTTAAAAAAACTAAGCCCCCTACACATATGGGTCACCAATGATTTCCAAATATCTTCCAAGCATGGGACACCCATGTATCGCAAACACTGAGTCGCTAACATAGTGGAACAGAATATGAAGACCTTTTAAGTTTTAAGCAGAAGGTTCGACCCATCATGAGATTCTTCAGAACTACTCTTTTAACCAAATAATTTAGTCAACTTAAGTTAATTAAGTCATTTTTCTTAAACTACCGAAAGCACCTCATGAATGCCAAGTAATTTCCATGGCCTTGTATAATATGTGCACTCTGATTATTTGCAACCAAGCAAGTGGCCAATCGGCCAATGAAGTACCTATGTGATCTAGCCGACATACCACTTGGTCCATTATAAGCAGGTTTAGGCACCATCCTGAAACCTGAGCAATGAAAATGGGCAGAAACTATATCCTTTTTCATATTAGTTCATAGTAGATATCTCGACATATTTTTTCGTGAAATTAAAAAGGACCGCTGCTACAGCTCAGTAAACAGACTGATGGCATCAAACAAATTTCAAAAATTTGGGCTCTCGAAAAAGAGATTTAAATACATGAAGACTACTTGACAAAAGTGTGCTTACTCTTTGATTATACTACACTTAAATTGCAATATCTCCTTCAAACAAACATCAATGACTCAGAGTCTCTGGCTACAAGAATTCCTTTGAATAAAAGGCAAATGACTATATGTTCTATCATCAGAATCTGTTCTACATGGAATGCTGGATTAGTGCACTCATAATGCATGTAAGAAATAGAGTTTATTAAATTAGCATCTATTTATTACCTGAGTAACTAAACCCCAAGTCCAGTCTATATTTAATGCATTCAGACTTCAACGATATACAATCACATTAGTAAGTAAAGAAACCCCGAGTCCAGTCTACCAAAGAAAATGCTCATCACATCAATTACCTTTGCCCTAGAAAGGTAACACCTTTCACTTAAAACGCATCACCGTCATGCATAATAACGGATGCAGCCTTATCAACCAAAACATGTGAAATTAGTATGCAAAGAATGAAGGAATGTAAGGAGAGAGAGCGAGAACATAACAGCTGGATACTAGTTGTGTAATGAGGAAAACATCAATAATTATTTCGTAGTCAATGAAACACTAGGTCGCGGGATCACGTTTCTCTCAACTTGCAGCCAACAAAGTTAGGACTACGGGAGCAACTTTCTTTGATTTTTCCATCTTGTGACACTTCACATGAAGTTTTCAAGGCGCGAGTCGCGACTCTTTAACAATCATGAAGGAAACAACAACTTACAATGAACGAAACCACGACCAAGCGGCACCTTCGATTGTTTCTTTCAAAATCTTAATTAAGGGTGATTTGAGAATATGCATTTCAGATACTCAAACAACGAAAGTAAACAAAAAGTTTACAAGTTCACTGCAAACTGCTAATCAGGACCAGAAGAAAGCACCTTCAAGCCTCCGCTTGATCGCGGCCGCCCCGAGAGACTCTGCCAGCGAGGATCCCGCTAACGCATCCACGCCGCCGTACCCAGCCACAGCGCCTCCGACCTTTCCTCCCGCGGCACCGGCCCCACCCTGGTTGAGATAAAGGGACGCCGCGGCGGCTGCAGCGGTGGACGGGGAGGCAAGGTAGCGGGAAGAGGTAGCGGCGTAAGGCGCCTCGTACTGGTAGGGATCGGCTGCGGCGGCAGCGGCGGCGAGGCGGGCAGCGTAGGAGGTGAAGCTGTAGTGGTTCGCCATTGCGGATGTGGAAACCCTAGGGCGGGGCAGGGTGAAAGGGAGTGAGGCAGGGGGAAAGCGTGAAGATCAGGGAGAGGGAGATGATTGAACCCTAACCAACCCTTTACGCATGGTTGGCATTTATAGTGCGTCCTCACGTGACAATTTGTTTTTTTTCCCTTGCGCAATTTTCGTTTCCTATTGGGGATGGGTTGGTTATGAATCACACAAGTAAATAAAAATAACTAGTCCATTACCCGTGCGCTGCCCGGGTTAAAGAAATTAATGCCGTGCATTAAAAAAGAACATAAGAGAATTTTTATATAACATAAGTTGAGTATTTGTTGGTAAAGTATATCTACTGTAATTATATTCATAAAAAAATAATCTAGCTTTTTTTACATAAAATTTTGAAAAAAATCTTTAAAATGTTTTTGAAAAAAACATGAGAAAATTGAAAATTAATCCATCAAATTGGGAACCAAAACACCATTGGATCTATATGGTGTGGCTGTAGTCATGTGTCAATACATACTAACATTACAAAAAAATTAGAACCATTTTGCACTAAGTTGGAAATACGAAAAGAGAAATGATTTATAATATATAATGGTCAATTCATTCTTGTTCAATTATATCATAAATCATATTATCTTTCTGAGTAAATAACATCTTTTTTGTCAATTACACCACAATCCATGTGAATGAACAAAATGCCATGCATGCTCCAGCAATCTAATGGGAAAGTCGCAGACAACGTGAACATTTGGTCTGACACCGCCTCGATGATGTCTCTTCTCGATGCGGTCATTGGCGTGCCTCGGTTGCAACCCAACCATCATTGGCATGTCTCAGCTCTATTTTGATCTTTCTTGCCAAGAGTAAAAACGTCCAGAGTGCATGTATGGTGTCCGACAGAATGTTCAAGAGAACAACGGTTATTAGTGTTAGTAGTATCAATGATTGCGGCTGAGAGGAACGAATTGTGATTTTTAATTATGCTACATGACTCTTCATTGTTCAATAATATCTACAAGGGATCGTGTGCCTATAATGTAGCCATATGCAATGCAGTAAATAGCGAGAAAGTGGGTGTTGTTGACATAATATGTGGCATCAAAAATACAGGTATAATTCTCTGCATCCTCAAACACGGTTGAAGATGGAAAGTGTTGTGCATTCACACAATTTCCTCCGAAAAGTATGCTTTCTCTACTTATTGGATTTTCATGTTTTTTGTGGATTTTGTATAACGGAATGTAGACGTTGGTAATGCACGATGCCTTTGTTCGCTGGCCATGGATGATGTCCAGTACTTGCAGAAACTTGTGAAGATGTGTATTATTTACACAATTGCTTTTGTAAGGAAATTATGAATGCAGAACAAATATTAATGCCTCACACAATTTATGCATCTTTCCTTATATAACAAGCAATGCATTTGAGTGAGTTCCTTGTTCTCATTTACAGAAATTTTCACGGTATGCTTCTCTAATTAGTGGATATGTTGGGCTTTCGTATTTAAAAGTTATGGATATGTCGGGCTTTCGTATTTAAAAGTTAAGTTTTTTAATTGTTACTTCCAGTCTACTTCTCATATTGAGGTCAAAAATCTTCAGCTTTCCTCCTACTGGGCTCGAATCTATTATATATTATGTTGAACAAACAAAGTCAGATTGATGATGTGTTTTTCATAGTTACGGATGCACAGAATGCTTTTGATGGATATTGTAGAATTTTTACCCCTACTTGATTTGGTCTATGGAAAACCGAAGATGATTAGATTTATATATTTCAAATAAAGTATCAGGTTGTGATTTATTAATCAACGCCAAACATTTATCTCATTGTAATGAAAAAGGAAATAAAAGGAAAACGTCACTCAAGGTGAACACATAAATGACAAAATCATATATTAGCATAATCAAAGGTTGTTCACGAGAATCATCCAAGGAACAAAGGTCATAGATGAGGTAAATGAGCATTATATAAGTGTCTGTCACGGAAGTATTGAAGTAGACATGAAACTCGATGTAGGTTCCAGATATGGCAAAACAGTAATGGAAAAGAAAACACCACAAAGATAATACCAAATTTCTTGCTTTGTAAAAGATGGGTATTTTCAGAAATTTATGTTCTTAGTCTGTAGTATCTTAATATCTTCACAAAGTAGGCTTCCTTTCCTCTCTCTCTCTCTCTCTATATATATATATATATATATACATATAATGGATTTGTGCGTAAATTTCTGTATGAAGGCTCTTGGAGTGGGCAATCTTCATCTTTTTTTCCAATTCGTTGTATTTAAATTTGCATCGGATGTCATAGTTTCGACTTGTAACTCTTTCCATCTCCTGCTCTCTCCCTCTCTGAAACACATCTCTCACTTTCTCCCTCTCATAATAACCCTCTCCTGTTATGGACGTTAATTACTGCAATAACAGGGTAACCATGAGGAATAAGAAAAGCTGAGGACGAGCTTTGTTTGCGTAACAATCCTTGATCTTATGCATGCATCAAATAAAGATGATAAATCTGAATATCAAGGGAAAGCTAACTGATAACCATCCTTCTTTATTTTGCTGGAAATTGTTATGGAAAAGATATTGGCTTTCCCTGGTTGTGAGTAGAAACAAAAGGGATTGCAGAAACAAAAAAATCAAATAGTAATTGCAATAGGATGTCGTCGAGCTAATTCTACAGGAAGCAATGATATAAATGCACAGTAATTTCTTTGCATTGCGGTGATATCTTCCTCATCCAATAGCGAGAGTCCATCAATATTCATCGAGTCCGAAGCTTTTTTTTAATATAATGTATTTCACTGGCATTATTGTGCTCTTAAAGTTAACAAAAAAGAAAATTTCAAATACCTTTAGTTTGATCTTCTCTTGAAAATGTGAGTCGTTACAAACATGGTTGTTGCACGTTAAGGAAATTGTTACTAGAAACCAAATGATAGTGTCATGAGTTGATTACCACTTTAAAAAATAATCAAAGCTTTCTCTTCTTGTATTAAGGTAGTTTACTAGTGGATTAGATTTAAAATATTACCATTGGTAAGTTCGTCCATTTTGATTCTGTGATGGTTTAACCATAACATGGATATGACAAAATGCTTTGAATTTATTTACACTTTTTAAGACGGTATTACATTTGTCGAGGATAGGACTCCAACTGTTAAGGAATATTCATAAACTGCGTTCTTTAAGAACTGCCATCATTACTATTAGATGCCAATAAATTCACAATCAAAATCGGTGGAGATGTTAATTCGCAGAGGTTGCATAACGACCAAGGATCGTCTGCTATATCGGTTTTTTTATTTATCGCTTGCAATTATTTTCAACGGTGGCTTGCTTATTATCCTTGCCTGCTGGCGAACTGTCGCGAAATTTTTTTATAAATATACCATCAGAGAATTGTTAAGCACTTTCGGAACCAATATCATCGATACTCCAAACCCTTTTTCCCAAGAACACTTTGTCCGTACATGGCCCTCCCCTAGCCCAGACAAGCCTCTACCGTTGCTCTCACCCCCAGCGACCCTTTGCCGCCGCTCTCACAAACTACTCTCACCCACCTTTTTCTTCGGTTAGGTTATTTTTATTATGTTATTTTTATTACATTTTTTTTAAGTTTGGTGCAAATATTGTGAGGAAGTTTTAAATGATTTTTATATGATTTTTTCTAAAGCTGCAAATATTGCTTTTATGTGATTTTGTTTATGATCTATGTGGTTGCTTGCGAGTTTATGTTGTGGCGTTTGTGAATTTATATATCCGTTTTGCATATTGTTGTTGGAGGATTATGATTTCATGCTTATGAATTTATGATTATGATTTATGGACCATGGGTGATGGGTTGTGGTTGAAGGCGGTGGTGGGTGGATACCATTGTATGGGTTGTGGGAGATGGGTCTTGGATGAGGATTGTGGTGATTTGTGATGAATCTCTATTTCATCACATTTATTCTTTCATTTTAGCCTCAAATCCCTAGTTAGATGCATCTACATAGCATTAATTTGTACAAAATAACATTCAAAAGTTGATAATAAATACTATATAAACTCATGTATTTAATTCGAGGATAAGATAATAAAGGAAAGGAAAGATAAAGAAATGAAGTGTCAAAGGCACTGATTTGACCATAGACCCCCCAGTCATTGTCATGACTTTGTCGACAAGGACTAAAGCATGGGAGACATGACAAAGAAAATGTACATAAAATACTCAGAAACCCTGATTTTTATTCATCAATAAATGACTATTAGGCCCTATTTTATTTCCGATTTTCACATCTCAAATAATAAAATCCTCAACTTGAAAGTTATACATAAAAATACAAAGAAAAATACAAAATTTATTTCACACAAAATAATACACAGTGCACCCAAGACACTTAGAACAAAATGGTGCAAACAAAACTTCCTAGACCTGTATTTCCTCCATACAAACTCGAAATTGACCAAACTCGCATTTATTGTTCAAAAATTTTAATTATCTATTTAATGAAGGTAGTTTCATTTAATTTGGAGTTGCGATATAAAAGTTGGTGTTTGGATTCTCATATATAATATTCAATATATTCATTCTTGATATTTTTAACTCCTTTTTATTTTTAAATATTTGTAAATATTATTAGAAATATTTTTAAATAATAAACATAGAATAAAACCATGAAACATACTTTAAAATAAATAAAATAATAAAAATATAGGTAAACAATACATATATAATACAAGTACATATTTATTTAAGTACAACAACAACAAAGTCTTTTCCTACAAATAAGTAGGGTCGATGATAATCGAGATTTAAGCCAAAGTTATGTCATTCCACACAAGGCAGGAAGGACAGTCGCTGAGGCAACCTCAGACTAAATCTCTGATTAATCAACAGATAACCCACAATATGAATAAAGCAACTAAATCTCAAACACATGGAGTTAAAATTTATTATAACTCTACTTTACGTGCATAGCGTGTAAGGATGTGTAGAGTGTCGAACACTGGGAGCAAACGGTTCGGGGGCAAAAATATGCGCACAAAATTATTCAATTCTTTTCTTATCCATATTATTATTTTTGTGGGTTTTTCATTTTTTATTTTTTATTTATATTTTTATATTTGATTTTTAATTTTCTGATTTTATATTTTCTTTTGATATTTTTATCTTTTTTGTTTTCATTTTCTTTTATAAAAACAACATAGCCTATATAAGGCTTTATTTTCCACAATATGTAGAAATATATTTATAAATGATATTAAATACATGTAAAATTCAGATCATAAATTGTTTTGGTGTTTTTAATATTTTTCTAATGTTTCTACATTTTTGCAGAAATTTTTGCTAATCTTTATGTATTTTTAAAGTCAAAAATATCCCAAATATGTGATTAATAGATAATCCGAAATTGATTTGGGTTTGAAAAATAACAGATAGGTTCTAAAATTACCCAAATTAATTTTAATAGATAAATAATAATAAATAGCTAATTATAAAATAGAAACATATTTTTGGTATTTTTATAAAATTTTGTATTTTTTGTTGGATTTTAGTTATTTCTGATTTTTTATTTTCTTTTACTATTTTTAGGGGTTTTTATTTTCTGGATTCAATAAATATCAAAATATCCATATATATTTTTTGGAATTTTTCAAAATGTTTTTGTATTTTTTGATATTTTATAATTTAGACAGGGATTATTTAGGCACCTTTTTAATTTTAATAAATAGATTAAATGAAAAAATGCAGAGAGGACATGTTGCATGTAAGTACAATGCATGGAGAATCTAATCCTATTTTGGGGGATTTTTATGAGCTATGTTGCTATTTTTAATAATTAGATAAAAGTCACAAAAATACATGTCCTATTAGGGGCATTTTTGCAAATAAATTAAAGTCCAAAGGTCCATATGCAATTTACCCAACATAATAAAACATTTATTTATTTTTTATGAATCTTTTTACAATATAGAAAAAGCACCAGGGTATCAATATAATTTACCTAATTTGTCACCTCACGTGGGACGCCACGTGACACATACATGTAGGGACCAAAATGCAAATATGTGAAAGTTCAGGGACCTGCTTACAATTTTTACAAAAAATTATAACGTGAAATTAACTTTATTGGACTAAAGAATAATTACAAAAAGTTGCAGGGGTATACCTGCAATTTTCCACCTCACGTGGGACGACACATGAGGTGACGTGGAATGGACCTAAAAGTAATTAACAAAAATATAGAGTCCTTAATGCAAAATTCCCACTTATTTTATAATGTTACATTTTATTTACATGATTAAATAATAAATACAAAAAGGCAAGGCTAAGATGTGCAAATTGCCGCAATATAGGCGCTGGCAGACGGTCTGGATTTCTTTACTTGGACATGTGTTAGCCTCTCCGCGCCCAATGATGGTTCGTTGGCGACGATTACGATTAGATCATTGGAGATGATCTGACAGTTGAAGCTCGGTGTCATCCAGCGATCCTGCTGCGATCTGGAAGCTCCTTCTAGATCAGACGACAGTGGAGGTAGCTGGACAAACTTGGAAGAAGCTCGCCTAGGACGAGCTTTGATCGGGTCGTGTGTGCTCCTCCGGCCTCCTCCATCGCTGCCAAGCATCTCTAAACGTTCCCGTGATCCTTTCGCGTCAAACGACGCCTTCAAAATGGTCGGAGAACCAACTGATCGATCGGACAAGGCTCCAGACCTGTAGCTTCCCTTCTATCCTCGATAGGGCCCAGATGCCCTCTTCAAGACATGCAAAAGGGTTAGAAAATTCGCAGAGCGATGGGGAAGGTCATGGCTTTTATTTGGTGGCTGATCGGGGAGATTTGAGGTGATATGGGCCTTCTCCGGTGAGCAGCGGAGGTGGAGCGGCGATTCGCAAATCTCGGGCAGATATGATTGGGATGATGTCTGGTATAAGTGGAGAAGCGAGTGGGCAAGAAAATGGAGGTGAACGGGTGGTCTGAGAATGTCGGGAGCACGGTGAAATGGTTCGTCGGAGCGGAACTCTGGCAAACTACGAATGGACCGATTCACGCTAAACCTAAAAATTAATAACTAAACTAAATGCGTAAGTAAAATGTTGAAACTAAAATCTAACTAAAAATGAAGAAAAGCACAACCCTTACTAAAATCTAACTAAAAATGAAGAAAAGCACAACTCTTACCTTGCCGGAGCCAAGGAGTAGAGGTGGTCGCCGGAGCAGACCGCCTGGGTGCACCTCCGCCCACCATAGACCGTCGCCCGGCCTCCTCCTGTCACGAGGATGCTCGCTTTGGCCGAGTCACGGGGCATCGGGGGTTGGAAAGTGATCAAAAAATAAAGGAGGAAGGTGGAGATTTATTTATAAACATGCATGGCACCCTTATTTGACCAGTCAAAATCAATGAACGAGCTATGTACAACGGATCTAATGATATGGCGTGAATGATGATGAATCTGGGAGTAAATCCCGTGAAGAGATCGAAGTCGATGGATGGCTGGATCCTGTACGAAAAAATGGCAGAAATCGTGGGGATGGGACATTTCTGACGGTCGAGGCAACAGATGGGACAGTTGACCAGAGGTCAACGGTTCGAGCCCTTTGATTGGTCCAGCTCGGGCCGATAAAAGACAAAACAACAATTTTATTCAAAAATAATTAATTTAAAATAGTAAATAATTTTATTTCTTTTTGTGTATAAAATAAAAAATATTTATTATTTTATCTGGTATTTTATTATGTTTTTTTATTTATCTATTAGTAGTTGATTTTTATTAGTGTATTTATAGGTAAATTCATCTATGTTTTGTACCTTTTTATCTTTATTTTGAATATTTTATTTTTTTTGTGTTATTTTATATATTTATAACTTATTTTTGTGAGTATAAACATATTTTTATTTTATTTTTATGATGTAGTTTGTACACTTAAATAAATAGATTTGTTTATTATATAGGTATATTTATAGGTATTTTACCTATGTTTTATATACATCTTTTTATTTTAAAGGATTTTAATGAGTTTTATTCTAGTTTTGTATTTTTAATAAATTTTATATAATATTTAACATATAAAAAAATATGAAAGAATAAAAGAATGAAAGAATGTATTTTCCTTTTATTTATATACATATAGAATCATAGGTAATTTGTCTATGCTTTTACAAAATCTTATTTTATTTTCCCTTTTCTTTTGGGTATTATTTTGATTTTAATATGCACATGTGTTATACATAATATTTACAAAATTATAAAAGGATGAATTTGTAAAAATAGTTAATAATGAATAAATTGAATATTTTAATCAGTAGAATGTATAATAGGGGCCCAAAATCTAACTTCTACACAGTAACTCCAAAAAATATGAAACCACCATCATTAAATAGATCGTGAAAAGTATATACAACAGAGGTGATTTTGCTATGTTTGACTTTTTATTGAAAAGATATGGGTCTATGAAGTTTGGTTTTTGCATTTTTATTTTGTGTATAAAATGCACACGGTATATTATTTTTGTACAAACTCACATTTGTATTTTTATTTACATTATTATCTACAACTTTAATGTACAAAGTTTCTTTATTTAGTAAATAAATAATGAATAATAAAATAGGTGTCAAAAATGAATAATTAAAGAATGAATACATGAGGTATTTATTCTATTTTAGCCCTTATCTCCCCTACTTTATTCCTTGTGGACCAAGTCAATTCTTGCCTTGGTCTCAGGGTTTAGGATCATTAAATATTTTCAATATTTTATTCCTTTTTATTTTCTTCTCTTTATTTTATAATTTTAGCATTAAAAACCTTATTTTATGCACAAATAATACAATAAATAATGAATGATATTATGCACAAATTGAGGCTATTTTCATTTATTTGATAGGGTTTTTAATGCCAAAATGATATAATAAAGACGATGAAATGGAGATTTATCACCCCCTATACTTGCTTTTGCTAGTCCCTAGCAAACACTTGTGCAATAAGTATCAAAAAGAAGAAAGAAGAAAGAAGAAAAGAAAAAGAAAGGATAAAGAATAAAGAGAATTGAATTTGATAAATAAACTTGTCTGTACAAAATCAAAATTTGGAGCTCAGGTTAGACCTTGATGTGAAAATGTGTGTGGAACCTGGTTGGGAACCAAATTTAAAACACAACAACCCTCGAGAGTCACAGAACTCGATTCAAATCACGTCAATAGCCAGGTCAGAACTAACCTACATCATACGCAAACCCTTATGACTGTGAAGATGACTTGTACAGTGTAAGTGATAACGGCTCTCCCCAACTGAAATGACAAAGGACCTGACTTCTCCAGAATGACAACCCAATAATTCCCCAATCCAGCACTCTGTCCTCGAGGAGCGAGGTATTCCTTTCTAAGTTCAAGTGGCATCCAACTCAAGAGGAGGAGGTGAAGAAAAGAATGGACAGTAGCCAGTATAACTACCTATCCTGGGATGCATGATCAGTGTAGTCAAGTCATCTAGCTGCATGCTCACATGGTATAACTCTGATGCTCAAGCTAGCTTATTTTCTTTACAACATATACATACTCCAGCAGGTACTTTATTTTTATCGGGTCTGGCCTGGGGCGAGCTTTGATCGGGTCGTACATGCTCCTCCGGCCTCCTCCGGCGCCGCCAAGCGTCTCTGAACATTCCCAGGATCCTTCCGCGTCGAACGACGCCTTCAAAATGGTCGGGTCGTTCAAAATGGTCGGGTCGACATCCAGGCCTGGGCGAGCTTTGATCGGGTTGTGCATGCTCCTCTGGCCTCCTCCGTCGTCGCTAAGCGTCCACGTCGAATGACGCCTTCAAAATGGTCGGAGGACCAACCGATCGATCGGACGAGGCTCCAGAACTGGAGCTTCCCTTTTATCCTCGATAGGGTCAGATGCCCTCTTCAAGATATGCAAAACGGTTAGAAAATTTCGTGGATCGATGGAGAAGGTCCTGGCTTTTATTTGGTGGCTGATCAGGGCGATTTGAGACGATATGGGCCTGCTCCGGCGAGCGACAGAGGTGGAGCGACGATTCACAGATCTCGGGAAGATCTGGTTGGGCTGATGGCTAGTATAAGTGGAGAAGCGGGTGGGCGAGAAAATAGAGGTGAACGGGTGGTCTGAGAACGTCGGGAGCACGATGAAATGGTTCGTACTACAAATGGACCGATTCACGCTAAACCTAGAAACTAAACACTAAACTAAATGTGTAAATAAAATGCTAGAACTAAAATCTAACTAAAAATGAAGAAAAACACAGCTCTTTCCTAGCCGGAGCCAAGGAGCAGAGGTGGTCGCCGGAGTGGACTGCATGGGTGCACCTCCGCCCACCATAGACCGTCGCGAGCTCAGGGGATCTCCTCCTGTCACGAGGATGCTCGCTTTGGCTGAGTCACGAGACATCAGGGGTTGGAAAGTGATCAAAAATTAATGGAGGAAGGAGGAAATTTATTTATAAACATTGGTGGCACCCTTATTTGACCCACCAAAATCAATGAAGTCGAGCTATGTACAACGAATCTAATGATATGATGTGAATGATGATGGATCTGGGAGTAATTCCCGTGAAGAGATCGAAGTCGATGGATGGCTGGATCCTACATGAAAAAATGGCTGAAATCGTGGGGACGAGACACTTCTGACGGTCTATGTAGCAGATGGCACAGTTGACCAAAGGTCAGTGGTCCGAGCCCTGTGATTGGTCCAGCTCGGGCTGCTAAAAGACAAAACAACAATTTTATTCAAAAATAATTAATTTAAAATAGTAATTTATTTTATTAATTTTTATGTATAAAATAAAAAATGTTTATTATTTTAGTTGGTATTTTATTATGATTTTTATTTATTTTTTTGGCTTTATTTATTAGTAGTTAATTTTTATTAGTGTATTTATAGGTAAATTCGTCTGTGTTTTGTACACTTTTATTTTTTTGAATATTTTATTTTATTATTTTATTCTATTATTTTATATATTTTTAACTTAAATTTTTGAGTATAAACATATTTTTATTTTTTTAGGATGTAGTTTGTACACTTAAATAAATAGATATGTTTATTATATAGGTATATTTATAAATATTTTACCTACTTTTTATATACATCTTTTTATTTTAAAGGATTTTAATGAGTTTTACTATAGTTTTGTATTTTTAATAAAATCTATTTAATATTTACCATATTATAAAAAATATGAAAGAATAAAAGAATGAAAGAATGTATTTTCCTTTTATTTATATACATATAGAATCATAGGTATTTTATCTATGCTTTTACATAAACTTATTTTATTTTCCCTTTTCTTTTAGGTTTTATTTTGATTTTATTAAGCACATGTGTTATACATAATATTTGCAAAATTATAAAAATATGAATTTGTAAAAATAATGTATAATGAATAAATTGAATGTTTTAATCGATGGATTGTATAAGGAAAAAATGGGGCTGCCCGTGCCCCATTTTTCGTCAAATTTTTTATTTTTTTTGAAAAATATCATTATGTATGCTCGTACCTATATCCCTCCTATATGCCATTTGAATTTCGTCAGAAACAGAGACTCCTACGGCCTCCATCGAGATGATCGATTTAAAAAATCCTGTTACCATTAAAAAATGATTGTCTGGATAGAGGCCGTAGGAGTCTCTGTTTCTGACGAAATTCGAATGGCATATATGAGGGATATAAGGATGAATATACATGATGATATTTTTCAAAAAAAATTACGAAAATGAGGTGGGGGCAGCCATGTTGGCTGCCCCTAGGGGGCAACCACATATAACCCAATGTATAATAGGGGCCCAAAATCCAACTTCTACACAGTAACTCCAAAAAATATGAAACCACTACCTTTAAATAGCTCGTGAAAAGTTATATATAATTAGAGGTAATTTTGCTATGTTTTGAGTTTTTATTGAAAAGATATGGGTCTGTGAAATTTGGTTTTTGTGCTTTTTATTCTGTGTATAAAATGCACACTGTATATTATTTTTGTACAAACTCAATTTTATATTTTTATTTACATTATTATCTACAACTTTCATGTACAAAGTTTCGTTATTTGATAAATTGATAAATAAATAATGAAGAATAAAATAGGTGTCAAAAATGCATAATTAAAGAATGAATAAATGAGGTATTTATTCTAGGAATTTTTACCCGGCAGACCCTATAATCTTTTCCAATTACCTCTACAACCTTTGAAACATCATAATTCCTGCCCCGACCATGTAAAGTTGCTAACCCTTACCCTACAAACCCCACAGTTAACCCACATTCATTTACCCGTTAAAATTAACCAGATTCCGTTATATTCTTTTATATTGTACTCATTTTGTTTATTAAATTTACATTGAGTGCCACTCCATGATCCCCTGGCGCCGATGGAGTCCCCCGCCCCGGCCCCCGACGATGCTACTCCCTGCAACCCCCCCCTACCGCCCAAGCTCCCTGCTCCCCCCCCCAGCCGCCCAAGCTCCCTGCCCCCCTGTCGTCGATGGAGCCGCCCCCCCCCCCCCCCCCCCCCCCGGCCGCCCAAGCTCCCTGCCCCCTGCCATCGATGGAGTGCCCCTCGTCGTCGATGGATCCCCCCACCCCCGAGGCGTCACCGTCGACGCTTGCAGCAGCCTTCTGTCCCCGGCGGGCATCCACTCCGGGAACCCGCTCCCTTCGTCCATGCGGAATGCGGCGTGATCCTCGTCCACATTTTCGAGCAGACTGCGATTGCCCGTCCTGGCGACCTCGGCGGCGATGTCGCCGTCGGTGAGATT
The DNA here is from genome assembly GCA_037367405.1 of Ottelia alismoides. Classification (NCBI taxonomy): domain Eukaryota; kingdom Viridiplantae; phylum Streptophyta; class Magnoliopsida; order Alismatales; family Hydrocharitaceae; genus Ottelia; species Ottelia alismoides. Next base: position 288,687 of record JAZKJV010005587.1, on the reverse strand, counting down.
GCAGATCATGGCGAGGGAGTTGCAGCACATTTGGGATATGTGGGTCACACCCTCCAGGACAAACGCACGCAGCCGTCGGCAGACGGAGTCGTGCGAGAAGCCATCGAGGCAGGACTCATGGTTGGTCATGGCGGCGCTCAGGAGTATCTTCAGGTCATTCGCATGCTGGGTAATCTAACCAATTTACCCTTGTCAGGACTTATATTATTTTGGACCTTTTGATGGTAAATTGGTTAGATTAACTCAAGACTAACCCAAGTATTTGACTCAAATATAGTTAAAATTGACGGCAGGGTTTGTTGGGTAAGACGGAGCAAGTTTACGAGGTCGGGGGAGGAATTAGGATGTTTCAAAGGTCGTAGAGGTAATTGGAAAAGATTACAGGGTCTGCCGGGTAAAAATCCCTTTATTTTATTTTGGTCGTTATCTCCCCCTACTTTATTCCTTGTCGATCAAGTCAATTCTTGCCTTGATCTCAGGCTTTTTTCTTTTCTTCTCTTTACTCTATAATTCTGGCATTAAAAGCCTTATTTTATACACAAATAGTACAATAAATAATGAATGCTATTATGCACAAATTGAGGCTATTTTCATGCATTTGCTAGGGTTTTTAAGGCCAAGATGATAGAATAAAGGTGATGAAATGGAGATTCATCACCCCCTATACTTGCCTTTGCTAGTCCCTAGCAAACACTTATGCAATAAGTATCAAAAAGAATAAAGAAGAAAAGAAAAAGAAAGGATAAAGAATAAAGGGAATTGAATTTGATAAATAAAATTGTCTGTACAAAATCAAAGTATGGAGCTCGGGTTAGACCATGATGTGAAAATGTGTGTGGAACCTGGTTGGGAATCAAATTTAAAACACAACAGCCCTCGAGAGTCACAGAACTCGGTTCAAATCACCTCAATAGCCAGGTCAGAACTAGCCTACATCATACGCAAACCCTTATGACTATGAAGCTGACTAGTATAGTGTAAGTGATAGCGGCTCTCCCCAACTGGAATGACAAAGGATCTGACTTCTCTAGAATGACAACCCAATGATTTCCCAATCCAGCACTCTGTCCTCGAGGAGCGGGGTATTCCGTTCTAAGTTCAAATGACATCCAACTCAAGAGGAGAAGGTGAAGAAAAGAATGGACGGTAGGCAGTGTAGCTACCTATCCTGGGATGCATGATCAGTGTAGTCAAGTCATCGAACTGCAGGCTCACATGGTATAACTTTGATGCTCAAGCTTGCTTATTTTCTTTACAATATATACATACTCCGGAAGGCACTTTATTTTTATCTTCAAGTCTGTCCACTTTTTTTGGAGTTTTTTTTCAACATACTATTTACAACAACATTTACACAAGGAGTTTGTCCTCTTGAGCTAGAAGATTATCCCTCTTTTGAGGCTTTATTGCAACCACACTCTCCTGTCATTCAACTTCATTGTAACTGGACTAGGTTGGGGTGCACTTCCCTCCCTAGACGAGGACGAATGTTTCCACCCATGTGTGTCTCATACTGGCAAATCCAACCCCCTCACCACTCCAACTGAGTCAAGCCAAGTGAAAGGTGCAAGTGTCCAAGTTAGGTCACGGCCGACAAGAGTAATGTGTGTGTCTCGAAAAGTTCTACTTAATCAGTTGAGGTGACTTGAACTCAACCCTGAGTCTCAAAGAATTAAGTCCTATTGGACCTGAAGTACCCTAAACCTAGTTCCCATAAGGTTCCAGTGCAGTTAGGTGTAGTAAGGTCCAACCAAGCTCCAATCTTCAACTTTATTGGACTTGTTCAATCATTAAGCTCAATTGAATGAATACGAATGATATGAAAATGCTTATGTACAATGTTACAAAGAGCGGTGCAATTTTTCAAAGATTTTTTTAAATAATAATAATCTCCACACAAAGGATTTTGTATAAAAAGAGTTTTGGCACACAAAGTATAAATATTTACAGCTACTTACACGGATGTGCTTCTTTATTTTACAAGAGTTAAGGATAGAATTTATAGTTTTTAACAAAATTATTATATGTGCATATAAAGAAATTTATTACAATTTATTCCTATTTTAATGATACATTCATTCCTCATATTTATTTGAAAACAATTTTCAAAACTATAGTACAAAATATTTTTTACAAATATTTACGCACATTTGAAAGCCATTTTGCAAAGATTTTTCACATAGTATATACATTTTTCAAAAAAATTACAAACATTTTCAAAATCATATGCAAATGAGTTTTCAAATATTTTATTTCACACAAAGAAAAGAATTTTTGCAAATAAAAATATTTTTACAAAGATTGAAAATATTTCACAAATAGTTCTCCAAACAGTTTACACCGTTTTTCAAATCATTTTGCAAAAATATTTTTAACCTGATTTATTAATCATTAAATACAAAAAGACTTTGAGGAATGGTTATTGTTATTAAATGATTTTTAATGAATTATATATGTATATATAGTATATTCTATCCATATTTATTAATATGAAAGTACGAGTTATGGCTAAAGTATATTTAGAGTATATACGACCCCCCTATACTTAGCATGAGCTATGTCCTCATAGATCGAAGAGAAAAGGAGAAGACATAACTTTTACTGAGTGTAGAAAAGCCTATACTACAATGACTGTATAAAGAATGAAAGAATGAAGATGTAAATGAATAGGAAGGTGACCATCCCCCCTATACCTAGGATCAAGTAATCCTAAGTATAGCAGACTGTACACAAAGCAGGGAGGTCAAGGGTAGTAATAAAGAATCAGATCACAGCTCGGGATGTCTCACCCTATACTTAGGGTAAAATATCCCTAAGTATAGCAGAGAAAATCAAGAGAGGAGACAGTGGAGGGGAACAAAGAATGAAATAATCAAGGGTGCACACCCCCTATACTTAGAACAAAGTGTGTCATAAGTACATAAAACTGACAAAAAGAGGAGACATCTTTTTGCAGATAGAGAAAAAGGAAAAGAAGAAAAGGCAGAGATATATAGATAGATGAAAAAGATGGTGAAAATATACGCGTCACTCCCCCTATACTTAGGGTGAAAGATCCCTAAGTATAGGCAACAACATGAGTGATGAAACAGAGCGGGAAAAGAACAACACGGTGTGTACCCCCTTATACTTAGGACAAAGTACGTCCTAAGTATAGACACAAATATATGATGAAAGATCTGGAGTGTACATGACAAGCGAGAGAACGGAGGAATGAAAGATGAAACACATATATATACAACAAGGAAGACTGGTGGAGTACAGGACGGTATCTGGTAAGCGAGTACCATGCTTTTGTCGTCGTCTCCTTGTGAGAACGAGGATGCGGTCAGTTAGTGCAAAGACACCCTGATGGGCAATTAGGTGGGTGTCAGCTTACGGGGAGAAGAAATCGAAAACTAAAAGAAGGACGGGTAGCGAAAGCAGAACATCGACTCATAAGGAAGGAATGTGATATCATAGCCGATACTGAAAGACTTGGAGGAAAAAGGAACATGATAGACTCCTCCAAGTTAATCATTGTCTCAAAAGATATGAACGGGAGGACATGCGACTTTCCTAATGCAACGGTGTGGTATTCGGTGGGCATAAAATCAGAAGGTCACAAGAACACACCAAACACCACAAACCAGGGCTCTACCCTTGCGAGGGCCGTCAAGGTGAGCGGACTCAGATGAGTCTAAGATCCAAAAATAAACAGAAGACTCGTGTGCACCTCCAGAAAGGAGACACAACTAGGGAGGAGACCGAGTACCTAAATCAACAGACACGACTTCGCACCCCTCCAGAAAGGACCACCGGAAGTGAAGCCGAGTATATAAAATATGATGTACCCTACCGCAGATAACCCTTGGGGAATAGTATATGCTAGTCAGAGAATAATCATAATAGAGGCTCACGCTTGCGAGGGACTTCAAGGTGAGCGGGCTCAAACAAGCCGGATCCATCCGACGGATCAGTAGAAGCGGTCTTGGTAGCAAGAGAACGACTACCAGCAGAAGAGACCGACAAATCAAGAAAATGTGATAGAGTCCCGCAGAAAACCCTCAGGGAACATACTGCCAACTAAGCAAGGAATAATCAGAGAAAGAAGACTCGTCCTTGCAAGGACCGTCAAGGACAGAAGACTCATAGGAGTCTATGAAATTGGCCTCGTGCACCTACAGATCAGGCACACCATCAACAGGGAGACAGAACAGTCAAATTAGATGACTCGGCTCAGTGCCCCAGCACATGGCAGCACAATCAGTCAAGTGGAATCGAGTGTAAAGAATGTGTCGCATCCTCCCGCAGATAGTCCTCGGTGAGTAATACGAACTAGGTCAATCAAGTCTTGGGATTGTTGGCATCAAATCTCAGGTCCTCAAAAGTAATCAATCAAACATCCAGAGGGCATAAGATCAATTGAGGGAGAAAATAATAAGGTCAATCACATGGCATCCCTCAGTCAGTTAATCAGCTGAGATGGCACCAAAAAATGATCAGAAATTCTCTGGGTGCCACAGGTGGATAATAAATGCAGGAGATCGGGGATGGGTTAATCAAGAAGAAGAGAGATTGTGCGGGTTCTGCACACCATCGCTATCAAACACAAAGCAAGATAGCCAGTCAAACCTCAAAATCAAGATGGTTGGAACCTCAAAAGGGAGAGATCAATCAATGCTCATGATATCATCATCAAATCATCGAAGCACATCAGATCCTCAGTCCGAAGTGCGAGATCACAATCATCAAATAAGAGTCACACCTAATGATCGTGCATCATAAAAGAAATCCTCAAGAAGCTCTGATGCACATATCGAAAGTCAAATTCACCAAGAGTAAGGTCCCAATCTCAGCAACCTCAAAGCATACCCGATTTACACCAGCAATCAATGGTAAGTCAAAAATCCTTGATGCGGGCGATACCTACCAGCACAACAATCCCGGGTAATAGAAGAGATGATACGAGGGACACGAGGACGGTGGGCAAGAAGCGAGAAGAAAGATATGGCGAAGATGATTGAGCTCAAGCACTAATATCACGACTCAATGCACATGAGGAGATATATATCTAAGAGAGGTAGAGAGACTCAAAGATGAAAAATGGATGACTCACACGGACGGGACCGATAACTCAAAGAGAGAATGCAAATGGACTCCAAATCACAATCAATACACAAAGCAAACCCCCGATTCACCTACTCAGTGAAGACCGATACACAGTCTTTTATCTTGTCGATTTTAGTGTTAGGTGATCATCACAAAGTTGCACACACCGAAGACAGGCTTGGGATTTGGGCACTAATTCTTAGTGTGTGCGTATGACTAAAATGCTCAGACAATGAGGGGGTTACTCTCCCCAATACAAGGAAATCCATTACATGTTATTTTAATTCCGATATATTTAGCGGTCCCGATTTTATTCTGATTATCACTTTTTTGATTATTTTTCAATGTACGTGCCTATTGGAGTTTTCAATTCCACTCAGCATCCTAGGTGCGCAAAATCAGAGGGAGAAGACCGGAAAAGCCATGCAAGTCGGAAATCGATGATGCATGCAAAGTAAGAGGACTTACAGTGCTTCCCAGCTCTCTCCATGCGGGATGCAAGACAGAATTGAAATCCCGTGCTATATGCAAATGCAATCGAGGAAATCGTTGCGGATGCAGGATGCTATTATCGTGAAGCACATTTTACAAAATTGACTAAGTCTAAATCGTATCTATAGGTACATGCAGATATTAGGTGTTTGGACCTTAGTCTATCGTCAAGCAATCATAAGCTAGGGCTCATTCACACAAACTAATAATAAAAAATAAAAGTGAAAAATGTCATCGAGGCCCCCGAGGGAACAATCCCTCGGGCAATGGATTCCAGGAAGTCAGAGTGTGAGAGTCCTGTATTTTTACAATCCATGGTGTCACTTTCTCACATAAATTACTTTTTTTGAAATACGAAATAAAATAAATCTCATCAACTGTCTCAAAAATTCTTCTCCGTCTGCCTTGGATGCTCTCTCCTGTCAGCCGAGCAAGAAAGGCTGACTCTACCTTGCTTGGGTGCAACGACCTTCCTAGGAAGCCCTCCTTCACGCGACGGTCCCTCGCATCAAAGACAAATAGAGAAGAGGTCAGAACAGTCACAATAATATCAATAAATAATGCAAATAAATAAATATGGACAAGACTGAAGAATCAAATAAATAATAAATATCCCAAACGACATTGCTCCCTGACAACGACGTCATTTGATAATCGAGAACTAAGTCGAAGTCATGCCATTCCACACAAGGCGGGAAGGACAGTCGTTTAGGCGACCTCAGACTAAATCCCTAATTAATCAACAGATAACCCACATATGAATAGAGCAATTAAATCTCAAACACATTGATTAAAATTTATTACAACTCTACATTACGTGTATAGCGTGTAAGCATGTGTAGAGTGTCGAACACTGGGAGCAAACGGTTCAGGGGAAAAAATATGCGCACAAAATTATTCAATTCTTTTCTTGTCCATGTTATTATTTTTGTGGGGGTTTCATTTTTTATTTTGTTTATTTTTTATTTTATATTTTTATATTTGATTTTTAATTTTCTGATTTTATATTTTCTTTTTGTATTTTTATCTTTTTTATTTTCTCTTTCTTTTATAAAAACAACATAGCCTATATAAGGCTTTATTTACATAATATGTAGAAATATATTTATAAATGTGATTAAATATAGGTAAAATTCAAAAAATAAATTCTTTTTGGGTTGTTAGTATTTTCCTAATGTTTTTGTATTTTTACAGAAGTTTTTGCTAATTTTTAGGTTTTTTATAGTCAAAATTATCCCAAATATGGGATTAATAAATAATCCGAAACTGATTTGGATTTTAAAAATAACAGATAGGTTCCAAAATTACCCAAATTAATTTTATAGTTAAATAATAATAAATAGGTAAGTATAAAAGAGAAAAAAACATTTTTAGTATTTTTGTATATTTTTTATATTTTTTGTTGGATTTTGGAGCTTTTTGATTTTTTGTTTTCTTTTATTAATTTTAGGGGTTTTTGTTTTCTAGACTCAATAAATATCAAATTATACCATATATATTTTTTTGGAATTTTTCAAAATGTTTTTGTATTTTTTTGTATTTTATAATTTTGATAGGGATTATTTGGTCTCCTTTTAAATTTTGCAAAGTCTTTCAAAACAATATAAATAGATTTTTCAAATATTTTTGCAACTATTTTTCAAACCATTTGCAAATCATTTTTCAAACATTTTATTTCACACAAAGAAAATAAATTTTGCAAACCACACATTTTTACACAGGTTGAAAACATGTAACAAAATATTTTCAAAATAGTTTTCAATAGATGTTCACAAAGATTTTCAAACTATTTTTCAAACATTTTGCAAAAAACATTTTCACCTGATTTATTAATCAGTAATTACAAAAAAGAATTTGAGGAACAAAACACCTTTTTATTAAAGAATTTTAATGAATTTTGATGAATTATTAGCCATATTATTAGGAAGATACGAAAGTACGAGTTATGGCTAAAGTGTATACGCAGTATATACGACCCCCCTATACTTAGCTTGAGCTATGTCCTCATAGATCAGAGAGAAAAGAGAAGACATAACTCGTACTGAGTATAGGAAAATCTAAAGAATAAATAAATAAAGGAATGGATGAACAAACGAATGAGAAGTTGACCGTCCCCCCTATACTTAGGATCAACTAATCCTAAGTATAGCAGACTGTACACAAAGCAGGGAGGGTCAAGGGTGGGAATAAACAGATCGTACTCAGATTGTCTCCCCCTATACTTAGGGTAAGATATCCCTAAGTATAGACAAGAAGAGGAGACAATGGAGATGATCGAAACGAATGAAAGAACTCGGGTGCACACCCCCTATACTTAGGACAAAGTACGTCCTAAGTATAGAATACTGTCTACAAGGGGTGACACCTTTTCGGTAGATGAAGAAGATAGAAGAGGAAAAGAAGAAAAGAAGAAAAGAGATGAAGATGGAAGAAGAGATCGTGAGGATGTACACATCGCTCCCCCTATACTTAGGGTGAAATAAGCCCTAAGTATAGGCAACGACAGGAGTGATGACACGGAACGATGGAAGAACACTCGGTTCGTCCACCCCCTATACTTAGGACAAAGTACGTCCTAAGTAAGGCAAACACGAGAATGGGTGGACGAGCAAAACGGGAGAAGGACCGAGAGAAATAAATGAATATACAACAGAGGTGGATATACACATGATCAAGAAGGTTGAAAGCGAACCTTCTTGCGAGACCGCTGAGGAATAGATCTGGTATGGTGCAGGTCGACATCGGGGTCCACAGTGGACGGGAGCCGATCAGGGTCGACAGAGTGAAGGTCCTCAGGGGCCCTAGGGTGTGGAGGCACAGACGAGTAAGTGGAAGAAGTGTGGTCGGGTCTGGCCTTGGGAGTCTCGCTGATATCAAAGTGGAATGGGACGAACTCATCATCATCGGAAGTAGTGTACTCAGAGTCGTCCTGCGAGGAGTCATCCAGGTCAAAACCAAAAGGCACGAACTCATCGGTGGAAGTAGTCGAACTCTGGTCGTCCTCTATAATTTCAACTGGATCATCTTTCTCATCAAAAGGCCCGAATTTCTGAAGAAAAGCAACTAAATCAAATTCGGCCTTAGTCTCATTAGTATCTACATGGACAGGAGCGGACTCATCAGTGGAAGTAGTCAGAGCATGTCCGTCCTGTATAGTCTCTAAATCTGCCCTCCGCTCAATGGTATCGATCGTGTAAATCCTGCGGATGTCATCAACACATCGCCAATCACAGGAAGCAGCAACACCAAGGTCTATGCTTTCCGGGCTTTCCTCCTTGGAGAGGAATTCTCGGGTCTCATCATCGGTCATGAAGAAGGTCTCTCTGATATCCTCATATAGATCACAGTCCTCAGGTCAGCCAAGATAGGTGAAGTCATATCAAGTGCAGATCTCTGGTCGGTAGTAGGTGCGGTGATCAACACTTCGCTCTCGTCAGCAGGACGGAAGCGAATCTCTCCTGATCCGTAATCAATAACGACCCTCGCAGAGGCGAGGAATGGTCGTCCCAGGATGATTGGAGAGTGCTCCCCTGTGGAGGTCTCCATGGACAATACGACAAAATCAACGGTGTAGCTCGTGCCCTAAATCGAGATGACGACGTTTTCTAGGATACCCTTCAGCCTCTTTATTGATCCATCAGCGAACTGTTTGATCATCATGGTTTTCTTGAGAGGCCCTAGGTGAAGAGACTGTACCAGCGAGAAGGGTATGATGCTAATCGAAGCACCGCCGTCTAGGAGAGTGTGATCACATGTGTGGTCAGAGATGGTGCAGCTAATGAAAGGTGTGGCAGTGTTCCTCTTCCGAGGAATGGGACGGTGTGTGATGGCATGGGCAGTGGCCATGGTCAAGATATGACGCTCAGATCTGCTCCTCCGCTTTCTCTTCTTGGGAAGAGGAGCAGATAAATCGGTCATGGCCTGCTGAAGTGGGGCACGGATAATCTCATGTATGGTGGCCACCACTTCGGGTTCAGTCAACATTTTTTTGAATTTTTGGACTTCCTCCATACAAGGGAGGAAGTCAGAATCAGCATCTACATGAGGAATGCCAAGAGCAGTCTGTACAACGACATCCTCGGGGTCAAAGGTGGGACCGGGTGTGAATGAATGTGTGGTCAAAAAGTCTGGCAAGTGGGTGCTCTCTTCACAGTCTGACTCGATCAAAAGTCTCCCAATCTCTTCTTGTGTTTTTAAATTTTTCTCATTTTTTTGTATTTTTGGCGATTGCAAGCTCTCATGGAAATCCTCGAGTGAACCCATATCATCAAATGGTGGAATATCATGGTCGCTCTTATTGGTACTAGTGAGGGTGTCAATCCTCTGTCTCATATGATCCATCATCTAGGTCAAGTGCTCAAGGGTGGATTCCATGAAAGGTGACTCCAACAGGTCGGTCTCGGGTGGATGTAAAGTGGAGGAGGATAATATACAGGTGGAAGTGGGTGTGGGTAGAAATCCGAGTCCTGATACTGTGGCTGATGAAAGGGACCTGACGAGGGTCTAGAGTAATCCGCACAAGGCGGGACGATATTGTCGCTGAGGCGACCGCTCAACAGATCTCGATCAATCAACAATTAACCCACAATAAATATATGCAATGAATATCCAAAAATGTGGAATTAAAATTTATTATAACTCTACATGTAAATGTATATAGGTGTAAGTACAGGTAGAGGTCGAACACTGGGAGGCGAAGGGAATGTATGTGATGTATCATTTATTCAATCCATTGTTCATGTCCATTTATTGTTTCTGTGGGTTTTGGATTTTATATATTTTTTTTATATTTTTGTTTTTATAATTTTTATGTTGTTTTTATATTTTATATTTTCTTTTTATATTTTTAGTTATATAAATATATGTATATATTTAAAGATATGTATAAAGAGATATATATATAAGAAGAGAGAAAGAGAGGAGTAATATAGTATATAGATATATATAGATATAAATGCTTAAAATATATATATAGATATATTTTTTTTTGCTTTTTAATATTTTTCTAATTTTTTGTTAGATTTTGGAGCTTTATGATTTTTTTATTTTTCTTTTTCATATTTTTAGGGTTTTTCAATTTCTGGACTCAATATATGTATAAATATACCATATATAAATTTTTTGGAATTTTTCAAAAACATTTTTTAAATTTTTTTGTATTTTTTTAATTTAAACAGTACAAAAAGGGCTTCTTTTTCATTTTTACTAATTAGGAAAAATGCAAAAAATGTGAAATAAAATATGGGCGTACAAGGACATCACATGAAACATCTATCCTAATTTTTCTGGATTTTTAGAAGCCTCATAGGTATTTTTAATGAATAGATAAAAGAAACAAAAATAAAACAGCCTGACAGGGGTATTTTTGCAAATAAAAAAAGTAACAGGGGCATCGGTGCAAAAATACCTACAGAAATAAACATTTATTTTAATTTTTTTGATCTAATTTACAATTAACAAAAACCGCCAGAGTTATAGTGCAAAAGTCACGCACCTCACGTGGGACTGCACGTGAGGTGCGGAAGGACCAAAATGCAATTTAAGGAAGTACATGGATCCTTTAGCAAAATTCACAATTTATTTACAACGTTATAATTAATTTACAAAATTAAATACTAAATACAAAAAAGGCGGGGGTTATATGTGAAAATTACCCCCAAAAGGCGCGCGATCCAATGGCTGGGCATTCTTCACTTGACACGCGTCGCTTCCTGGTGAGATGATGACGGTTTGCGGATCCACGGTGGAGATTAGATCATCTGGCGTGATCCGATGGCTAAGGCACGGGCAGATCCGACGGTTGAGGCTCGACCTGGGGAGACCTCCTTCATCTGACGGCGGCGAGGCAAGGTGGAAGAACAGAGAAGAAGGCCGGGATGGCCGGACTTCCCCGCCTTCAAGCTCGCTTCTCCAGCATCCTTCGAGGCTTCTGAGGCTCCCACTGGCTTCCTAACAGGTGGCTCTAGCTGCTGGAGGTGTCTGATCAGACAGAGGGGCACTGGAGCACCACCACGACGTCGGAGAAGTCGAGGGGCTCCAGGTACCTCCGATGAACTCTGAAAGCATCTCCTGGAGCTCCTCTTTGCTCGTAACCTGCAGGAAAGAACTCACGCGGCTCGAGGGGAGATCCCTCGACTGAAAATTGAAGCTGTTAGCACAAGAAATGGGCGAGGTGGCGAAGCCTCCGACGAGCGGCGGAGTTGAGGCTCCGATTCGCAGATCTGGAGTAGATCTGGTTGAACGGGAGTGGTCTGGAGGTGTAGAATGCAGAGGGGATCGAAGTGAAGTCGAAATGGTGTCGGAAAAACAGTCGGAAACAAGGTGGCGAAGTCGCCGGAGCCAAGCTCCGGCGAACTTCGATTTAGCTAACCTAAGCTATTCTAATGATCTAAATGCATAATAAAAGACAGGAATGAAATGCGGGAATAAAAATCTACCTAAGAAAATAAATGCGCAGCTCTTATACCTGGGGGCCTCCAGGGAGCAGGACGGACGCGGGAGCTCCGCCGCGACAAAATTTCTTCCTCCTATGGCCGATTCACGGTGCTATGGAGCTCCTCCTGTCACAAGGGCTCATCTAGAACCGGATTCAAGGTGTTTTGGGGGAAGTAAGTTGGCCAAATTCGACCAAGGAGGAGGGGGAACTTATTTATAAACATGTGCATGTGCCCTTATTGACCGGCAAATAATAAGGAATCGGTGATATATACAAGGGAAACAAGCCTTGGGCGTGGATGTACAAGAAGTCAGGAACATTTCTTGTGAAGGAATCAATTGCGATCGATGGACGGGGCGGCCGGGAAAAATGGAAGAAGACGGGGGGTTTGACAGATCTGATGGGCTGGAGGCTGATTTATTTTCGAACATAATGGGAGCCCTTATTGACCGGCCAAAAATAAGGAATCCAAGCTATATACAGGGGAAACAAGGTATGGGCGTGTATGAGGGTTGCTTTGGGAGTAATTTCCGTGAAGGGACCGATGTCATTAGAGCTACGGGTCGATCGGGAAAATTTGGAGAAAACGCCATGTCTGACAGATTTGACGGGCTGGTGAGGCTGATGGCTGAGTTGACCGAGGTCAACATTGGCAGGGCTGTGATTGGGCCATGTCAGCCTGAATTTGACTCAATTATTAGACATAATAAATGAATTAACTAAATTTTGCTTATAAAATAAAAAATGTTTATTAATTAATGTAGTATTCATTTATGATTTTTATTTATTTTTTAATGTATTTTATTATGAGTTTATTTTAATAATGCATTTATAAGTATGTTTATATGTATTTATTTTTATTTTGTTTATTTTTATTCTATTATTTTTTTTCTTATTTTATAAATTTATAACTTATTTTTGTGAGTGTAGATATATTTTTGTTTAATTTTTATGAGTTTATTTACATATTTAAATAAATGTGTTTATGTATATGTAGGTATACTTATAGGTGGTTTACCTATATATCATTTACATTTTATTTATTTGATGAATTTGATTTGTTTTTATTTTGGATTTGTATTTCTAATAAGTTATATATAATATATACATTATTATAAAAATATAAATGAATAAAGAATAAAAGAATAAAAATCCCTTTTATTTATGTACATATAGGTAGCATAGGTATTTTGCCTAGGTATTACCTAGGCTTATTTTATTTTACAAATTCTTTTTAGTTTTCTTTTAACTTTAATATGTACATGTATTGTATACATTATTTACAAAATTCTAAAAAATATGAATTTATAAAAATAATGAATATTGAATAAAATGAATATTTTAATCAGGTATTATGTACAAGAAGGGCTAAAAACCTAACTTCCACAGATGGACTCAAAAAATCATGAAACCAATTTTATAAAATAGTTCTTGGAATGCTATATACAATTAAAGGTGAGTTTGGGTGATTTGGAGTTTTTATTTGCAAGATATGGGTCTGTGAAGTTGAGATTTTGGCTTTTTATTTTGTATATAAAATGTACACTGTGTATTATTTTTACACAAACTCAATTTTGTATTTTTATTTATATTATTATCTACAACTTTCATGAACAAAGTTTCTTTATTTGATGAATAAATAATTATGTACAAAATAGGTGTCAAAAATGCATAAATAAGTGAATAAATAAATGAGGTATTTATTGTATGATTGGCCCTTATCTCCCCCTACTTTATTCCTTGTCGACCAATTCCATGCTGGCCTTGGTCTCGGGGTTAGGGTCATAAAATATTTGCAATATTTTATTCCTTTTTCTTTTCTTCTCTTTATTCTATAATTTTGGCATTAAAAACCTTATTTTCTGTGTGATTAATACACTGAATCATGAATGCTATTATGTACCATTAAATGCTATTTAACTGCATTTGCTAGGGTTTTTAAGGCCAAAATGATAGAATAAAGGTGATGAAATGGAGATTCATCACCTCCCTATACTTGCCTTTGCTAGTCCCTAGCAAACACTTATGCAATAAGTACAAAAGAACAAAGAATAAGAAGAAAAGAAAAAGCAAAAATAAAGAATTTAAAGAATAAATTGAATTGATCATGATTATTAAACTCATCTGTACAAAATCAAAGTTTGGAGCTCAGGTTAGACCTTGGGGTGAGAATGTGCGTGGAACCTAGTCGGGAACCAACTCTAAAATACAACAACCTTCGATAGTCACAGAACTCGGTTCAAATCACCTCAATAGCCAGGTCAGAACTAGCCTACATCATACGCAAACCCTTATGACTATGAAGCTGACTTGTACGGTGTAAGTGATGGTGGCTCTCCCCAACTGAAATGACAAAGAGACTGACTTCTCCAGAATGATAACCCAATGATTCCCTAATCCAACAGCTCTTTCCTCGAGGAGCAGGGTATTCCCTTCTAAGTTCAAGTGGCATCCAACTCAAGAGGAGGAGGTAGAGAAAAGAATGGACGGTAGCCAGTGTAGCTACCTATCCTGGGATGCAAGACCAGTGTAGTCAAGTCATCCAGCTGCAGGCTCACATGGTATAACTTTGATGCTCAAGCTTGCTTATTTTCTATACAACATATATACATACTCCGGCATGCACTTTATTTTTTATTTTACAAGCCTGTCCACCTTTTTTTTTCAACATACTATTTACAACAGCATTTACATAAGGAGTTTTTCCTCTTGAGCCAGAAAACTATCCCTCTTTTGAAGCTTTATTGCAACCCACAATCTCCTGTCTTTAGACCTCATGGCTATTGGACCAGGTTGGGGTGCACTTCCCTCCCTAGAGGAGGACGAATGTTTCCACCCGTGTGCGTCTCAGACTGGCAAATCCAACCCCCTCACCACTCCAACTGAGTTGAGCCAAGTGAAAGGTGCAAGTGTCCAAGTTAGGTCACGGTCGGCAAGAGTCATACGTGTGTCTCGAAAAGTTCTACTTAGTCCACTGAGGTGACTTGAACCCAGCCCTGATTTCTCAAAGAATTAAGTCTGCATAGACCTGAGGTACCTTAAACCTAGTCCCCGTAAGGTTCCAGTGCAGTTAGGTGCAGCAAGGTCCAACCAAGCTCTAATCTTTGACTTTATTAGACTAGTTCAATCATCAAGCTCAATCAAAGAATATGAATGCTATGCAAATGCTATTTACAAATATGCAAAGAATAATGCAATTTGTCAAAGAATTTGAAAACAAAGAGGAAAAAAAATTACACAAAGAAATTTTGCAAATAATTTAATTTTGGCACTCAAAGTAACATATATACATCTTTTTACACGGGCGTGCCGCTTTATTTTACAAGAATTAAGAATTTACAATATAGTTTTTATTTATAGATATGTACACTTATTAAAAAATTCTGTTTATTTTTATTTTTATTGATAATAATAATATATATATTATTTTAGTTATTTGTCATATGTGACTATTCCTCAAACTTATTTGACACAAATTTTTCAAACAATTTTTGAAAACTATAGTCCAAAATAATTTTACAAATATTTTTACAAACATGTACACACATTTGAAAATCATTTTGCAAAGGTTTTTCAAAACAGTATATATAGATTTTTCAAAATATTTTTGCAACCATTTTTCAAACCATTTGCAAATCATTTTTCAAACATTTTATTTTACACAAAGAAAGAAATTTTTACAAACCACACATTTTTACACAGGTTAAAAACATGTAACAAAATATTTTCAAAATAGTTTTCAATAAATGTTCACGAAGATTTTCAAACTATTTTTCAAATATTTTGCAAAAAACATTTTCACCGGATTTATTAATCAGTATATACAAAAAGAATTTGAGGAACAACCACATCTTTTTATTAAGGGTTTTTTTTAATGAATTTTTAGAATTATTAGCCATATTATTACAAAAGTACGAGTTATGGCTAAAGTATATACATAGTATATACGACCCCCCCATACTTAGCTTGAGCTATGTCCTCATAGATCGAAAAGAAAAGAGAAGACATAACTCGTACTGAGTATAGACAAGTCTAGAGAATACACGAATACGAGATGAAGGAAATAGAAGTTGACTGCTCCCCCCTATACTTAGGATCAAGTAATCCTAAGTATGGCAGACTGTATACAAATCAGGGAGGGTCAAGGGTGGGAATAGACAGATGAACAAATCAAGGTGCACCCCCCTATACTTAGGACAAAATACGTCCTAAGTACAGAAAACTGACACAAAGGGGCGACACCTTTTATTGAGATAAAGAAATATGAAAAGGAAAAGAAGAAAGGAAGAAAAGAAGAAAAGAGAGATATATACAGATTGATGAAAAGATCGTTGAGAATCTACACATCACTCCCCCTATACTTAGGGTGAGATATCCCTTAGTATAGGCAACAATAGAAGTGACGAAAATGTGCAAGGAAAGAACAACTCGGTGTGTGCCCCCCTATACTTAGGACAAGGTACGTCCTAAGTGTAGACACAAAGATGTGGTGATAGACATGGGGCACACAGAACATACGGGAGAAAGAATGAAAAAGGTACACATATATATAATCGGTGAAAATCGAGTGAAGTACGGGACGGTGTCTGGTAAGCGACTACCGTACTATCGTCGTCGTCTCCCTGTGAGAATGAGGACTCAGCCAGAAGGTGAAAAGACACCCTGATATGCAGTCAGGTGGGTGTCGGCTACCGGGGATAATCAGATCGGAGAGTAAAGCAGGGTCCGGTAGCGTGAAGCAGTCAATCGGCGCATATGGTCAACATGAGGGAATATAGCCGATACCGTAAGACCGGGAGGAAGAAAGAGCAGTACGGACTCCTCTGGTCAATCATGGTCTCAGATAGATAAGAAATAAAGCATATGAGACCGTGTGATGCACGGTGGTGATATAATCTGAAAGTCACAAGAATACGCCGAACAACACAATATGTGGCTCACTCTTGCGAGGGTCCTCAAGGTAAGCAAAGTCAGAGAATAGTCAGAGTACTCGGCTCCGTGCTCCATCAGAAAGGAGACACAACCAGGGATGAAGCCGAGTTCATAGAAAATGATGTACTCTCCCGCAGATAACCCTCGGGGAGTAGTACATGCTAGTCAATGAATAATTAGAACAGAAGCTCACCCTTCCGAGGGTCATCAAGGAGAGCGGGCTTAAAGGAGACTGATCCATCAGACGGATCATAGAAACGGTCTCGGTAGGCGACAGATCGGCTACCAGCAGAAGAAACCGTAAAATCGAGAAAGTGTGGCAGCGTCCCGCAAATAACCCTCGAGGAGCGGGCTGCCAACTAGTCATGGGAATAGCAGATACCAGAAGCTCCACCTTGCGAGGACCATCAAGGCGAGCAGACTCAAAGGAGTCTAATCAGATAGGTCCCACGATCCGCATATCGGATACACAACTCGAGATGGGACCAAAAATCATGTATATCAGACGACTCGATTCCGTGCTCCAACAGAAAGGAGACACATTCAGAAGTGGGAACCGAGCATAAAGAGAGTGTCGCAGTCTCCCGCAGATAGTCCTCGGAGAGTACTGCGATCTAGGCAAAGATTAGTCAGAATGTGTCTCTACCTTGCGAGGGTCGTCAAGGAGAGCGGGCTCAAAGGAGCCGGATCCATCAGACGGATCCACATAGTGGTCTCAGTAGTCGACAAGGCGGCTACCAACAGAAGAGACCAATCAGATCTGAAATATGTCATAGTCTCCCGCAGATAACCCTCGGGGAGCTATGAACTAGGCATGGAATAATCAGAAAAGTGGAGCTCTGCCTTGCGAGGACCGTCAAGGAGAGCAGACTCATATGAGTCTAATACATTGGCCTTGTGTACTGACAGGTCAGGCACATAATCACAGGGGTAGGCCAATCAAACATATTATCTGACTCGGTTTCAGGTCCCATCACAATGGCGACCCAAGCAGTGAATGAAACCGCAGTCCTAGAAGTTATCGCATTCTCCCGCAGATAGTCCTCGGAGAGAAATGCGAGCTATATCAATGTAGGCCATGGGAATGCTGGCAAGTCATCTCAGGTCCTCAAAAGCAATAAATCACTCCATCATTTGGAGGGCATAAGATTATGCAAGGGAGAAAATAACCATGTCAGTCACCAAACATCCCTTGGATCAATCCAATCTGCTGAGATGGCACGAAAAATAGTCAGGAATCCTCTAAGTGCCAGGGTGGACTTGAGAGTCAGGAGATCAAGGATGGGTCTAATAGGAAGATGAGAGATCATGCAGGGCTCGCACACCAATATCAGGAAGTCCAAATCAGAATAATCATTCAATCCTCAAAATCAAGATGGGTGGAACCTCAAGAAAGATAGATAAATCAATACTTATGAAGTCTTCATCGAATTATCGCATCATACCACATCCTCAATCCGGTGTGCGAGAACTAGAATTCCTCAATAATGCATCACACCTATGCTCTATGCATCAGCAAAAATCCTCAATAAGCTCGTATGCATGTATCAAAGACAAATCACATCAATCTCAGCAACCTCAACATCATAGGCCCGACTTACAAATAATTTGTATAAATAATCCTCGATGCGGGCCTCATCATTATGCACAGCATTCCCGGGTAAAGGGAAAGATGATACGGGGGACACGAGGAATATGGATAAGAAGGGTACACAAAGGGAAGTGGAGAAGATGATTGAGCGGGCGTGCCAATATCATGGGTGGTAGAAGAGTGATACAGAGGGTACGAGGAGGGTGGGCGAGAAGATCGGGACATAGACAAAATTGGGTGCTCCACACAGAGCGGGAACACCGCCAAAATTGTGCTCCAAAGAGCGGTCTCTCCCCGAACCAGAGAATATGGTACGATGGATACATAGAAGATGGTGAAGAAGAGGGGAAACAACGGACTTGGCGAAGAATGATTGAGCTCAAGCGCCAATATCATGACTCGATGCAAAATGAAGAGATATATGTATAAGAGAGATAGAGAGACTCACAGATAGAAAATGCATGACTCACACGGTGGGACCGACTACTCTAGGGATGAAAGAAAAATACAATGAACTCCAAGTCACAATCAAGACACAAGGCAAACCCCCAATTCACCTACTCAACACAGTGAAGACCATCAGGTGACGGTCATTTATCTTTTCAATTTTTAGAGTTAGGTGAGAACCACAAAAATTGTACAATCACAAGGGGCTTGATAGGATTTGGGCTCTACTCCTTAGTGTGTACGTGAGCACTTTAAAACACATCCAATGAGGGGGTTGCTCTCCCCAAGGCAAGGAATCCATTACGTTTTATTTTTAAGTCCAATAGAGTTAGCAGTCCCGATTTTATTTAAGTTATCACTTTTTTTGGGTATTTTCAATGCACGTGCCAATCGAGGTTCCAATTTCCATTAAGCACCCTAGGTTGGAAAAAACAGAGGGAGAAGATCGGAAAAGCCATGCAAGTCGGAAAACGATGATGCATGCCAAGTAAGAAGACTTACAGTGCCTCCCAGCTCTCTCCATGCGGGATGCATAACAGAATTTGAAACCTATGCTACATGCAAATGCAAACCGAAGAAATCGCCCTAGGTACAGAAATTGCTATTATAGTGAAGAACCACAAGTCGCTTATTCATCTTTAGCCTTAAAAAGTCCGGTCTTGGCTCACCCCTCCTCTGTGCTCAACACACTTGAGCTTAGGAGAAAGCGCTTTGCGGGGCTCGCTGTGGCACAAAGGCTAAGAGATAAATGAACGGCTGTTTAGAGTTTGATCTAGATCCAAAGCGAACTATATGTACATGCAAATATTAGGGTGTTTGGACCTAACTCTACGAGCAAGCAACTCCTAAGCTAAGGCTCATTCACACAAAATAAAAAATAAAATAAAAGAAAAGCGCCAAAAATCATCGAGGCCCCCAAGGGAACAATCCCTCGTGCACTGGACCTCAGGAGTCTTCGTGTACCTGTGAGAGTCCTGTATTATTACATATTAAATGTCACTCTCTCACATAAATATACATATTAAAAATGCCTAAAAATAAAGACTGTCTTTAAAATTCTCTTTCTTCTGTCCTGGATGCCCTCTCCTGTTGGCTGGCATAGAGGAGCCAACTCCACCTTGCTTGGGTGCACAGGTCCTCCTAGGAGGTCCTCCTTCGCTTGGCGGTCCCTCGCATCAAAGACAAAGAAAAGAAATGGTTAGGGCAGCCAATCAAATAATATCAGATAAAAACCAAATAAATAACTAAATCAAGTACATGAGCAAATAATTGAATAAATGAACCAATAAGCGCACAAAATCATATAAAATCCGTTGCCTTCCCGGCAACGGCGCCATTTGATGAAAGGGACCTGACGAGGGTCTAGAGTAATCCGCACAAGGCGGGACCACAATGTCGCTGAGGCGACCGCTCAACAGATCTCGATCAATCAACAATTAACCCACAATAAATATATGCAATGAATATCCAAAAATGTGGAGTTAAAATTTATTATAACTCTACATGTAAATGTGTATAGGTGTAAGTACAGGTAGAGGTCGAACACTGGGAGGCGAAGGGAATGTATGTGATGTATCATTTATTCAATCCATTGTTCATGTCCATTTATTGTTTCTGTGGGTTTTGGATTTTATATATTTTTTTATATTTTTGTTTTTATAATTTTTATGTTGTTTTTATATTTTATATTTTCTTTTTATATTTTAGTTATATAAATATATGTATATATTTAAAGATATGTATAAAGAGATATATATATAAGAAGAGAGAGAGAGAGGAGTAATATAATATATAGATATATATAGATATAAATGCTTAAAATATATATATATATATATATATATAATTTTTTTTGCTTTTTAATATTTTTCTAATTTTTTGTTAGATTTTGGAGCTTTATGATTTTTTTTATTTTTCTTTTTCATATTTTTAGGGTTTTTCAATTTCTGGACTCAATATATATATAAATATACCATATATAAATTTTTTGGAATTTTTCAAAAACATTTTTTAATTTTTTTTGTATTTTTTTTAATTTAAACAGTACAAAAAGGGCTTCTTTTTCATTTTTACTAATTAGGAAAAATGCAAAAAATGCGAAATAAAATATGAGCGTACAAGGGCATCACATGAAACATCTATCCTAATTTTTCTGGATTTTTAGAAGCCTCATAGGTATTTTTAATGAATAGATAAAAGACACAAAAATAAAACAGCCTGACAGGGGTATTTTTGCAAATAAAAAAAGTAACAGGGGCATCGGTGCAAAAATACCTACAGAAATAAACATTTATTTAATTTTTTTGAACTAATTTACAATTAACAAAAACCGCCAGAGTTATAGTGCAAAAGTCACGCACCTCACGTGGGACTGCACGTGAGGTGCGGAAGGACCAAAATGCAATTTAAGGAAGTACATGGATCCTTTAGCAAAATTCACAATTTATTTACAACGTTATAATTAATTTACAAAATTAAATACTAAATACAAAAAAGGCGGGGGTTATATGTGAAAATTACCCCCAAAAGTCGCGCGATCCAATGGCTGGGCATTCTTCACTTGACACGCGTCGCTTCCTGGTAAGACGATGACGGTTCGCGGATCCACGGTGGAGATTAGATCATCTAGCGTGATCCGACGGCTAAGGCACGGGCAGATCCGACGGTTGAGGCTCGACCTGGGGAGACCTCCTTCATCTGACGGCGGCGAGGCAAGGTGGAAGAACAGGGAAGAAGGACCGGGATGGCCGAACTTCCCCGCCTTCAAGCTCGCTTCTCCAGCGTCCTTCGAGGATTCTGAGGCTCCCACTGGCTTCCTGACAGGTGGCTCTAGCTTCTGGAGGTGTCTGATCGGACAGAGGGGCACTAGAGCGCTACCACGACGTCGGAGAAGTCGAGGGGCTCCAGGTACCTCCGATGAACTCTGAAAGCGTCTCCTGGAGCTCCTCTTTGCTCCTAACCTGCAGGAAAGAACTCACGCGGCTCGAGGGGAGATCCCTCGACTGAAAATTGAAGCTGTTAGCACAAGAAATGGGCGAGGTGGCGAAGCCTCCGACGAGCGGCGGAGTTGAGGCTCCGATTCGCAGATCTGGAGCAGATCTGGTTGAACGGGAGTGGTCTGGAGGTGTAGAATGCGGAGGGGATCGAAGTGAAGGCGAAATGGTGTCGGAAAAACAGTCGGAAACAAGGTGGCGAAGTCGCCGGAGCCAAGCTCCGGCGAACTTCGATTTAGCTAACCTAAGCTATTCTAATGATCTAAATGCATAATAAAAGACAGGAATGAAATGCGGGAATAAAAATCTACCTAAGAAAATAAATGCGCAGCTCTTATATCTGGGGGCCTCCAGGGAGCAGGACGGACGCCGGAGCTCCGCCGCGACAAAATTTCTTCCTCCTCCGGCCGATTCACGGTGCTATGGAGCTCCTCCTGTCACAATGGCTCATCTAGAACCGGATTCAAGGTGTTTTGGGGGAAGTAAGTTGGCCAAATTCGACCAAGGAGGAGGGGGAACTTATTTATAAACATGTGCATGTGCCCTTATTAACCGACAAATAATAAGGAATCGGTGATATATACAAGGGAAACAAGCCTTGGGCGTGGATGTACAAGAAGTCAGGAACATTTCTTGTGAAGGAATAAATTGCGATCGATGGACGGGGCGGCCGGGAAAAATGGGAGAAGACGGGGGGTTTGACAGATCTGACGGGCTGGAGGCTGATTTATTTTCGAACATAATGGGAGCCCTTATTGATCGGCCAAAAATAAGGAATCCAAGCTATATACAGGGGAAACAAGGTATGGGCGTGTATGGGGGTTGCTTTGGGAGTAATTTCCGTGAAGGGACCGATGTCATTAGAGCTACGGGTCGATCGGGAAAATTTGGAGAAAACGCCATGTCTGACAGATTTGACGGGCTGGTGAGGCTGATGGCTGAGTTGACCGAGGTCAACATTGGCAGGGCTGTGATTGGGCCATGTCAGCCCGAATTTGACTCAATTGTTAGACATAATAAATGAATTAACTAAATTTTGCTTATAAAATAAAAAATGTTTATTAATTATTGTAGTATTTATTTATGATTTTTATTTATTTTTTTAATGTAGTTTATTATGAGTTTATTTTAATAATGCATTTATAAGTATGTTTATATGTATTTATTTTTATTTTATTTATTTTTATTCTATTATTTTTTTTCTTATTTTATAAATTTATAACTTATTTTTGTGAGTGTATATATATTTTTGTTTAATTTTTATGAGTTCATTTACATATTTAAATAAATGTGTTTATGTATATGTAGGTATACTTATAGGTAGTTTACCTATATATCATTTACATTTTATTTATTTAATGAATTTGATTTGTTTTTATTTTGGATTTGTATTTTTAATAAGTTATATATAATATATACATTATTATAAAAATATAAATGAATAAAGAATAAAATAATAAAAATCCCTTTTATTTGTGTACATATAGGTAGCATAGGTATTTTGCCTAGGTATTACCTAGGTTTATTTTATTTTACAAATTCTTTTTAGTTTTCTTTTAACTTTAATATGTACATGTATTGTATACATTATTTACAAAATTCTAAAAAATATGAATTTATAAAAATAATGAATATTGAATAAAATGAATATTTTAATCAGGTATTATGTACAAGAAGGGCTAAAAACCTAACTTCCACGGATGGACTCAAAAAATCATGAAACCAATTTTATAAAATAGTTCTTGGAATGCTATATACAATTAAAGTTGAGTTTGGGTGATTTGGAGTTTTTATTTGCAAGATATGGGTCTGTGAAGTTGAGATTTTGGCTTTTTATTTTGTATATAAAATGTACACTGTGTATTATTTTTACACAAACTCAATTTTGTATTTTTATTTATATTATTATCTACAACTTTCATGAACAAAGTTTCTTTATTTGATGAATAAATAATTATGTACAAAATAGGTGTCAAAAATGCATAAATAAGTGAATAAATAAATGAGGTATTTATTGTATGATTGGCCCTTATCTCCCCCTACTTTATTCCCTGTCGACCAATTCCATGCTGGCCTTGGTCTCGGGGTTAGGGTCATAAAATATTTGCAATATTTTATTCCTTTTTCTTTTCTTCTCTTTATTCTATAATTTTGGCATTAAAAACCTTATTTTCTGTGTGATTAATACAATGAATCATGAATGCTATTATGTACCATTAAATGCTATTTAACTGCATTTGCTAGGGTTTTTAAGGCCAAAATGATAGAATAAAGGTGATGAAATGGAGATTCATTAGTGGCTGAGGCGGGTATGTACAAAAGTCAGGAGCAAAGTCCTCCTGGAAAAAAGGAGGTGGACTGGCTGGAGTGAACGAGGGATCCGCAAAGTCCGGATAAAATACGCTCCAGTCGGCCATCTTGAAATAAAAGAAAATGATCGGGAGAGCACGATGGTCAAGTCAAGAGAAGTGAGAAGAAAGGCGCAAGTGCGCAGCAGCGATCTAGGACACACACAAAACAATCACAAACAAAAATGAAAACAAGTCAAACCCTCAGTTCACCTACTCAACTCGGTAGAGACCGTAAAATGCGGTCTTTTAATCTTGTCTGTTTTAGAGTTAGGTGAGAAGTCAAAAGAGTTGCACACACACTTAGGGGCTGAAGATGGGATTTGGGCACTAGTCCTTAGGGTGTGCGCGAGCAAGTAAAAGCGAAGACAATGAGGGGATTACTCGCCCCAAGACAATATTTTCTTTTTGATGGATTTTAGGGTCGGGTAATGTTAACAGTCCCAATTTTATTTGTTCTCACTTTTTTTTGGATTTTTAATAAGAAATGCACGAGCCTATCGGGGAATCAATTCACTTAAGCTCCTAGGTGATCAAAATCAGAGGTAGAGGAGCGGGAAAGCAATGCAAGCGGCAAAAACGATGATGAATGGTAAAGCGTAAATGCTCACCTTGCCTCCAGCACTCTACATGTAAGGATGCTCAGCAGAATTGAAACCTAACTATATGCAAATGCAAAGCTGATGAAATCGCCCTAAGTTTCAGAAATTGCTATTAGCAGGAAGCACCACGAGTTAACCACCAATCCTCAACCCTAGAGTCCGGTCTAGGCTCACCCCTCCTCTGCTCAACACACTTGAGTTTAGGAGAAAGCGCTTTACGGGGAGAGCTCGCGGCGCGACGGATTGAAGGTGATGATCAACTGTTTAAAATTTGACTAAGTCCAAACGAGACTATAGGTGCATGCAAAATATTAAGTGTTTGGCCTTAGTCTATCGCAAGCAATCCTAAAGCTAAGGGCTCAATTACACAAAATAACTAAAATCGGAAAACAAAACAAAATAAAAGAATGCGAAGGAAAACACGAGAAAAGCCGCGACGAGCCCCGAGGTGAACAGACACCTGGAAGTTAGGCTCGAAAGTTCAAGTGTCCGAGGGTACCTGTATTATTACAATAATAGGTCTCTCTCTCTCTCACAAATTACACAAATAAATGCAATAAGAGAAAAATGCAAATAAAGTCGAGCTCGGTCTTCAAAACTTCTCTTCTCGTCTCCTTAGTGCTAGGTGGGCTAGAGCCGGCTTCACGTGGGTGCGTCGGCGCCTCGAGTGACGCACCTCCCTCGGTCCGCGGTACCTCGCAAAAAGTCAACAAAGAAGTGGGATTAGACAGCTCAAAAGATATATCAAATAAAGAATACAAATAAAAATAAAAGTCGCGAAATGCAGACAAATGATCACAACACAACAAAAATAAGACCTACGTGATGTTGCTCCCTGGCAACGGCGCCATTGTTGAACAGGGAAAATGAGGGTCATACGGTTTCACCAGACGAAACCGCAGTCGATGCGGTGACCGCTCGAAAATCCCTATTCAAACAACAATTAACCCACGACAATCAATTAAAGCAGTGAAAGTGTGTGGAGTTAAAATTTATTATAACTCTACAACAAGATGTGTATAGTGCAAGTATGTGTAGAGGTCGAACACAGGGAGCAAAAAGGCTAGATCGGGGCAGAATTGCTCAGAATGTGTGTGTATGTTATCAAGAGCCTACTATGATATATTTTTTTGTGGGTTTTTAATTTTATAATTTTTATTTAATTTTTAATTCTATATTTTTCTATTTTGATTTTTTTAATTTCTGATTTTATATTTTCTTTTATATTTTATATTTTTTATTTTCTTTTTCAATATTGGAATATATGAACTATGTAATAAAAGGGAGAAAGAGGTATTTATAAAAATAGATAAAAAAGTCCAAAAATTAGCAAATAAAGTCTTTTTGGTCTTTTTATACTTTTTTACTGTTTTTGTGATTTTTTTGGGAATTTTTAAGAATGTTTTTGGTATTTTTAAATAGCAAAATAAAGAAAACAGTGAATAAAATGCACGACTGAAACTTAAAATGGAGAAATAAAATGGAAAACAGTAGCAAAAATTCTTAAAATTAATTTTCACTAAAAGATAATGAAACAAAGAAAATTCAGAGACAAATTTTGTATTTTTAAGGTTTTTGAAGAATTTTTAATATTTTTTGGAAGCTTTTTAGAGTTTTGCAATTATTTAGAAGTTTGGTTTTGTATTTTTTAATGAATTTTGGTCTGGAGTTAAAAAAACTAAAATAGACAAAAATATATTTTTTTGGGATTTTTCTGGAGTGTTTTTATATTTTTATGGATTTTATGAGCTAGACAGTGCACAAAATGGACGTTTTTGATTTTTAATAAATATTAAAATGCAATAATTATGGAAAATAAAAATATGGTGATGAACTACTATGCAACAGAGATCTAAACTGATTTTTGGGGTTTTTTTTGGGTTTTTAGAGATGCATGCAAAAAATACAAGAAGCATAAGGAAAATACATGTTCGCAGGGGTGTTTTTGTAAATATGACAAAGTTAAGGAACTGGCACGCAAATTTCACAAAAAGTTAGAACTGAGATTATAACTTTATGCACTAATCTGAAATAAGAGGGATAGCGAGGGCACGCCTGTAAAAACGTCCAAGGGCACGTGATGTTCACGCGACCTGGCGGGGATCTATATGTTATATGCGCAAAAGTCAGGGGTGCATTCCGCAAATCTTACAAAACTATTATAACAGCAGGCGAAAGTTTATAAACTAATAATCAATTAGCAAAAATGGCTGGGTTGGGCGCGCAAAATACCCAGCAGGGGGGGGGGGCGATCCGACGGCGTGGAGGCGCCCACTAATACACGTGGCGCGATCCTGGGAGGCGATACCCCTTCGCGCGAACGGCTGCGATAAGATCATCCACGACGCGATCAACGGCCGAGGACGAAGCAATCGAACGGCAGCTGCACTCTTGGGCTGGCGCGTCTAATCCGACGACAGGGAGGGGTTGCCGACGAACGGGGAAGAAGCACCGCCGGGGCGAACTTCCTCCCGCTGCAACAGTCCACTCTGACGTCCTTTGATGCTCCAAAAATGCCAGATCTCCTCCCGCAGGTTCCCTATGATGATTGAAGGCTTCAAAAGTCACCGATGACCCTTGGAGTGCTCCTACGACGTCGAAGTCGAGGAGGGCTCCAAGAAGGTCTGGCGAGAAGCAAAATCGCCTCCAGATGTCCTGTATGCCGCAATGACCTGCAAGAAACGTGTCAAGGGGGGTCACGGGTAAAGTGTCGTGACCCTCCTGGAGGTGGAATAGTGTGAAAGGACGAAACGAAGCTCGCCGGAGCAAGCTCCGACGAGGTGGTGGCGGGCGGTGATCGGTGGTAATTCTCAAGAAACGGAGGACGTAGCTAGGACCCTAGAGCTGAAGTGAAACGAAAGTTGCAAGATAAGTGGAGCAAACACGGACCTCGAGGGCTGATATGCCCGAGGAAGAAACCTCACGGCGGCTCGCCGCCGGAGATGGTGGAAGCACCTCCCGGCCACACACGCCCCTCCTGGATGGTTGGAGGAGGCCCTGTCACGGCCTCCAGTCCAGAACGCAAGAAGAGGAGGGGTTTGCTAGGTCCAAGAATGTTCAAAGTTCGAATGGGGCTTTTGGGTGGTTTTTGAAACAATGGTGGAGAGGCTCCAAAGAACGAGGTGGACCGAGCGAATCGGCGGTCCAATCCTTGAAAAAACCCATAGGCGTGAATCATGGATCATAGGGGATCAAAAGTCGTGAAGAGACTGACCTCAAACGGTGAAAGGATCGGTCTCCAAAAATCCGCGAAATCGAGGAAAAACTATAGTCTGACAACAGCCAGACCTCGGTCAGAGAGTTGACCGAGGTCAACCAAGGAAGAGATCTGGTTGGTCCACGTGGACCAACCAGAAAAAACCTTGGAAAAAATACTTATAAATTCAATAAAAAATAGAAAATGAATTATTTAAATTTTGGTTATAAAATAAAAAATGTTTATTTTTTTATAAATTATTTTATAGTGATTTTATTTATTTTTACGAGATGTATTTTTACAAGTTGCTTTTATACCCCTATATAGGTATATTATCTATATATTTGACTATTTGATTTTTAATTTGTGATTTTAATTTTATTATTTTTATCTCTTATTTTGTAAAATTAAAAAATACTTTTATATACACAAATATATTTTTATTTTATTTTTCTGATATGTTTTGTATATTAAATAAAATATAAGTAGGTATTATGTAGGTATGGGTATAGGTAATATACCTATGTATCACATATGTAAGTATTTTATTTTAAGTTTTATTTTGGTTTTTATTCCAATTTTAATGTACATAATTATTATAAGTAATATTTACAACATTATAAAAATATAAAATTTTGAAAATAATAAATAAATAATAAATTGAATATTTTAATCTGTAAAAGTATACAATGCGGGTCCAAAACTCAACTTTCAAACCGTAGCTCCGCCAAATGCGAAACCACCGCCATTAAATAGCTTATTTTCTTCTATATACAATTAAAGGTGAGTATGCTGCATTTGGAGTTTTTATTTGTGAGATAAGGGTCTGGGAAGTTGGGATTCTAGATTTTTATTCAGACCATAACTTTTTATCTGTACATTAATTTTCTGTGAAATCAATTTTGTATTTTTCTTTATAAAATTATCTACAAATTTCATGTACAAAGTTTCTTTATTTGAGGTATAAAAAGTGGAACCAAAAATAGGTCCCAAAATGAATAAAGAATGAATAAAATAAAAGGAATTTTATTGGTATTTTTGGCCCTTATCTCCCCCTACTTTATTCCTTGTCGACCTATTCATAAAGATGCCTAGGTCTCGGGGTTTCGGGTCATAAAATATTTACAATATTTTTTTCTTTTTCTTTTCTTTTCTTTATTCTATAATTTTGGCTTTAAAAACCGCATTTTATACAATATTTACACACATATACATGAATGCTAAAATGCATGAATAAAGCTTATTTACACGCATTTACTAGGGTTTTTAAGGCTAAAATGATAGAATAAAGATGATGAAACATAGATTCATCAATAACCCACATATGAATAGAGCAATTAAATCTCAAACACATTGATTAAAATTTATTACAACTCTACATTATGTGTATAGCGTGTAAGCATGTATAGAGTGTCGAACACTGGGAGCAAACGGTTCGGGGGAAAAAATATGTGCACAAAATTATTCAATTCTTTTCTTGTCCATGTTATTGTTTTTGTGGGGGTTTCATTTTTTATTTTGTTTATTTTTTATTTTATATTTTTATATTTGATTTTTAATTTTCTGATTTTATATTTTCTTTTTGTATTTTTATCTTTTTTATTTTCTCTTTCTTTTATAAAAACAACATAGCCTATATAAGGCTTTATTTACATAATATGTAGAAATATATTTATAAATGTGATTAAATATAGGTAAAATTCAGAAAATAAATTCTTTTTGGGTTTTTAGTATTTTCCTAATGTTTTTGTATTTTTACAGAAGTTTTTGCTAATTTTTAGGTATTTTTATAGTCAAAATTATCCCAAATATGGGATTAATAAATAATCCGAAACTGATTTGGATTTTAAAAATAACAGATAGGTTCCAAAATTACCCAAATTAATTTTAATAGATAAATAATAATAAATAGGTAAGTATAAAAGAGAAAAAAACATTTTTTTGGTATTTTTGTAGATTTTTTATATTTTTATTGGATTATGGAGCTTTCTGATTTTTTGTTTTCTTTTATTAAGTTTAGGGGTTTTTGTTTTCTGGACTCAATAAATATCAAATTATACCATATATATTTTTGGAATTTTTCAAAATGTTTTTGTATTTTTTTTGTATTTTATAATTTTGATAGGGATTATTTGATCTCCTTTTAAATTTTAATAAATAGATTAAATGCAAAAAGTGCAAAGAGGACACGTGGCATGTAAGTACAATGCATGGAGCATCTAATCATATTTTGGGGGATTTTTAGGAGCTATGTAGCTATTTTTAATAATTAGATAAATGTCACAAAAAACATATCATAGCAGGGGCATTTTTGCAAATAAATTAAAGTTCAGAGGTCTAGATGTAATTTACCCAACATAATAAAATATTTATTCAATTTTATGAATCTTTTTACAATATACAAAAAGTGCCAGGGTATTAATATAATTCACCCAATTTGTCACCTCGCGTGGGACAGTACGTGACACATACGTGTAGGGACCAAAATGCAAATATGTAAAAGTTTAATGACCTGTTTGCAATTTTTACAAAAAATTATAACGTGAAAATAACTTTATTGGACTAAAGAGTAATTACAAAATGTTGTAGGGGTATACCTGCAATTTTTCCACCTCACGTGGGACGGCACATGAGGTGATGTGGAATGGACCTAAAAGTAATTAACGAAAATACATGGTCCTTAATTCAAAATTTCCACTTATTTTATAACATTACATTTTTATTTACAGGACTGAATAATAAATACAAAAGGTGAGGCTAAGATGTGCAAATTACCCCAATATAGTCACTAGCAGACGGTCTAGATTTCTTCACTTGGACATGTGTCAGACTCTCCGTGCCCGATGACAGTTTGTTGGCGACGGTTACGATTAGATCATCCGAGATGATCCGACGGTTGAAGCTCGGGGTCATCCAACAATCCTGTTGCGATCTGGAAGCTCCTTCTGGATCAGACGGCGGCGGAGGTAGCTGGACGAACTAAGAAGAAGCTCGCCTGGGGCGAGCTTTGATCGGGTCGTGCGTGCTCCTCCATCCTCCTCCCTTGCCACCAAGCGTCTCTGAACATTCATGAGATCCTTCCGCGTCGAACGACGCCTTCAAAATGGTTGGAGAACTAGCCGATCGATCGGACGAGACTCCGAACTTGGAGCTTCCCTTCTATCCTCGATAGGGCTCAGATGCCCTCTTCAAGACATGCAAAAGGGTTAGAAAAATTCACGGAGCGATGGCGAAGGTCCTGGCTTTTATTTGGTGGCTGATCGGGGCAATTTGACGCGATATGGGTCTGCTCCGGCGAGCGACAGAGGTGGAGCGACGATTCGTAGATCTCGGGAATATTTGGTTGGGCCGATGGATGGTATAAGCAAAGAAGCGAGCGGGCGAGAAAATAGAGGTGAATGGGTGGTCTGAGAACATCAGGAACACGGTGAAATGGTTCGTCAGAGCGGAACTCCGGCGAACTACGAGTGGACCTATTCACGCTAAACCTAGAACCTAATCACTAAACTAAATGCGTAAATTAATTGCTGGAACTAAAATCTAATTAAAAATGAAGAAAATCACAGCTCTTACATGGACAGAGCCAAGGAGCAGAGGTGGTCGCCGAAGCGGACTGCCTGCGTGCACCTCCGCCCACCATAGACCGCCGCGAGCTCAGGGGATCTCCTCCTGTCATGAGGATGCTCGCTTTGGCCGAGTCATGGGGCATCAGAGGTTGGAAAGTGACCAAAAATTAATGGAGGAAGGAGGGGGTTTATTTATAAACATGTATGGCACCCTTATTTGACCGGCAAAAATCAATGAAATCGAGCTATGTACATGGAATCTAATGATATGGCGTGAATGATAATGGATCTGGGAGTAGTTCCCGTAAGAGATCGAATGGGTGGATCCTGCATGAAAAAATGGTGGAAATCGTGGGGACGAGACACTTCTGACGGTCCAGGCAACAGATGGGACAGTTGACCAGAGGTCAACGGTCCGAGCCCTGTGATTGGTCCAGCTCGGGCCGCTAAAAGACAAAATAGCAATTTTATTCAAAAAAAATAGATGAAAATAGTAAATGTTTTTATTAATTTTTGTATATAAAATAAAAAATGTTTATTATTTTATTTAGTATTTTATTGTGTTTTTTATTTTTTTTCTTTATTTATTAGTAGTTAATTTTTATTAGTGTATTTATATGTAAATTCATCTATGTTTTATATATTTTTATTTTATTTTGAATATTTTATTTTATTATTTTGTTTATTATTTTCTTTTATTATTTTATATATTTATAAATTATTTTTTGTGAGTATAAACATATTTTTATTTTATTTTTTAGATGTAGTTGTATACTTAAATAAATAGATATGTCTATTATATAGGTATATTTATAGGTATTTCACCTATGTTTTATATACATCTTTTTATTTTAAAGGATTTTAATGAGTTTTATTCTTGTTTTGTATTTTTAATAAAATCTATATAATATTTACCATATTATAAAAATATGAAAGAATAAAAGAATGAAACAATGTATTTTCGTTTTATTTATATACATATAGAATCATAGGTATTTTATCTATGCTTTTACATAAACTTATTTTATTTTACCTTTTATTTTGGGTTTTATTTTGATTTCAATATGCACATATGTTATACATAATATTTACAAAATTATAAAAATATGAATTTGTAAAAATAATGAATAATGAATAAATTGAATATTTTAATCGGTAGAATGTACAATTGGGGCCGAAAACCTAATTTCTACACAACAACTCCAAAAAATTATGAAACCATCACCATTAAATAGCTCGTGAAAAGTTATATACAATTAGAGTGATTGTGCTATGTTTTGAGTTTTTATTGAAAAGACATGGGTCTATGAAGTTTGGTTTCTGGCTTTTTATTCTGTGTATAAAATGCACACTGTATATTATTTTTGTTCAAACTCAATTTTGTTTTTTTATTTACACTATTATCTACAACTTTCGTGTACAAATTTTCTTTATTTGATAAATAAATAATGAAGAATAAAATAGGTGTCAAAAATGCATAATTAAAGAATGAATCAATGAGGTATTTATTCTATTTTGGCCCTTATCTTCCCCTACTTTATTCCTTGTCGACCAAGTCAATTCTTACCTTTGTCTCGAGGTTTAGGGTCATAAAATATTTTCAATATTTTATTCCTTTTTCTTTTCTTCTCTTTATTCTAGCATTAAATACCTTATTTTATACACAAATAATACAATAAATAATGAATGCTATTATGCACAAATTGAGGCTATTTTCATGCACTTGCTAGGGTTTTTAAGGCTAAAATGATAGAATAAAGGTGATGAAATGGAGATTCATCACTCGACTACATGGATTCTTTGCCTCCGTTCATATCTATCTTGGGTTATTCTCGGGCTTATATGCAAAAAACTAAGATCCCTTCGTAATATCATTCAAACACTTTGTGGGTCATCCTCATCTTGTTGCTAATGGCTCGACATCTCAAAACTCTCATCTCCATATTTATTTAAGTACATATTTCGTCGAGTAAACAAATAAAATCAGAAAAATATATTAAAAATATGTAAATGTGTAATTAAATAAGTTGTAAATGTATAAAACATGTAAATACAATAAAAAATACAAAATACAAATAAAAAATATCACTAGATACAAGTATAAATACCTATGTATGTATATGTAAATATTAACATTTAATAAATGGTCTTGTAAAAATAAATAAAAAAATAGAAGAAAATACTAAATAAAATAATAAACACTCTTTGTGTTTTGGCCTAAAATTAATAAATTCATTTGTTATTTTTAAATCAGTTAATAAAAGAATTTAATCATTCCTTTTTTGGTTAGTCTACTCGACCAACCAGAAGCCACTGACTTTTGACCTTCGATCAACATTCCTTCCTTCACCTATGACTTCTGTCAGAAGTCACAAGGCTCCTCTTCTCCCCATTTCCACTCCTCCTCCATGTTGCCTTCTTCCTCAAGCAGGCCACCCTTATGCTCCTCCATCACCCCTACTCCATGTCGGTTGCCTAGCCTCACCAACCCCCTTCCTCCTCCACGCAAACCGGTCCGCCATTTTTCCCCTCGGTCTGCCTATAATTAAGTCCAATAGACCTCCTTGTCCATTTTGATCCTGATTTCTCTTCGTAAACCCATTAGGACACCCTCATATTGAAGCTTGTAGCGACAACACGAACATCCAAGCCCAATCGGCGAGGATAAGAGGTGGAATCCGACGGTCCAAGGTGTCATCGGACCTCTTCCAGTGACCCTTCTATGCTCTTGACTCTAGTCAGGTATTACTATTTTATTTGCATTTTTCCTTGGTATTTAGTTCATTCATCTAAGTGTAATATTTAGTTAATCAATCATAGCTTACGTTAGCGTAATTTTCAGTTCTTCGATTGCTGGAGCATCATGCTCCAGCTCTAATTCACACATACTTCGACTGTATTTCGACCCATATCCACCTCCATTCCGAGACTCTTCTTCTTCTCTGGAAAAGCCCCATCTTCTCACCTTGGATTCTGCACGGATCCAAGACTATGAGTTTCCTCCTCCATCATTCACCAGAGCTCTTCGCCCCTTTCACCCTTATACGCAGCAGCTTCATCTTACGCGTCGAGGAGAAAGCCCTCGAGCCCATGGAGGTTTTTGTGTAGGAACATGAGCCTTGTAGCACCTGGAGCGAAGTCTTGAAGTTTATCTCGGGGCTCCATGCGACCGATAGCTACAATCCATTAGCAACGGGGTACATACCCAATTGAGACCATCTTCAGGTGCATCTTGGTCCAAGCTACATGCCGGGCTCGTCGGAGGAGAAGGAAGATGTTGGAGGAGGACGAAATCCATGATCGAAGCTCACCCAAGCATGTGTTCTTCCGAGTTCTTCGTGATAGCCTCCCTACCGTCAGAACAGAGACAGTACCCATATCTAATATGGGTTGTCCAATATTCAACGAAACATAACCCTCCTCCACTGTTGATTGTGTCACGTGGAAGCCGCAGCGTTGTCAGATTAAGCGTTATTGGGTAAATTATTAAGTAACACCCACATTTTGTATTTCTATTTTAGCCATGTAAATATATTAAGCAGTTTATAAACTTTTGTATAACCTGTAGTGGACCCCCCGTACTTCCTGGAAATTACAAGTAGGCCATCGCGCCTCAAGTGCTATGCCACGTGAGGCATTGTGATAATCATGACTCTTGTTTATTTAGTTTTAGCATTTAAAATTGTAATATAAGTGTTGAACTCTGGGTAATTTACATGAATATCCTTGTAATATATTTTTATGGGATTTTATCACTTGTTCCCCTGTTAGATATCGCAATATCAGTTATGCCCCTATCTTTTTGGTAATATCAGTTGTGCCCCTCACTTCTTGCTCCGTCATCAGTTGTGCCCTTCCGTCAGATTGACCGTCAAAAAATTAAAATAACTATGGTTTATTCAAACCATGGTGTGGGTAAGAAGGGTATTATGGTCAAAAATAAAATTAGAGGATCTGAGGAGGTTGGCGGCACCGCTGGCGCGGAGGGCGAAGCGATTCGGTTGCAGGTGGGGCTTTCGCGTGTGGAGGCGCGGGAGGAGGGCCACCGGCGGAGCTGGCGTCGTGGAGGTGGATCGTGCGCCCGCGCGGAGGACGTGCATTGCTAGGCTGCGTTGATGCGGGTGGAGAACGACCTAGGCCGACAGTGCGCTGGAGTCGCGGGGGTGCGACAGCTGCAGTCTGGAGCCCGCAGGCTTTGGAGGGCGGTGCGATGGAGGGGCACCGTCGGCGGAGGGGGAGAAGCTCGGGGCGGGGCATGCAGGGGTACCGCCCAGGCTGGGTGGAGGTGTGGGGGCATGCAGAGGTCCTCGCGGCACAAGAGAGGCATGCACGGGCAGAGGGGAAGACCTCGGGGCGGAGGGGGAGGCGCCCAGGATAGGTGGAGGTGTGGGGGCGGGCGGAGGACCTCGCGACAGGGGAGAAGCATGTGGGGGCAGAGTGGAAGACCTCGGGGCAGAGGGGGAGGCGCCTGGGCGGGGGGATGACCTTGGGGCGGAGGGAGAGGTGCTCGGGCGGGGGCGAGGGGGAGGTGCGGGATGGAGGAGGAGATGCGGCCTGGGCGCGGGGGGTGGCGGGGGCATGAGGAGGCATGGGGGAGGAGATGGTGCGGGGAGGGGAGGCGAGGGCGGAGGGGCTGCAGGGGATGGGGGGAGGTCGGGGCGGCCTGAAGGCTGGGGCGGAGGGGCAGCAGGGGGCGGCACCGGGGAGGGGAGGGGAGCTCGGGGCAGAGCTGGGCGGCACGGGGTAGGGACGAGGGCAAAGAGGGAGGAGGAGGAGGTTGGAGGAGGAGGAAGAGGGTGGGGAAGAGGAGGAAGAAGAAGACCATGAGGAAGAGGGTACAAAATGACCACATAACCTTTTTTTAAATTAATTCCGCTTATGTCCTCAAAGTTAACGTCCGTTTGCACTGTGGATGAACGGTCACTAACCCGAGGGGCACAAGTGATAAAATATCAAGAAGTGAGGGGCACAACTGATATTACCAAAAAAATAGGGGTATAACTGATATTACGATATCTAAGAGGGGCACAAGTGATAAAATCCCTATTTTTATTGCACAAATATCCACGCTAATATTGCAATTATTCATTCATATTCTTCTTAGTTAGCTCCTTTGCTCTAAATATTACGAAAAAAATATGTTAGATGCTTAATCTTATGTCATGCATGCCACCTTTTTTATTTAGGTATTTAATGCATTTTCCATTTTTTTAAAATATAATAAGAATTAAATATTCCACGTTTACAAATGAAAATACAAAAAATTATAAAACTCTCTTTAAAAACTCCAAAAAATAAGAGTATACACTACTATATATTCCAACTACATACCAAAAATCACAAAAAATATAAAATTGTTGCGAATCGCGGAAGCAAACACACACAAACACGATCAAACAAGCAAGACGCAAACACAAGGATTTACAAGGTTCACCCGTAAATGGGCTACGTCCTCGGGCGACGGTGATCGGTTTCACTATATGGAGAAAAATGTAATACATAGGGTACTGAGAAGGTACAGATATGGGATGAGAAACAAGATCAGAATGAGGATTGCAGTATCTGGTGGCTCTAGGGCCCTTTTTATACTGCAACAGAAGAATACCATATGTATTCAGCAATCCATCCCAACAGCTCTCAGCCAATCAGAAGACAACACACAGATCAAACATGTCAGCAATCCTGGCCCAACAGCTCTCAGCCAATCAGAAGGCAGGACATAGATCAGACTTATCAGCAATCCTGGCCCAACAACTCTCAGCCAATCAGAAGGCAGGACACACATCAGACATGTCAGCAATCCTGACCCAACAGCTCTCAGCCAATCAGAAGTCAGGATACAAATCAGCCACATCAGTAGCCCAACAAGTGGTTAGGATTCAAGTCAAATTAACAATCTCCACCTTGAATTGAATCCTCATATAGTAGAATGAACCACTACTATTACTCCACCATGAGTTGAATTCTCCACTAGCAGAATTAGCCACTGCTAGACTCCATCGGGGTTGAATTCTCATATAACAGAATTAACCACTGCTATACTCCACCATAAGTTGAATTCTCCACTAGCAGAATTAGCCACTACTAGACTCCACCGGGATTGAATTCTCATATAGCAGAATTAACCACTACTATAATTCACCACTTGAAATTCAGATAACAGGAATCAAGGAATTATAAATAGTATTCACCTTGAAATTTCTCCTCAGAGAAGCTTCGCCAAGCTTCACCGTGCCGCCGCCAGCCCCTCATTGGGGCTACTACCAACTGTCGATATTGAGCAAGTCCAAACAATGCTTGAACTTACTCCTAGGAACTGTAGACCCTTGCAAGACATATAAGGTCTTCTGCTTGTTGCCCTTGATGACAACAACTCCAGCTTTGGCAACCTGGATAACTCCACCTTCAGCGTTATACCTGTATCCTTCAGAGTCCAAGACTCCAAGTGATATTAGGTTCTTCTTCAGATCAGGAACATGTCGTACTTCTGTCACAGTCCTCACGACTCCATCATGCATCTTGATCTTCACAGAGTCGATCCCTACAATCTTGCACGTTGTATTACTCCCTGTGATGACATTTCCACCATCTATCTTCTTGTAGGTGCAAAACCAATCTTCATTCGACAAACATAACATGATCGTCGAGCGTACCTTCTTTTCCTGCACCATCAACTCGAACGACTCGAGTGCCTTCACTCGCTCCTGATCTAACGGTGCCCAGATGCCCTGCTGCTTCAGAAGGGCGTACATCTTGATCTGCCATAGACTGAATCCATTCTTCCCCGTGAACTTCTCGATCTTCAGATTGTGTGACGCCATCTTACTGGATGATCCTGATGAAACCTGAAGCTCTGGTACCAGTTTGTTGCGAATCGCGAAAACAAACACGCACAAACACAATCAAACAAGCAAGACGCAAACACAAGGATTTACAAGGTTCACCCGTAAATGGGCTACGTCCTTGGGCGGCGGCGATCGGTTTCACTATATGGAGAAACATGTAATACATAGGGTACTAAGAAGGTACATATATAGGATGAGAAACAAGATCAGAATGAGGATTGCAGTATCTGGTGGCTCTAGGGCCTTTTTTATACTGCAACAGAAGAATACCATATGTATTCAGCTATCCATCCCAACAGCTCTCAACCAATCAGAAGACATCATACAGATCAGACATGTCAGCAATCCTGGCCCAACAGCTCTCAGCCAATCAGAAGGCAGGACACAGATCAGACTTATCAACAATCCTAGCCCAACAGCTCTCAGCCAATCAGAAGGCAGGACACAAATCAGACATGCCAACAATCCTGACCCAACAGTTCTCAGCCAATCAGCCACATCAGTAGCCCAACAAGTGGTTAGGATTCAAGTCAAATTAAATAATAACACTAAAAATCACAAAATCCTCAAAAACTCATATAAATCAGTAAAAATTCTATAAAAATCCAAAAAATAGTCTTCTATAATATATTTTTATTTGTATTATATGATATATATTAAATTTAGTTTTGGGTATTTTTGGCCCATTATCTATCTTTCAATTCCAAAACAAACCGATTTATATAATATACTCATTATTTTTGTATATTTAAATATCTTGAAAACACATAAAAATTAGCAAAAAATATATAAAAATCACAAAAATAGAGAAAAATATCAAAAATTCAAAAATACCATTTTTTTCTGATTTTTTACTATATATAATTTAAATTATAAGACCCTATATACATAGTATATTACTTATATACACTTGATATTATTACTACTTATAAATATATAATATATATTAAACAATTTAGAAAATAAAAAGGATTGTTCATGTATATATTTATCTTTAATTTTATTTATTCAGTTATTATATATCCTTATATATTATCTATAGTCCCTATTAATATTAATATAGATATAGATATATATTGGGATTTTTACCCGGCATACCCTATAATCTTTGCCAATTACCTCCACGACCTTTGAAACAACCTAATTCCTCTCTCGACCCCGTAAACTTACTAACCTTTACCCCATAGACCTTATGGCTAACCTCCATCCACTTGCCTGTTAAATATAACCAGATTCTGTTAAAAAGAAGTGCATATTACCTCTTTGTTTAGCAAATTTATAAAAGATGCCATCCCTCCCCTTCCACCTCCCATGCGTCGTCCCCAATCTCCCATGCATCGCCCTTGACCCCCCCTACACCATCGCCGACCTGCACCTCCTTCAGGCCGCCCCGTCACACAGCCACCTGACGTATCCAGCATTTATAAGTTGTGAGTCATAATTCTCCTCACAACTAAGAAGAGACCACCCAACTGATCAAAGAACTACAGAGAATGGATGTTATCCTCGAAGAAGCTCTCAACTTTAGGCCAAGACCGTGTCCCTATTATCGCACACATGATGGATCCCACTCTGGAACCAGCTACAATCCGAGGAAGAAGTCTGTTCTCCACCAAGGTTCTAACAACTCCCACATGGAAAGCTCCAAGTGAAACACCACCACTAAGAACCAGCGCGGTTCTTCTGAAGGCGTGCCTGGTTTCGTGCATAAATGAGAGCTTCTCATCGACTAGCAATTCTTCAGAACCGTCATCGCAGACCATTTTCAGTTGCATTGATACCTCATCAATATAATCCTTGATCAGTCTTGGCACTTGTTCATGAAGATTTAGAAACAGAAATCAAAAGGAAAAAAGGGCATGCTTTATATCTATAATTCCAATAACGTAACAACCAGAATTTGAATTTTCTACTACTATCGACAGGGATTTTTTTACCTAAAGCCTTCCCATGTGGAGCCGTGGATTGCACATATTGCCCAGATTCCTCAGCAGATCGGCACGCATACAAAACATGATATCTCTCAACGACCCTTCTTGTCGCTGTTGCCGGAGCTGCTGAAGCTTGTTCCTCACGAGCTCCTCGTCGTAAAGATCGGATTCATTCAATTTGGGCATCACATTCCTCCAGAACTTCATGCGGTATGCGGACTCTGCTCGTGACCGGATGTTGGTGGATCTCTTTAAGAAGAAGGCGATGGCGGTGACCATGATGAGAATTCCATGGGTGTTCCTCAGGTGGAACCACGACAGAACATGCGTCGCCTGACGTATCCAGTCTCCACCCATGTCCAGCGGCATCGCACGTCAATCAAGGCCTCCAGTCCCTCCTGCCCTCCCACCTGATCTGCCGCCTTCCAACCCTCCCGCCCAATCCGTCGCCCTCCAGCCCTCCAGCCCGATTTGTCGCCCTCCCACAGTCTGATCTTCCTCCTCCCGCCTGATCAACTGCCCGAGGCCGCCCTCCTGTCAATCCCCTCTACTGCCAGCACCCCAACCCCTCCCGCCGTCTCCCCACCACCGCCCTACTGCCCTCCCACCCGATCCACCACCCTCCAGCCCTCCCGCCGAATCCGCCGCCCTCCATCCCTCCTGCCCGATCCGCCGCCCTCTAGCCCTCCCGTTCGTGCCGCCGCCCTCCAACACTCTCGCCTAATTTGCTGCACCCCCCCCCCCCCCCCCCGCACTTTGTTCTTCCTCCTCCCGCCTGACCTGCCGCTCGAGGTCGCCCTCCTATCAAAGCCCCCACTGCTAGTGCCCCCAACCCCTCCCACAACTAGCCCCTCCTGCCGCTTGCGCACCCTAGTCTCTCCCACCATCGTCGCTTCTCCCACCAGCACCGTACTAGGTGCAATATCCACCGTTGGATGATCTTTTAGAAAGAACATAGATGTGGAATATCCAGCGTTGGATTTCCATTTGTTAGCTTAACTCAAGACTAACTCAAGCAATTGACTCAAATAAAGTTAAAATTGATGGCATGGTCTGCAGGGTAAGATGGAGCAAGTTTACGGGGTCGAGGAAGGAATTAGGTTGTTTCAAAGGTCGTAGAGGTAATTGACAAAGATTATAGGGTCTGTCGGGTAAAAATCCCATATATATTATATCTTTAGAAAAAAAGAAACTAAAAATTTGCAAAATTAAGCAGAAAATAAAAAAAATAAAAATAAAAATTTAAAAATATACGAAACATAGAAATTAAATAGAATTAAAACTTCACAAAAAAGAAGAAAAAATATGAAAATAATTATTATTGGTTTTATTAATTAGTAATAATTATACATATCCCCGTTCACTCAGTGGTTCGGCCTCTACACTTTGTCACTATACACATATTTGTAGGGTATAATAAATTTCACCTTGTAACTTATTATTTTATTTGTATTATGGGTTGATTATTTGGCTGTTTGATTGAGTTGAGCATCGAGTGCCATGAGAGCAGTAGATATACTGATTGTCGGATCCGACTTGTCGGACACCCTAGACCCTCCAAGATCGGACATTAGGTGCATCATCTCTCCCATTCAACATTTTACTAGTGTTTCTAGGGTCGTAGGAGAAGTGTTGTGGGTGAGGGATTGTGGCGAGTTGTGAGGGACGTGGGGATGGGGCCATGGGTAAGGTTGAGGGGTTGTGGTGGTGCGGTAGCGGGGGTAGGGCTATGGGTGGGCTACATGTAGGGGGATGTATGGTTATGGGTGAGAGTGAGGGTTGTGGGGCTGGGGGTGGGGATTTGACGGTAGAGGTGTGGGAGGTGGGGTTTTGAAGTGGAGATAAGGCTTTTGGTAGGGTGGTGTAGCCTTTCTACGTTTGTATGATAGATGGCAACATTTAGATTGCGCCTCAACCCATAGCCGCAACCCTCTCCTCCACCCACAACTACATTGTCGGACCAGATGCAACGATGATCATCCATAATAATATTTGCTTACTCATTGTCCTTGAATTTTAAAATTTTAATATAAGTTGCCTCTTAGGATATCATCTTGCAACCTTTTAGGGTTTAAGGAACAACAATTTGAAACTTGTGATATTCTCGATGAATTTCAAATTTTAATCAGATGGTCAAGTATATGACAAAAAATAGTGTGAACAAAATGGTG
Organism: Ottelia alismoides; assembly: GCA_037367405.1. NCBI lineage: Eukaryota > Viridiplantae > Streptophyta > Magnoliopsida > Alismatales > Hydrocharitaceae > Ottelia > Ottelia alismoides. The sequence goes on along the minus strand of JAZKJV010005587.1, from coordinate 246,046 downwards.
TGGATGGAGGTGTTCTTCCTCAAACTTCGAGGAAGCATTACAACAAGCTTTATACCAACGAGAGGGAAAAGAATAAGGAGATAGTTTTTGTTTATCCTGAGATAATTTAATTCATAATCAAAATATTTTTCCTTTTTCCATGTTATCGCTAATAGGATAAAAATGATAAATCTGATTTTGTGATCGCATGTGGAAAAAAGAAAGAATATCTTATATGATTGGAATTGTCCCAATGTTAACAAAATTAATTTCATTCTTCTTTTCTTTCGCATTGTAAAGTGCATCCTGATAATTCTCCAAAATTCAAGGACGAACACCTACATACATGTTCGGCTTGTTCGGGTTCTTCAATCTCGTGTTTGGCAATATAATTCCATACATTTGGATGAGAGGCAATGATGTCCATCTCTCAAATACGTAGCATATGATTGCTTTAAAAGATCAAGGTGTTGTCCTTACACCTTGAAATGGCATGTTAATGCAGGATGCCTCGTAGGTAGCCATATTATAGCCTTTCTGGATTCAAGCAGTAAAAAGTGCAAGTTGTGAGATTTTGAGCCTCAATAAAATCCGATTTTTTTGTTTTTTTTAGTCGTGGGTTTGTTTTCTTCGTACGTTTTAATGGTGTCGTAATTTAAGATGCCTCTTTGGTAGTTATTTTACAACTTTTAATTATGATTAGAACAACAACAAAAGGTTAACGTCAATACTGAAACATGTGACACAATTTCATAAACTCATAGTTGTGATTGTTGATTCCATTAAATACAGCATCCCATTAGGAAATCACGCGTGAATTATACGTTATGAGTGTAATTTACTTTGCATGTAACACTTCTGAGTGATGGGAGTTCAGTGTCCAATGTTCTCGTACTTCTCCAATCATTGAATTTTTTTGGCTTAAGGATGTGTTCTAAAATTACACCCTGGTTCGCTATTTAAGCGTGAAAGCATGAAATGAATTTCGTATGTGGCAACGAAACAGTCAAATATTCTATTAACATGTGTCATCATAATCTACCAAAATCTTATCGAATCACGCATATACATCACATGTATATAGATGGTATAAGATTGGTGTATATTATGAAGCAAGTGTTGCAGAAGTTATTATCAAGTATTCAGTCGAATGGGTCAAAAGATAAAGAATATTCGGTAATTGGGAGAATATTCATAATTATTGTATTATATTTTAAATTACTCTAAATATGAAATTACGTCTAATACACACATATATTTATATTCTTATATATATACGAGTATAGCTATCAACCAACAAGAATACAGGATAAAACTACAAATTAACAAGTTACATATATGGAGCTTTAACATTTGTGCTGATACTGAGATAAATCAGAACCTTTAAAAAAAGTAGTTTGTTGCAGCAGTTAGTCGAATACTCGAGTATTTGGGTTCACTGGATGTTGATCGAACAAAAATATTCTATTCGATCATCCCCTCACCCCCACCCAAATAGAATATTTTGTTCATTCGATCGAATATTGCAACAATATAAGTACACATTAACTTTCCTTAGTTCAAAGAGACCAAGCTAGGAAAGCACGCGGTGATTTCGATACAAACAATAAGTTGGTATTACTTTCATATGAAATACAATTATTGTTAGGATTTTGATGGTATAAACGCTTTCTTCATTGGTATACCATATCGGGATTTTAAATGTTAATTAATGTATTTTTTGGTGCACTATTAATCATTAAAGCATAATTAATGAGATATACAGGAGAGGTGCACGGTTATGCTGTTGAAATTAAAAAATGTATATTTTATACACATTTCTACCTGCATTTATAAGGATACCAATATCGACATGTGCAACTAAAAAATGAATCAACATGTTCTATTTCATGCTCTTCTGAAATATCTTTACATCGCTTGATTTTAATATGTTTCCTTTTAAAATTAAGATCTATAATAGATAGATTTTGATGGGTAAGAGACGTGGTGATTATTATGATTAGAAGGATCAGTGTGCGGGAATGATTAGAATGGGCACGTCATGGTGATAGAATAAGTTTCCGAAAATTGTCATATTTTTGTCGTATTCCATGTCCTTTATAGATTGCTTGAATGATGAAGTTGAGGATCAACGGACGGTACTGTAACATGCTATCTGTAATGGATGGTGGCCACATTACACGGCTTGGATATATCATAGAGGGGAGGTGAGGGAGTCGTCAAATGTTCTTCCAAATAAAAGTACCCCAAATACCAAAGATACTACGGAAGATAACGATGTTGATGCTCATCGTCGATTTTATTGAAGATGGTGGCCTGTTATGTAGGTTTATTAAGGACACTAAAGAGCAAATTTCACCCGGTAGCAAAACGAGTCATCCCAGATAATATAGTCGTTCAAGATTATGGCATGAAAAATAATTATATCAAGATGAACAAGTGATATATTATATATATTTCAATGAAAGATTTCCAAAGAATTGATACTAGGCGAAGAAAGTATTCAAAAATTTAGATTCGCACTCAAGGAAGATTGATGCATGCATCAATGATTGTGTTCTTTTCCGAAACCATTGACAACGTGGAAAAAAAAGAGAAATCGTGAAGCAATTAAAGTTTTATGTGATCTCCCTTTAATTTCAAGGTTCAATGATTATATATGTCATCTCGTACTATGAAATGAATGAAGCAGTATTTCATAAATTAATCAGAATATAACATGATGTGGCATGCAACAATTCAGAGCAATGAAAATCAATTTATATGAACTTTCCAGACTTTGCACAAGAAGAAAGAAGTATTGGATTGGTTTTGACTAGTGATGGTTTTAATTCTTTCAAGTCAATGTTCTCATGCTATTCGATTTTATCAATTGTTTTAATGACATATAATTTACCTCGTTGGATGTGTATGAAAGTTAATTTCACGATGTTGTCGTTGCTAATACATGGTCAGTACCGTTAATATTTGTGTACAACCTCTAATTGAGGATTTTAAGTTTTTGTTAAATATTGATATTCCAATTCGTTATTCCGAGGAGAAAGAGATTTTTTGACAAAAACAGCTTAACGTAGACAATATATGATTTTCAAATATTTACTAACTTATCGGGCTAGAATACAAATGAAAATTTAGAATGTATGATATGTATGCATAGTATCCACAGTTTACATTTATTCTAAAAAGACTTGTTATTTTATTCACACAGGATTTCTCTCTCGTACACATATATGGCGTGGAAGTGAATCTCGAAGTGATTAAAAAATTATGTCATGTTCCGAATAAAAATCAGAGTAGCCTCGTTTCTATAAAAACAATTCCACAGTCATGTTAGATAATGATGTAGAAGTTGATGAAGCTTCTAGATGTGATATTCGGTGGAGCTTTCAAGTCTAATTTAACAACCTTCTTATGAGTCAGATTTACGAAAAAGTATAATTTTCACATATTTATCTTAGAGGACTTGGGTATAGTTGAGAACAATTCGAATGTGATGCATATTGAGAAGAACAAAATTTTAAATATTTTTATGAATTCAATTTTACTAATTCTCCGAAAGATACTTATGTAGTAGAAATGACTTAAACTGTTGGTTATTCGAGAACACTTACATTCATTGCCGATATAAAATGGTGGGTTTTCCTTACCAAATACTCCTCATTCGTTGGCTTCGGAAAAACGAAAATAGATTTTGATGTATATGAAGAATATTAGATTTCTTGACTAATTTTCTTTAAGTGTGTCATGGTATATAGATGGTAGTTAACTAGGATTAGTGGATTAAACATTCATGATTGTTATGTTCTTATGAAAGTTACCATTTTTTATTTTGTAGTTTTTTATATGATTTTTCAGCAATGAATGCATGCATGGTAAAATCAAATAAAATGCTAAATAACGAATGAAGGATGAATGCATTTTTTTGAATTTCATTAGTTAAGAAATTGAAGAAATAAAATAGTAGAAAGAGTTATGTAGTGGTGTGTTTGTTAGTGTATACAAAGTCAAAATTAATCTTTTTTCTTAGCTTTTCCGATTTTTTGATTTTTTTTATTTCTTGCGAGGAAATAAATGAGAAAGAGTTAAATATATATATAAAATAACATGTTAAAATTAGACAACTCCAATGTATAATTAGGTCCCAAAATCTTTTTTTTAAATGGAGTCTATTTCCTTTGGATTTGGTCTTCTTTTATCGATAATTTAGTGTGCTTTAATCTAAGGGTAGCAGAAGATTAATTAAAGCTTGCATGATGAAGTTACGCAGGTTTACACCTCTGTGTCATGAAAACCAAGATTTGGATTTTAGTTGCTATCGTTATAAGTAGTAGATTTGAATCTTTTTATGGAACAAGGTAGTATAATTTATACAATGAAGTTGGTTTACGTCAATTGGAGTTACCAATAATTTTTTTTAAAAATGTTATAATATTTTATAATATGTAAAGACGAATGAGTATGCATTTAAGCTCTAATCTTCTCATAATCTTTGTGTTTTTCTTCTTGACTTTTTACGATAAGTTAATTTCTTCAAACTAATCACTTTTATTGCATGAGTTAATTTTCTAATTTTATCTTACAAGGATTTTGATGTTTTTAATTTGCCTAGAAATTTGGGACGAGATTTAAATAAAAGAGGGATGAACCACATGTTCATCACTTTGTTGTAGGGGATGTGCTATGACAAAGGACGTCATTTCATTTGTAGTGTGCTATACAAGCAAAGTAGTTGATCTACTAAGCGTAACTATACTTACGTAAAAAGAGATTCTTACGGTAGTGTTCGCCTTTGATGAGTTCATGTCTCATCTTATTTTGTCCAAGGTGGCTATTTCCACTGACTACTCAACAGTCAATGCTATCTTACCTCATGGAAAGGGACATAAAGGCATTTGTTATGTAATAGATCGTGCTACTCCACGAGCTTGATATGGACATAAAGGATAAACCTAAAGTAAAGAACATATTTATTGATCATCTCTCCCATCTCGAGCTTCTAGATTCTCTTGATACAATATCCATTCAAGACCTTCCTTGACGAGTCAATCTTTTATGTCGGTTTTCTCTTATGGTAGACTAATGAGGTGAACTATATTGTATATAGAAAAGATCCCTATGATTGTCCTGAGAGTTGCATTGTCTAAAACAAGTTGGATTCGAGGAATCACTGATGGGGGGATCCATTCCTCTTCTTTGAGGTGTCAAATTGCGTATGAAGGAGGTGTATTCCTCGGAAGAATAAAGAATGTTCTCATTCATTGGCATATAATGGAGGTAGGAGGGCACTATTATGGAAAAAGGACTGCGTGGAAAGTATTGTAGTGTGTCTTTTCTTGTCTGACTTTGTTTCGTGATGCCTACACCTTCGCAAAGTCGTGTCCAATATGCTAGAGAATGGGAGGGACCCTTGGTCCCGAGGATGAGATCACAATGAAGCTGATCATTATTTGTGATGTCTTTGATGCTTGGGACATCAGCTTCATGGATCCATTCGTTGGTAGCCTTGGATTTGAGTATATAATTCTCGTAGCATATTAACATTCAAGGTGGGTAGATTCTATCCCAATCCAAGCCACAGATAACAGAACTATCGGTAAGTTTGTGAGAGAGCATGTTACCGTAGGTTTAGAGTTCCCAAGGTACTGATCTCCGAGGAAGAAGCCATTTTTTGAACCGTGACCAGAAGAAGCTTGTGAAGAACTACATCATCGAGCAACGTGTCGTAGGTCTTTACCACCACAATCCAAAGGCATGGTAGATGTTATGAACATGGAGGAAAAGAGCATTCTATTTAAGCTCATATGCACATACAAGACGTATTAGTCCAACTCCTGTACGAAGTTCTTTTGGCTTACAAGATTGCTTACAAAGATACCTTTGGCTACCCGATGAATCTCCATTTCATCACCACTGTTCTCTCATTTTGGCCCTATATCCTTAGATAGATGAATGTAAATAACAGTAAAATACAATAACTAACATTCATTATTTGTATTATAAATACCGTCTAAATACACATATTTAATGCCAAAATAAAAGAATAAAGGAAAGAAAAGATAAAGAATGATGTGTCAAAGACACTGAGTGACCATAGACCCTGAGACCCAGTCATCATCAGGACTTGGTCGAGAAGGAATGAAGTAGGGGGAGGTAGGGAAGAGAAACTGTACATAATGCAGCCTAAAAACCCTAATTCTTCTTGTTCGTATATTGTATTTTGGAACCTAGTTTACTTTCCTATTTTTTACCTCAAACAATAAAACCATCTATATAAAAAAATGTACATAAAACAAAGAAAAAAACAAAATTGATTTCATTCAAAAAATAATGCATAGTGTGTCCATGACACATATAATAAAAAAATCCACAAAGAAAACTTTACATATATATATATATCTTCTCTATACGGACTCAAATTCACCAAACTCATATTTATTGTTCATAAAATAAATTATCTATTTATTGAAGGATTTCATTCAATTTGGAGTTAAGATGTATAATTTGACTTTTGAGCCCTCATTGTGCAAGATACATGTATATAATATTCAATTTATTTATTCTTTACAAATTCCACTTTCTCGTATTTTTAGATATTTGTAAATATTATAGAAAACACATTTAAACAATAGAAATAAATAAAAACCATTAAAATACATTAAAATAAATAAAGTTTAAAATATATAGGTGAAGTATACCTATAAAATACTTATATAATATATATACTCAATTCTTTAAATAACAATAAATCTCAGAGAATTATAATAAAAAATACAGATATAAATTTAAATAAGTCATAAATATATGAATTATGTACACAAAAAATAAAATACAAAATACAAAATAAAATACCATATATACAGGTAAAAAATACCTATAATTATACATGTAAAAACTAACATCTAATAAATCACATTGTAAAAATAAATAAAAATCACAATAAAATACTATATAAAATAAGAATCATTGTTTATGTTTTGAGTTTTATTTAATAAAATCATTTACTATTTATTTTGAAATAATTCAGATTTATTTAATTACTTTATCCTCACATGGGTTGATGTGGACCAATCATGGCCCAAGATTCACAAACATTAGGTCAATTGTACCCTTGGCCTAGGTTGACCGATCAGACCATGTGAGGACCTAACTTATATGATTTCTTTCTCCCTCCATGTTGCTCTAAATGTTGAGGTTCTTTCACCAATATGTTCCTTAATGCTTCGCCATCCACGCCGAGTCAAACCTAAGGCCAATCGATCCTCGATTCCGCCAAAAACCCTAATGAAAGTCCCTCCCTTTGCCTTTATTATAAAACAAAGCCCATACCTTCGATTCAAAACTTAATCCCTCTTGAGTACCTCTTAACCCCTTGAATCGAGTCTTGGCGTGATACTTGGCGACAAGGAGTCACCCCCCTCCAATGGACATGGGAGAAGATCCAGACCTCGCCGGAGCTCCTCCGTGCAATTTGTGCTCCCCATCATTCTACTGCATGTGAGCCTCTCCATCTTGTCTCTTTTGATTCTTAGTGTAATAAGTAAGTTAGTTTTACTCTTTAGTTCTTTTAATTTAGTCTCAAATATCTAAAAATCCCAAAAAGAAAGTGCGCTGGAGCACTAGGCTCTGGCCTTTGCCAGTTATCGACACCTCTCCTCGACCATCCATTTTGCCCTCATTTCATGCCTCGTCGAATTCTCCATCAGAACCCTATAATATCACCCTTGTTCTACATGAATCGAGATCTGACAGGTCTCCTCTTCCGCCACTCGCCGGAGAACCTCTGCCTCATCCCTTTCATTGTTCTTTTTTGTCTGTATATGGGCTCGGAAGCTTCGCTTTTGTGCTCTCGTTCTAACCCTGCGTCCACCTCCCAGGAACCTATTCCGACCATCAGCAAGGCGAGAGGAGGCCGACGCCATCGAAGAGCAATGATTGAAGTCCCCTGGAGCCATGTTCTTCCAGCCCCTCTTTCCACCGTTTGATGAAGAACACATCTCCAAGAAGAGCAGCAACTAGGGGTGCACATAGATCGGATTGGATCGGATTTTGGCTCAATCCGTGCCAATCCACACTTAACGGATTTTTTATTTTTCCAATCCAATCCAATCCATTAAACATGCAAATCCAGTCCAATCCGATCCACCGGATTACGGATTGGATCAGATTGGTTCGGATTTTTAATACTCACCTAAGTTATGTTTAAGCTTGAAGCACACTAGACCTCGGTATTTAAATCATGATTCTAAAATTGAGATTATGGATAAATGTAAATAAAATGATAATTACTTTTTGGAAAGCAAAAATTACGCTTGTTACAGATATAGTACGAATAATCATTTTATAACTAAATATAAATAACATAATTGTAATCCATAGAAACCATAAAAGCATCACATTGACTTTGACTAAAATTCAAGTTTGTATATATCAAATAAGAACTACAACTAACACGCTTGGCTACGTATTACGGGATAGAGGATCATGCACGAAGGAGGTCTGGGACAAGTACCATGCACGACTGTGCGGTGTGGAGTGAGGTTCTTGGTTGCACGTACACGAGGGAGGTCTGAGAGAGACAAAGATGAGGTTTGTTTGTGCATGTGCGAGGGGAGTATAGCTATGTGTGCGAGCGGCTGGGGATGAGGTGGGCATAGCTGAGGACGAGACGGTAGACGGCTAAGATGGAGATCTGGCTATATGTGTGCGAGAGAGGTCTGGGAGAGCCGAGGATGAGGTATGGTCGAAAGATTGGGTTGTGCATGCGCACAACCGGGGACGATGATAACATGCAGCGGAGATGTGTGCGCCTAAGGGTAGAGATGTGTGCGGCACGAGTGGATGTCTTGTTTGGAAGGATCCCAGTGTTGTTTAGGATTAGGTATTATTATTTTTAAGAAGGGTGTTTTGTTTGGAAAATTGAAAGGGCTCGAAGGACATTGTGGGTAGGTAATGCTTTTTCAAAACCAACAAGTGAGGTGGGTAAGGAGGATTCCAGCAAGTAGTGTGGAGTAAAGCTTGAGTTGGAATAAATTTTAACTATAAAAGGAGTACCATGGATATTTAATATAACTTTCAAATAAAATTAAATATATAATTTGCTTTAATGATAAGAAATAAATTATTATATATTATTTATCAACGGATTAACGGATTGGATTGGATTGGATTTTGATATTAATCCGATCCAATCCATAGATGAACGAATTTGCAAAATATCAATCCGATCCGATCCATTGAATTTATAAATCCAAATTGATCCAATCCAATGATGACAGATTGGATCAGATTACGGATTTTATCCGATCCATGTGCACTCCTAGCAGCAACCGTTTGATCGAAGCCCCCGACCATTGTTCAATCCTCTCCACGATTCAATCTGGGGCCGCTCAAGCACGAACCAATATCAGAAGATCTCATCGATTGATGAGTGACCTCTCGACTAGGGTTAAGTATCAGGAAATATCAAGGTCATTGCAACCCCAATCAACAAGGCGGGCTCAATAGAAAAATAAACAACTCAAACAGATAAAAAATAATATGGCATATTTAAGCAGTTCGCTATTTATTTTCCCCGGTATAGCAACCATGGTCGAACACAAGGAGCACAAAAAAAACCTACGAAGTAGTCAAATCTCAAAAAATGACATAAAACATTTTTTAGTGGTTTTTAATTTTGCAAAAAAATGTATGATTTTTAATAAGTAAACAAAATCAACAAATAAGAAAACAAAGCAACAAAACACTCTTTTTGTATTTTTCTTTGAGGCTAAAAATACTAAGAAAATTAGGATGAAAATATTTTAGGGTTTTTAAGGTTTCGAAATGTTTTTTTAATTTTATGGGGATTTTCCGATGTTTTGTAATTTTATAAAAATCAAACAGTGACTAAAAATGTAAGCAATGCACAACCAAGATTAAATTGCAAGTTAAATACAACCAAAATGCTCTAAAATCCCGGATAATAATTTTATGAGAAACTACAAGTAAAAACCTACAAACATGAATTGAAATGAGATTTTTTGGTTTTTTCTTGAATTTTATATAATTTTTATAAGATTTTAGGTCTTTTATAATTTTAGGGCTTTTCTAGTGAATTTCGAACAGAATTAGAACTAAAGATAAAGCACACAAAAAGACACTAACATGATTTTTTTGAAATTTTCAAGACAAATTTTGAATTTTTATAGATAGATAGGACACTTTTTATAGGTTTTTTATTTTTCAAAAATATTAAATGCAAATAAATTGATCCAATAAAATCATACTAAATCTTACACACCAATAGGAGTTAGAGGTAATTTTTAGATATTTTTCCAAATTAAAATGCTATTTCTTTAGTCCAAAATACACCAAGTAAATAAGCAGAGTTTACAGGGACCAGTTCGTAATTAAAGCAAATCTCTTGGCCAAACAATAATAACTTAATAGAACCCATGGCCAAATATGCAATTAGCCCCAACAACGCATGCATAACACGTTATTCAGGCTAACATGGGTACAAATGTAATTCTCTAAACATAACATGCATTCAAAAACCACCAGAAAGTTCAAGGAACAAAATGCAAATAACCCAACAAACCATGTGGGGACGCATGTGATGCAGACTCAGAGGGATTGATATGCAAATAAGAAAAACTAGAGAGCCCAAGCTGTAAAAGTCTATAACTAAACATTTTATTTAATGGATTGAAACTGAATACGATAACATGCAGGGAGGAAAAGGAAATATACCTGGGCTAGGGTACGCGGCGCACGCAGAGCGGCTTCGACGCATGGTCTAATGACCATTAGTGGCGTAGATCTGACGGTCTAAAAATGTGATGTCGACGTGCGGCTCAGATCTGTACTTGGTCAGATCGAACCATTATCAAGTAGGCATGGATGGACAACTCCGATCTGATCTGGGCACGGAGGAGGATCGAACGACTTTGGAGGGTGCTGAAAGAATTGAAGTCTGACGAGCTTTGACCTTGCAGATCTCGCGATCCACTAGTTTGATCGGCTCGACGTAAGATCCAACACCTTCTTATGGCTCCTCCACGTCTGATGGAAGGCTTGGATGCGAGGGTGGATGGTTGGATCAACGTGATGGTGCTCCCTTGCCTGGAGCAGCTCCGTCGGGTCAACTAGGGCTCCAGATGGGCTTCTTGCGCACGGGGGAACCTACGAAGGGTAGAATGACTCAGAGGCGTAGCTCCGGTAAAGATTATTGCATAAGTATATAGGAAAAACGACAGGGAATGGTGTTCGACCTCCGACGACAGTGAGAGATGGAGGTCTCGGCCTTAATCCGACCTAAACGGGAAGGTCTAAGGATGATTAGGTCATGGAGGGAGATGGGGTGTGTGTCGAGGAGTCGATCTATGCGGATGGATATGGGTGTCAGAGCTCCAGCCAGTTGGCCGAAGCTCAAGTGCGTGCGGCAGAGCAAAATAGGAAGATTCAAATGGATGATGAAATGTGAGAGATAAAGTGGATACCTGAAGCTACCAGCTGAAGCACGAACTCCAGGCGAAGATGAACATCAAGGTGATGGCCTCGATCTGCTGCGACGGGCGAGAGAGGCTGCACATGGCGGAGGTCTTCGACCACGTCGAGCTACAAGCCTCCAAGCGACTTCCTAAGGATCCTAAGTGATGCCTTGAGTAGCTATCAATTCACTGAAGGTGGCTAGGGAAGGAATGGGGCGCGAGGGACGAGCTGCCCTTCAGTGGAGGCGGGCACGGGTTTTTATACACGAAGCGGGGTCCAGAAAGATTGATGCGGAGCACAAAACCCTAAGGAGATCCGGATAATCCTAGTGATCTGTGAGGATTATGGATGTCCGAGGAATCGTGGATCCAAGAATCGAGGTGAGAAATGGTCGGAGTCAAGTGGGAAAATAGGGAGAACAAGCTTCGGCGAGAAGGCGGGCGACCCGACCCGACCTGGAAGGTGGCGTTGACTGGAGTCAACAAATCCTCTAGACCAATCAGGAAATAGTATGCACAAAATAATTGAAAATTCAATAAAAAATAACAAATGAATTTAAAATAAAGTGTACAAAAAAATATTTATTAATTTTCAAAGTATTTTTCCGTGTTTTTAATCATTTTTATGAAAAATAAATAAATGTGTATACAATATATAGTTTTATTTTTCTGATTTTTGTTTTATTTTTATATTGTTTCTAGGATTATATACAAATGTGTGAAAATAATAATTTAATTTAAGTTGCCAAAAATAATTATATAAATAATGTATACAAATATAGGTAATATATACAATACATAGTGAGCCATATCTCTCTCTACTTATTTTATTTGCGACCAGGTCAAGGCTTGACCTTCTCTTGGGGTTTGGCTCACTCTGTATTTATTCTAAATACCCCATTCCTTTTTCGTTTCCTTTATTCTTTTATTTAGCCAAAAACATGCCAATTATGTGATATTAACAAAAGCATGCATATTGCTAAGTTATTATATTTACAGATATTTACATGATGTTTTGCCAAGAAAAAAGAGTTAAAATAAAAGAATAAAGAGTGAGAATCATGGATTCATCACCTCCCTATACTTTCCTTTGCTAGTCCCTTAGCAAACACTTATTTGGAAAAAATGAAAAGAGAATGAAAAGAAAAAGAATCAAGGTTGATTATCAAACTTATCTTCGTTAAATTGAAGTATGGAGCTCAGTCAGACCTTTGGATTATTAGTTTGTCGAAACCTTATTGGGTAATATGTTTAAGACTCAACAACCTCTAAGTTCCACAATGCTATGGTCAAGACTCCTCAATAAATCGGGCTAGAATAAGTCTACATACACAAACTCTAATGACTATGCATCTTTCCTTGTATAGTGTAAGTGATATGTAGCTCCCCACCTCAGAAATGACAAAGAAACAACCTCTCTCAACAAGGTAACTCTAATTCCCTAGTCCATCAACTCTTTCCTCGAGGAGCGGGGTATTCCCATCTAAGTTCAAGCACAACCAGCTTAAGAAGAGGGGAAAGAAGAGAATGGACCGTGACTAGTGTACCCTGGGAGCCTAACCAGTGTAGCTAAGTCTCCCGCTGCAAGCTTCCATGAGATGAGAAGGTAGAATACATAAGCTTTGTTTATTCACTATATACACTCCGGCAGATTTTTTTATTTTCAATCAGGCATGTCCTCTTTTTTGGAGTTTTTCATGTTTTGGCACATTTCTTTGTGCATATATACAACATATTTACATGGTGCAACATGTACATAAGGAGTTTTTCCTCTTGAGACAGTAGACTATCCCTCTTTTGAAGCCTTATTGCAACCCACAACTCATGTTTTTAGACCTCAATGCTACTATACCTGGTTGAGATGCACATCCCTCCCCAAAGGAAGATGAGAGGTTCCGCCTAAACGTACTACCCTCGTATGCTACCCCAAGCCAAAGAATTCTGCCTGCTCATCACCTCATTGTTGAGCTACGTGTAAGGTGCCGGTCCAAGTAAAGCCATTGTCTCTGAGAGTCATGCATACATTGTTAAGTGTTCTACTTAGGCTGATCAAGATGACATGTGAACATATCCTAGTGGACTCAAATAATTAAACACTAATGGACCTGAAAAAGTCTTAACCCCAAATCCTATAAGGTTCCTCTGAAGTTAGGTGGATTAAGATCTCAACTAAGCTCCATTTTCCAACTTAGTTCCAGAACTATGATTCAGAAGAATATACAAACAATTATGTACAAAACTCTTTTGTGTGATTTTCAAGGTATGCAAAATTTTATGAAAAATGTTTGAATGCAAGGAAGAAGGGCAAGTTTTTGCAAAATATTTACAAGCATTTACAAACAGATTTTTGCAAGGTTTTCTTTTTCAATCATTTTTTTCGAAAATTTTGTACTATATACATAATTTTGATACCACAAATATTTACAAACTTTTTACCATCAAAAAAAATTTTCAAATATTTGTACAAAAATATTTTTTACAAAAAACTATTTACAAACAAGTATGTACAAGAAAGAATTTTATATGCAAGAAAAAATTTAAAATTTTTATGATTTTTAGCCATTTTATATATTAATGCACTCACACAAAGTACGAGTTATGGTTAAAGTATATATATACAATATATATACGACACCCCCTATACTTAGCTCGAACGATGTCCTCAGAGTGATCAAAGAGCGATGAAAGGAAGACATAACTCGTGCTGAGTATTGGGAAGTGAAAAGAATGTTATACTAAGACGACGAATAAAGGAATGTAATGAATAGAAGTCGGTGATCCCCCTATACTTAAGATCAAATAATCTTAAGTATAGCAGTCTGTACACAAGGGGAAAACCGAAGGTTAGAATGTACAGGGTCTACCTCCCCTATACTTAGGGTAAAATATCCCTAAGTATAGGCAACAAAATAGAGGTAAAAAGAATCAAACAGATAATCACAAGTCTGACACCCTCCTATATTCAGGGTAAAGTACACCCTAAATACAACATAATCATAAGATGAAGATGAGGTGTTAGACAAAAAGATGTGCGATATGGACAACTAGATCTATACAGCTGCGGGAAATATGTGATAATCAGACATGAGATGCAAATGATGTGAGTCAAAAGAGCACATCTCATGCAAAATGAATAGGGACAATGTCAACGATCAGCAGATCATGATCTAGATATGGCTTCAGACGCTGACCGTTAACTCGAAAGGTGGATTCAGATGACAACTCTGATATATCAATGCTTCCATTATCGTGCACCTTTCGGACCAAGTATGGTCCCTTCCATTTGCTTTGCAACTTCCCTGGAAATAATATCAACCTAACATCAAACAACCATACTCTCTGGTTCGGCTCAAACTGCTTATGGATGATATGAGAATCATGCCATATCTTCACTCTCTCCTTATATTGTAGTCTGCTCATAAAGGTTGTATCTCTCAGCTCCTCCAGGGCTGCCAACTCTGCTTTCCTCTGATCTCCTATGCTCTTGGAATCCAATAATAACTCATTGATTGCCCATAGTGACTCGTGCTTGATCATTATAGCTAAATGACATGGCTTGCCATAAACGAGACGAAAGGGAGACGCACCCAAAGGTATCTTGAAGGAAGTCCGATAAGCCCACAAGACCGAGTCTAAAAGCTGTGACCAATCCTTTCAGTCCGGGCGAACGACCTTCTGCAATATAGTCTTGATCTCCCTGTTTGATACTTCAGCAAGACCATTGGTCTGAGGGTGATATGGAGTGGCAACTCGATGTCAATGATGAACTCGTTAACAAGGGCCCTTACCTTGTCGTTACTAAAGTGAGTACCCCCCGTCTGATATCAATACTCTAGGAACCCCAAACCGTGAAATGATATTCTTCCTCAAAAATCTGCAAGCAGTCTTAGCATCTGCGGTTCAGGCGAAATGGTCTCAACCCAACGACTCACATAAATCCACATCAAGCATAATGTACTCAAATCCCAGACTCTTAGGAAATGGACCTATGAAATCGATGCCCCATGCATCAAAAACCTCACAGAAGTGAATGGGATGCATCGGGATCATATCACGCTGTTCACAAGTGCCCGTCCTCTGACAGTCAGTACACATCTTCACGAATTCATCAGAATCCTTAAAGAGGGTAGGCTGCCATAGGCCAGATTGGAGCACTTTCTGTGTTGTCCTCCTCATAGAATGATGTCCTCGTGCCTCAAGCTTGTGGCAATATGTTAGGACGATTTGGTGCTCCTCATGAGGAATGCACCGACGTCAGACATTATCCCCTCATTCATGATAAAGGATGGGATCCTCCCAATGGTATGACTTGACCTTCGCAAGGAAAGTCTCAAGCTACTATCTGGGCCAACCTTGTGGAACTTTCTTGGTGACAAGATAGTTCACATTGTCAGTGTACCATGGGAGCGAGGAGATAGCAAGGACCGCCTCGTCTGGGAAGGTCTCAGTAATAGGTGTCATCTGCTCTGAATCCTCGAGGTTCTTTAATCGGGAGAGGTGATCTGCCACCACATTCTTGATTCCATGCTTATCCTTAATCTCAATGTCAAACTCCTAGAGTAGAAGGATCCATCTGATTAATCTGGCTTTGGCATCCTTTTTTGCCATTAGGTACCGGATGGCAGTGCGATCTGTAAAAATTGTCACCCGGGATCCTAGAATATAAGATTTGAATTTGTCCAAAGCAAAGACTGATGCTAGCATCTCCTTCTCAATCACGGTGTAATTCCGTTGAGTGGCATCCAAAGTCCGGCTAGCATAGTGAATAACATAAGGTAATCCATCCCTCCTTTATCCTAGCACAACCCCTATTGCAAAATCAGAAGCATCCGTCATGATCTCGAATGGGAGAGATCAATCAAGTGGTTGAAGGACAGGAGCCTCGATAACTAATCCCTTGAGAGTATCGAATGATGCTAGACACTTATCATCTACAATAAACGCAATGTCTTTCATCAGCAGATCAGTAAGCGGTCAAACAATACGACTGAAATCCTGAATGAATTGTCGGTAGAAACCAACATGCCCCAGAAAAGACCGCAACTGTCGTAGGTTGGACGATAGATTGAGTTTCCTGATGATATCCACCTTGTCTATATCAACCTCCATGCCCCTGTTGGAGATGATATAGCCAAGCACCCTCTCTTGAGTCACCATGAAGTGACTCTTCTCCCAAGATAATACGAGATGGACCTCGATACGTGATGAAGTACGTGGTCTAAGCAGTCAAGACAAGCATCGAACCCATCGTCATAGACCGAAAAGTCATCCACGAAGACCACTAAATTGTCACCCACCTTGTCCGAGAAGATGGACAACATGCACCTTTGGAATGTAGCAGGGGCATTACATAAACCAAAAGGCATCCGTCTGAAAGCATATGTCCCAAACGGACATGTGAATTTCATTTCTCATGGTCTTCGGGTGCTATGTCCACCTGGTTATAACCAGAGTATCCGCGAAGAAAACAGTAATAACTCTTCCTAGTTAGCCTCTCGATGATCTGATCAATAGATGACAGTGGGAAATGATCCTTCTTAGTGACTTGATTCAATCATCTGTAGTCCACACAGAGCCTCCAAGAAGTGGGTACATGGGTAGTATCTCCTCTCCATACTCGCTCACAGCTGTAGTGATGCTCGTCTTCTTGGGCACCACATGTAATGGACTAACCCAATTGGAATCGGAGATGGGATAGATAAAATCGGTGCTCCACCATTTTGATATCTCCATGACCACATCTCGAAGATTCGGGTTCAGCCGTCATTGGAACTCACGTGAGGGCTTAGCATCCTCTTCAACATAACTATGGTGGGAGCACATGTCCGGACTTATCCCATGTAGTTTAGCTACGCTTCATCCAATCACCTTGCGGTTTCTTTCAAGAACCTCCATTAAACGAGATTCTTGCTCTCCAGTCAAATCCGCTAAGATAATGACTGGGTACATATCTGGCCCACCCGTAAGGAATCTGTACTTCATCGACTACAACAATGTCTTCAACTCAGGACAACTGGGAGCTAGAAAATCTGGCTTCTAAAAAGTCTGAGTGAAGGCAACCAGATCTACATGGGAGAACTCTCAATGTGCATGAAAATCTGGCGAAGATGACCTTGTTGGTATCTCTGTAATCTGTTGGCTCAATCTCCACCCTAGTTGTCGGCTTTGTGGGAATCAGACATGGTAAATAATCATCAAACTCATTCCAATCAATGTATGAATCCGAGGGATCTGAATCAGAAGAACAAGAAATAAGCTCTGCTTCGCTATCTGGACCACGACCATCAGCCACAAACGTGTCCTCTACAAAGAGTGTGCTCTTTGAAATATCATCTGCAATAATATGTAAATCCTCTATATATGAAGGTGTGACAAAGGCTCGTGCTGCTGAGTTTGACCATACGGCTTCATCATCAGTGATCACAAAGTCGCACTCCTGGTGGACGTCTCGCTCTGCATCTGTCATCTGCTTTGTCTCGATCGACTGCTTGGAGCAGGCTGAATATCTAGTGCTAGTCTCTTCGATCATCTCTATTTATACACTCTCGTCCTCGATGCGAAAGTATACATTCCCGCTATCATGATCGGACACTTCCTTAGATGCAATCAAGAACGGGCGCCCAGAATGATGGAGGTATCTGTCACAAACTCATGGATCTCCATGTCTAGTACAACAAAGTCCACAGGGAATTTCATGCCCTGAATTGTGATGACCACATCCTTCAACAATCCCTTCGGTCTCTTGACAAATCTATAAGCAAACTGAAAGACCGTCCTGCTTTGTCGAAGAAGGCCAAACTCGAATCGGTCGAGTAGGGTTCTCAGAAGAAGGTTGATGGAAGACTCGTTGTCTAATAGAGTCCAATCGAACCGCTGCTCATGGATGTGGCATCTGACACAAGGAGCTCCTGCATCTGGCATCTTGGCTGGCAATTGGTTCTGAATAGCGAAGCAGGTGGCACGAGTGAGCACATGGACCTCTGCGTTGTGATTCCTTCTCTTCCTGCGTATGATGGTCTCTCTCTCAAATTCTTCTGGAAGAGATGGATGTGCTCTAATGCCTCCTATAAAGTCAGCTGAATCTAGAATCTATCGATCATCTGCTGGCTGAACTCTAACGGATGTCTCTTTTTTGGATTTTCTGTTTTATTCCCCTTCACTAAGTGGAGTTCTTGAGGGAAGGGGATAGTTGGACCCTCTCCAATAAAGAGGATCAGGAATAGGCTCCTATGTAGGTAAAGGTACATAATCCATACAAATATCATCATGCAACACATATGGACTCGAAGAAGATGCAAGAACCTTTCCTTTATTCATATTTTTGTTCTTTTCTATTTTTCCATTTTTTGGATTTTTCTAGAACTGTCTTGAAATACAACATAAGGTAACACATCTGAAGTGGAAATGGTGACATCAGCACCACCTACGGTATCTGTCTTTGTGGCGTCAGTACTGCGCTCTGGCTCAGCAACTGAAAGAATGGTGACATCAGTACCATCGATTGCATCTGGAATCATGACGGCCTTTGTACCGTCAACTGGATCTACATCCTTGGTGGCTTCAGCGCCACTATCATCATTGTCATGAGGAGCCTCAACACCGCTATCCTCCTCGTCTGGCGCTCCTGAATCTCCATGTGGTTGCCGCTTAGACGAGGCGCCGCCGGCTAGCATCCTACCGCTCCTAGATGTCATAAAGTCAGCATCAAACATATACAAAGATATATCACCCAAAGTACCACTAGGAGTGGTAGTCTTCGTAAACTGTACCTGCTCAGACTTCCTCTTCAGATCGTTCGGGTTCGGTTCTATCTGAGCGGGTATGGCGGTCTTACCCTTGATGATATCCGTCATCTCCTACCAGAACTCATCCATCTCTCACCGGAATGATGCATGTTGATCTGAAAGTAGGCATGCGAGGTCGTAAAGGGATGGGTTCTCATATATGGGTCCATGAAAACCGGATGGGTTGCCTCGCTGGAAATGAGGTTGAGTCTGTTGATAGTGAGGGGGAGGCTGGGAGTACTGCTGGTGAGGCTGCTACTGCTGCCTCCACTGTTGTCCCTGGTATGAGGGATGAGGACCCTGCTGGTGCTGCTGCTGGTACTGGGAGTGATGGGGTTGCTGCTGCTGTTGGCTGCTCTGTCCGCCATGAGCTGAAGGCTGCTGCTGGGACGAGGTGCCTCCTGTAGACCACCTAAATCCGGGATGATCGCGACGGATCCCGGGATGTTGCTGATACCGGTCGTACCAAATCACGTTGACTTCCATTAAGGGCTCCTGCTCATAAGGTGGAGGGGGGAAGAACTGTCAGGGGCTGATCCAGCTGATAGACCACCATCTGAGTGTCATGAGATAGTGTTGGTTGAGAGTAGTGCTACGACTGCTGGACCGACTCTACCTGGATGTGGTGAACCTGACGATATGTGGCAGAGGGCTGGGTGGAGTTGCTGCTGTTGTGATCAATTCGTGACCTGAGATGGGACTGTGGAGCCGTCTGTGCCTCCTGGATGCACATGATCTGAGTTTTCAGGTCAATTAGTGCATGTGCTAACTAGTCAATCTACGTGAAGCCCTGGCACTGCTTCATCTCGATGATCTCGATGCGGTTCAGCTTCTTGTTGATGATCCCCTTGTCAGCAACTGAGGACTCGGCATATGCTATTGCTGCTGACAAAGTAGATGGACCTGTATCGACCCGTGCTATCCTCTGGTAGGATACAACCGGTGGGAGGGGCTTCCCCTGGATGTAGACCCTAGTCTGGGACATCACCGTGTAGTTTTCTACCATCTCCTCGTAGATGGCCTAGACTTGGTCCTCATCCTTAGCGAAATAGGACCGTCTACATGAGGCGTTAACAAGTCCCTATATCTTCGGTGTCAGCCCACAAAAGAAGCTCTGGACTAAGTTGGGCTTGGATATCTTGTGATGTGGACACTAGTAGATGAGCTCTTTGAATCGATCTCAAGCCTCATGAAACTGCTCATTCGGGATCATAGTGAAGTTGTTGATCATAGCTCTAGCTGTGTTGGTACAACCAAGTGGATAGTACTTGTTCAAGTACTCGGTCCCAAGCTACTCCCAATTGGTAACATACCTCCCCAAATGCTTCAACCAATAGGTTGATCTGTCAACTAATGAGAACGGGAAGGCGATCTTTGATCGTATCCTCGTCCACGAGTCTGTCGTAGACAATACAACAAATCATCTCAAACTCCTGGAGATGGAGGTGCGGCTCCTCAGTGGCGAGCCCATATAACTTGGGAAGAAGCTGAATAGTCTAGGGGGCGTAGCTCAAAATCGCCAAGGAGCTCCGGGAGCTGAATCCAACAATGGGTAAGAGTTGCATTAGGGTTGTGCAACTGCCTCATCGTGCGTGGTGGCCTCAGCTCCGGCTGATTATATGGTCGTCCATCTCCTCCTCCAGCTGCGGGTATCTCTCCACCGGCTGGTCTCTACGGCTGTCCTCTACCGGCTCTCATCTCCATCAGTTCTTGACGCACATCTGCCATGAATGCTCCCTGGTCTCTAATCTGGCGCTGCATCGTCTCCAGGGAGGCTAAGAGTCTGTTGTTGATGGCAACCTAATCAAGTACGTATGATGATCCCTGTGGCTGCTCATCAGTGCGTCCCTCACTGCTGGCCATCTCTCGGGTCTCTGTAAAGGCAAAAGACCCCAACTCAGGTACCGTCAAATGAACGTATAACTGTGCTGGCCTCTATTCTGGCACCTCAGGATTGGAAGAAGGGTGGTCGAGGGGGAACATGGTGGTAGCAAACTCAGTTTCGGAGAGCTGGTCGGGACTCTCTAAAACTGCCCCAGATTAATGAAAGGAGTACTCGAGAGCGGTGCTGTCAAAGCCAGCCTAAGGGACCTCCTTCTCATCATCTTAATGTAGGGATTTATGACGATGAGGTCTGGAATGCAAATAGGATCAAAAATCAAACCCCCAATTCACCTATTCAACACTCGAGTTGATGACCGTGAGAGATCGGTCGTTAATCTTGTCAATTTTATTTAAGTGATCAATCAATCTATCAGAGCGATTAAGTGAGCTGTTGTGAACCCGATGCTCCCAGAAGACTGGCCCAATCCCATAGTTAGTTTTTCCCATAAAGTATGGGTGCAGACTGTTTACCGGTTACCCAGTCTGCCCAATCTGCCAAGGAAGTCCCGAATCGATTAACAGCTACCGGTGAAATCATCACTGGAGAACAACCAGCCGCAAGACTAGTAGTGTGAAAGGAGTTCAGGTATGGCTCTACCTAGTGTACATGCCACTCTTTCGCTGCAGATAAATCAACCAATGAGGGGTGATTCTCCCCAAAACAAAGATTTTTAGATGAGGTGCATTTTAGGGTCCAGTTTGCGTTAGCAGTCCCAAATTTATTTGTTTTCACTTTTTATGTATTTTTCTGATAAAAATTACACCTAACGATTTTTTTGATTTCCTTGGTTATTTTGAGTCCAATAAAATCAGGGAGGGGGGAGTCGAAAAAGTCGATGCGCGATCAAACACTATGATTCATGCAGAGATGGAGATGCGTACCTGACTCCAACACTCTACATGCAGAGTGATTCGTGCATAATTTAAAGACATAAAGCAAACTAACTATATGATGCACGAAGAAATCGGCCTTAGACAAGCAACTTCTATTGATCATGAAGAACAAATAGCTAACTAATCAGAGAGAGGCCCGAGTCCGGTCTCAGACGTCGATCGGTGTCTGCCACAATGGATCTTGTCAGCGCTATATACAACCTCTAGTGGCGCATGATCTCTAAATTGATAAAGTTAAGTTTTTCTTATTGATTATTAGCTTCTAATTACGTTTTATAGGAAAAGAATGAGCAATAAAGTGTGGGGCCTTAGCTAATTACATCACAATCAACAAAAGTCCTAAGTCTAGAGGCTAAATCATCGAGAATGAAAAGAAAATAAAAGGCGATAAAACAAAACTACGAAAAATCTGATGAGGTCCCCCGAGTACACCGGTACTCGGCGAAACGGACCCCGATGAGTCTAGGTCCAAGAGTGTCCAAGTCCAAATATTGCAACAATAATTGTTCTGCAGAAAATGAAACTACTCTATCTACTATAACTATTTTCTCCGGCTCTCCTTCTCCTCCTCAGATGCGGGTACTGCAACAGAAAGCCGAAGCGTCCTCGGGCAGTTCCTCGTACAGAAAGCAAAGCAAAAATACGTCAGAAAATAATTATATTAAATAGAGACAAAAATATGAAAAATGACTACTAAGCTGTGCTCCCCGACAACGGCGCCATTCTGATGAGTGACCTCTCGATTAGGGTTAAGTATGAGGAGATATCAAGGTCGTTGCAACCCCAATCAATAAGTCAGGCTCGATCAAGAAAAATAAATTACTTAAACAGATCAAAACCAATCAGGCATATGTAAGCGATTCGCTATTTATTTTACGTGGTATAGCAACCAAGGTCGAACCCAAGGAGCACGAGAAAACGTACGAAGTAGTCAAATATCATAAATGACGTAAAACCTTTTTTTAGTTGTTTTTAATTTTGCAAAATTTGTTATGATTTTTAATAAGCGAACAAAATCAACAAATAAGAAAACAAAGCAATAAAATACTATTTTTGTAATTTTCTTTGAGACTAAAAAATACTCAGAAAATTAGGATGAAAATATTTTTGGGTTTTTAAGGTTTTGAATTTTTTGGTAATTTTTTGGGGATTTTTTGATGTTTTTGTAATTTTTTAAAAATCAAATAGTGACTAAAAATGTAAGCAATGCACAACCAGGATTAAATTGCAACTTAAATATAACTAAAAAAACCTAAAATCCTGGATAACAATTTTATGAGAAAATTCAAGTAAAAAAACCTACAAACATGAACTGAAATTAGAATTTTTGGATTTTTCTTGAATTTTATATATTTTTTATAAGATTTTTATAAGATATACATGATGTATTATGCGTAGAATCTCTAGCCTTGAACGAATATGACCAATACTTTACTTACACGATTGAATGTGCCTTGTGATGAGTCATAATTTCTTGTAAGGAACTATGACTTGGGAGATTAATCTGGGACTTGGTCTTATGAAGCTTGAGGATGGGAAGGAGTTGGGAATCACTTCATGATACCCGTGTGTCAACATGTAGAAAACATGGGGGCATGGATACCTCTACTACCTTGATTTGACCTAGGTTCCAATGCGTGCAAAATAAAAAAATATGGATCAATGTGCATCAACTGAGTAATATATGAGGAGTTAGCCAAAAAATCACGCATCCAAAAACACAAGAAAAAGCTCGTTATTATAGAAAATCTCCACTAAAAAGGAGATTTAAAATAACTGACAAGCTCCCAACCTTTTGAGAATCTACTTGGACCTAGAAGAAGTAGGTTATAATATCGCTTGTTCCCAATCCCACTACTACTGAAAAACTTGGACCAGACAAGTAAAAAAATGGATTTGCATTGCAAATGCTACAAGCTTGGGTGCGGTGCCAAAGGTACCAAAGAAGTATGGATGATTTGAACACCTTGATGGGCGTATTGATAAACACCCAAAAACATACATGTGTGTGTTTATAACACTTACCGATCCCTTGTTCAGTGAGTGAAGAGGAGAATAAGACACAATCCTACCCAATCCGCACTTGGCCTTTCATGATCACACCCTTCCGAGTTTGACAACTAAAGAGACGATGGATTAAGATGCAACCTAACTGTAAAACTAGAATTGAGGATTGGGTCTCTAAGATAATCTCTTGGACTAGGGCCTTCGGCGAAACACATATTGTACACTTGATGCTATAACCAACACTGGATGTCATACTTGTTATATTATATCTATGCAATCAGAGTTTGAAGATCCATAGAATTTGAGTCCCTTTTGAGTGAGTGTTGACAAGGACTTAGAATTGACAAGTCGTCTAAAACTCATAGCTTGATCAATGAGTCTTGTCTCACCACTCACACAATCAAGGATTCGACCTAAGATCATCTTATTGAGTAGTTGGTTAGCAGGGACTAGAGTAAATATAGAGTAGTGATGAATCTATGATTCATCTAACTTAATACATGATCTTAGCTTGAATCCATAGTCAAATAACTTAATTAAACCCCTAAAATAATCAATAAATACTCAATATCGTTGCAATAAAATGGGTTAATGATTGTGTATTAAGTTATCAAATAAAAGCCCTAATTTTATCTCTTATATATATATTACATATTTCTCTTTATATTTCTTGTATCAAAAATCTATAAAAAATAGAGTAAGTTATGCATAAGTGTATTGTAAATAATGTCTCTAATAAAAATACAAAAATATCACGCATTGCACTGATATGCTTTCAGGTGAAATAGCAATTAGTCTACTAAATACCTTGAGAATAACCAACTAAATATTGTTCGCTTCTTGTGACCGATCACGCGGGTTGTCTTGACTGAAAATATAAATAGTTGCACCAACACGTTGATATCTATGTGATTTTGTAAAATCGATAATTGTCTCTCTCTATGCCAACATCAAAATCAAGAGAGGAAAATATGTATATTCATATACCTACAAAAATATTTTATCTTTTTATTGTAATTTATAAGTCTTTTTTAGTAAAAAAAACTTCTTCGACAAAAAAACAGATATTGGTTTTTTTAAAAGAAGTCTTCATTTTTTACTCTAAAATCTTGAGACCATCTTCTAATTGCTCTAGATTTTATTTAGTTTTCTTCCCCTATTTATTTTGATTGGGACATGTGGCCCTCCCTCTCTCCCCATGGACCGCTCAAAGGACCTCACTTTCCTCTCGTATTATGAAGAACACCTTCCACTTCAACCTTCATTCCCATTTACGAGGTTAACCGAAGTCAACTTTCTCTCTCCCCCCTCCTCTCGTGTGAACCACCTACTCCTCCACCTCAGCTTGACTAATTGACAACCGACAACCTTGAGCTCGATCCTCATGCCTAGCAGAATGCATGTCCTCGATCAGGCCCTCATTGACCTCCATTTCCACCTCGATTTTCCATCTCTCACTAAACCCATTCCCCCCTTGATTCAAACATTTGTCCATCACTTGAACCCAACCTTCTCCAGCTCCCAGTTCCAACCGAGATGACATCTCAAGGCTTAGTCAAGCTACGACAATAGGGACTAGCAACGAGATGAGATTCTTTGGCTTCACAAGTCGTTGCAAGACTTGAGATTGCTTAGCTTGTGGAGGTCTACGCTACCTCCATCAAGGCTCAAACTATGAGCTTCGAGCTCCAACTCAGGTGCAGGTCAACACAACCTTATAATTATCCATTCAAGCTTCTTAGGAGACTCCTCATTGTCATATTATCCCTTTACTTTCCTCTTATTTTCTGATATAGTATAGGAACTCATCAATCACTCTTCTTGCTCCCCACGTTTTTCCCTTCATCTCATCAAGTGACACCTCTCGTTGTAGGGACGAAGCCAGGAATTTCTACTTGGGGGGGCAAAATTATTGAGACTATATATATAATTTATCTTTGTTATTATTTCTCATTGTAATTATTAAAATGTGTTTATAAGTGTATTTCACAAAGATATCATTGTAAACTTATAATTTCACATAAATATCCCAACAAATATTGTATTGACAAAAAGATCCTTACAAATTCTTTAAATCAATATACTTTCATTAACAAGATGTTAAGTTATACCATTAAAATTAAGATTTTTAAATAAGTAATATTATATCACTCCTAATGTAGGAACTTACATGAGATATATATATGTACCAGTTTTATATAATATTGCATATGTGTGTGTTTTAGAATAGATACATAAATAAATGCACTTTGATATTCACATATATTTGTGCATGTATTTGTATATTTGTTTCAATATATAGCTATAGATTTATTTTTAGTTACAAATAATAAAGTCATTTATGTTTTTTATATATTTGATATAGTTTTTAGGAAATAAATACATGTATTAGTTTTGTATCATAATAAGTCATTCAATTCAGATATAACACATCTCCTAATACTATGGTCTCCTTAACAAGATATGGACAACAACGTAACTTTCGTGGAGTGCCTAACACATCAATTCAATATGTTGATTAGAAATAAGCGACAGTTTTCACTGAATATTTCTCTTTTGTCAAATTTTTGTTTTTTCTTGTGATATTGTAAACGTTGAAGTGGATTTTATATCTTATATATAATTTTCAAGACATGGTAATACATTATTCATATTCGTTGATATCAACATCGGCATCCATAATTATGTAGATATATATGGAAATACTTATACGTTTTTCCATAACTGACCATTTATATCGTCATGTTGGTATCTTTTGTAGAATGATATTAGTCTTTATACTCTATATGATTATCTTAATGATATCGCCATGTTGGATAGCTAACTGGCTGCCTCCACCCCCATTTTTCGATGAAATTTGTTTTTTTTTGAAAAATACCGTCATGTGTTTTCATCATTATATCCTTCTAATATGTCATTCAAATTTCATCAAACATAGAGACTCTTATGCCTTCATCTAGAACAAGTAATTTTAACGGCATTAGAATTACTGTAATCGACTTGTTCTAGATGGAGGGCACATGAGTTTTTGTTTCTGACGAAATTTGAATGACATATTAGAGGGATATAGTAATGAAAATACGTGATGGTATTTTTCAAAAAAATCAAATGTCAAAAAATGATGCAGTGGCAACCAGTTGGCTACCATGAGGGAGCAACCCCATTAAACCCTTATATATATGGATATATCGATTTAGATATAATTTTTTGTTGATATGAATGTAATATCGATATTTGTATCCATTTGAAAATTGATGCGGATACGGATGTCAGAATTTGTATGATATTGATACGATGTCGTATTAGATACGGATGTATTTATATCTATACTAATTGTAAATGGGAGGTTGGGGGCCATTATATACAACTTATTATTTTCTATAGTTAATTATTTCACATATAAATTATATTCTATTATAATAATATATTATATACAAAGATTTAATTGGGAGACTTGGGGGGCCAAGCCCCCTCCCGCCCTCCCTTGTCTCTGTCCCTGTCTCGTTGCTCTACATCCCTCCTCCATGACCTAATCCCCTCTGACCAAGTTCGCGGTCAGAAACTCCAATCCTTCCCCATTGTGTAAGGTCTTATACACGTAATCCCATGTTTTTCCTATAACCATTTGGTCGAGCTATAACTCAAGCCATCTCCACCCTTACAGGTCCATGTCTCATTGGCCAAGCCTCATCCTCTGTATTCCAAGAGAAGAATCGGATAATCCATATAGTCTGATGGAGAGACCCTTACACACACTTGCTCCTTTATGTAGAGACAAGAAGATGGTCGTTGGGGGGAGACATGCATGAAACATTGGATCCCATCTTTACATGTGATCATGGTCATTCAACTCTAAGGGATGAGATCACAACACCCCTCTTCATCCGCCTCTACCCTTGCCTCTACGTGACTCAACTAAAGACGTTGGATCGAGAATCAAGTGTGTCATCTAAGCCACTCATCCCAATGCCCAAGCAAGTGACCTAGTCACATGCTTGGACTTTTTGCAACAACACTTTTCAGCTTTTGGATTTTACATCCATGTCCCACCATTCAGGTGCAATCGAAACACGATACATAGCTTTGAGTTTACGAGGATCACAATACTATTAAGGGGGTGAGTAGTAGTAGTAATGATTGTAGTTTAAAACGATTTGAAAAAATAATCACAGTGAAGAACAAACCACTCAATCAAGCAATTACATTACACATGATGCTTAAATGAAAACTCAAACGGGTGAAAATCACAACCTAAAATCTCTTGACTTCAGATTTCCAGTTAGCCGAGCCAACCATGCTCTTGTACTATTTAGTTACTTTTTTTATTTTTTATGTTTAATGGTCCTGTGTAGTCCCCTTCAATATCTTTTTCCTTTTTTCTCATGTGCATCGAATTCAGGATTCACTTGTTCGGTGGCTTAAGAGTAAAGCAACAAATAGGAAAATTCAACATCTCCCAAAAAGAGATACAACAACTTTGAAGAGATAATTATCTACCTTGCAAACATATTTAGATCGGATCTAATATATGGCAGAGTTGCATGATATTATGATTATTATCGATCAATAATAAGATTATACAACTCTTTGAGAATGAATTATTTTGAGAATTCCTACATCTTTAATTTGTAGAAATTTTGATCTCATTCTTGCAGATATTTGATCCCAACCAGACAATGTCAATAAGCCGGAGATATTTACACAGATATCTCAATCATTCTCAAAGATGTCTGCTTTGCAACTCTAGATCAAACACCAAAGTCACCACCACATATTAGACATCATGGCAAAAAGAGGCTAGACGTACTCCAATTGTTCTCTGACGTCCTTGGATGGGACACGCTCAGAGGGGCCAATATCAACCTCGTAAACCTTAGGATCTGACACCATAAGCTCATGTAAAGGTTGTTACATGTACAAATAGTACATCAATTATAGCTTTTTTTATTAAGTCGGATATTTATAGAGTATATGACATAATATCAACTCTTGTAGAAATATCTCAAATAAGATCACCGAATGTTGTTGACTACCAAAAGAGATTTGACTCATTGTCATAAGAACTTGAGCATGGATGGCGCTCGACCACCGATCTTTGATAGCTTTCTTGGATCGATGTTGTCTTCGCAACTTTTCTTCTCTCAGAATATCAGATAAATATTATGAACCAGAGATAAAGAAAGATTGAATACGCTCTAAGAATGTTTTTTCTTTGTTGTAGACAACATAGGAGGGATGACGTGTCTTGCAACATTGGGTATGGTATCCTTCATAGATATGTTTAAGAATATAGTCATTCCAGAAAAAAATGGCATAAAATCAACACAATTTGTCTTACTCGATTGATAATTACTTTGAGTTGATCGATCAGGTCAAGTTGATCGATCATGTAATTTTAATTGGTCAAACAAAATTAAATATCGATTTAGCTAATAAATATATATCGAGAGATCGAATTTAAACATCGATCTTGTAAAGTTAAGCATGCGATCGGTTATGGACCAAAAAGTTGATTTTTTAGTCTTCAAGGGTTGTTGATAAACTTTATTTGGATACGGTGTTATCAAGGTTGATCTATCATATCTATCAAGGTTGGGTCAAACAAGTTACAAAGGTTGATCGATCAAACATGTTCTTCGAGAAGTTCTCATCTCAGTACTCGAGGTTATAATATAAAGAATACAACAAACATTTGTATGAAATAATTCAACTGTAATACAACAATACAGTAAGGAACTTCTGAGCATGGGTCTTGAATATCTCTACACCATATAGAATGAATTACATGCATTCCTGCAAAACAATTATGAAGAGAAACAAGCGTCTTGCAATATGTGTGTCGTCTTTAAAATCAAATAAAGCAAAGGCTGAAAAATAAAGAACTAGCAATCTCCCCCTTTTAATGATACTAAACACTTAAAAGATCACATAAGTTAAACCTTAAAGTTGAAGTTTATTTATAATAGATCTCCTTCAAGCAGGCGATTAAAAACTTATATTGTTTCAATTATTGAGTTAGATTGTTTATCTTTTTTATTTTTTTGTAACTCAAGTTATTCAAGTCAACTATCGAGCAATATCCATGTAGTGAGCATAATTGGTGAAGGTATAATTAAAGCTACTTAAGGATGATAGTTCGACACAATAGGGGAGATGAATTTGCAATATATAATATTCTCAATGCATTATCTAATTAAAATACTCATAAACCATAGATACAGAAGTTGAGAAATTCAAACCACAATGTACAATATGATTTTTACATAGAAACCCAACATGTGATAACCACGATCCATAACCCTATTTTAGGATTTCCCCTTCGAGCTCTCAATGAAGCTTGCTTTCTCTGTACCATCGACACTTTAAATTGAGGGTAGCGCAATCTCTCGTACAATCTATACCTTCACTTGGACAACTCCCAAAATAAAAATTTATCTCCTGCATAAAAAGGACACATCAGATACATGTTTACAATATATTGGATAGAAAATAATTTAGTAACAAAACTTGAATGGCCGACTTAGAATTCTTTCAACACATATTCTTCTCAAGAATGATGATGATCGTTATTGCGCACAAAGAGCTTGAGTAGCTAGAGTGCTTTTGATCGAAGATAGCTCTAGAGCACATCATTGCGAATAGAATTTGAATATCTCAGAAAACAATACTCTTTATTTTCTTTTCTTTTGAGAGTAGAGGAAATTTCTCTTCATTGTGTGTACAAAAAAATGAATACTAGGGGCCCTATATATAGGTTTGGACCATAAAGAGCCATTGGTGAGAAAGAAAATTCACATGTTATTGTGTTCAAAAAGCAAGGATGATATATCATAAAATATGATTGATCGATCATAGATGATCGACTGAATCGACAAGGTGATCGATAATGTTATGATTGTTGAACAATAGCTTGAAAAGTGATAGATCATGGTCAAAAGTTGGCCGATTAGAGATGATCGACCAAGAAAGAAAGTATTTTTGATTGATCAGGTAAAAAATAGTATATAGGGATTGATTGATCAATACCATAAATTGATTGATCAAAGGTAATTGATCTGGGTGTCAAGATGATCAATTATATGATCAGAATTGATTTTTATAAAATTGAGTATCATGGCTTATCTTTGTTTGATGATCACGATTATGCAAAAACTATATGAATGTATTTCAACATAACTAAAAACCATGTAAATCGTCCAATTTGGCAAAACTTGCAGAGCTTCGAGTCTTCATTATTATTTCTTAACCTCTAAAGTATTCAGATCTTCTTTATAAATGTATTTGAGCAATTGGAATTGAGTTTAGAGCTTTTTTAGCTTATGGTCTGATCCTTGAGCTTTTTAGAACAAATGCTTCAAGTTGCATCTTTCGATCTCATGCTTTATGTTTTAATTCAACCTCATAGCTTTTGCTATATTTTTCATCATTTCTTCTGCCTAAAAATCAATCAAAATACAAAACAAATATGCAACAAATTCATCAAAAATCTATGTACCAACAATCTCCCCTTTTTTTATGGATAAGAACTTAAATTTATTTCTCAAACTTCTAAACTTATATTCTAATTTATTTAGTCTTATCAGTTCGTGTTGTTTCAAGAACACTTTCCTGTTTAATATTATATCCCCTTAATTGTTGCTTTCAGGAATTCTCTCCCCTTTCTTGTCATTATCAAAAAGATTTTCTCCCCCTTTTAATTGAGTTCTTGTTCCTATTTTGTATGATTCCCTCCCCCCTAGAAGAAAGTTCTAAGAAATACCTCTAGGTACACACAAACCTAATTGTATTCTTAGATAGGCAAATCTATTAAGGTTTAATGGTTTGGTAAATACATCAACGAGTTGTTCTTTTGTGTTCATAAGTCTAGGGAATTTTTCCTTTCAGATAACAAAGACTCTGTAGAAGCGATGTCTACTGTCAACGTGTTTAGATCTTGAGTACAATACATGACCTTTAGAAAAGTTGTAATACTTGGATCAGCACACAAAATTTTAACTTTGTCAAACTTAATCCAAAGTCATTTAAGGTATGTTTCATTGATGAATCCATGGCTCATCTCATTTATTCTTTCATTTTATCTAAACTATAAAGCAAAATATGTCTCATTATACATTAAATTTCAATTATTAACAAAAGATTGATCAAGAATAAACGAGTATTTTTAACACTAATTTCCACAAAATAAAAAATAAAGGCAAAAAAGGAAGATTGTAAATATATATTATATATGTATGTACGAACTTGATCCTAATCCCAGAGACAAAGAATGCACATGATCATTTAACTAATAATAAAGTGGGTAGATATAGGGAAATTCAGGGAAAAGCCCCGAAAGAAATGGTCTTTGTACATAAAATACTGCTCAAATTTACCAAAAAGAAATTGTTTCTGTAGAATCTTTCACAAATTTTGAGAATTTATACTAACTCTAATAAAACTAAAAAAATCGAAATAAATTCCACCCTATATAAATGCATATAGACCCTGAACTGAAAAGTCATAAATTCCAACATCCTAGATGAATTCCCACTCAGAATTAACTCCAAATTTACCAAATTCACTTTCAAAGTTCAAGTTAGAAAATTATATATCTAATGAAAGTAGTTTTATTAAATGGTATTTAACACTTGTGCCCTCTTAGATATTGTAATATCAGTTATTCCCATCCCTTTTTTAGAATGTCACTTATGTCCCCAGCTTTTTTCACATTTAACACTTGTACCCTTATGTTAGTTTGGTCGTCAATGAGTTCAACTTAACCATGATTCATTTAAACCAATGCGTAACTAAGAGGGGCAAAACTGACCAAACATCCCCAACCCTCCCCTTGCCTCCACTTCATCATCCTGCACCTCCTCCGGACATCCGTCTTCCTCGAGAGCCCACAGGGAGGTGGAGGAGATGAAATCTGACTATTGATTGCTCGGAGATAGGTCGCAAGAGAATGGTGGAGCTCCTTAAAGTTCGAGCGACCATGGAAATGGATTGACTGGAGGAGGGCCTTGAGGGGGTGAGGTTGGGGAGGAGGGGACAAAGGAGGAGGACCTGTTGGAGGGGTGCAACTAGGGGGGAGGAGGTGGTTGGAAAAGGGCAAAGAGTGGGCAGGGTTGGTGAGGAGGGGAGAATGAGGGGGAGAACTTGCTGGAGGGGGCAGGGATGGGAAGGAGGAGGTGGTGGTTCGAGGAGGGTCTGGAGGGGGTAAGGCTAAGGAGGAGGGGTCGGAGGACATACTGGAGGGGGAGTGGCTGTGGAGGAGGAGGTGGCCGGAGGATGTCCTGAAGGGGACGAGCCTGGGGTGGAGGAGGAGGAGGACCTACTGGAGGGGACATGGTCGGGGAGGAGGAGGTTTTCAGAGAAGGGTCTGGAGGGGGCAGGGCAGGGGAGGAAGGGGTGGAGGAGGAGGACCTGCTGAAGCGGTGTTTATCCGATTTTGACCTAGAGTTCTTAACAAGGCCGGATTCTAATTGATGCAGCGATCAATCTTGAATAGAACAACAATTAACTCATGATATATATAAATAAATCAATAAATGTGATGTGAGTTAAAATTTATGATATTTAACTCTACAAAATGTGTGTATAGTGCAAGTAGGTAGAGTTGTTGAATCATAGAAATCGAATTGTAGGGTATTTAATTAATAGAACTATTTCTAATTAATAATACTTATTTTTTTGTATTTTTCTTACATTTTTATTATTTTTATAGGTTTTTAATTATATTTATTTATTCTATCGATTTTGTAATTAATTTTATATATTTTAAATTTTAAGTTTTAATTTTGTATTTTTGTTTTTTATTTTAAAATGTTTACTTTATTTTTTATGTTTAAAATAAGATATATAATTATATATAATAATATATAGGATAAAATGGGGTTGCCCCTAGGGGGGCTATCTTGTTTCTCCCCGTCCAATTTTGCCCATTTTTTGTATTTTATTGAAAATTACTTCTATGAATTTTCATCACTACATCCCTAAATTATGTCTTCAAGTTTTGTGCGAAGCAGAGACTCCCACAATCCTCCATCCATACTGGGTCGATTTTGATAATTTTGCGACCGTTAAAAAATGATTGTATATATGGAGGCAGTAGGAGTCTCTGTTTCGCACAAAACTTGAATGGCATAATATAGGGATATAGTGATGAATTTCTATGATTTATTTTTGAAAAAAATAGGGAAAATGGGGTGGGGGAGCCAAATTAGTTCCCCCAGGGGCAACCCCATTTTCCCCTTATATATTATAAGTAATATATAGTGTATGTAGTAAATATAGCTTTATATAATTATAAATAAGTCAAAATATACATAAAATTTAGAAAATAAATGTTTTTGTAGTTTTTATATTGTGCTCTATTTTTGATATTTTTGTGGAACTTTTCTAAATTTTATATTTTTAATAATAGAATATACAAAATAGTGGGCATATTAAATATCATAGACTGTTCAAAGTTTAATAAATATATATAAGTTCAAAAATCACTTGAATTATTTTTAACATATATAAAGAAAAATCAGAAATAAAAAGATATATTTTTAAATTTTTCTTTAATTTTTTGTTATTTTTTTATAAGGATTTTAAGATTTTGTGATTTTAAATTTTTTATTTTGTTTTTTTGTGATTTTTGGATATGTGATATAATATACTGTAATTTTTGCTATTTTATAATTTCATGGGTTTTTATATTTAGATAGGAGATAAAAGTTTTTTTTGGATTTTTAGAAAATTGTGATATAATAAAATTTATGTGAGCTTGAGCATGGCTACATGCATCTATATTAATTTTCCTACAATTTTTAGGGAGATAGATATATTTACTTTTAGTAATATAAATAAAAATCAAATATTGTAGTTCAAAGGGACCAAAATACAAAATAAACTAAAATATGCATGTATTTAATAATGCATCCATGAAATATATGGTGATGAATCTCCATTTCAGCATCTTTATTCTATCATTTTATCCTTAAAAACTATAGTAAATGCGTGTAAATAGGCTTAATTTAGGCATTTTATCATTCATGCATTATTGTGTAAAATATTGTTTTAATGTCAAAATTATAGAATAAAGAAAGGAAAAAAAGAATAAAATATTGCAAATATTTTATGACCCGAAACCCCGAGACCTAGGCATCTCGATGACTAGGTCGACAAGGAATAAAGTAGGGGGAGATAAGGGCCAAAATACAATAAAAATCCTTTTTATTTAATTATTTCTTTATTCATTTATGTGACTTATTTTTTTCCACTTTTTACACTTCAAATAAAGAAACTTTGTACATGAAAGTTGTAGATAATTAAATATAGAAAAATACAAATTTGATTTCACCCAAAAATAATATACAAATAAAAAGTTATGGTCTGAAAAGTTTCCAAAACCCCAACTTCTCAGACCACTATCTCTCAAATAAAAACTCAAAATATATCAAAATCACCTTTAATTGTATATACTTCTAATAAGCTATTTGAAGGTGGTTTCATATTTTTTGGAGTTACGGTTTGAAAGTTGAGTTTTGGACCCCTATTGTATACTTATACCGATTAAAACATTCATTTTATTTATTATTCATTATTTTTATAATTTCATATTTTTATAATTTTCTAAATATTATTTATAATATATGTATATGATAAAATTGGAATAAAAACATCAAGAAAACATAGAAATAAAATACTTGTATAAAATACATAGGTATAATACCTATAAGTATACCTATAAAGATAATACACCTATTTATTTAATTATATATAATACATCAGAAAAATAAAATAAAAATATATTTAAGTGTATAAAATTAAGTTATGAATATATAAAATAATAAACTAAATTAATAAAATTAAAAATACAAAATAAAAATAAAATATTAAAATATAGATGGATATACCTGTATATAGCACTCAAAAGGTAATTTTTAATTACAAACCTCTAAAAAATAAATAAAAATCATAATTAAATACTCTAGAAAATAATAAACTTTTTTTATTTTATAACCTAAAATTAATAAATTCAATTATTATTTTAAAAGATTTTTGAATTCTTTTTCAGGAGGATTTTCCTAGTTGGTCCATGTGGACCAACCAGGTGGCTCGGATAGTTGATCGCAGGTCAACTGTCTGACCCCGCCCCCTGCCTTCGTCAGAACGTTGGTTTTCGACCATATTCACGATTTTTTCGAGGCAAGCTCTTTCACCATTTCGTGTCGTGGTCTTCTTGACTTTTCTTCCCCTTGGATCGATGATTCACGCCGTCAGCTCACATCGATATTTGGATCATCGTTCTCTCCCAATGCCTCGTTCTTCTCGCCCCTTCGGTCACCTTGTTCAAAACCCCCTCCGATCTTCCCTTGAATCTTTGAACCCTCTTTTTGACCTAGCTCAAGGAGGTGTCGCGCACGGCCTAGGAGCGGTATCCACCTCCATCTCCGGCCGCTCGCCGTCGAGGTCCCATCTCTGGCTTTTCGAGCCATCGAGGTCCGTTTTCTTCATTTTCTTCTTGTATTTCTAAGATAGTCATAGCTTTAGAATCCTCCCAGCAATTTTTGCTTCACTTATTAGCCGATAAATCACTCTCGACCACCCCTCCGGCGAGCTCCATTCTTGCACCCCATGCTCCCATCACGCCACTGCAGGGTCGGGGCATTTTACCCTCGACCCCATAACCCTTTTCTTGCAGGTACAAGCATCCCAGAAGCGCCTGGAGCTTGTTTTGGATCGTCGCCAAGGTTCCTGGAGCCGCCAGCTGCCCCAGCCTCTCGCTCATTGGGTCTAGGCCCTTCATGTGTCTACTACACAATTCTTTCTGGCTCTTTGATCTCTCTTGCGAAATTCTCCTATTAAGTTCTAGCAAAAGCTTGGGAATCTGATTGGGAAAAGGGCCTATTCACGTCAAATTATCTACTTTGCTATCTGAAGGGCAAGAGTTTTAGTCTTGACTAGATTACGTGTCAGAAATGGAATCAAAAAGAGTTTGTCAACTCGGGAATTTTGAACATCATCAAATTAGCCTTTCTAAATTCCCCATCAGAACTTTGTCAGAATTTTTTGTGGTAGTGAAAAACTTTGTCAATTATCATTTTAAGGTCTTCAAGTCGAAAAAGACCTATATTACTCCTAATCACGCTATTTGTTCTCAAATTCGGGCGCATGTCATACTATCATGAAGTCAATCTCAGCATATTACCTTTCCTACCCGTTTACTCTCCCATTGATTTCAATGCTTATGGCAAGACGATCAATCATTCGTCGCTCAGAAATGAGTTTCATTTGAGATTAAGAAGTTCTCCGATCGACGTTGGAGCATTTTGGAGCCACCGGTACCTAGAGCAGACCTGCAGGAGTCGACTCAGCCCATTTTGGAGCTTCCAGAGCCACAGAGGAGGAGGAGCGAGGTCAGGAAAGTTCACCGTCGAGGGCCTTCTTCCCCGTTCTTCGTCGTCTCTCGGCAGTCAGATCAAGGGCCTCTATCCCAAGAGAGCAGCTACCGTCGGATCTTCCTCGCCCTCAACCGTTGATCGCCATCGCCAGATCTAATCTCGATCGTAGGATCTCGAAGGGGTATCGGCGTTCCCCGAGCTGACACGTGGATAAGTCAAGGAACGTCGGCCATTGGATCCGCTCTGGCTTGGGTATTATGCAACTGCACCCAAGCGACTTTTTGTATTTAATAATTAGTACTCAAACATTCATTTGCCGCTTTTTACTTTTGGAACTTTTGCATTTGGGCCCTGAACTTTCTGGAAATTTTGTTTTGGTCCTGACCATGTCACCTCACGTGATGCTTCACGTGAGGTGGCATTTTTGCGGCCATGCCTTTCAACTTTTGGCTATTTAGATTTAGTCCAGAAATTATTTATTGCAGTTATACTTTTTTGTACATTTTGCAATCTAGCCCTTAGATTTTATGAAATTACAAGTTAGTCCCTACTAGTGGAGCACGTGTGCGTGCACGTGATTTTGATGATTTTTGCAGTGATACCCTTGCAGATTTGTTTATTTATATGTAGTACTGTAACCTGAGCATTTAGTTATAAGTTTTTGTATAAATTGCAAGTTGGCCTCTGTAGTTTCTTATATTTGCAAAAAAACCCTTGCAAGTATTGCTTTTTCTCTTTGCTTCTTTTATTTATTTCATGCATCTATAAAAATCAAAAAATCCCCAAAAATAGCCCTAGTTTCCTGTTGCATAGCACTTTCATGCCTAAATTTTTATTTTGTATTTTGAATCTTTTCATTATTTATAAAAAATCAAAAATATGCATTTTTGTCCTTGTTTGCAGTAAAAAATACATAAAAATTATAAAACATCTTGAAAAAATCTCAAAAAATATATTTTATGTATTTTCGTATCTTTAACTTTCAGACCAAAAACCACTAAAAAATATAAAAAATAGAAAAATAGAAAAACACTAAAAAACTATAAAAATATATAAAATCAAGAAAAAAATCCAAAAATTCTATTTTCTGTTTCTTAATTTTCTTTATTTTTGTTAACCTTTTTTTAAAAATTAATTTGGAGAATTTTTGACTTTTTTGATATTTTTTATCTCCATTTTATTTTTGGGTATTTATTTTAAACCCTGTTTTAGGAATTTTGGACTTTAAAATTTTAAAAAAATTGCAAAATTTTATAAAAAAGCACAAAATAGTAAAAAATTATATAAAACCCCGAAATATTTACTTCCTGAATTTTTGATTATTTTTACCTATAAATATTATCTCTTTCACCTATATTATATATACTTTATATAGATTTATATTTCTATTCAAAGAAAAAGAAATTAAAAAATATATAAAATATAAAAAGAAAATACTAAATCAACAAATAAAAATCAAAATATAAAAATAAAAAAATTAAAATAAAATTAAAATATATAAAATTAAAAACCCACAAAAAATAGCACATAAAGACAACTTCTTCACAATCACTTTTGTGCATTTTTGCCCCGATCTACCTGCTTGTTCCCTGTGTTCGACACTCTACACATACTTGCACATATACACATCTTTGTTGTAGAGTTATAATAAATTTGAACTCCGCATCTCTTTTCATTGTTTGATCATTGTTGTGGGTTAATTGTTGTTTGAATTGAGGTTTCGTTAGCGGTTGCTCAACGACACTGTGGTCCCGCCTTGTGTGGACTACTTTAAACCCTCGCCAAATCTCGATCAACAAATGACACCGTTGCCGGGGAGCAACAACGCTTAGATCGATTTTCTTTGCTTGATTGTGAAATTTGTCTATATTTATCATTCATTTATTTTCTTTATTTTTGATATTGATTGTTGAGCTGTTTAACCTCCTCTCTTGTTGACTTTATGCGAGGAACCACGAATCGAGGGGGGCGCTTTACCCAAGGTGCCTGCGTACCCACGTGAAGCTGGCATCAGCTTGCCGACCTAGCACCAAGGAGACTTAGAGAATTTTTAAAGACCGAGCTCCATTTAGTTTCTTGCATTTATTTGTGTAATTTGAAGTGAGAGAGAGACCGATTAATTTGTAACTTAATCATGACTCTTAGGACACTACACTCCACACTTCACGAAGTCCAGTACCCGAGGTATTGTTCCCTTGAGGTCCTCGTCGGTTTTGACGCGTTTTTCATTGTTTTTTTTATTTTTGTTTCCCGATTTTGTTTTTTTTATTTTGTGTGATTGAGCCCTTAGTTTTAGCAACTGTTTGACGATAGATTAAGGCCAAACACGTAAGAACCTTGCATGCACCTATAGTCTCGTTTGGACTTAGTCAAATTTTGAAACATTGTTCTTCACGCTAATAGCAGTTTTTCATCCTAGGGCGATTTCATCGGCTTGCATCTGCATATAGTTTAGATTTCAATTCTGTTGAGCATCTTTTGCATGTAGAGTGCTGGAGGCAAGATGAGCATTTCTCTTTAGCATTCATCATTGATTTGCTGCTTGCATTGCTTTTCCGTCTCTCCCTCTGATTTTGATCACCTAGGTGCTTATAGGAATTGAATCCCTTAATAGGCGTGTGCATTTTCTATTAAAAATTCAAAAAAAGTGATAACAAATAAAATCAGGACTGCTGACATTACTTGTCCTTAAAAAAGATCAAAAAGAAAAATCTTGTCTTGGGGCGAGTAATCCCCTCATTGTCTTCATTTTAATTGCTCGCACACACACTAAGGATCAGTGCCAAAATCCCATTCAACCCCTAAGTGTTTTGTATTTTGACTTCTCGTCTAACTCTAAAACAGACAAGATAAAAAGACCGCTCTTTTACGGTCTCTACCAAGTTGAATAGGTGAATTGAGGGTTTGTTTTGTGTGAGTTTGCTTGTGATTGTTTTGTGTGCGTTCTAGATCGCCTCTGCACATTTGCGCCTTTTTATTCACTTCTCTTGGCTTGATCATCGTGCTCTCCCGACTATCCTTTCCTTTTATTTTCGAGATGGACCTCTGGAGCAATTTTTATCTGAATTTTGCGGATCCCTCATACCCTCCAGCTAGTTTACCTCCCTTTTATCAGGAGGATCCTCCTCCTATTTTTTCTGATTTTTGTACATATCCGACCAACCCACTATTTCAGGATCCGGACTTTGACATTCACCAATCATTTCCACCACCATTTCCTACACATTTCTACAACCCGGTCTTCCTTGAGTATCCTGATCCGGAATGTGATTTTTGTCCACACCCACCACCCATACTCGACACATCCGATCCTGAGATTTTGGAGTCACCTTTCATGATATCCGCACTTAAGACCTTGAATCAGATGATGGAGCATATGAACTCGAGGATGAACGATATAGTTAGCATAAATAAGATCCAGAATGTAGCTCCATTCTTGAGGATTCGGATTCACTTGAGGATTATCATGAGAGCTTGCAATTGCATAAAATACAAAAAATGAGAAAATTTGAAAAACACAAAAAGAATTCGGGAGACCTTTGGTTGAGACAGATTGTGAGGAGAGGTTCAACTTGCCAGATCATTCATCCACACATCTATTCACTTCTAGTCCCATCTTTGACCCCCAGGATGCCGCTGTACAGACTGATCTTGGCATTCCTCATGTATATGATGATTCCGATCATCTCCCTTGTATGGAGGAGGTCCAAAAATTAAAAAAATTATTGATTGAACTCGAAGTGGTGGCTACCATTCATGAGATCATCCAAGCCCCACTTCAGCAGGCCATGACCCAATTATCTACTCCTCATCACAATAAGAGAAAGCGGAGGAGCAGATCTGAGCGTCACATTCTGATCATGGCCACTGTCCACGCCATCACACACCGCCCCATTCCTCGGAAGAAGAACAAAACTACCCCTTTCATTAGTTGCACCATCTCTGACCATACCTGTGATCATACTCTCTCGACGGTGGTGCTTCGATTAGCGTCATACCCTTCTCGCTGATACAGTCTCTTCACTTAGGGCCTCTCAAGAAGACCAGGATGATCGTTCAATTTGCTGATGGATCTATCAAGAGGCCGAAGGGTATCCTTAAAAACTCCATCATTTCAGGGCACGAGGTACAATGTTGATTTTATCGTATTGCCCGTGGAGACCTCCACAGGGGAGCACTCTCCAATCATCTTGGGACAACCATTCCTCGCCTCTGTAAGGGTCATTATTGACTATGGATCAGGAGAGATTCACTCCATCTTATTGACGAAAGCGAAATGGTCATCACTGTACCCACTGCCGATCAGAGACCTGCACCTGATGTGACCACACCTATCTTGGCTGACCTCGAGTACCATGACCTTAATGAGACTATCAGAGACTTTTGCTGCATGTTGGACTCCACTGAGACCCGATAATTCCTCCCCATGGAGGAAGACTCAGAAAGCATGGACCTCAGAGTTC
Source organism: Ottelia alismoides (assembly GCA_037367405.1). Taxonomy (NCBI): domain Eukaryota; kingdom Viridiplantae; phylum Streptophyta; class Magnoliopsida; order Alismatales; family Hydrocharitaceae; genus Ottelia; species Ottelia alismoides. Next base: position 204,191 of record JAZKJV010005587.1, on the reverse strand, counting down.
CTTCTTCTGGGATTTGGCGTTGTGTTGATGACATCAGTGGGATTTACACGATTGACACCATTGAGCGGAGGGCAGATTCAGAGACTAGATAGGATGGATATGACTTGATGTCTCTAACTGATGAGTCCGCTCCTGTTCACTTAGAATTGATGAGACCAATGCTGAATTTGATCTTGTTGCTTTTATTCAGGAATTCGGGCCTTTTGATGAGAAAGATGATCCGGTTGATATTCTTGAGGACGGACATAGTTTGACTACTTCCACTGATGAGTTCGTTCCTCTTGGTTTTGACCTTGATGAGACCTTGTAGGATGACTCGGATTACACTTCTTCTTCTGATGATGAGTTTGTCCCTTCTCACGATGACATTAGCGAGACGACCAAGGTCGGACCTAGTCGTACTACTTCCACTGAGTCGTCTGTGCCTTTACACCCTAGGACCAATGAGGACCTACACCATGTCGACCCTGATCAGTTTGTGTCATCTAAGTGAAGGATATTGAGAATCCTCAAGCGCATCACAGAAGCGCGACGATCATATCTCATACGATCGGGGCGATTAGTCGCACTAGTCACGAGATACAGCGGAATTTAAAAATTTTTATAAACGATGAAACCACATGATCACAAGAACATTTCTTTGATCATTGCATAAAATCACAAAGTATTAGGAATACCTCTCGAAGCGTGGTTGCGATCACGAGATCTCTAAAACAAGAGATCCTCCTGTCTGAAGTCCGATCCACGGAGACATCACTTGCGGGTGCGATGATGAGACGCGCGACTCCCGCAATCCTCGACGAAGATCCAAGCCTCGAATCTCCTGATTTCGTCCAACGAAATCCGTCGTCTTCCTCTAGAGAAAGCAGACCCAAAGAAGAAGGAGATCCTTGAGTAGTCGATGGCGAAGGCGAGAACTTCTCTCTTTCTCAACAAAGGTGGTCGGGCACCTTGTAGAGAGGGAGAGAGAGAGAGAGGATGAGAATGAGAGGGAGAGAGAGAGAGAAGTAGAGTAGGCGTCTACTTGATGTACTCCTCAAGGGCTAGGGTTGCCCTCCTTATATACTAGTTTGAGATCCAATGGATCTCAATCCATGGCTCATATGGATCCAACGGCTATTGTCATTCAAGAGCCATCCAACGGCTATGATTCTTGTTGGTTAAAAACCAACAACATTAATTTATATTAAATTAAATATATGTTGAAAAAAAATAGTTGACATTAAACTAATCTGGAATTAAATTGAAAAATGGAGCTCGGTTAAGACCTTAATCCACTTAACTTCAGAGGAACCGTATAGGATTTGGGGTTGAGACTTTTCATGTCCATAGCGACTTAATTCTTTGAATCCACTAGGCTATGTTCACATGTAATCTTGATGGACCTAAGTAGAATATTTAACAATGCACGCATGATTATCAGAGAAAATGGCTTGACTTTGACATGCACCTTACACGTAGCTCAACATGGATGAGGTGGTGAGGAGGCAGAATTCTTTCGCTTGTGGTAGCATAGGTAGTACTGCTAACCGGAACCTCTCGTCTTCCTCTAGGGAGGGATGTGCATCTCAACCTGGTCTAGTGGTATTGAGGTCTAAATATATGAGTCTGTGGGTTGCAATAATGCTTCAAAAGAGGGATACTCTACTGGCTCAAGAGGAAAAACTCTGTATGTACATGTTGCACCATGTAAACATGTTGTATATATACACATCAAAAAAATGTGCAAAAGTATGAAAAACTCCAAAAAAAAGACACACCTAATTGAAAATAAAATGCCTGTCGGAGTATATATAGTAAATAAGCAAAGCTTATGTACTCCATCATTATCAACACAATTTAATTCACATAAATTAATTATTAAGAGATAATATGATAACAAAAAAGAGAGGCAACAAACCACCCTAAAGTATAGGGGGTCATAGGTGACGCCACCTTTATTTTGGTGGTATTTTTGTCTCCTTTTATTTTATCTTATTATTTCTTAATTAATTGCAATAACTATTATTGCAATAATATCCACCAAATTAATTCCAAATTAATTTGTGAATATTTCAATCATGCCATTGAAAAATATGTGAATCATATTCACATCCCAAACTAATTTGTAAATTACATTTCCAATTAATTAACTAATGTAGATCCAATCCACATTAATAATTAACAAATGCTATTTACAATATTTCTCTCTCTCTGATATATTGTAAATCCCATTTATAATATACACAGATATTCTGGATATCACTATCCACGATCTGCTTATCCTTGATAATTAAATCTCATTTAATTATCTTGGACAATCATTCTCACAACATGAATCTCATTCATATTGTACTTTATAATTAAATCTCATTTAATCATCAAGACCTTCTTGCTTGGATACTAAATTCATCACAGGAATTATTCTTGAACTCCTTCAAGAATAATGTGCCTTCTTCGCAGATACTTGGAGATAAGGACAGGGTGATTGTATTGCTCCACGTATAGTGACTTGGATGTTGAGATCTCATCTCAAATCCAGATCTAATGAACCTCCCACAGATGCTTGATTAAATCAAGTCCGTATACTTAATCTTCTCATTGCATCTGAATCACATTCAGATCAATGTCCAACACTTGGACTAAGATCAAGTTACTTCTCTACTGAGAGGAGTCACTAAAATCCAGACCTGTTTCATCACTCCCTCGGACTGGAAGCGTCATGGTTATACAATCGTTTATGATCACATCACCCTCAGGTATTCCCAATACCTGCACATCCTGCATATTGGAAGACCAATGATCAACCTGAAGATATAGATCAATTTTTACACTGTCTTCTTCAGGGTTTGATCATCAAGTTTCTCAATCTTGGTCATTGGGATTTGGTATCGATCATATGATTTCCCAAAGCATATATCATACCTTCAAATTCTTGTCATGCTTCCAAAGCACGACGACCATGCATGGAATTTGATCCCAATACCTCATGAGTGAGCTCATGTCTTCCGGTTCATAAGCGAACATGTATGATCCCTTTGAGAGATCGTATTACTCATATGCCCTTATATGCACACCAGCTCGCCGGTGTATAGACCTTGGTTAGGTCATCAACCTAATGGTATGCCAAATGTACATACTCAGACATATAGCAACACATATGTCTCTGGTCAGAGGATGCGTGCCTATGTTGTGACAGCTTTCAACATAGGACTTAGGTTATCTCGATCTCGCTAAGTCAACCCTTTGACTTAACTAATCTAACACCTCCGAATCACTATTCCCATGCAGAGGACCTACATCGAGAGGTCGGTCAGATATCAACCTATGTGAGAAAGGATTGCCATCTCCTACTCAGGCTGTAGATCATCTCTTAATAATCATTTGACGGTGCTTGATGAGTCCTCTATCTAACCCATTAGATATTCATCCAAGCACCGGCCTCTATGATTCATCTAATGAATCAACAGCTATATGATTATCAAGATGGCCATGGTACATAACCCTAATTGTACAGAGGGACCTTATAGTGTATTCATTCACTTAATTTCAGAAAGGAAGTGAACAATCAATAACTTTTATTGATAAAACATATTTATTACAATAACACTTATTGTAAGAATGGTTCGCCTCGGGCTCACATGGCTAACAATCTCCCACTAGCCCTCAGAACCATTCAGGAACAATCCTTAAACCCATACTCATTACATGCTGTCGAAAACCTTCTGCGTCAGAGATTTGGTAAGAGGATCAGCAACGTTGTCGGCAGAGGCCACCTTGGTGATGACGATATCACCATGCTTTTGAATCTCCCGGATGATGTGGTATTTCCTTTCCACGTGCTTGCTCTTTTGATGCCACCTGGGTTCCTTTGCCTGGGCAATGGCTCCCGTGTTATCGCAGAGTAACGGGATGGGAGTATCAGGGGAAACTATGCCAAGCTCCAAGATGAACTTGCGCAACCACACCGCCTCCTTTGCAGCATCCGATGCGGTAATATATTCGGCTTCTGTTGTTGAATCCGACGTAGTGTCTTGCTTCTTGCTTCTCCAGCTCACAGCACCACTGTTCAACAGGAATACAAACCATGATGTCGACTTTCGATCATCAATATCTGACTGGAAATCTGAATCTATATATCCTAAGACTTGGAGATCACCATCTCCGTAGACCAAGATGTAATCTTGCGTCCGTCTTAGATATTTGAATATGTTCTTTACTGCATTCCAGTGTTGCTCTCCATAGCAGGATTGGTAACGACTTACCACTCCCACTGCTTGGCAGATGTCTGGCCTAGTACACATCATTGTATACATTAAGCTTCCTACAGCCGATGCGTAGGGGCATCTAGCCATGGCCTTCTTTTCCTCAACACTTTGAGGAGGCATCCCTTTAGACAGATGGATGCCATGTCTTAAGGGAAGGAATCATTTCTTGGAACTATCCATGCAGAATTGTTCAAGAATCTTCTTAATATATCCATGTTGTGATAATCCCAACATCCTCTTTTCTCGGTTTCTGAACAACTTCAGGCCTAAGATGTAAGAGGCTTCTCCAAGATCTTTCATCTCGAAGGTATGAGACATCCAGATCTTCACACTGGTCATCATTCTTGTATCATTACCAATGATAAGGATATCATCTACGTAAAGCACGATGAACACAATGACGCTCCCACTAAGCTTCTTGTACACACAAGGTTCATCAGGATTCTGCACAAAATCATAACTCGTTATGGTTTCATCAAATCTGATGTTCCAGCTACTAGAAGCTTGTTTGAGCCCATAGATGGATTTCTTCAGCTTGCATACTTTTCCATCCTCAACTATGAAGCCCTGGGACTGCTCCATATAGATACCCTCCTCGAGGTATCCATTGAGGAAGGCTGTCTTGACGTCCATCTGCCAGATGTCGTAGTCAAGAGATGCATCTATAGCTAGCAGTGTCCTGATGGACTTAAGCATAGCCACAAGAGAGAACGTCTCATCGTAGTCGATGCCTTCTCTCTGTGTGTAGCCCTTGGCTACGAGCCGTGCCTTAAAAGTCTCTACTTCCCATCAGCTCCCCTTTTTCTCTTGAAGATCCATTTACACCCAATGGGTTTTACCCCTTTAGGTGGATCCTCTAGGGTCCATAACCCATTCTTATGCATGGAGTCCATCTATCCATGTCATGATCCGCGAGTGCTTCATCAAATGAAGTAGGATCATTGTCAGTCTCACTTGACATTGGAATCCATACCTTTCAGGTGGTGCAACCACCCTCGAACTCCTTCGAAGAGGTACGGGTGTTTCATCTTCACTTGTCTCCTTAGTTTCTGGTTTAGGAACCTCAGAATCCTCAGGAGATTCAATGAGTTCCTCTACTTCATTTCTATCTTGACCTTTAAGGAAATCATCCTCCAGAAATTTTACATCTCTAGAGACAAAAACCTTTTGGGTCTCTGATGAATCCACATTTCATCATCTTTATTCTATCATTTTGGCATCAAAAACCCTAGCAAATGCCGGTAAATACCCTTAAATCAAGCATATTAGCATCCATGCATGTGCATTCAGATAGTGTATAAAATACTGTAATTAAGGCCAAAATTATAGAATAAATAAAGAAAAGAAAAAGAATAAAATATTGTAAATATTTCATGACCCAAAACCCCGAGACCTAGGCATCTTGATGAATAGGTCGACAAGGAATAAAGTAGGGGGAGATAAGGTCAGAAATACAGATAAAATACCTATACATTCTATTCATTCTTTATTCATTTTGGGACCTATTTTTGGTTCCACTTTTTATTCATCAAATAAAGAAACTTTGTACATGAAAGTTGTAGATAATTTAATAAAGAAAAATACAAAATTGATTTCACAGAAAAATAATGTACAGATGAAAAGAGATGGTCTGAATAAGAATCCAGAATCCCAACTTTCCAGACCCGTATCTCACAAACGACAACTCCAAATGCAGCATATTCACCTTTAATTGTATATAGAAGAAAATAAGCTATTTAATGGTGGTGGTTTCGCATTTGGCGGAGCTACGGTTTGAAAGTTGAGTTTTGGGCCCACATTGTATACTTGTACATATTAAAATATTCAATTTATTATTTATTTATTATTTTATAATTTTATATTTTTTTTATAATGTTGTAAATATTACTTATAATAGATATATATATTAAAATTGGAATAAAAATGCAAAGAAAAAAATAAAAATAAAAATACTTGTATAAAGAATACATAGGTATACTGCCTATACATATACCTATACAAAACATACTTGTATTTTATTAAATATACAAAACATATCAGAAAAATTAAATAAAAATATATTTGTAGATAAAAGTATTTCATAATTTTTGAGAATAAGAAATGAAATTAATAAAAATAAAATACACAAAATAAAAATCAAATACTTAAATACATAGGTATTATACCTATATAGGGTTAAAAAGGTAACTTGTAAAAATATAACTCATAAAAATAATTAAAAATCAGAATAAAATACTACATAAAATTTTAAGCATTTTTCATTTTATAACCTTTAATTAATTCGGCATTATTCTATTTTTAAATGATTTTTCAAAATAATTAGCAGGGTTTTTCCTGGTTGGTCCACGTGGACCAACCAGGTGCAAACCCTAGTTGACCTCGGTCAACTAGGTGACCTAGACCCTGTGCCTCCGTCAGAGCCTCGTTTTCTCCCCGCATTTGCGGATTTTTCGAGGCGTCAACTTTCACCCTTTCACGATACCATCTTCTGCAAAGTTCTCCACCTACCATCCATCTTGCTCGCCCTATGTTTGCATCGGACTATGAATCACTGTGGCGCAAGATTTCTCTTGGTCTTTGGACCCCTGCAACCTCGGGTCAACCCACTTAAAACCAACCCCTCACCTTTCGATTCAAATTCGAACACCTTCGGTCCACCCTTCCTTGCTCTTCTTGTGCTCCAAGCACTCATGGAGGTGACAGCTCTCACGCCGTGCGTTCAGCCATGGCATAGGAAGTCGGAGGCGCTTCCACCACCTCCCGCAAAGTCGCCGGTCGAGGTACCCTTCTTCCCTCTGGCCCCGGCCATTGAGGGCTCGCCCCGCTCTTTTATTCAGCCCTTTGTACTCCTGTTAGCGTTAGGATTCAAAGCCCTATCAAAAATCCAAGTTCCATCGACTATCTCAACCGATCAAGCACCTTGGCCGGAGCGCAACTCCGGCCGTGCACCCACATCTCGATTCGCACCTCTCCCCGACCATCCAAGGGTCCAGGCACTTTTCCCTGGACCCTTTGACCATTTTTGCAGGTCAAAGCCGAAGTGGAAACACCTGGAGGCGAGTTTTGAAGCTCGCCGGAGCTAACGAAGCTCTCCAGCTCCGCCAGCCGCCAACGAGCACCACGGCCACCGCCGTGGCTTTTTGACGCCCCCAGGGGATAGAGGAGGACCAGAGGAGGCTCCAGCCCGAGTTTGAAGCCTAGAAGCCACCGGAGTCGGCCGGAGGAGCTCGAGGAACCTCGCCCAGTCAGAGCTCCGTCGTGTTCTTCCAGCCGCCTTCACCACCGTCCGATCAAGGGTGGAGTCCCAGATCGAGCAGCTACCGTTGGATCTCCACCAGCTTCGACCGTTGATCATCGCTGGAGATCTGATCGTCGCCGCTCATCCGCGAAGCGTCATCGTCCGTTCATCAAGCGCCACGTGTCTAAGTGGCTCCTTCAACGCCGTTGGATCGCGCGTCGAGGGTATTTTGCATCTACACCCTCGTGCCTTTTGTATTTATTATTTAGTATTTAAACTTTCATCTGTAGCGTAAAAACTTTGGGTTATTTGCACAAAGACCCCCGAGCTTTCCATATTTGCATCCAGGTCCTTCGCCACGTCACCTCACGTGACCTGTACACGTGAGGTGGGGGCATTTTGCAGAGGGGCCCTCGGGCGTTGCTGTATTTTGTTCTAGTACTAAAACTTTCATATCACGTGTAAACTTTTTGGGATATTTGCAATTAAGCCCCCAGGGTTTTGGATATTACATTCTAGTCCTCGTCAGTGGGAAAATTGCTAGGGTACCCAGGCGGGTTTTGTAATTGTGTTTTAGTGCTATAAATTAAATATTCAGTTCAATATTTTTGTGGAAAATTGCATGTGAGCCCCTGGATGTTTGAAAAATTGCATAAATACCCCTACCAGGCCTGTTCATTGATTGGATGCTTGTTGTATTTATTTGATCTATCATTTTAAGTCCAAAAATTCCACAAAAATAGGGTTAAGCTCCTGGACACGTGTACTTTAACGCTATATTTTTAGTTTTTGATTTTATTTTATTTTGATATTTATTAAAAATCAAAAACATGCTTTTTGTGCACTGTCTAGCTTAGAAAATGCCAAAAAAATATTAAAACACTTCGAAAAATTACAAAAAAATTACCTAGTGTCTATTTTATCCTATTTTAGTGTCAGTACAAAAATCACTAAAAATCTCAAAAGAAAAACACTAAAAATTTGAAAACACTCAAAAACTTCAGAAAAATATATAAAATCAAGAAAACGCTAAAAAATACAAACTCAGGTTCTGTGTGTTCTCATTTTGTCTTTTTATTTGAAAAATAGTGTAAAAATTTTTGGTTGGTGTTTGCTAATTTTAATTCCCATTTTATACACAGCCAACACTATTTGCACTGTTTTGACTTATTTCAGTAATTAAAAATACCAAAAACACCTTGAAAAATCCCCCAAAATCACAAAAACAATAAAAAAATCCTAAAAATATTAAAAACATTTTATTTCTGAATTTTTGGATATTTTTGCACATTTTTATAAATATTTTATCTTGCCTTTCATTACATTGTTTTTAGATTCCAATATTCAAAAAAAAATAAAATTAAAATAAAAAAATTAAAATTAAAAACCCACAAAAATTTTATTTGCTTGCTTGCTTAGTGTAGACACTTCACACACACACACACACTCACTTGAGCATCAATTTTTGAACTACCCTGCTTGCTCCCTGTGTTCGAACTCTCTGCATACTTGACACTATACACCATTTGTGCAGAGTTAAAAATAAATTTTAACTCCACATTAGTTCTAATTTATTGATCTTTAGTGTGGGTTAATTGTTGACTTTAATCGAGATTTGTGTGGTTGACACTTCGACTGAGTTCACGCTTTGTGTTGAACTTAAGACCACCGAATTTCGGGTAAATCAAATGGCGCCGTTGCCGGGAGCAACAGCGAGTAGTTTACATTTTGCTTGTGTTGATTGTCTACCATAGCTTTAGTTTCTATCTCTTGCATTTGTGATATTGATTGATTGAGTTATCTGACCATTTCTTTTCTTGACTTCTTGCGAGAGACCGCGGAGCAAGGCAGATCGCCTAGGTAACCCGAAGCAACCTTGGGAAGCGGAGCCGGCTATTCTTTAGCCAAACCGGCAGGAGAGAGCAAGAGGAGTGAGAGAGAGTGATTAGTTTAGCTCTTCTGTTATTTTTGTGAGAGAGTGATTAATTAATTTGTAATAATACATGTACACTTGGACTCTCGGATACTTAGACACTACCGGGCCTAATTTCTGGGTGTTTGTTCACCCGGGGGCTCACCGCGGTTTTTATCGCATTTTCATCGCTGTCATTTTCCGGTTTTGATTTCCTTTTTTCTTTCTTTTGTGGATTGAGCCCTTAGATTATAGGTGATGAGCGACCCGAGCGAACGAGGTAAAGGTACTCAATAGGTCGTTGCGACCTCTATCACTCAGAGTCACTCAATCAAGAAATATCAGACCACTTGAAACACGTAAAATCAATCAAGCACAAAAGAGAGCGGTCTCGCTATGAGATTAACCTGGTATAGCACCCAGGGTCGAACACAAGGAGCACGGGTTGGCCAGAGGCCTACGAAGTAGTAAAAAGAAAATAAAATGAAAGACAAGTATTTTTAGTGGTTTTTAGTGATTTTTGTATTTTTTTTGGATTTTTAAAAAGTGAAAAAAATAAAAGAAAGTAAAGACAAGCACACTTTAGCTAATTATTGAATATGTCAAAAAGCAAGCAAAAATTCAAACAAAAATGTTTTTATGTTTTTTAGGTTTTTAAGTGTTTTTGGTGAATTTTTGAGATTTTTATAATGTGTATTTTATTTTCTAAAAATCAAACAGTGCTAAACAGACAAGGTACTGTCCAGCCAGACCCAAAATCCAAAAATAAAATATTTAAGGATCTCAGAGGGACCTGGAGGTAATTTTCCTGTATACTAAAGAAAACAAGGAAAATTTGAGCACCAAAATTATTGTTTTTGGGTTTTTAAATTATTTACTATAATTTTTATGAGTTTTTAGGTGTTTTTAAATTTTTAGGGTTTTTACTCAATGAAAAATAACCAAAATTGGCTAGAAAATCAAGAAACACACAAGGAACAGTAACTAATTTTTATGGAATTTTTGGGGGTGTTTTTATATTTTTTTGGGATTTTTAATTCTAGACAGTAGCTAAAATAGAGGCTTTTGAATTTTTAAAAATAACAAATAAAATCAAAAGTGTCCTCAAAAATTCTCAAAAATTCTACAACATGGCAGGAGCCATGTCAAATTTTCATCGAATTTGGAGGTGATTTGATATTTTATTCAAAAATCAAAAGGGGGCACTATGCACAGGGACTTAAGTGCAAATACCCGAAGTTCTGGGGGTCCAGGTGCAATTTTCCCGGCAAGTCACGCGCGTGGCGCGTGCCTGGGGCACTCAGGGACCTTCTGGTAATAAAAACAAGTCCTAGGACCTTTTGGTAACTCGTACCAAAAAGTCCAGGGGCTATGTTGCAATTAACCCACTAAAAGGCGCACATGCGGAAATAAAACGTTCACAGGGGCATAAGTGCAAATACCAGAAAGTTTCTATTCAATCACAAACATCCAGAACTACAGGATAAGAGTTGCAAATAACCCAGACAAAGCACGTGGCGAAGCACGTGACAGACACTCACAGGGGCATAATTGCAATTAAACTAAACTAACAGGTCCCTAGTGCAAATATCCCAACGTAAATAAAAGGGCAAACAATATTTACAGGACTAAATCTAAAAACATACACTACGAGGGGGCCTAAGGTAATTTACCCCTTTATTACGTCGACGGCTGGATGAGCGCCACGTAGCTGATCTAACGGTCTCGGACGGCGGGCGCTTTTCTTCTTCCGCACGTGGGCCTGATCGACGCCTCAGAGGGGGCCACGTGGAAGATCTGACGGGTCAGGTGCTGGTGCCTCTCTCCTCTGCGCTAACGGTCCGGATCGACCCTCGAGATGATCAACGGTATCTGCTCCTCGATGAATGGACGGCCACGATGGAAACTGGAGCGGAGGGCGATCGGACGGTGGTGGAGGACCCTCGAAGAACAGGTGGCCGGCGAGTTTCGCCGGCCTCGTGCGCGGGCTGTAGTCCTCCTCAGTTGCCTCCGAAGATCGGAGAAGGTCGGCGATGGCGCTCCGCAGCTGTTGGCGGCCTCCGATGGCCCAACCGAGCCCTGGAGGGGCTCCGGCGAGGTCGACGGAGGGGAAGCTCCTGGACTAATGTTGGGAAGCCTCAGATGGCCTCCTCGTGACCTGCAAAATAACCCAGAAGCTTCGCGGGTCGAGGGCAAAGTGCCTCGACCCGATGAAGCGGCGTGAAGGTGAACTGTGGGTCGGGGCGAGCGAGCTCCGGCGAGCGGAGGACGGTGGAGCTCGAACCCCAGCTCCTGTGCGAGCTGGGTTGAACGAATGGGCGAAGAATGTGCGCGGAGGGATGGAGATGGTGAGCGTGGGTTCCGATGATCGAAAAGATGTGCGATATAGCCGGAATCGACGGAACTCGGCGGAACTATGATTTGGGGGTAACTCAAAATTAAGCTAAACAGGAAGGCTAGAAGGTTACCTGGGCGATGTGGAAGACTGTGCTGGAGCCAAGGTAGCTCCTGGTCGTCTCCTCGAAGGTTGTCAAGGCCTGAGGCTCGAGCTCCTGCACGGGGCGGAGCACGGCGGCGCAACGTCGCCGGATCAGTGGTCCGGCCACCCCCTCCTCACTGCTACAAGGGCAATCGCGAGCTGTCACCTCAGGGATCGCTATGGAGGTCACGGGGTGAAGGGTGGAGAGCCAAAGATGCGTGAAAATGGGGGCGGAGCTCAGGCTTTATACGGTGGAAGGTCCGGCAAAACTCGATCGGGTAGGGTGAGCTGGTGCGCGGATCCCGAGGCGAGGGCTCCGACGAAGCTCTCGGATATGACGTGATCATTCCGGACCCGGAGTTGGGGCGAAAAGGATTCGGGTCTGCATGGGAAAAGTCCGAGAAGGTGGGTCGGGCGCAACAGACCCGGCTCTGGTGGTCCTGGGGGGGGAGTTGACCGGGGGTCAACAATCCCCCGTGGACCAATCAGAGCCCGCCAAGCATTGAATTTTTATTTGATTTTTTTGGGCCATAAAATGACCGAATTTTCAGAAACTTAAAACATGAAAAATATTTATTTTATTTTTCTCTATTTTTTGGTGATTTTTAATTAATTTTTCAAAATAAAAATAAGGTATTTACATAATAGGGCTATATATAGGTATATATATACAATATATGGTTTTTAATTTTGATTTTTAATTAGTTATTTTTATACATTTTTATTCCTATTTCATATTTTATTTATTTATAGAATAAAATGAGGAATAAAAGGCTATTTTTATTTTATTTTTATTATTTATATACATAGGTGAAATAAATAGTTATGTACAACTATATACATGGTATATGTACAACATATTTTTGTAATTTTAATTTTGTTATTTTTATTTGATTTTTGTTTTGTTTCTTTTTATTTATTTTATTTACAATATATAGCATAGAATATTTACAAAAAGTTTTGAAAATAAATAAATTTATTTACAAGGTGAAATAAATAAAGGATCATGGTCTATGTACATGGTGAAAAGATATTTTTGGATTTTTGATTTTTAAATTTTTATTTTGTTTTTAATAGTTTCTAAATATATACAAAATATGTACAAGCATATTTTTGGGTGAGGAAAATATAATTTATTTATTTACAAAAAATATATACACATGAGCCCCTATCTCCCTCTACTTGGCTTTTATGCGGTCAGGCCCATGCTGAGCCCTCCCTTGGGTTAGGTTGCTCAATATTTATTCTAAATATTTCCCTCTTTTTCTTTTTTTCCTCTTTATTCTTTTATTTTTGCACAAAAACATGCTAATTATAGGTATTTACAAAATGCATGCTTTTGCTAATGATTCCTATTTACACATATCTACATGCATTTGCATAGGTTTTTGTAGCTAAAATATAAGAATAAAGAGTGATGAATGGGTATTCATCACCCCCCTATACTATACTTTGCTAGTCCCTTAGCAAACACTTATTTGAAAAAGAAGTGAAAAAGAAGAAAGAAAAAGAAAAAGAGAATGTACATGGATCAAGGTTGATTATTAAACTTGCCTTCATTAAATTGAGGTATGGAGCTTAATCAGATCTTTGGATTATTGATCTGTCGGAACCTTATTTAGACTTAAGCTTAAAACCTAACAGCCTCCAAGTTCCACCAATCTATAATCAAGACTCCTCAATGCTCCAGATCAGAACAAGTCATCAATCACAAACCCTGAAGACCATGAATCTTTTCTTGTCCTGTGAATGTGAAGTCTAAGCTCTCCACCTCAGAAATGGCAACTTGACAACCCTCCCTAACAAGGTAACTCTATGACCTCAATCTGGCCACTCTTTCCTCGAGGAGCGGGGTATTCCCTTCTAAGTTCAAGTACAACCGGCTCAAGAAGAGGGGGAAGAAGAGAATGGGTCAAGGCCAGTGTAGCCAAGTACCCTTGGGAGCTTGACCAGTGTAGCCAAGTCTCCCTGCTGCAAGCTATAACAGGTGGATCATGAAACCAAGCTTTGCTTATTGCACTTATATACATACTCCGGTGGGATTATCATTTTCTCTCAGACCCACCATTTTTTTGGAGTTCTTTTCTTTTTGCACATTTTTTTTTCAAGTGCATCTGTACAACATATACATGTGCAGCATATATACAAGGAGTTTTTCCTCTTGAGCCAGTAGACTATCCCTCTTTTGAAGCTTTATTGCAACCCACAACTCCCGTCGTTAGACCTCATGGCAACCAGACCAAGTTGAGACGCACTTCCTTCACTATAAGAAGAAGAGAGGTTCCGCCTAGAAGTACTACCCTCATATGCTACCCCAAGTCAAGGAAGACTGCCTCCTCACCACCTCATCCGTAGAGAGCTCGGTGCATAGTGCGGTTGTCCAAGTAAAGCCATAATCTATATGAGTCATGTGTTGTTGTTAAGTGCTCTACTTAGGCTCATTGAGATGACATGTGATCATAGCCTAGTGGACTCAAAGAATTAAGTCCCCATGGACCTGAAAAGCCTTAAACCTAAGCCCTATAAGGTTCCTCTTAGAAATTAGGTGGATTAAGATCTTAATCAAGCTCCATTTCTCAATTTGATTCCAGGCTAGTTTAAATGTCAACTATCGTCCAGAAAGACTATATACATATATACAAAAAGATGCATACTTACACAATATTTTACAATCATGCAAAATTTTTGAAAAATGTTTTGAAATCATGAATGATGATGCATGAAGTGCAGGTTTTGCAAAAAGATATTTACACACATTTACACAAGATTTTTGCAAACTTTTGATTTTCAAAACATTTTGGAAAAATTTTGTACTATATACATAATTTTGATACAAAAATATTTACACAAGCTTTACACAAAAGATTTTTGAAATCAATTTTACAAAAATAATTTGTACACTAGCTATGTATGTGCAAATAAAAGAAGATTATGTACATGAAATTTTTTTTTAATTTTTGTGGTTTTTAGCCATTTTTATTTATTAACACACTCACACAAAGTACGAGTTATGGCTAAAGTATATATGAAATATACACACACCCCCCTATACTTAGCTCGAACGATGTCCTCAGAGTCAAGAGCGATGAAGAAGACATAACTCGTGCTATGTATAGGGAAGTGAAAAGGAAAGCTATACAAAAGGAAATGAAAAGTCAAGAGGATCTCGGGTCTTCCCCCTATACTTAGGATCAAGTAATCCTAAGTATAGCAGGCTGTACACGAAGGGAAAACCGAGTGGAGAATGTACAGGGTCTACCTCCCCTATACTTAGGGTGAAATGCCCCTAAGTATAGGCAGCAAAACAGGGGTAGACAGAAGCAAAAGAAATACCCGAAAGGTCTCACATCCCCCCTATACTTAGGGTAAAGTGCACCCTAAGTATAGCATAATCACAAGATGGAGAAAGGGATGTGGGACTAAAGAATGTGGTGATATGGACATCTGGATCTATATACAACGGAAGATCAGTGAAACTCAGGCGTGAGATGCATTAGATGTGAGTCAAAGACCACATCTCACGCAAAATGAATAGGGGCAGTATCAACGACCCGCGGCTCATGATCTAGAAATGGCTTGAGCCGCTGGCCGTTCACTCGGAAGGTACTCTCAGAAGACAACTCAGATATGTCGATGCTACCGTTGTCGTGTACCTTCCGAACCAGATAAGGTCCTTTCCATTTGCTTTGTAGCTTCCCTGGAAATAATCTGAGCCTCGCATCAAACAGCCATACTCTCTGTCCAATCTCAAAATGTTTGTGGCTGATATGAGAATCATGCCACTCCTTGACTTTCTCCTTATAATGTAGGCTGCTTGAGAAAGCTGCATCTCTAAGCTCCTCCAGGACAGCTAGCTCTGCCCTCCTCTGGTCTCCTATACCATCTGAATCCATAAGTATGTCTGTAACTGCCCAAAGTGACTTGTGCCTCAGCTCAACAGGTAAATGGCATGGCTTGCCATATACGAGGCGAAAGGGAGATGTGCCCAAAGGTGTCTTGAAAGACGTCCTATATGCCCACAAGACCGAGTCCAATAGCTGTGACCAATCCTTTCGGTCAGGGCGGACGACTTTCTGCAGAATAGTCTTGATCTCCCTATTCGACACTTCGGCTAGACCATTCGTCTGTGGATGGTACAGTGTAGCAACACGATGATCTATGCCGAACTCGCTAGCAAGTGCCTTCACCTGGTCGTTGATGAAGTGAGATCCCCCATCAGAAATCAGAACTCGTGGAACCCCGAACCGCGTGATGATATGCTTCCTCAAAAATCTGCAAACTGTCCTCGCATCAGCGGCTCGGGCGGGGATAGCCTCCACCCAACGACTCACATAGTCAACGGCCAACAGAATGTACTCAAATCCCTGACTCTTAGGGAATGGACCCATGAAATCGATGCCCCATGCGTCAAAAACCTCACAGATGTGAATGGGCTGCATCGGCATCATATCACGCTGTCCACAAGTGCCCATCCTCTGACAGTCAGTACACCTCTTCACGAACTCATCTGAGTCCTTGAAGAGTGTAGGCCACCACAAGCCGGATTGGAGCACTTTCTGTGCCGTTCTCCTCCCAGAATGATGTCCTCCTGCCTCAAGCTTGTGGCAGTAAGTGAGGACGCTATGGTGTTCCTCCTGAGGAATGCACCGACGCCAGACGCTATCCCCTCCTTCGTTGTAAAGGATGGGATCCTCCCAATGGTAAGACTTGGCCTTCGCTAGGAAGGTCTCAAGCCTCTGCCTGGGCCAATCTTGTGGGACTTTCCCAACAACGAGAAAGTTCACAATATCGGCATACCAAGGGAGTGAGGCGATAGCAAGGATCGCCTCATCTGGGAAGGTATCTCGGATAGGATCAAGCTGCTCAGTCTCCTCAGGCTGCTCTAGTCGGGAGAGATGATCCGCCACCACATTCTTGACTCCAGGCTTATCCTTAATCTCAATGTCGAACTCCTGGAGTAGAAGGATCCATCTAGTCAGTCTGGCCTTGGCATCCTTCTTTTCCATGAGGTACCTGATGGTGGTGTGATCTGTAAACAAAGTCACTCTAGATCCGATGATATATGATCTGAACTTATCTAGGGCGAACACTACGGCTAGCATCTCCTTCTCTGTGACCGTGTAATTCCGCTGGGCGGAATCCAATGTGCGGCTAGCATAGTGTATAGCAAATGGCACTCCATCCCTCCTCTGTCCCAGCACTGCCCCTACGACAAAATCGGAGGCGTCCGTCATGATCTCGAATGGGAGAGACCAATCAGGCGGCTAGAGGACAGGAGCCTCAATAACACACTGCTGGAGAGTAGCGAACGACGAAAGACACTTGTCATCGACAAGGAACTCGGTGTCTTTCGTCAGGAGGTCGGTCAACGGTCGGGCAATCCTGCTGAAATCCTGAATGAATCTCCTATAAAATCCAACGTGCCCCAGAAATGACCGTAGCTGCCTCAAATTGGACGGCAGTGTGAGTTTCCTAATGACATCAACCTTGGCCGGATCAACCTCCATGCCCCTGTTGGAGATGATGTGGCCAAGCACCGTCCCTTGAGTCACCATGAAGTGACTCTTCTCCCAAGATAGCACCAAGTGATACTCAATACATCGCTGGAGTACTCGATCTAGGCAGTCAAGACAAGAATCAAATCCGTCGCCGTAGATCGAGAAATTGTCCATGAAGACCTCTAAGCACTCCCCTACCATGTCCGAGAAGATCGACAGCATGCACCTCTGAAAAGTCGCAGGGGCATTGCATAGCCCAAATGGCATGCGTCGAAAAGCATATGTGCCAAAGGGACAGGTAAAGGTGGTCTTCTCCTGATCCTCAGGAGCGATGACCACTTGGTTGTAGCCTGAGTACCCATCCAGGAAGCAATAATGGCTCTTCCCTGCCAGTCTCTCAATGATCTGGTCAATAAAAGGCAGGGGGAAATGGTCCTTCTTGGTGGCTTGGTTGAGTCTCCTGTAGTCAACACAAACCCTCCAAGAGGTGGGTACTCGTGTAGCGATCTCCTCTCCCGACTCACTGATCACAGTCGTGATGCCCGTCTTCTTGGGCACCACAAGCAAGGGGCTGACCCACTTGGAGTCGGAAATGGGATAAATAAAACCTGCACCCCACCATTTTGATATTTCCTTCATCACAACCTCTCTCAGGTTGGGGTTCAGACGCCGCTGGAACTCACGCGACGGCTTCTCCCCCTCCTTGAGATAGATATGGTGGGAGCACACTGATGGACTAATCCCATGGAGATCCGCTACGCTCCATCCGATCGCCTTGCGGTTCTTTTCAAGAACCCCCATCAAACGGGATTCCTGCTCTCCAGTCAACTCGGCGGAGATGATGACTGGGTACATCTCTGGATCGCCCGCAAGGAATCGATACTTCAGCGAAGTAGGGAGCGGCTTCAGCTCTGGAATACTGGGTGCCGGCAAATCTGGCTGTGGAAGAAACTGAGTGAAAGCTGCAAGGTCGGCCAAATCTGCCTGGGAAAGTGAAAGTGTACTCTCGCAAACTGGATCGGGAGAAGGCGGCTCAACTGCACTGTCTCTGGTCTGCTCTGCCTCTACCTCCTCCTCATCTATAGGCTCAGATGGACTCAGGTCTGGCATCTGATCATAGCAATCGGCCCAATCAGACTCTAAATCCGAGGGATCTGTATCAGAGACGGTGGCATCAGTACCACCGGAGAACAAGGTGGCCTCAGCACCACCATCACTAATCATCGTGCAACGATCGAGGACCGGCTCTGCTGCCGCAATGGTATCCGGAACCAGGTCTGTGCTCTCCAGACTCTCCTCTACTGTCATCTCCGCCTCAGCTGTATCTGAAAGTGAGAGGGTGGTCTGTGTCTCAAGGTCTGCCCAAGCTGCCTCATCATCTGTGATCACAAAATCACAGTCCTGGTGGATGTCTGGCTCTGCGTCTGTCAGCTGCTCTGAGTCTGTACTCGCATCTGAGCTGGATCTGAATCTGGCTCTGTAGTCCTCGACCGTCTCTATTTGTATACTTTCGCCCTGGACGCGAAAGTACACCTTCCCGCTATCATGATCAGTCACCGCCTTGGCTGTGGCCAAGAATGGACGACCAAGGATGATGGGGGTATCGGCCACTGACTCAGGGATCTCCATGTCCAACACTACGAAGTCCACGGGGAATTGCAGGCCCTGAATAGTGACGATAACGTCTCGTAATAACCCCTTCGGCCTCTTGACAGATCGATCAGCGAACTGAAGGACTGTCCTGCTCTGTCGAAGAGTGCCCAACTCGAAGCGGTCGAGAAGGGCTGCCGGAAGAAGGTTGATCGACGATCCGCTATCTAGAAGAGTACGGTCGAACCTCTGCTCACTGATCTGGCATCTGACATACGGGGCCCCTGAATCTGGCCTCTTGGCTGGCAGTCGGTTCTGGATCGCAATGCACGTGGCTTTGGTCAGCACATGTATCTCTGAAGTGTGGTTCCTCCTCCTCCTCCTGACTGTAGTCCTCTCTCTCAAAGATCGCTGGAGAAGGGGGATGTGCTGCAAAGCCTCCTGGAGGGTCAGCTGGATATGGAACCGATCAATCATGCTCTGGCTGAACTCCTCAAACTCTCTCTTTTTTGGATCATTTTTCTTCCCCTTCCCCATCTGAAGGGCTCTAGGGAAGGGGATCACTGGGTCCTTCTCAGATGAAGGACTAGGAAAAGGTCTAGACGGTTCAAGGACCGGATCCACACATACATCATGCACCACAGTGGGACCAGAAGAAAGTAAACCTTATCCTTTATTCATAGCAGAGTTCCGAGATACATGAACACGAGGAAAAACAACATCACTGTCTGTACAAACACCGGTGGCCTCAGTACAACCACGGGCTCGCTGCTCTGCTGCTGCTGCTGGGAGACGTCGTGCGGCATCAGTACCGCTGGCTGGCTCGGCTGAATGGGTGGCATCAGTACCACCTCCTAGATCTGGTGAAGTGGCGGCCTCAGTACCGCTGGTGGGATCAGCATCCTTGGTGGCCTCAGTGCCACCGTCATCATCTGGAGCGGCCTCAGTACCGCTCTCCTCCTCCTCCTGTGGCGCCTCGGAATGGTGCTCAGATGAGGCGCCGCCGCCTGCTGGGGTCCTACCGCTCCTAAGTGTGACAAAATCAGCATCAAATAGATCCGAAGAAGTATCATCAAATGGGTCACAAGGAGTGGCTAACTCAGTAGGTACTACCTGCTCAGACTTCCTCTTGAGGCTGTTCGGATTGGGCTCTATCTGGGCTGGTATGGCGGCCTTCCCTCTCACCAGGTCCCGCATCTCCTGGCGGAACTCGTCCATCTCCCGTCGGAATGTAGCCTGCTGGTCCGTGAGGAGGCGGGCGATGTCATCCAAGGCGGGGCTCTCGTGGGAGCCCGACGGGTGGCCTCTCTGTGGGTGAGGCTGCTGGAACTGCTGTGGTGGGTAAGAGGGGTAGGATGGAGGGTGCTGCTGGTATCCCTGGTGAGCCTGCTGCTCACGTCTCCAAGACTGTCCCTGCTGCTGATAGGGACGAGGACCGTAGGATGACCGCTGGTGATACGCTGGGGGCTGCTGCTGCGGCTGGGGCTGGTCTCTCTGATGGGAGTACTGCCCTCCCTGTCCTGACGGCTGCTGCTGGGGCTGGGCACCACCACTCCCCCACCTGAATCCGGGATGGTCCCATCGGATCCCAGGCTGAGGGCGGTCGTGCCAAATCCCGTTGACATCCATCAACGGCTCGGCAGCAAAGGGGGCTGGCGGGAGTACTGCCAGAGGCTGGTCCGGCTGGTAGACCACCATCTGCATCTCTGGAGATGGTGGGGACGGGTAGGTGGGCTGCGGCTGCTGGTACGGCTCCGCCTGTACAAGGTGAACCTGTCTAGGCTGCACTGGGGTGCTGGAGCGCTGGGACGAGCTGCTGCTGCTGCCGGTGTCGCCTCGCGACTGAAGACGGGGCTGAGAAGCCGTCTGTGCCTCCTGGAGACACATGAGCTGTGTCTTCATGTCGCTCAAGATCTGTGCCATCTGCTCCATCTGCGTGATACTCTGGCACTGCTTCTTCTCAATCAGCTCCATGCGGTCCAACTTCTCGCTAATGATACCCATGTCTGCAGCTGACGACTCTGCCTGTGCTGCTGCGGCTGCAGACGAACTGGATGGACCTGCATCTACCCGTGCTATCCTCTGGTACTGCACGGGTCCTGGCTGGTGTGGCTGGGTCTTCTGAGTATAGAGCCGGGTCTGAGACATCACCATATAATTCTCTGCCATCTCCTCGAAAATGGCCCAGACCTGGTCGTGGTCCTTGGCGAAGTAGGACCCGCCACAAGAAGCATTCACCAGGCCCTGTAGCTCTGGTGACAACCCGCTGAAAAAGCTCTGAACGAGGTTCGGCTTCGTGATGTCGTGGTGCAGGCATCGGTCCAGGAGCTCTCGAAACCTCTCCCAAGCCTCGTGGAACTGCTCGTTGGGGAACATGGAGAAGTTGCTGATCAAGGCCCTCGCTGCATTCGTCCGCCCGAGTGGATAGTACTTGTTCAAGTACTCGGTGCGGAGCTGCTCCCAGGTATAGACAAATCTCCCCAAATGTTTCAGCCAGGTGGCTGCTCTATCTGCCAGTGAAAAGGGGAAGGCGATCATCCTGATCGTGTCCTGGTCCACATGTCTGTCGTGGACAGTGCTGCATATCATCAAAAACTCCTGGAGGTGGAGGTGGGGCTCCTCTGTAGCAAGTCCATGGAACCGAGGAAGCATCTGCAAGGTGTTCGGGGGGAACTTGAAGTCCCCCACGATAGATGGAACCACCACCCAATGGTGCATCAGTGTAGATCCGAGGTTGTGCAACTCCCGCATCGGTCTAGGTGGCCCTGCTCCTCCCGCGGCTGCTGCCGCTGCGGCGGCGGCCGCGGCTGCTGCTGCTGCTGCTGCGGCTCGTGCCTGTGCATCATCGGGCTCCTCGGGCTCGCTCTGCTGGTCTCTCTCTGCTCTGAGCCTCTCCAACTCACGCCTCATCTCAATCATGAAAGCTCCCTGATCGCGGAGCTGCTGCTGAACGGTCTCTAGTGATGCGATCAGGGTGGAGTTGATCGCTCCCTGGTCTAGTACGAAGTGCTCGGGACGGGAGTGATCGTCTGAACTGCCGGCCATCGCGACGTCTGCAAAATCAAATGAGCCCAACTCAGGTGCTGTCAAATGTATCAGTCTCTCCTCGGGCTCGTGTCTCTCAGGAAGATCAGAAAGGGGATCGAGGGGGAACATGGTGGAGTCGTACTCGGGCTCGGAGAGCGGGTCTGAGCTCTCGCGAGCCAACCTAGATGATGAGGTAGACGCGCCCGAAAGCGGTGCAGCCAGAGGCTGCCTAAGAGACCGTCTACCCATCATCTTGATCTGGCGAGTAGGGCGGATGAGATCTGGAAAAATTATGATCTAAAAACAAACCCCCGGTTCACCAACGCAACGCGAGCTGAAGACCGTGAAAGTTCGGTCAAATTATCTTGTCGATTTTATTTTGGTGAACACTCAAGATATCAGAGCGCTTACGTGACCTGTTGGGATATCCGCTGCTAACCCAACCGACTGGCCCGCACGGAAGAGTCGGTAATCAGTCAGGTGTAGCAACGGGGGGCTCTACCTAGTGTGCGGGTCACTCTCTCGTGCATACAAACCAAACAATGAGGGGGTTGCTCTCCCCAAGACAAAATTTTTAGGGTGAGCGAGTTTTAAGGTCAATAATCTTAGCAGTCCCAATTTTATGGTTTCACTTTTTAGGTATTTTTCAAAGCAAACAAAATGCCTAACGAATTTTTCGGTTCTCCTGATTATTAAGTCCAAAATCAGGGGGAGAAGTCGAAAAAGCCGATGCACGAGAAATCAATGATGCATGCAAAGTCAGAAATGCGTACCTTGCTCCAGCTCTCTACATGCAATATGATCCGCGCATAAAATAAAAGGCAGAAATTAAACTAATCTAAATGATGCAACGGTAAAAGCCGAGTCCTAGACGAGCAACTTCTAGCGAAGAACCGTCTAACCGGTCACCGACCTCCAAGCCAAAGAGTCCGGTCTTGGCCCGTCCCTCCCCTGCCCGACAAATCGGGGGTAGGAGTAAGCGCTTTACAGGACGGGCTACGACACGTAGGCTACGGAGGCTAGCGAGTCGGTTATTTTTATTATTTATTTTAAGTAGGTCCAAATACGGTCTATAGGAACAGATATGCCATTAAGTGTGTGGATCCTACTTAATTACGTCACAATCACCAGAAAGTCCTAAATCTAGGGGCTCGAGCAAAAACCGCGAAAAACCGGAAAAGACAGAAAGAAAGAAAAAGAAAAACCGCGTAAAAACCGCGAAAAACCGCGAGGTCCTAAAGGGTCCCCGAGCACACCGGTGCTCGGCGAAACAGACCCGCTACGGTATTCAAGTGTCCAAGAATGTCCAAGAATGTCCTGTATTATTACAATTAATAATGAATGAAAATCCTAAGCTATCCTCACCCACTCAACTCTCTCTCTCGCTCTCTCCTACAGCTTCGTAGAGAAGGAAGCCGCCTCCAAGTTCCTCGGCTGCTCAGGCTCCTCGAAAGTCGCCTCCACGGTCCTCGGGCCCTCGCAAGAAGAAGAGAAGAGTGGTCAGACCAGTAAAAATAATCAAATGAAAAGAAAAAGAAATGAAAATACAAGTCAGGGTATATATGCAAAAATGGAGAATAAAATAAACACAGAAAATAAAACAAAAATAAAAATAAAAGAAAATCAAAATAAAACAAAAAGAAAATAGATACAAAAGCCGCGAAAAGCCGCGAGCTCCGAAGAGCCGCGAAAAGCCGCGAAAACAAAAACGAAAATAAAAACAAAAAGAACTACTAAGCCGTGCTCCTCGGCAACGGCGCCATTCTGATGAGCGACCCGAGCGAGCGAGGTAAAGGTACTCAATAGGTCGTTGCGACCTCTATCACTCAGAGTCACTCAATTAAGAAATATCAGACCACTTGAAACACGTAAAATCAATCAAGCACAAAAGAGAGCGGTCTCGCTATGAGATTAACCTGGTATAGCACCCAGGGTCGAGCACAAGGAGCACGGGTTGGCCAGAGGCCTACGAAGTAGTAAAAAGAAAATAAAATGAAAGACAAGTATTTTTAGTGGTTTTTAGTGATTTTTGTATTTTTTTTGCATTTTTAAAAAGTGAAAAAAATAAAAGAAAGTAAAGACAAGCACACTTTAGCTAATTATTGAATATGTCAAAAAGCAAGAAAAAATTCAAACAAAAATGTTTTTATGTTTTTTAGGTTTTTAAGTGTTTTTGGTGAATTTTTGAGATTTTTATAATGTGTATTTTATTTTCTAAAAATCAAACAGTGCTAAACAGACAAGGTACTGTCCAGCCAGACCCAAAATCCAAAAATAAAATATTTAAGATCTCAGAGGGACCTAGAGGTAATTTTCCTGTATACTAGAGAAAACAATGAAAATTTGAGCACCAAAATTATTGTTTTTGGGTTTTTAAATTATTTACTATAATTTTTATGAGTTTTTAGGTTTTTTTAAATTTTTAGGGTTTTTACTCAATGAAAAATAGCCAAAATTGGTGCAATTTTCCCAGCAAGTCACGCGCGTGGCGCGTGCCTGGGGCACTCAGGGACCTTCTGGTAATAAAAACAAGTCCTAGGACCTTTTGGTAACTCGTACCAAAAAGTCCAGGGGCTATGTTGCAATTAACCCACTAAAAGGCGCACATGCGGAAATAAAACGTTCAC
This sequence comes from Ottelia alismoides, assembly GCA_037367405.1. Lineage (NCBI taxonomy): Eukaryota > Viridiplantae > Streptophyta > Magnoliopsida > Alismatales > Hydrocharitaceae > Ottelia > Ottelia alismoides. Next base: position 179,573 of record JAZKJV010005587.1, on the reverse strand, counting down.
AGGGGCATAAGTGCAAATACCAGAAAGTTTCTATTCAATCACAAACATCCAGAACTACAGGATAAGAGTTGCAAATAACCCAGACAAAGCACGTGGCGAAGCACGTGACAGACACTCACAGGGGCATAATTGCAATTAAACTAAACTAGCAGGTCCCTAGTGCAAATATCCCAACGTAAATAAAAGGGCAAACAATATTTACAGGACTAAATCTAAAAACATACACTACGAGGGGGCCTAAGGTAATTTACCCCTTTATTACGTAGACGGCTGGATGAGCGCCACGTAGCTGATCTAACGGTCTCGGACGGCGGGCGCTTTTCTTCTTCCGCACATGGGCCTGATCGACGCCTCAGAGGGGGCCACGTGGAAGATCTGACGGGTCAGGTGCTGGTGCCTCTCTCCTCTGCGCTAACGGTCCGGATCGACCCTCGAGATGATCAACGGTATCTGCTCCTCGATGAATGGACGGCCACGATGGAAACTGGAGCGGAGGGCGATCGGACAGTGGTGGAGGACCCTCGAAGAACAGGTGGCCGGCGAGTTTCGCCGGCCTCGTGCGCGGGCTGTAGTCCTCCTCAGCTGCCTCCGAAGATCGGAGAAGGTCGACGATGGCGCTCCGCAGCTGTTGGCGGCCTCCGATGGCCCAACCGAGCCCTGGAGGGGCTCCGGCGAGGTCGACGGAGGGGAAGCTCCTGGACTAATGTTGGGAAGCCTCAGATGGCCTCCTCGTGACCTGCAAAATAACCCAGAAGCTTCGCGGGTCGAGGGCAAAATGCCTCGACCCGATGAAGCGGCGTGAAGGTGAACTGTGGGTCGGGGCGAGCGAGCTCCGGCGAGCGGAGGACGGTGGAGCTCGAACCCCAGCTCCTGTGCGAGCTGGGTTGAACGAATGGGCGAAGAATGTGCGCGGAGGGATGGCGATGGTGAGCGTGGGTTCCGATGATCGAAAAGATGTGCGATATAGCCGGAATCGACGGAACTCGGCGGAACTATGATTTGGGGGTAACTCAAAATTAAGCTAAACAGGAAGGCTAGAAGGTTACCTGGGCGATGTGGAAGACTGTGCTGGAGCCAAGGTAGCTCCTAGTCGTCGCCTCGAAGGTTGTCAAGGCCTGAGGCTCGAGCTCCTGCACGGGGCGGAGCACGGCGGTGCAACGTCGCCGGATCAGTGGTCCGGCCACCCCCTCCTCACTGCTACAAGGGCAATCTCGAGCTGTCACCTCAGGGATCGCTATGGAGGTCACGGGGTGAAGGGTGGAGAGCCAAAGATGCGTGAAAATGGGGGCGGAGCTCAGACTTTATACGGTGGAAGGTCCGGCAAAACTCGATCGGGTAGGGTGAGCTGGTGCGCGGATCCCGAGGCGAGGGCTCCGGCGAAGCTCTCGGATATAACGTGATCATTCCGGACCCGGAGTTGGGGCGAAAAGGATTCGGGTCTGCATGGGAAAAGTCCGAGAAGGTGGGTCTGGCGCAGCAGACCCGGCTCTGGTGGTCCTGGGGGGGGGAGTTGACCAGGGGTCAACAATCCCCCGTGGACCAATCAGAGCCCGCCAAGCATTGAATTTTTATTTGATTTTTTTGGGCCATAAAATGACCGAATTTTCAGAAACTTAAAACATGAAAAATATTTATTTTATTTTTCTCTATTTTTTGGTGATTTTTAATTAATTTTTCAAAATAAAAATAAGGTATTTACATAATAGGGCTATATATAGGTATATATATACAATATATGGTTTTTAATTTTGATTTTTAATTAGTTATTTTTATACATTTTTATTCCTATTTCATATTTTATTTATTTATAGAATAAAATGAGGAATAAAAGGCTATTTTTATTTTATTTTTATTATTTATATACATAGGTGAAATAAATAGTTATGTACAACTATATACATGGTATATGTACAACATATTTTTGTAATTTTAATTTTGTTATTTTTATTTGATTTTTGTTTTGTTTCTTTTTATTTATTTTATTTACAATATATAGCATAGAATATTTACAAAAAGTTTTGAAAATAAATAAATTTATTTACAAGGTGAAATAAATAAAGGATCATGGTCTATGTACATGGTGAAAAGATATTTTTGGATTTTTGATTTTTAAATTTTTATTTTGTTTTTAATAGTTTCTAAATATATACAAAATATGTACAAGCATATTTTTGGGTGAGGAAAATATAATTTATTTATTTACAAAAAATATATACACATGAGCCCCTATCTCCCTCTACTTGGCTTTTATGCGGTCAGGCCCATGCTGAGCCCTCCCTTGGGTTAGGTTGCTCAATATTTATTCTAAATATTTCCCTCTTTTTCTTTTTTTCCTCTTTATTCTTTTATTTTTGCACAAAAACATGCTAATTATAGGTATTTACAAAATGCATGCTTTTGCTAATGATTCCTATTTACACATATCTACATGCATTTGCATAGGTTTTTGTAGCTAAAATATAAGAATAAAGAGTGATGAATGGGTATTCATCAATAGGTCCTGCTTGATTCGATTAGAATAGGTCCAAACACCATAATTATCTTTGCATGCTCCCATAGTTCGTTGTTGGACTTAGACTAATTAAATAGTTAATCATTAGTTTTCAATCCACGCGCCGCGAGCTCATTCCCGAACAAGCGCTTTCTCCTAACTCAAATGTGTTGAGCAGAGGAGGGGTGAGCCTAGACTGGACACTCGGATTGACGATTAGTGGTTAGCTTGTGGTTCTTCACGCTAGCAGTTGCCTATTCTAGGACGATTTCCGCTTTGCATATCGCCATATAGCATAGGTTTACAAATTTTGCTTTGCATCCCGCATGGAGAGAGCTGGGATTCGCTGTAAGTCTTCTTACTTTGCATGCATCATTTAGGCACAAAGGTGAGATTTCCACCTTGGTGTCGACTTGCACGGCTTTTCCGACTCTATTCTCCCTCTGTTTTTGGAACAAAGTAGGATCAAGGAAAAATACAAAAACCGTTAGGCGCTTGTTTGAATCTACTCAAAAGAAGCGATAACACCAAAAAAATTAAAAAAGGGACTGCTAAGAAAACTTGACCAAAAATAAAATCTGTAATTGGATTCATTGCTTGGGGAGAGTAACACCCTCACTTGTATTCAGGTTGCATGGGAAGGTCTCCTTCCAAGTGAGGTGAGCGCTTCGTAAGGATTAGAGCCAAAAACCCAACTTGTGGCTGCCTTGTGTATCGCCTGGATTTCCGAAGTATTGGCGCTACTATCGTACGTAGTCGAGCAGGACTTGGTCGCCATTGGTGACTCCCTATTGTGTGAGCGCCGACCTTGTCCGAAGTACCGAGCTTAGGCCACGCCTTCACGGGTGTGTCTGTCTCACCGGCTGCGTTCGAGTAGGATCTTGCACGCTCACGGGTGATTCCGTTGCGAGCGAAGTCCGAAGTATCGGTTTCGCCTATCGGCTTCCTCCCTCTATTTCTTTGGCTGAGTAGGGATCCAGGAAGGGTTACAAGGACCTTAAAAAGCGCAAGTTACAGGTTACACAGGAGGAGGACAAGTTCGGGGACACTTTCCCGGCAGTACTCTCTCTCCTTTAGGCGTAGAGCTATAAGGACTCGTGACAAGATAAATTCCTGAAAACAAGCTAAAATTGGCAAGATAAAAGCCGAACCTTCACGGCTTCATGTGTTGAGTTGGTGAACTCACCCTTGCTTTGTGTTTGATTGCTAGATTTGTTTAGGTCAAGATCAAAAACACCGCACAATTGTGCACAATTTTGTTGCATCTCATATTATCTTCTTCTTCTCTTGCATTATCCCTGCTCTTCTCAAATAATCAAGATGATGGGACGGAGATCTCTTAGGCCGACTTTGTCGGCACCGCTATCCAGCACTCCTCCTCATTCATCTAGGAATACCTCGGAGAGTCCGCTCTCCGAGCCTGAGTTTACATCCACCCTGTTCCCCCTCGACCACCCTTCCCATTCTCCTTCTCTCAGTCCAATTGTGTCAGAATTCAGTGCATCACAGAGTTTGGCTCATTCAACAGCACCTGAGATGGCCTCTTTTGCTTTTTCAGAAAATCCAGCGATGGCAGACAGAGGCGAGCACCCAGATGACTATGATCACCCTCCATTCATAATCGATCAGGTGGCCATCAACAATTCCTTGCTAGCGTCCCTGGAGACTATGCAGAGACAGATCCGTGACCAGGGTACCTTCATGGGTGATTTGATGAGAGAGATAGCACAGATGAGAGAGAACCGACCCGAGGACGGTGGCAGTGGAGGAGGAGGAGGACCCGATGCAGGAGGAGGCGATCCAGACGCTGAGCGACCGCCACAGACTATCATGAGGGAACTGCACAACCCAGCTGCATCCCTCACTCACCGGTGGATCAGACTCCCGCCAATCCACGGAGATTTCGAGCTTCGGCCCCACACGATCCAGCTTCTACCCAAGTTTCACGGGCTGCCGACCGAAGAGCCGCACCTCCACCTCCAAGAGTTTTAAATGATTTGCAGCACTATCCATGATCGGTTGATGACCGAGGACACCATCAAGATGATCGCCTTTCCGTTCTCTTTGGTTGATAGAGCCGCATATTGGCTCAAACACCTTGGGCGATTCGTCGATACATGGGCAGATCTCCAGATCGCGTACCTGAAGAAGTACTACCCTCTCGGCCGGACCAACGCAGCTCGAGCCATGATCAGTAACTTCGTCATGATCCCAAATGAACAGTTCCATGAAGCCTGGGATCGATTCAGAGAGCTCATCGACCGGTGTCCACATCATGACATCTCCAAGCCCAACCTCGTGCAGAGTTTCTTCTGTGGGCTGACACCGGAGCTGCAGGGGCTAGTGAACGCCTCTTGTGGTGGGTCTTATTTCTCCAAGGGAGAAGACGGTGTCTGGGCCATCTACGAAGGCATGGTAGAAAACTCTACTGTGATGACCCAGGCCCGAGTCTACACACAGCAGAAGCCCCCGCAAGGAGCGGGATCATTTCAGAGGATCGCCCGCATCGATGCCGGTCCCAATACAACGTCGGTAGCCGCCGCCCAAGTCGAATCAGTAGCAGCTGACATGGGCATTATTAGTGAGAAGTTGGACCGCATGGAGATCCTCGAGAAGAAGCAGAACCAAGGTCTTGCTCAGATGGACCTTCTCACCAAAACCATGAGTGACCTGAAAACTCAAATCCTATGCATTTAGGAGGCACAGGCTCATTCCCAACAGCCTCCCAGGTCACGGGCTGACTCCAGCAGTAGCAGCTCCAACCAACCCTCTACCTCATACCGACAGGTGAATCATATTCAGGCAGAGCCGGTTCCATTGCTACAGTACCATCCAGAGCAACCGCCGTCTCAGGAGACTCAGATGGTGGTCTATCAGCCAGAGCAGCCACTGGCAGTTCTTCCTCCACCTTCCTTTGAGCAGGAACCATTGATGGAAGTCAATGGGATTTGGTACGACCGATACCCTCAGCCCGGAATTCGTCGGGATCACCTCGGATTCCGTTGGGGCAATGGTGGATCCTCTTCCCAGCAGCAGAACCCTGCCTAAGGACACCAGAACAGCCAGCCACAGCAGCATAACCAGCAGTCCCAGTATGCCCAGCCACATCAGTATCAGAATGGTCCTCGTCCCGCCTATCAGGGACAGTCATGGAGGCAGCGCCAGCCGCCTCAGCAGTCTTATCCCCAGCCTCCCTCCCAGTATCAACAGTCACACCAACAGCAGCAGCCCCATTTCCAGCAGGGACAGACATCCGGTTCTCAGGGTCCCGCCTTTGAGAACCCAGCCCTTGATGATCTTGCCCGCTTGCTATCTGAACAACGAGCATCTTTCAGGCAAGAAATGGATGAATTCCGGCAGGAGATGCGGGATATCATCAAAGGCAAGGCCGCCATACCCGCTCAGATCGAACCTAACCCTAATAACCTAAAAAGAAAATCTGAGTAGGAAGAGTTCACAGAGGATACCTCTCCTAGTGACTATTTGAGTGACATGTCTTATTCCTATTATGATGCTGATTTTGTTACTACTAGGAGCGGTAGGATGCCAGCCGGCGACGCCTCTTATGAGCGACGACCAGATGCAGGATCAGGAGCGCCAGAAGAGCAGAGGAGCGGTGCTGATGCCGCTCAAGATGATGTTGAAGACGGTGGTGCTGATGCCACCAATAATGGAGATCCAGACGACGGTGCTGATGCCGTTGAGAGACCAGATGCAGGCGGTGGTGCTGATGCCACCATTTTGGATGATGACCCAGAGCGCGGTGCTGATGCCGCAGAGACAGGTGCCAGTGGTGGTACTGAGGCCACCACCTGTACTTTTGATGAGCCACCAGCTGTGATGTTACCACATTTTGTACCTATGGATTGTGGGAACAAAAACAAAAACAAAAATATGAATAAAGGAAAGGTTTCTGTTCAAATAGCGGATCCATATGTGGTGAATGATGATTGTTGTATGGATTCTCCTTCTTCACAGGCACATGGACCGATTCCTAGTCCTCCATCTGAGGAGGCCCCTACCATCCCCTTCCCTGAGGCACTCCGCCGTGTGAAGGGGAACAAAAAAGAAAATCCGAAAAAGAGCCAATAGGTAGAGTTCGGCAACGAAATGTTTGACATATTTCGCATTCAGTTGACTCTACGAGAGGCATTTGAGCATATCCCCTTCTTCAAGAAGAATTTGAAAGAGACAACTACTGTTCGAAGGAAGAAGAGGCACAGAGATCAAATCCATATGCTCACTCACGACACTTGATGCGCCATTCAGAACACATTGCCAGCCAAGCGACCCGATACAGGAGCTTCCTATGTCAGATGCGAGATCCAGGAGCAGCGGTTTGATCGTACTCTATTATACAGCGGGTCTTCGATCAACCTCCTTCCGGCAGCCTTACTCAAGCAGTTCAAGTTTGGCCCTCTTCTTCGAAGCAGAACGGTCCTTCAGTTTGCTGATAGGTCGATTAAGGGGCCGAAGGGGTTGTTGAAGGACGTGGTCGTTACCATTTAGGGCCTGAAATTCCCCGTGGACTTTGTTGTATTGGACATGGAGATCCCTGAGTCGGTAACCGATGCCCCCATCATACTTGGACGCCCATTCTTGGCCACTGCCAAGGCGGTATCCGACCATGACAGTGGGACGGTATGTTTTCGCGTAGAGGGTGAAAGCATACAAATAGATACGATCGACCAGACCAGAGCCAGAGAGTTGGCGTGCTCAGAACAATCCAGCGAAGCCGAGCAGATGACAGAGGAGGAGCTAGACATCCACCAGGCTTGTGATTTTGAGATGACTGATGATGAATCCAACTGGAAAGATCCCCTAGCACCGACCCTCGCCTTGCCTACAGATTCACTATATCTCAAGCTTATGGCAGTCGAGAGCCGGGAGAGCACATCCCTGGATGAGGATATATCTGAAGCTGACAGTGTTGCTATGAGCGGTGCTGAGGAATTTCAATCATGTTCATCTTCTTCAGATCCCTCGGATTCAGACATTGACTGGGATGACTTTGATGATTATTTGCCTTGTCTGATTCCTTCTGAGCCAACAGCCATGACAGAGTGCGAGCCAGTGCAGTTTATTGATGATTCAGCAGGCCACCCTTCGTCAGAAATTCATGCAGAGCGAGAGTTCTCCCATGCAGACCTGGTAGCATTTACACAGACATATCAGAAGCCAGATCTGCCACCTCCCAGTTGTCCAGAACGGAAACCTCTGCCGCAGTCGATGACATACAGATTCCTTGCGGGTGAGCCAGAAATGTACCCAGTCATTATCTCAGCAGATTTGACTGGAGAGCAAGAATCTCGTCTAATGGAGGTTCTTGAAAGAAACCGCAAGGCAATCGGTTGGAGTATAGCTGATCTCCAGGGGCTGAGCCCAAATCTTTGCTCTCACCACATTTATTTTGAGGATAACGCTAAGCCGTCGCGTGAGTTCCAACGACGGCTGAACCCGAATCTTCGAGACGTAGTCATGAAAGAAATTTCAAGGTGGTGGAGCGCCGATTTCATCTATCCCATCTCCGACTCCAAATGGGTAAGTCCGCTACATGTGGTACCTAAGAAGACGGGTATCACTACAGTTGTCAACGAGTCTGGAGAGGAGATCTCTACCAGAGTACCAACTTCTTGGAGGGTCTGTGTGGACTACAAACGATTGAATGAGGCCACCAAGAAGGATCACTTCCCGCTGCCATTCATTGATCAGATTATCGAGCGGTTAGCCGGGAAGAGTCATTATTGTTTTCTTGATGGGTACTCTGGATACAATCAAGTGGCCATTGCGCCCGAAGACCAGGAGAAAACGACATTCACCTGTCCATTTGGGACGTATGCTTTCAGACGGATACCCTTTGGTCTATGTAACGCTCCGGCGACATTCCAAAGGTGTATGTTGTCCATATTCTCGGACATGGTGGGTGACTGTTTAGAGGTCTTCATGGATGACTTCTCGGTCTATGGCGACGGGTTCGACGCTTGTCTTGACTGCCTAGACCGCGTGCTCAAGCGCTGCATTGAGGTCAACCTTGTTTTATCCTGGGAGAAGAGTCATTTCATGATGACTCAGGGGACGGTCCTTGGTCATATCGTCTCCAACAGGGGCATGGAGGTCGATCCGGCTAAGGTGGATATCATCAGAAAACTCAATCCGCCGTCCAACTTGCGTCAGTTACGGTCTTTTCTGGGGCATGTCGGTTTCTACCGACGGTTCATTCAGGACTTCAGCCGAATTGCCCGACCGCTCACTGACTTGCTGACTAAAGACACCGAGTTTATTGTTAATGATAAGTGTCTTGAATCATTTGAGACTCTCAAGAATATGGTTGTTTCTGCTCCTGTCCTTCAGCCACCCGATTGGTCTCTCCCATTCGAGATCATGACGGATGCTTCAGATTTTGCCGTTGGGGCTGTGCTCGGACAGAGGAGGGATGGTTTACCTTTTGCCATTCACTACGCCAGCCGGACTTTGGATGCCGCGCAGCGGAGTTACACTGTGACTGAGAAAGAAATGCTGGCTGTAGTCTTCGCTCTTGATAAGTATCGATCATATATTCTCGGATCTAGAGTAACCATCTACACTGATCACACCGCCATCCGGTATCTAATGTCTAAGAAGGATGCCAAAGCACGTCTCACCAGATGGATCCTTCTACTCCAGGAATTTGATATTGAGATTAAGGATAAGCCTGGAGTCAAGAATGTGGTGGCGGATCATCTCTCCAGACTAGAGAATCTTGAAGAATCTGAGCCCAGCGCACCTATCACAGAGACATTCCCAGATGAGGCGATCTTGGCTGTCACCTCACTCCCGTGGTATGCTGACATTGTGAACTATCTTGTAGCCAAGACGGTTCCACAAGGTTGGCCAAGGCAGAAACTTGAGACCTTCCTGGCAAAGGCCAAGTTTTACCATTGGGAGGATCTCGTCCTTTATCATGAAGGAGGGGACAGTATCTAGAGGAGGTGCATTCCTCAAGAAGAGCATCATAGCGTCCTCACATACTGCCACAAACTTGAGGCAGGAGGACATCATTCTGGAAAAAGGACAACACAGAAAGTGCTTCAATCCGGCCTATGGTGGCCTACTCTCTTCAAGGATTCTGATGAGTTCGTGAAGAGATGTACTGATTGTCAGAAAATGGGAACCTGCGGACAGAGAGACATGATGCCCATGCAACCCATTCACTTCTGTGAGGTTTTTGATGCACGTGGGATTGATTTCATGGGCCCATTTCCTAAGAGTCAGGGATTCGAGCATATTTTGCTCGCTGTGGATTATGTCAGCCGATGGGTTGAGGCCATCCCCGCCTGAGCCGCAGATGCTAAAACTGTTTGCAAATTTTTGAGGAAAATTACCATTTCACGGTTCGGGGTACCTAGAGTCTTGATTTCAGATGGGGGGGGTCTCATTTCATCAATGACAAAGTTAGGGCCCTTGCAGACGAGTTCGGCATTGACCATCGGGTTGCCACTCCATATCACCCTCAGACTAATGGTCTTGCCGAAGTATCGAATCGGGAGATAAAGACTATCTTGCAGAAAGTTGTCCGCCCAGACCGAAAGTATTGGTCACAGCTTTTGGACTCGATCCTGTGGGCCTATCGGACGTCTTTCAAAAATCCATTGGGGACATCTCCCTTTCGTCTCGTCTATGGAAAGCCGTGCCATTTGCCAGTGGAGATCAAGCACAAATCTTTTTGGGCAGTCACTGAGTTGCTGTTAGATCCAGAGAGTATAGGAGACCAGAGAAGAGCTGAATTGGCAGCCCTGGAAGAACTTAGAGACACAGCCTTTTCGAACAGCCTACAGTACAAAGAGAAAGTGAAGACATGGCACGATTCGCATATCAGCCATAAATAGTTTGAGCCCGATTAGAGAGTATGGTTGTTTGATTCCAGGCTGAAATTATTCCCAGGGAAGTTGCAGAGCAAGTGGAAAGGTCCGTATGTGGTCACGAAGGTACATGGCAATGGCAGCATCGACATATCCGAACCGTCATCTTCATCTACCTTCCGCGTCAATGGTCAACGCCTGAAGCTATATCTAGATCATGATCCGCCGACCATTGACGTTGCCCCCATTCTTCTGGTATGAGATGTGTCCTTTGACTCTCATCATCTGCATCTCATACATGGTGATCAATTCCATTATCTGCTGTACAGATCCATCTGTTCATATCACAATTTCATCTGCTGATTTATTTTCTCCTTTTCTTCTTTTCTTCTTTTCCTTTTCTATCTTCTATATCTATCAAAAAGGTGCCGCCCTTGTAGACAGTTTTCCATACTTAGGACGTACTTTGTCCTAAGTATAGGGGGGTTGGCACCCCGATTTGTTCTATTCTCTTCGATCTTCTCCATTGTCTCCTCTTCTTGTCTATACTTAGGGATATTTTACCCTAAGTATAGGGGGAGACAATCTGAGTACGATCTGTTCACTCCCACCCTTGACCCTCCCTGCGTTGTGTACAGTCTGCTATACTTAGGATTATTTGATCCTAAGTATAGAGGGGATGGTCAACTTCTCATTCGTTTGATTCATTTGTTCCTTTATTATTTAGACTTGTCTATACTTAGTACGAGTTATGTCTTCTCTTTTCTCTCCGATCTATGAGGACATAGCTCAAGCTAAGTATAGGGGGGTCGTATATACTGTGTATATACTTTAGCCATAACTCGTACTTTCGTATTTTCTCAATAATATGGCTAACAATTCTTTAAAATTCACTAAAAATCCTTAATAAAAAATGTGATTATTCCTCAAATTCTTTTTGTATTTACTGATTAATAAATCAGGTGAAAATGTTTTTTGCAAAATGTTTGAAAAATAGTTTGAAAATCTTTGTGAACATCTATTGAAAACTATTTTGAAAATATTTTGTTACATGTTTTAAACCTTTGTAAAAATGTGTGGTTTGTAAAACTTATTTTCTTTGTGTGAAATAAAATGTTTGAAAAATGATTTGCAAATGGTTTGAAAAATGGTTGCAAAAATGATTTGAAAAACCTATATATACTGTTTTGAAAGCCTTTGCAAAATGATTTTCAAATGTGTGTACATGTTTGTAAAAACTATTTTGGACTATAGTTTTCGAAAATTGTGTGTAAATTGTTTTCAAATAAGTTTGAGGAATATACACATCACACCCAAAATCCACTATATATATATGTATAAAATTGATCACTTACCCTGTAAATTCCTAAAATCCACTTCTTGTATATATAAGAAGCACTCCCGTGTACATATTTTAACCCAGCTTTCAGCCAAAATCTTTTTGTTTTCAAAAAGCCCAAAAACATTTGCAAAATTAAAACCCAAAAACATTTGAAAAATCTCTTTGAAAAATACAAAAAAATGCATATGCATCAGCATCTTTTCAAAAATCCATAAAAAGTTCAAAATCTTTGGAAATTGCATCACAAAAATATTTTCTGCATTGCATTGCATAACATTCGCATTTTTCGGATTGAGTTTGATAGTTGAACAAGTCTAAGTAAAATCCGGAGATTGGAGCTTGATTGGACCTTATAATCTACCTAATAACAGGGACCTTATAGGAACTGGGTTTGAGGTACTTCAGGTCTAGTTGACTTAATTCTTTGAGGATTACGGGACTTGGTTCAATGGATTCTTGACTGCCTAAGTAGAGTATTTCGGAGCACACGCACGATTCTTGTTGATAATGACCTAACTTGGACACCTGCACCTTTCACATGGCTCGACTCAGTTGGAGTGGTGAGGGGATTGGATTTGCCGGTATGAGACGCACACAAGTGGAAACATTTGTCCTCCTCTAGGGAGGGAAGTGCACCCCAACCCGTCCAGTGATTAGGAAGTCTAAAGACAGGAGGCTGTGGGTTGCGATAAAGCTTCAAAAGAGGGATAGTCTACTGGCTCAAGAGGAAAAACTCCTTATGTAAATGCTGCTGTATATAGTATTCGAAAAAAAAAAGTTCAGGCATGTACAAAAATAAAAAGCCTGCAAGTATGTACAAAGTCAATAAGCAAGCTTGAGTTCCAAAGTCAAATATGTGAGCCTGCAGCAGGATGACTTGACTACACTGGTCTTGCATCCCAGGATAGGTAGCTACACTGGCTACCATCCATTCTTCTCTTCACCCCCTCCTCTTGAGCTGGTTGCCACTTGAACTTAGAAGGGAATACCCCGCTCCTCGAGGATGGAGTTGCTGGATTGGGGAATCATTGGGTTGTCGTACTGGAGAAGTCAGTTTCTTTATCATTCTAGTTGGGGAGAGCCACCATCACTTACACTGTACGAGTCAGATTCATAGTCGTAAGAGTTTGCGTATGAGTTGAAGTATTTTTGACCTGGCTATTGAGGAAACTTGGACAGAGTTTTGGGATTCTCAAGGACTGTTGGATTTCAAACACGGTTCTCACTAAGGTTCCGCACACACTAAACTTCCAAAGGTCCAACTTAAGCTCCAAACTTTGATTTTGTGAAGACAAGATTGATAACCAAACTAAATCCAAGTTCTTCTTTTTCTTTTCTTTCTTTTTCTTTTTGCACTTATTGCATAAGTGTTTGCTAGGGACTAACAAAGGTAAAGTATAGGGGGATGATGAATCCACATTTCATCATCTTTATTCTATCATTTTGGCATCAAAAACCCTAGCAAATGCCGGTAAATACCCTTAAATCAAGCATATTAGCATCCATGCATGTGCATTCAGATAGTGTATAAAATACTGTAATTAAGGCCAAAATTATAGAATAAATAAAGAAAAGAAAAAGAATAAAATATTGTAAATATTTTATGACCCAAAACCCCGAGACCTAGGCATCTTGATGAATAGGTCGACAAGGAATAAAGTAGGGGGAGATAAGGTCAGAAATACAGATAAAATACCTATACATTCTATTCATTCTTTATTCATTTTGGGACCTATTTTTGGTTCCACTTTTTATTCATCAAATAAAGAAACTTTGTACATGAAAGTTGTAGATAATTTAATAAAGAAAAATACAAAATTGATTTCACAGAAAAATAATGTACAGATGAAAAGAGATGGTCTGAATAAGAATCTAGAATCCCAACTTTCCAGACCCGTATCTCACAAACGACAACTCCAAATGCAGCATACTCACCTTTAATTGTATATAGAAGAAAATAAGCTATTTAATGGCAGTGGTTTCGTATTTGGCGGAGCTACGGTTTGAAAGTTGAGTTTTGGACCCACATTGTATACTTGTACATATTAAAATATTCAATTTATTATTTATTTATTATTTTTATAATTTTATATTTTTTTTATAATGTTGTAAATATTACTTATAATAGATATGTATATTAAAATTGGAATAAAATAGCAAAGAAAAAAATAAAAATAAAAATACTTGTATAAAGAATACATAGGTACACTGCCTATACATATACATATACAAAACATACTTGTATTTTATTAAATATACAAAACATATCAGAAAAATTAAATAAAAATATATTTGTAGATAAAAGTATTTCATAATTTTTGAGAATAAGAAATGAAATTAATAAAAATAAAATACACAAAATAAAAATCAAATACTTAAATACATAGGTATTATACCTATATAGGGTTAAAAAGGTAACTTGTAAAAATATAACTCATAAAAATAATTAAAAATCAGAATAAAATACTACATAAAATTTTAAGAATTTTTCATTTTATAACCTTTAATTAATTCGGCATTATTCTATTTTTAAATGATTTTTCAAAATAATTAGCAGGGTTTTTCCTGGTTGGTCCACGTGGACCAACCAGGTGCAAACCCTAGTTGACCTCGGTCAACTAGGTGACCTAGACCCTGTGCCTCCGTTCAGAGCCTCGTTTTCTCCCCGCATTTGCGGATTTTTCGAGGCGTCAACTTTCACCCTTTCGCGATACCATCTTCTGCAAAGTTCTCCACCTACCATCCATCTTGCTCGCCCTATGTTTGCATCGGACTATGAATCACTGTGGCGCAAGATTTCTCTTGGTCTTTGGACCCCTGCAACCTCGGGTCAACCCACTTAAAACCAACCCCTCACCTTTCGATTCGAATTCGAATACCTTCGGTCCACCCTTCCTTGCTCTTCTTGTGCTCCAAGCACTCGTGGAGGTGACAGCTCTCACGCCGTGCGTTCAGCCAGGGCATAGGAAGTCGGAGGCGCTTCCACCGCCTCCCGCAAAGTCGCTGGTCGAGGTACCCTTCTTCCCTCTGGCCCCGGCCATTGAGGGCTCGCCCCGCTCTTTTATTCAGCCCTTTGTACTCCTGTTAGAGTTAGGATTCAAAGCCCTATCAAAAATCCAAGTTCCATCGACTATCTCATCCGATCAAGCACCTTGGCCGGAGCGCACCTCTGGCCGTGCACCCACATCTCGATTCGCACCTCTCCCCGACCATCCAAGGGTCCAGGCACTTTGCCCTGGACCCTTTGACCATTTTTGCAGGTCAAAGCCGAAGTGGAAACACCTGGAGGCGAGTTTTGAAGCTCGCCGGAGCTAACGAAGCTCTCCAGCTCCGCCAGCTGCCAGCGAGCACCACGGCCACCGCCGTGGCTTTTTGACGCCCCCAGGGGATAGAGGAGGACCAGAGGAGGCTCCAGCCCGAGTTTGAAGCCTAGAAGCCACCGGAGTCGGCCGGAGGAGCTCGAGGAACCTCGCCCAGTCGGAGCTCCGCCATGTTCTTCCAGCCGCCTTCGCCACCGTCCGATCAAGGGTGGAGTCCCAGATCGAGCAGCTACCGTTGGATCTCCACCAGCTTCGACTGTTGATCATCGCTGGAGATCTGATCGTCGCCGCTCATCCGCGAAGCGTCATCGGCCGTTCATCAAGCGCCACGTGTCTAAGTGGCTCCTTCAACGCCGTTGGATTGCGCGTCGAGGGTATTTTGCATCTACACCCTCGCGCCTTTTGTATTTATTATTTAGTATTTAAACTTTCGTCTGTAGCGTAAAAACTTTGGGTTATTTGCACAAAGACCCCCGAGCTTTCCATATTTGCATCCAGGTCCTTCGCCACGTCACCTCACGTGACCTGTACACGTGAGGTGGGGGCATTTTGCAGAGGGGCCCTCGGGCGTTGCTGTATTTTGTTCTAGTACTAAAACTTTCGTATCACGTGTAAACTTTTTGGGATATTTGCAATTAAGCCCCCAAGGTTTTGGATATTACATTCTAGTCCTCGCCAGGCGCGTACAAGTCACGCGCCTTGGTGGGAAAATTGCTAGGGTACCCAGGCGGGTTTTGTAATTGTGTTTTAGTGCTATAAATTAAATATTCAGTTCAATATTTTTGTGGAAAATTGCATGTGAACCCCTGGATGTTTGAAAAATTGTATAAATACCCCTACTAGGCCTGTTCATTGATTGGATGCTTGTTGTATTTATTTGATCTATCATTTTAAGTCCAAAAATTCCACAAAAATAGGGTTAAGCTCCTGGACACGTGTACTTTAACGCTATAATTTTAGTTTTTGATTTTATTTTATTTTGATATTTATTAAAAATCAAAAACATGCTTTTTGTGCACTGTCTAGCTTAGAAAATGCCAAAAAATATTAAAACACTTCGAAAAATTACAAAAAATTAACTAGTGTCTATTTTATCCTATTTTAGTGTCAGTCCAAAAATCACTAAAAATCTCAAAAGAAAAACACTAAAAATTTGAAAACACTCAAAAACTTCAGAAAAATATATAAAATCAAGGAAAACTCTAAAAAATACAAACTCAGGTTCTGTGTGTTCCTCATTTTGTTCTTTTTATTTGAAAAATAGTGTTTTGATTGGTGTTTGCTAATTTTAATTCCCATTTTATTCACAGCCAGCACTATTTGCACTGTTTTGACTTATTTCAGTAATTAAAAATACCAAAAACACCTTGAAAAATCCCCAAAAATCACAAAAACAGTAAAAAATCCTAAAAATATTAAAAACATTTTTTTTTCTGAATTTTTGGATATTTTTGCACATTTTTATAAATATTTTATCTTGCCTTTCATTACATTGTTTTTAGATTCCAATATTCAAAAAAAAAATAAAATTAAAATAAAAAAAATTAAAATTAAAAACCCACAAAAATTTTATTTGCTTGCTTGCTTAGTGTAGACACTTCACACACACACACACACTCACTTGAGCATCAATTTTTGAACTACCCTGCTTGCTCCCTGTGTTCGAACTCTCTGCATACTTGACACTATACACCATTTGTGCAGAGTTAAAAATAAATTTTAACTCCACATTAGTTCTAATTTATTGATCTTTAGTGTGGGTTAATTGTTGACTTTAATCGAGATTTGTGTGGTTGACACTTCGACTGAGTTCACGCTTTGTGTTGAACTTAAGACCACCGAATTTCGGGTAAATCAGTCTCAGGGTCATAAAGGTTATATCCAATACCATCTTTAACATACCAATGAAGTAGAACTCACAAGTGCGAGCTTCTAGCTTACTTGCGTCCACATTTTTTGCATGGACCAAGCAACCCCAAACCCTCAAGTGTCTAACACTAGGTTTGGTTCCATACCAGAGCTCATGAGGAGTCTTAGGCACAGATTTGCTAGGAATATTATTTAGGATATATATTGCAGTCGCTACTGCGTATCCCCTGAAACTAAGAGGTAAACGTGCTTTGCTCATCATTGAACGAACCATGTCCATGATGGTCTTGTTGTGTCTTTCAGCAACACCATTAAGTTGGGGAGTTACAAGGGGGAGTGAGATTGGAGATAATTCCATTCTCTTTAAGGTATCCCTTGAATTCATCTCAGATGTACTCGCCACCTCGGTCAAACCGAATCCGTTTATTCTTCCTATCGGTTTGGTTCTCAACCAAAGCCTTAAACTCTTTGAACTTTTCAAAGGTTTCTGATTTATGACGTAGTAGGAAGATAACCCCGTATCGCAAATGGTCATCAATAAACGTCAAATAATATCGATATCCATTCCGAGCCGCGGTACTGAAGGGACCACATACATCAGTATGTATTAGGTCAACAATACCTTCGCATCTCGTACCCTTGTTACAGAGAGGCATCCTGGTCATTTTACCTCGAATGCAATGTTCACAGGTAGGTAAAGATTGGACCTGTAAAAAATCTAATGGTCCATCCTTTATCAATCTATTGATCCTATCAACAGATAAATGACCAAGCCTTTGATGCCAAATCATATTCAAATGATTTCCATTCTCCCTGGATCTTTTAGGGGTTTTATTAGTGTTAGTGACATTCATGACACATTCATCAATGCACAATTCATAGAGTCCACAAGAAGTCAAAACACCATCCGCAATAAATTTGTCACATTGATTAATGACTAACTTATTACAGAATAGGAAGGAATATCCATGTCTAACAAGCTTAGATATAGATATCAAATTCCTCCTGACTTCAGGTACATAAAGACACTCTTTAAGTACTAAGACTCGACCACTAGATAATGATAGTCGGCAGGTCCCAATGGCGACTGCTGCAACACTTGTATCAGATCCCATCTGGATGACTATCTCCCCTTGCTCCAGATTCCTAGTTTCCTGAAACAAATGCAATGAATTGCATACATGAACAGAAGCACCATAATCTACAACCCAATTTCCTTCTCGTCCAACGAGAAAGCTAGTTTCAATGATGAAAGTAGATTTCATACCTGCTGGGGCTTTACCTTTGTCGGCAGACTTCAGGTATTCATGGCAGTTACGCCGCTAATGCCCTGGCTTCTTGCAGTGGTGACAGACATCGGTCTTCTTCGATGTCATTAGTGTGGAAGCACTAGAAGATGAACCAACTCCTTGATTCTTCTTCTTTCTCTTCTGGGCCGGGCCCTTCCGAGAACCTTTCTTTCGACCGCGCTTTCCTTTTACTTGTGCAACCATTGCACTAGCTGAGGGGCCGTCCTTCTTCATTACGTTTTCTGTAGACTTTAATGCAGCTAACAACCCAGCATTACTGAAATCAACTTTGCTCATGTGGTACGACACGACAAAGTTGTTGAAAGACTTAGGGAGTGACAGGAGAATAAAATCAGCCAGCATATCAGCATCCATGAAGGCCCCCAGGGTTTCCAATTCAGAGAGGTACCCAAACACTTTGAGCACGTGTTCTCTAACAGAGGTCTCTTCCTGCATCTTGCAGCGAATAAGTTCTTTCATCACACTGTAACGCTGTGAGCGGTTTATGTCACCGAACATTTCTTTCAGATTCATCATGATTTCTTGGCAGTGGTTCATTTCCACATGCTGCTTCTGAAGCACATTGGATAATGATCCAAGGATATAACACCTTGCCAAGTTATGATCTTCATCATATTTCTCATTAAAAGTTTTATCTTCCGCAGTCAGAGGGTATGCAATCTTGTCCTTAGTTAGCACATATGAGATGCGCTCCGCAGATAGGACAAGATCTAAATTTCGAATCCAATCCGAATAATTTGGTACGGTCAACTGATTGACCTCCAGGAGCATGCTCAGTGGGTTCACAGACTTCATTTTCTGAAATTAAGAATGCACTATATTAGAATATATAAGTAATTATATATGCAATTTAAAACATTTGATTAAGGCATTTTAAATCAAATTTGCCTTGCTATGTCCACGATGAAAGATTATTCCCTAATCGTCTTTCAAAGTAAGAGATATACTTACCGCTATATCTCAAGCAAGATCTGGGATCTCCTCTCTATCTTTATCACATCCCAATAATATGAGAACCTGTGACTCAAATAAAGAGAAGTGGGAACACATTCCGCCTTGCAAGTCCAACTTGCATTTCCCAAATCGGTCTTTAACACCCATGCCCACCACCCCTAAGATGATGTTGACCCGTTGCTAATTGAACCAACCGTCAACATGCTTAATACTCGCTATACGCAATCCAATATCACCCCAATAATATGAGGACCCGATATTGGGGTCACTACGTATACGACCTTACTCTTTCGAGAAGCAAAGAACCCGATCCAAATAATTGTATATAGGATCTGTCACTTCGGACAGGCGTCTCCTATATACAACTTTTGGCGACGAAATTCTTTGCCTTGACGAGAGACCATGTATGTCGCTTGTGTGATCCTCCACCTCTTATTCAAATTGAAATAATTAATTATCGTGAATCATATTCACATAATTAATTCTTCCAAGGGAAATACACATCTATTCATAATAGAGTGTTTAATAGGATATAATTAATTTAATCACACTAAATTAACCATCAATCCTATTATCAATCAACAAACTTTGAATTTTACTTGAATAGTAGGTATAATCTCAAAGTACGTATTATTTCGGATTTTAATAATTAGAAAAATACACTTTGATTTCTCCGGCATTATCCAGTCCCTACCCGTTGTCATGGCCAGTACCGGCGAGAGTGGAACGGACCACATACGTTGCAACCCACTACCCCAACGATCTCCGACTAGACACCATATCCACCTCAAAGGATAATGCCAGATAGATCATCATGTACTTTGAGATGCTCATCGGTCTTTCAACCGAAATTATACCATATAATATACATCAAAACAATTTTGATTATATTATAAGGAGTTTTGCTAAACAAATCCCCAATCCTATTGAAGTAAGAGGGTTTTGCATGTAAAAGTTGTCCTACAACTATTGTAGGATGACATAGGGTTTGTATGCAAACCATGTTTGTTGATGTTTTCATATTAACCAATGATCAAGATCAACTATCTTATCAATATGATTAGTGGGATGTCATTCAATGAAACGATTATCATCTCTAAATATTTCACAAATACTTATCAATAATCATTTCAGAAAATTAACAATTAATTTTCATCAAATTTATTTGAATGACTATCACAAGGTTCATGATCAAATTTGTCAATTTCCAGCAGTGACCCCCAATCACTAAAATTAACTTATCTTGATCAATTTAAATCCAAAATTCACAAAATTAGTGCCCTAAGATTGCCAACTTGATTTACAACAGAACCTAAGTGATATTTCACGCATTTCGAGGCGCAACAAAATCGTAATTAACAAATTAATCACGTTCTGTTCTGCAGTTCCCGCAACTGTGAATACATGCATATTCAAAAGGCCATATCTTGAGCAAATTAAATCCAAATTTAGTAAACTCAAATCCTATAGTTTCCTTATTTAATGGGAACAAAATCCAATTGAATATTTCGTAACAATTTAAACAGTGCCGAAAAAAATCCAATTAGACAGAGGTGCGAAAATTGAAATGCGATAAAGCTTTCGCGACCTTTTTCAAACCCAAGTCATCCTAGGTTCACAGATCGTATCCAAAACCTTTTCGGACCTAAGGCTCTGATACCACTTGAAGGATATTGAGAATTCTCAAGAGCATCACAGAAGCATGACGATCATATCTCATACGATCGGGGCGACTAGTCGCACTAGTCGCGAGATGCAGCGGAATTTAAAAAAAATTTATAAACGATGAAACCACATGATCACAAGAATATTTCTTGGATTGTTTCATCAAACCACAGAGTATTAGGAATACCTCTCGAAGTGTGGTTGCGATCATGAGATCTCTAAAGCAAGAGATCCTCCTGTCTCAAGTCCGATCCACGGAGACAACACTTGCGAGCGCGATGATGAGACGCGTGACTCCCGCAATCCTCGACGAAGATCCAAGCCTCCAATCTCCTGATTTTGTCCAACGAAATCCGTCGTCTTCATCTAAAGCAAGCAGCCCCAAAGAAGAAGGAGATCCTCGAGTAGTCGATGGCGAAGGCGAGAACTTCTCTCTTTCTCAACAAAGGTGGTCGGCCACCTTGTAGAGAGGGAGAGAGAGAGAGGACGAGAATGAGAGGGAGAGAGAGAGAAGTAGAGTAGGTGTCTACTTGATGTACTCCTCAAGGGATAGGGTTGCCCTCCTTATATACTAGTTTGGGAGCCAATGGATCTCAATCCATGGCTCATATGGATCCAACGGCTATTGTCATCCAAGAGCCATCCAACAGCTATGATTGTTGTTGGTTAAAAACCAACAACATTAATTTATATTAAATTAAATATATGTTGAATCATTATCAACACACTTTAATTCACATAAATTAATTATCAAGAGATAATATGATAATAAAAAAAGAGAGGCAACAAACCACCCTAAAATATAGGGGGCGTCACCTATGACTAAGTCATAGGTGACGCCACGTTTATTTTGGTGGTATTTTTGTCTCATTTTATTTTATCTTATTATTTCTTAATTAATTGCAATAACTATTATTGCAATAATATCCACCAAATTAATTCCAAATTAATTTGTGAATATTTCAATCATGCCATTGAAAAATATGTGAATCATATTCACATCCCAGACTAATTTGTAAATTACATTTCCAATTAATTAACTAATGTAGATCTAATCCACATTAATAATTAACAAATGCTATTTACAATATTTCTCTCTCTCTCTCTCTGATATATTATAAATCCCATTTATAATATACACAGATATTCTGGATATCACTATCCACGATATGCTTATCCTTGATAATTAAATCTCATTTAATTATCTTGGACAATCATTCTCACAACATGAATCTCATTCATATTGTACTTGATAATTAAATCTCATTTAATCATCAAGAGCTTCTTGCTTGGATACTAAATTCATCACAGGAATTATTCTTGAACTCCTTCAAGAATAATGTGCCTTCTCCGCAGATACTTGGAGATAAGGACAGGGCGATTATATTGTTCCACGTATAGTGACTTGGATGTTGGGATCTCATCTCAAATCCAGATCTAATGGACCTCCCACAAATGCTTGATTAAATCAAGTCCGTATACTTAATCTTCTCATTGCATCTGAATCACATTCAGATCAATGTCCAACACTTGGACTAAGATCAAGTTACTTCTCTACTGAGAGGAGTCACTAAAATCCAGAGCTGTTTCATAACTCCCTCGGACTGGAAGCGTCATGGTTATACAATCGTTTATGATCACATCACCCTCAGGTATTCCCAATACCTGCACATCCTGCATACGAGAAGACCAATGATCAACCTGAAGATATAGATCAATTTTTACACTGTCTTCTTCAGGGTTTGATCACCAAGTTTCTCAATCTTGGTCATTGGGATTTGGTATCGTTCATATGCTTTCCCAAAGCATATATCATACCTTCAAATTCTTATCATGCTTCCAAAGCACGACGACCATGCATGGAATTTGATCCCAATACCTCATGAGTGAGCTCATGTCTTCCGGTTCATAAGCGAACCTGTATGATCCCTTTGAGAGATCGTATTACTCATATGCCCTTATATGCACACCAGCTCGTCGGTGTATAGACCTTGGTTAGGTCATCAACCTAATGGTATGCCAAATGTACATACTGTGTGACATATAGCAACACATCTGTCTCTGGTCAGAGGATGCGTGCCTATACTGTGATAGCATTCAACATAGGACTTAGGTTATCTCGATCTCGCTAAGTCAACCCTTTGACTTAACTAATCTGACACATCCGAATCACTATTCTCGTGTAGAGGACCTGCATCGAGAGGTCGGTCAGATATCAGCCTATGTGAGAAAGGATTGCCATCTCCTACTCAGGCTGGAGATCATCTCCTAATAATCATTTGACGATGCTTGATGAGTCCTTTATCTAACCCATTAGATATTCATCCAAGCACCGACCTCTATGATTCATCTAATGAATCAACAACTATATGATTATCAAGATGGCCATGGTACATAACCCTAATTGTACAGAGGGACCTTATAGTGCATTCATTCACTTAATTTCAGAAAGGGAGTGAACAATCAATAACTTTTATTGATAAAACATATTTATTACAATAACACTTATTGTAATAATGGTTCGCCTCGGGCTCAGGCTAACACTAAGGACCCCTATGTCAACATGCACCGTACCAGATCCTTTCATCAGCGGTACCGCAAGAAGGTTCGCTTTCTACCTTCTTGATCCTATGTATATCCATCTCTATTGT
Source organism: Ottelia alismoides (assembly GCA_037367405.1). Taxonomy (NCBI): domain Eukaryota; kingdom Viridiplantae; phylum Streptophyta; class Magnoliopsida; order Alismatales; family Hydrocharitaceae; genus Ottelia; species Ottelia alismoides. The sequence continues at coordinate 156,133 of JAZKJV010005587.1, read as the reverse complement.
ATATTCTCACTCGTTCACCTCTGTCCATCTTCCGTTTTGCTCATCTACATCATTCTCGCGTGTGCCTTACTTAGGATGTACTTTATCCTAAGTATAGGGGTGGTGGATGAGATGAGTGTTCATTCATCGTTCCGTTTCATTATTCTTGTTATTGCCTATACTTAGGGCTTCTTTTTCCCTAAGTATAGGGGGAGTGATGTGTACATCCACTTCTATCTTCTTCCATCTTCCGATCTCTTTTTTTCTTTTCCTCAGTAAAATCCGAATATTGGAGCTTGGTTGGACCTTAAATCTACCTAATTAACATGAACCTTATAGGAGTTGGAATTGAGGTATTTCAGGTCTAATTGACTTAATTCTTTGAGGATCACGAGACTTGGTTCAATGGATTCTTGACTACCTAAGTAGAGTATTTCGAAGCACACACACCTCTTGTTGATAATGACCTAACTTGGACACTTGTACCTTTCACATGGCTCAACTCAGCTGGAGTGGTGAGGAGGTTGGATTTGTAGTATGAGACGCACAAATTTGTCCTCCTCTGGGGAGGGAAGTGCACCCCAACCCGTCCAGTGATGATGAATTTTGAAGACATGAGAATGTGGGTTGCAATAAAGCTTCAAAAGAGGGATAGTCTACTGGCTCAAGAGGAAAAACTCCTTATGTATATGATGCTATAAACAATATTTGAAAAAAAAAGAAAAAAAGAGAAAACTCCAAAAAAGTGGATAGACCTATACAAAAATAAAATGCTTGCTAGAGTGTATATATGTTGTATAGAAAATAAGAAAACTTGAGCTTCAAAGTCAAATTATGCGAGCTTGCAGCTGGATGACTTGACTACACTTGTCTTGCATCCTAGGATAGGTAGCTACATTGGCTGCCGTCCATTCTTCTCTTCACCCCCTCCTCTTGAGTTGGTTGTTGATGAATCCCTGATCACCACTCTTTATTCTTTTATTTTAGCAATTTATCTTGGCAATGCATTATGTAAATAGATGTAAATATAACAAGTTAGCATTATGCATGCAATTGTTAATATTATATAATTAGCATGTTTTTGTGCAAAAACAAAAGAATAAAGAAAAAGAAAAAGGAAGGAGGTATTTAGAATAAATACAGAGTGACCCGAACCCCAAGAGAAGGCCAAGCATTGGTATGATCGCTAAATAAAACAAGTAGAGAGAGATAGGGCCTACTCTATATTGTACATATCATGTGTGTAAATAAATAATTATTTTTGACAAAATAAAAATAAGAAGATTCTTTTTACCTACTTATAAATAATCCTAAAAATAAAACAAAAATTAGAAAAATAAAATAAAAATAAAATTCTCTCTCCATTGTACATAATACATGTATATATATGGTTTCTTCTTTATTTATTATATGCCTATAAATAAATAATAAAAAATATTTTATACTCCAAAAATTATGCTGTAATTAAATAAAATATAAAAGTTGGGGTATTTGTATAACAAAATAAAAATAATTATATAAAATACATAGGTATAAAATACATGTATATAATACACTATATTATATATAGATTAATTTATTTTTCAAAAAAATAAATAAAAATCACAGAAAAAAGGTTTGGAAAAATAACAAACATTTTTCATTTTATACACTTTTTGATTTAAAATCATTTATTATTTTTTATTTAATTTGTAAGTATTTTGTAAATCCTATTTTCTGATTGGTCGGTTGGATTGTTTACCGCGGGTCAACGACTCCTCCTTCCCGGGTTAGACCCGGATCCTATTTGCCGGAGCTTCTTCTCGACATTTCCAAGATGATGAATCCACATTTCATCATCTTTATTCTATCATTTTGGCCTCAAAAACCCTAGAAATGCGTGTAAATACCCTTAATCAGAGCATCTTAGCATTCATGCATGTGTGTGTAAATAGTGTATAAAATACTATAATTAAAGCCAAAATTATAGAATAAATAAAAGAAAAGAAAAAGAATAAAATATTGTAAATATTTTATGACCCAAAACCCCGAGACCTAGGCATCTTGATGAATAGGTCGACAAGGAATAAAGTAGGGGGAGATAAGGGCCAGAATACCAAGAAAATACCTTTGACTTTAACTCATTCTTTATTCATTTTGGGACCTATTTCTGGTTCCACTTTTTATACCTCAAATAAAGAAACTTTGAACATGAAAGTTGTAGATAATTAAATAAATAAAAATACAAAATTTATTTCACTCAAAAATAATGTATAGATAAAAAGTTATGGTATGAATAAAAATCTAGAATCCTAAATTCCCAGACCTGTATCTCACAAATAAAAATTCCAAATGCAGCAAAGTCACCTTTAATTGTATATAAATTAAAATAAGCTATTTAATGGCGGTGGTTTTGCATTTGGCGGAGCTACAGTTTGAAAGTTGAGTTTTGGACCCCTATTGTATACGTGTATAGATTAAAATATTCATTTTATTATTTATTCATTATTTTTATAATTTTTATTTTTATAATTTTATAAATATTACTTATAATAAATATGCACATTAAAATCAGAATAAAAACCTAAATAAAATACAAAATAAAAATAATTGTAAATAATATACATAGGTATCATACCTGTATATATACCTATATTATTAATACTTATATTTTATTAAGTGTATAAAATACTTCAGAAAAATAAAGTAAAAATATTTTTAAGTGTTTAAAAATACTTTATAAATTTATAAATTAATAAATAAAAATAATAAAATTAAAATCACAAAATAAAAATAAATTAATAAAATATATAAATGTATATACCTATATAGCCTAAAATAACAACTTGTATTTTCATACCTCATAAAAATAATTAGAAATCATAATAAAATACTTTATAAAATAATAAACATTTTTTATTTAATAATCTAAAATTAATTAAATCATTTACTATTTTTAAATTAATTTTTAAAGCTTTTTCCAGAGGTTTTTCCTGATTGGTCCACGTGGACCAACCAGGAGGCGTGGACAGTTGACCTCCGGTCAACTGTCTGACCTCTCCTCTGCTGCATGTCAGACTCGTTTTTCTCTCGATTTCGACGAATTTTCGAGGCGCATCCTTTCATCCTTTCATGATGACTTCTTCACAACTTTTTCTCCTCGATATTTGACCTTACACGCCTATGCATTATTTCGGGGATTGGACCCGCGATTTGCTTGATCTTCCTTGATCTTCTCGTCCATCTGTCAACCCTTCAAAACTCCACCCCCATCTTCCTTTTTGATTTTGAACCCCATTTTTGGTCCCATCTTCTCCACTTTTGTGTGTTTTGGTTTGCTGGTGGTGACAGCTCCTGCGCAGCCATCCAGGCGGAGACTAGACGAGGATTTGGGCGTGTTCCATCACCTCAGGTGAGCTCCACCGTCGAGGTACTTTCTACCTCAGGTCCACTCCTTGGAGGTGTTTATTTTCTTTCTTTTTCTCGTCACAGTTGCTCATAGTAGTGTTAGGATTCGTTTTTCGTGTTTAATCCCACGTTTCGCCCGTCGATTCGCTCAATCGATTCCCTCGCCGGAGCTTGCTCCGGCCATGCTTCACATCCCCGTTCCCAGCTTCCATTCGCCTCGCCAACCGTCGAGGCATTTTGCCCTCGATGGAATCACCCCTTTTTGCAGGTCCAGGAGTTAAAGAAGAGCCTGGGGGCTCGTTTTGAGCACTCGCCGTAGATACCTGGGGGTTGTCCTCGACCTTGGCAACGCGGATCAGCCCAGGAGGTCGCCACCCCCTTTTGCCGCCACCAGAACATCGAAGACCTCGGCAGGAGCACTTTGGACCTTATAGTAGCCTTATCTCACGTCGGAGGAGGAGGAGAGAGGCCGGGGAAGCTCGCTGGTCGGAGCCTTCTTCCCTGTTCTTGCTCCTGCGCTCCCCGCCGTTAGATCGGGGTTGTTCTTCAGGAGGCGCAACAGCCGTAGGATCGAGGACCCGCCAGCACCATCAGATCGACATCGCATAATCTAATCGTGTCCTTCCATCGCCGAAGTAGTATCGGGTGACGACGTGCGGACATGTGTCAAGTGGGAGACTTCCCACCGTTGGATCACGCCCGAGTGGGGTATTTTGCATCGTCACCCCCCGCATTTTTGTATTTACTTTATAATACTTAATCCTTCGTCTGCAGTTTAAAATGTTTTGTAATAATTGTATTTAGACACCCAGACCTTTGCGGTATTACACTTTGACCCCTGCCAGGTCACGTGCTTTGCGCACGTGACTTGGCATTTTTGCAGGGATACCCATACGCTCCTGGGTATCTGTCTTTAATCTATAAACATCTTTATTTAGTTATTTATTTCTGGAATTTTTGCATCAAGGCCCTCGTGCTTTTGGAATATTACATTTGTACCCTTCCCAGGCGCGTGCTAGTCACGCGCTTGGTTGGGGTATTTACAGGCGCACCCCCGCGGGTCTTGGAATTTAAATTTGGTACAATAATTTGTCGATTCAGTATTATATTTTGTGTGAGATTTGCAATGTGGCCTTGGAACTTTTGTCTATTTACATGTATGCCCTTGCCAGCATGATTTTTCTTTTTGTTTCTTTTAATTATTGCACGCATCTATAAAACCCCAAAAATTCTCAAAAAAATCAGCTTAAGCTCCTGCTGCATTCTAGTATTATGTTATATTTTTATTTCACATTTTCATCGCATTTTCATATTTATTAAAAATAAAAAACATGCATTTTTGTTGTTGTTTGCATTAGAAAGTACCAAAAAAATATCAAATCTTTTTTGAAAAATTCCAAAAAAAATTACCTTAGGTCTATTTTAGTGTCTTTTAATTACTGTCCAAAAATCATTAAAAATTTCAAAACAAAAACCTTAAAAATTAGAAAATTCTAAAAATCTTAATAAAAATCTAAAAAAATTCAAGAAAAATCCTAAAAATCCAACTTTAGTTTCTGTTTTTTCTCTGATTTATTCTCTTTTATTTAAAAGTAATTTGAGGATTTTTGGATACTGTTAGTTATTTCTAATCCTCATTTTAATTTCGACCAGCAAGTCAGTTCACTGTTTTCTTATATTTTAATTTTTTAAAAATACCAAAAACATTTAGAAAAATTCCCAAAAATCACATAAATATTATAAAATTCTAAAAAGATCAAAAACATTTCATTTTCTTATTTTTGAGCATTTTCCTTATTTTTATAAATACCTTATCCCCTCTTTTCCTATTATATATATATATATTCTATTATTGAAAAAGAAAAAAATATAAAATATAAAAAGAAAGTTTAAAATCAGTAAAATTAAAAATCAAAAAACAAAAATATGAAAAAATAAAAAAAATTAAAAGTTATAACCCCACAAAAAATTTGCATACTTGTAGACACACATCACACTCACATTTTGGCATTTTGCTTGATCTATCCTACTTGCTCCCTGTGTTCGACACTCTACATACTTGCACTATACACATTATTGTAGAGTTAGAAAAATAAATTTGACTCCACATTTGTTTATCATTTCTTGATTTATATATTGTGGGTTCATTGTTGACTTTAGTTTGGATTTCTGCGTGGTCGACGCATCGACTGAGTTCCCGCCTTATGTGGAACTTAAGACCACCGATTTCCAGCTGAATCAAATGGCACCATTGCTAGGGAGCAACAACGTTTAGATCTCATTTTTGAGTAATTGTGTTTGATTGTTTACATTATTGCTCTATTTGATCTCTCTAGTTTTGATACACTTCATTGACCTATCTGACCATTTTCTTTCTTGTCTTCTTGCGAGGGACCGCGGATCGAGGAGGATCGCCTAGGGGATCCGGTGAAACCTTGGGAGGCGGAGTCTGGTATTCTAGCTTAGCCGGCAGGAGAGAGAGAGAACGAGAGGATTTGAGAGAGAGTGTCAGTTAGTGGTTTTTTTTGTGAGAGAGAGACCATTTATTAATTTGTAATAATAGAGGTACTTGGACTTCAGACACTCGGGCCTAATTTCCAGGTGTTTATACACCTGGGGGCTCACCGCAGTTTTCATCGCGTTTTCACCGTTGTCATTTTCCGGTTTTGTTTTATTTTCCTTTTCTTTTGTGGAATGAGCCCTTAGCTTTTAGGCTTGCTTGATTGAGTAAATTAGGTCCAAACACCCTAATAACCATTGCATGTACCTATAGTGCATTTTGGACTTAGTTTAAATTAAACAGTCGCTTCATCATCTTCGAGCCGTCGTGCCGCGAGCCCACCCTGCCAAGCGCTGCTCCTGAACTCGATTTGTCGAGAGGAGGAGGGGTGAGCCTAGACCGGACTCTTAGATTGAGGATCGTTGACCGACTTGTGGTTCTTCACGCTAGCAATTGCCTGCTTAGGACGATTTCTGTGTGCATATCGACATATAGATTAGGTTTATAAATTCCTGCATTGCATTCTGCATGAAGAGAGCTGGAGGCACTGCAAGTCTTTCTACTTGAGCATTCATCATTTAGGCACAAAGGTGAGATTTCCATCTTGGTGCCAACTTGCATAGCTTTTCCGACTCTCTCCCTCTGTTTTTGGATCAAATAGGAATCAAAGAAAAATACAAAAATGTTAGGTGCTTGTTTGAATTGACTCAAAGCAAGTGATAACACCAAAAAATTTAAAAAAGGGACCGCTAAAGAAAATTTGACCTAAATAAAATTGGATAATTGGACTCATTGCTTGGGGTGAGTAATACCCTCACCTGTTTTCAGGTTGCATGGGAAGGTGATGAATCTCCATTTCATCACCTTTATTCTATCATTTTGGCCTCAAAAACCCCAGCAAATGCATGTAAATGGCATCAAAGTGTACATAATAGCAGTCATGATTCATTGTAATAATTACACATTAAATAAGGTTTTTAATGCCAAAATTATAGAATAAAGAGGAGAAAAGAAAAAGGAATAAAATATTGCAAATATTTTATGACCCAAACCCCGAGACCAAGGCCAGTATGGTATTGGTCGACCAGGAATAAAGTAGGGGGAGATAAGGGCCGGTGTACAATAAATACCTCATTTATTCATGCATCTATTTATGCATTTTTGACACCTATTTTGTACATAATTATTTATTCATCAAATAAAGAAACTTTGTACATGAAAGTTGTAGACAATAATGCAAATAAAAATACAAAATTAAGTTTGTGTAAAAATAATACCCAGTGTACATTTTATACACAGAATAAAAAGCCAAAATCTCAACTTCACAGACCCATATCTTGCAAATAAAAACTCCAAATCACCCAAACTCACCTTTAATTGTATATGGCATTCCAAGAACTATTTAATAAAATTAGTTTCATAATTTTTGGAGTCCTTATGCAGAAGTTAGGTTTTTGACCCTTCTTGTATATAGGATTGATTAAAATATTCTTTTATTCAATATTCATTATTTTTATAAATTCATATTTTTAGAATTTTGTAGATGATGTATATAATGCATACACACATTAAAAGTAAAGGAAAAATAATTTCAAAAATAAAATAAGTCTACAAAATTCATAGAAAAATACCTATACTATATATCTTTATATAAATAAAAAGGATTTTATTCCTTGGTTCTTTTATTCTTTTATATTTTTATAATAATGTATACATTATACACAACTCATTAAAAATATAAATCCAAAATAAAAATCAAGAAAATACATTAAATAAATTAGGTATACAAAATACATAGATAAAACACCTATAAGTATACCTACATATACATACACATATTTATTTAAAAATATAAATAAACTCATAAAAATTAAATAAAAATACCTTTATACTCACAAAAACAAATTATAAATTTATAAAATAAGCCAATAAAATAATAAAAGAAAATAAACAAATTAAAAATAAATTACCCAAAAAAACATGTAAATACATACATATACAAATTATTAAATTAAAATCATAATAAATCGCTTCGAAAAATTCAATAAAAATCACAAATAAATACTACACGAAAAAATACACATTTTTTTATGTTTTAAGAAATTCTAATAAAATCATTTACTATGGTAAATAAATCAATTTAGGTTAAAATTTCCTGTTTTGTCTTGTAGCGGCTGACGTGGACCAATGAGGCGCCGGCCTTCGTTGACCCCCTGGTCAACTGTCCCATCCCTTGTCTGGCGCCTCTGAACTGTCAACTCCCCGATTTTCCTCCAATTTTTGCGGCCATCCCTTCCATCGTTCAAGCTCGCTTCCTTCACAAGAATTGCCCTCTGATCATCCATGATGCCCGCCAAAATCTTAGATCAATCAGATACTCATTGGATCAGTCAATAATTGCCGGTTAATAAGGCCCCTTGCCAATGTGTATAAATAAGTAGCTCGGCCTCCTTCCTCGAATTTGGCCATTTTCATTCCAACCTTAAGCCTTGATTCCAGTCCTAGGACATTCCTCGTGACAGGGGGGGTGTGCTGGTGCCTCGAATCGGCCGGAGGGAGGAGAGTTTTGTCGCGGCGGAGCTCCGGCGTCCGCCCTGCTCCCTGGAGGCCCCCAGGTATAAGAGCTGTCCCTTTCATGCTTTTTAGTTAGTTTTTAATGTTAGTTTTTCATTCCTGTAGTTAGATTAGTAGTTAGTTAATCCCCTTAGCGTAAAAATCCAAATTCGAAGTTCGCCAGAGCTCTGCTCCGGCGACTTCTTCACTGTAGACCCGACTGTTTCCGACCGCTCTGAGCACCCCATCTCGATCCCCATCGCTTTCTCCATCGTTCTATCATCTTGGTCCAACTCAGGACCTTCGGTCTTGGCGAATCGGGGCTCCACCTCCGCCGTATGCCGGAGCCCCTCCGACCCACTTCATCTCACTGCCAAGCTTCAAAACCCCGGGTCGAGGAGGTAGCTCTCTCGTCCGCGGTGCTTCCTATGCAGGTACAACGAAGGATAGAGCCCATCTGGGCTCGAATCGAACCAGGAAGAGGTTCCTGGAGGTCCATTACTTCTCCGACCTCGACCGAACGACTCGGACCTCCAAGAGCCATGATGGACCCATCAGTCGACGCGGGATGCTTCCAGCTACGTGCAAACCACCTCAGACGCGCCGGAGAGCCCCGGAGGAGCCCAAGCTTCTTGATCGAAGCTCGCCAGGCGCGAGCTTCTTCCCTGTTCTTCCAGGGAGCTCTGGCTTCGTCGGATCAGGAGGCTCGTCCCAGATCCATCAGGAGCCGTCCGATGAAGATATGCCCCAACCGTCAGATCAGCCAGGAGCTTCTAATCCGCACCCTTCATCGGCGAATCGGGGTCGACCGTCCGATGCTTGACGCGTGGATAAGTAGCGCATCCAGCGCCGCAGGATGATGCGCCTTATTTGGGGTAAATTTCACATCTAGCCCCCCGCTTTTTGTATTTATAGTTTAATCCCAAAAATAAGAAGTCACGTTGTAAATAACTTGTAAAATTTGCAGAACACCCCCTGATGTTTGTGTATTTACATTTTAGTCCCTCCGCGCCTCACGTGCAGACCCCACGTGAGGCGCGTGATATTTGCATTTAAACCCCGCCGGGTTTTTGTATTTGTAAAATGGTCCCGAAAATAAAAGTTAACGTTCATTTTTATTGTGATTTTTGCATGTATGCCCCTGTGAGTTATTTTATTTGCAAAAACACCCCTGCTAGGCCATTTATTTTTTTGTGCTTTGTCCATTTATTTTGTGCCTCATATTAAATCGAAAAATTTTGCAAAAATGGATTTAAGCCCCTGTTAGCTTGCTTCTACACACCATATTTTTAGTTTTCAATTTTATTGCATTCTTGCATTTATTAAAAATCAAAAACATGTCTTTTATTCACTGTCTAACTTATAAAATCCCAAAAAATACGAAAATGCCTCGAAAAATTCCAAAAAAATTAACTATGGTGTATTTGACCTATTTTAGTGTCAGACCAAAAATCCATAAAAATCTCAAAAGGAAAACCTTAAAAATTCAAAAATACTTAAAAACTTCAAAAAAAATATAAAAAACCAAAGAAAAATCAGAAAAATATGAACTCAGTCCCTATTTCTACTTTATTTTATTATCTTTATTAGAAAAATAGTGTGGAAAATTTTTGAGGTTGTTAGCTATTTTTTATGCCTATTTTTCTAACAGCCAGACCCTATTCCACGGTTTGCTCTTCTTGTGCTATTTAAAAATACTAAAAATGTTTTTAAAAATGCCCAAAAATCACAAAAACAGTAAAAAAAATCATGAAAATTCCAAAAAGACTTTATTCCTGAATTTTTGAATATTTTTGAGTGTTTTTATAAATATTATAGTACCCCTTTATGTATATATATGTATTTCCTAAACAAAAAAAAGAAAGAATATATATATATATATATATCTAACTATTTATATGTATTTATATATCTCTTTATTAACCCTAACATACAAAAAAAAGAAAAAAATCTATCTTATCATACTTATATATACCTATATAGATTGTAAGTATTACAAGTTATATACTAACCCTCTATGGGTATACATATATTTATAAATTTATATATATTATATATATTACCTAATTATATTATTAAAAACAACAAAAAATATATAATATATATAATAAAAAAATATAATAAAATAATAATAATAATAATTTCTAAAATTCAGAAACCCACTTCACACAAGGATGACCCTGAGATACATGTAGGCTATGGTATTTTGTATTGCTCTCTGTGGTTCGACCTCTACATGCTTGTTCCCTATACATTTTATGGTAGAGTAATAAAGATTAATTCACATTTTTGGGACTCAATTGTTTTTATTCTTTTATTGTGGGTTAATTGCTGGTCAACCCAATGTTTGGTGAGCGGTCGCCTCAGCGACACTTGATACATTTATTATGGTGACCCTCGCTGAATCTTTGCGGTTATCAGAAGGTCTCCTTCCAAGTGAGCAGAGCAGCTTCGTAAGGATTAGAGCCCAAAACCCAGTCTGTGGCTGCCTTGTGTATCGCCTGGATTTCCGAAGTATTGGCACTACTATCGTACGTAGACGAGTAGGGCTTGGTCACCATTGATGATTCTCTATTGTGTAGAGCATCGACCTTGTCCGAAGTATCGAGCATAGGCCACGCCTTCACGGGTGTGTCTGTCTCATCGTCTTGCGTCCGAGTAGGGTCTTGCACGCTCACGGGTGATTCCGTTGCGAGCGAGATCCGAAGTATCGGTTTTGCCTATCGGCTTCCTCCCTCTTTTCTTTGGCTGAGTAGGGATCCAGGAAGGGTTACAGGGACCTTAAAAAGCATAGGCTACAGGTTACACAGGAGGAGGACAAGTATGTGAATTCTTTTTCGGCAGTACTCTCTCTCCTATAGGCGTAGCGCTCTAAGGACTCATTGAAAGATAATTTCCTGAATTCAATCTAAAAGCTACAAAGATAAAAGCCGAACCTTCACGGCTTCACGCATTGAGTTGGTGAACCCCTTGTTTTGTGTTTAATTTGCTAGTTGAATTTAGGTCAAGATCAAAACACCGCACAATTGTGCGCAATTTTGCCCCCCCCCCCCTTCTTCATTTCTCAACCTTGCTCTTCTCAATAATCACGATGATGGGAAGGAGGTCTCTTAGGTCGTCTTTGGCGGCACCGCTATCCAGCACTCCTCCCTATTCATCTAGGATGACCTCGGGGAGTCCAGATCCACTCTCTGAGCCTGAGTTCACTTCCACCCTGTTCCCCCTCGACCACCCTTCTCCTTCCATCAGTCCAAGAGTTTCATAATTTAGTGCATCATAGAGCTCAGATCATTTGATGGCACCTGAGATGGGTTCTTTTGCCTTTTCAGAGAATCCAGCCATGGTAGATAGAGGAGAACACCCAGATGAGCAGGAACACCCTCCATTCTTATATGACCAAGCTGCCATCAACAACTCATTGTTAGCATCCCTGGAGACTATGCAGAGACAGATCAGAGATCATGGAGTCTTCATGGGTAACCTCATGAGAGAGATTGCTCAGATGCGTGAGGGAAGAGACGACAGACCTAGGGGTGGAGGCGGTGATATACCAGAAGTAGTAGACGAGGGAGGAGAACCGAATCAGGAGTGGCCGCCACAGACAATTATGAGAGAATTGCACAATCCAGCGGCATCCCTCACTCATCGATGGATCCGATTCCCTCCCATCCATGGAGACTTCGAGCTTCGCCCACACACTATTCAGCTATTGCCTAAATTTCATGGGCTGGCGACCGAAGAGCCACACCTCCATCTGCAAGAATTCAAAATGATCTGCAGTACAATTCATGACAGGTTGGTGGCTGAGGACACCATCAAGATGATAGCCTTCTCATTCTCTTTGGTTGATAGAGCCGCTTACTGGCTGAAACATCTGGGGAGTTTCGTCGACACTTGGGCACAACTCCGGACCGCCTACTTGAAGAAGTATTATCCGCTCGGCCGGACTAACGCAGCACGAGCTATGATCATCAATTTCACAATGATCCCTAATGAACATTTCCATGAGGCTTGGGATCGATTCAGAGAGCTCATCGACCGGTGTCCACATCATGACATATCCAAGCCCAACTTAGTTCAAAGTTTCTTCTGTGGGCTGACACCGGAGCTGCAGGGGCTTGTAAATGCCTCTTGTGGTGGGTCCTATTTTTCCAAGGGTGAAGATGACGTTTGGGCCATCTATGAAGGGATGGCAGAGAACTCGACAGTCATGTCCCAAGCCCGAGTCTACACACATCAGAAGCCCCCCAAGGAGTGGGATCATTTCAGAGGATCGCCCGCATCGATGCCGGTCCTCATACTGCGTCAACAGCCACAGCCCAAGCCGAATCAGCCGCAGCCGACATGGGCATCATTAGTGAGAAGTTGGATTGCCTCGAGATCCTCAAGAAGAAGCAGATGCAAGGACTGGCCCAAATGGACCAGATAACCAAGACCATGAGTGACTTAAAGATGCATATTCTTTGTGTCCAAGAGGCACAAACATCTACTCAGCAGCCTCCCAGGTCACGAGATGATCCCAACAGTAGCAACTCCACCCAGCCCTCTGCCTCACACCGCCAGGTCAACCACATCCAGGCAGAGCTGGTCCTGCTGTTGCAGTACTACCCGTCGCAGCCATCATCTCAGGACACTTAGATGGTGGTCTATCAACATGATCAGCCACTGGCAGTTCTACCTCCACCATCCTTCGAGCAGGAACCATTGATGGAAGTCAATGGGATTTGGTACGACCGGTACCCACAGCAGCCCGGGATTCGTCGCGATCACTCTGGATTCCGTTGGACTACTGGTGGCACCTCTTCCCAGTAGCAGCCTCCGGCTCAGGGATATCAGAACGGCCAGCAACAGCATCCCCAGTACGCCCACCAGCAGAACCAGCATGGTCCTCGTCCTGCCTATCAGGGACAGCAGTGGAGGCAGCGTCAGCAGCCTCAACAGACATACTCCCAACCATCCCATCATTATTCTCACCAGCAACAGCCTCGTTTCCAGCAGGGAAACACTTCCGGTTCTCAGGCTCCCGCCTTTGAGAACCCAGCTCTAGATGACCTTACCCGTTTGCTCTCTGAACAACGAGCATCCTTCCGGCAAGAAATGGATGAGTTCCGGCAGGAGGTGAGGGATATCATTAAGGGTAAGGCCACCATACCAGCTCAGATTGAACCAAATCCGAACAATCTGAAGAGGATGTCTGAGCAGGTACAGTTTACAGAGGATACTTCTCCTAGTGATTATCTGAGTGACACGTCTTCTTTGTATGATGCTGATTTTGTGACTACTAGGAGCGGACCGAGCGGTAGGATGCCAGCCGATGACGCTTCATCTGAGCGACGACCACACGAGGAACCATGAGCGCCAGATGAGCAGAGTAGCGGTGTTGATGCCGCTGATGATGTTGATGTGCTGATGCCACCAATGATGGAGATCCAGACGACGGTGTTGAGGCCGTCAAGACACCAGATGCAGACGGTGGTGCTGATGCCACCATTTTTGATGTTGAGCCAGAGCGCGATGCTGATGCCGCGAAGACAAGTGTCGTTGGTGGTACTGAGGCCACCACTTCCACTTTGTTGAGCTCCCACATGTTGTGTTGCCACCTTTTGTATCTAAGGTCTGTGGTAACAAAAAGAACAAAAAATGAATAAAGGAAAGGTTTCTGTTTACACTTCAGATCCATATGTGTTGAATGATGATCATGGTATGGATTCTATTCCTTCACAGGCACAGGGACCTATTCCTAGTCCTCCATCTACGGAGGCCCCTACTATCCCCTTACCTGAAGCACTCCGCTTGGCAAAGGGTAATAAACGAGAAAATCCAAAAAAGATCCAACAGGTAGAGTTCAGCAACTAGATGATTGATAGATTCCACATTCAGCTGACTCTATAGGAAGCACTTGAGCACATCCCCCTCTTCAAAAAGAACTTGAAAGAGAAGACTACAGTCCGCAGGAAGATGAGGAACCACAGAGATCATATCCATATGCTCACTGATGAAACTCGATTTCATCATCATAATTTCTCATTATTAACCCCCTTGCTTAGTTTTGTGTCAATAAAACCCAGTTAGTGTCCTATAATTAACAGAGTCTTAAATAAATTAAAAATCACAAAAAAATGACAAAATAAAAATTCGTGGTATTTTTAGACTTAAAAATACCCTTAAAAATATTTCGGGCCTTTGTTTGACTTCATCTCCAGTTTTGGCCAACATGAAACTTGTAGATCTCGTCAAGATCTACAACTTTCATGTTTTGAGTTCTCTCAAATTCGGCCATCTAGGCCTTCAAACATCAACTGGAAGATTAGAATAATCTGATTGGGCCACGTGGCCCAATCTGGGTGAGCCACGTGGCCCGCATGCAGCATCCCCCTGCAATCCGGGCCGTCAGATCGCCTCCAGATCCAACGGCCACATCTCTTCCACGTGCGCCCCTTTGCCTCGACCGTCTGATCATCCCCGCCTTCAATCTGCACCGCACGTGAGCACTCTCACCAGAGCGTGCCACGTGGCGTAACTGGTGCTTTCCGATCACGCCTTCGATCCTCTGATCTGAGCCGCTCAATCCGCTCTCGGTTCCTAACCACTTGATTAGCCCTAACTCCTCATCCAAACCGTCCTTTAGCGCTGATCCCTTAGCCTACCACGTCGCAACTTCATGGCCGCCAATCACTACGCTCCAGATCTAATCAGGACCGTCGCGTTGCGCCCAACTATCCGCCGTTGGATCTCCAGATCCAACGGACGACAGTCATCGTCAACCTCCGACCCCCTCTCTTCACACGTCTCCCATCTCGCGCACTCCTCTCCCCCTTCCCTTTTCCTCCTCCACTCCAGCGACCACCTCCACTCACCAACCGCCTCATGGTCTTCCTCGATTATCCACCACCCTCGCGAGTCATCCCACGATCTCCGTCGTCATTCCACTCGCTCCATAACACCCTCGCAAACCACGCCCATAACCTTCCTCTCCGCCGAACTCAATCTTTAAATACGCCGCTTCCCCCTCCTTTCGCCCTGGTCCACCTTTACGAGGGGGTTCGCCCAGCCCTCCTCCACCTCCCTGTGACAGGGGGAGGTGGCAGGATTGAGCGAAGACGATGAGGCTCCCCGGTGAGACCCTCCGACCTTCACGATGGAGCTGCGGCGCATCGCGACCGCCCGAGATGCATGGACCGGCTGACCGTGTTCAGCGAAGACCCGGGGACCTTCTGGAACCCCCAACCCAAGCCCCCGCTCCGCCTCTGACCAGGTAAGCTCCTTCCGATCCCTTTGTCCTTTTCTTTTATTTTCTCGACATTATGTAGGTTGCTTCACCCCTCCTCCACCGTCACTGATCGCCTCCCGAGCTCCGCCACGCTCCCCTCACTCACGCGCTGCCTCTCGTTCATCGCCTTCCTTCCTCCAGACCCTAATCACCTTCGACCCATCTCCTCCGCCACCCACGGCGGAGGAGCGCTCAGAGCTAACGCTTCTACGCCCGCCGAGCTATCCACCTCATTCCCTTTCACAAAAACCCAAGCTTCGGCTATTGACTAACAGTGCAGGTCTTCGAGAGCTTCAATGATCGGAACCTTCGCAGGAGAGGTCTTCGCGAAGTCCGTCTCTGCTACTGGACCGAAGAGGATCTCCACCACCTATCCTCGCAGCTTGCCCGAGTTCCCAGCTTCATCAACAATTCTTCAGGAGCTTCGGGCGAGCTTCACCATGCCTAGGATGGAGCGGTGGAGGAAGAGCTCCTTCGCCGGAGCTCTGAACCCACCGCCAGCCTTCGGTGGAGGAGACAGCACAGGGACCGTTGGATGGTCTTCTCTCAGCGACCATCCAACGGTCCAGATAGGGCCGCGTCATCGACTTCAGCAACCCTTGGATCATTGATGAATACTCATTCATCACTCTTTATTCTTATATTTTAGCTACAAAAACCTTTGTAAATGCATGTACATATTTGTAAATATAAATAATTACCAAAAGCATGCATGGTGTAAAAAGTAATAATTAGCATGTTTTTGTGCAAAAATAAAAGAATAAAGATTAAAAAGAAAAAGAGGGAAATATTTAGAATAAATATTGAGCAACCTAACCCAAGGGAGGGCTCAGCATGGGCCTGACCGCATAAAAGCCAAAGTAGAGGGAGATAGGGGCTCATGTGTGTAAATATACCTGTAAATATAATAAAAATATTTTCCTCTAAAAATGGAAGAAAATGGGCTTGTAAATACTTGTATATATTTATAAATATAAAAATCAAAATAAAAAAATAGAAAAATAAAAAGAAAACAAAAACCTTCACCTTGTGCATATTCATCATGTACATACACTCACCTATATTTATTTAACCTTATAAATAAATAAAATTAATTTCCAAACATTTTGTAAATATTTTATCTTTTATGTTGTAAATAAATAAATTAAAAACCATTAAAACAAAAAACAAAATAAAAAGAACAAAATCGAAAATTAAAAATCACATTGTAAATATACCATGTATATATATGTACATATGTATTTATTTCACCTATGTATATAAATAATAAAAATAAAATAAAAATATCTTTTTATTCCTAATTTTATGATATAAATAAATAAAATATAAAATAGGAATAAAAATGTATAAAAGAACTAATTAAAAATCAAAATTAAAAATCCTATATTGTATATATACCTATGTATAGTACTATATTGTAAGTACCCTATTTTTATTTTGAATAATTAATTAAAAATCACTAAAAAATAGAAAAAATTAAAACAAAAATATTTCATGTTTTGAGTTTTTAATAAATAGGCCATTTACTATTTTTAATTGATTTTCTAAATATTTTCCACGTGGCCTGTCCTCATTGGTCCACGGGGGTTGTTGACCGCCCGGTCAACTCCCCCCCCCCCAGGACCACCTCCCACGGGTATTAGGCGGGCGACCCGATTTCTCCTAATTCTAGCGCCTAAACCCGACCACCTCGCACCTAAACCCCCGGTCCGTTTCACTCACATCACATCCGACACCCTCGCCGGGGTGCCCGCCTCGAGATCCGCGCTTCACGCTGCCCTACCCGACCCATTCTTATCGGACTCCTGGCGGTATAAGGGCTGAGCTCCGCCACCTCATTCCGCATCTTTGGCTCATTCGTTCACCACCTAGGGACCTCCACCGTCTTTTCGAGAGTGACAGCTCGCTCCAGAGGGTGTTGCAGCGAGGAGGGAGCGAGGAGACATCGATCCGGCGAGCTTCCGCCGCCGAGCGCCGCCAGGAGGTAGCGCCAGAGCCTCGGGCCACGACGACCCGTGAGGCAAGGACCCAGAGCTGTCTAAGCTCGTCCCCAGTCGGCCCATCCACCCAGGTAGCTTAGATTTTTTCTCTAGTTCTCTAATTTCGCATTTGCCCCAAATCGCGCTATAGCCGACCTTCGCCGATTCCGACCATCTCCCCCTTCTGTTCGATCATCGGAATCCCCCATCATCATCGCCGTCCTCCCGCGCACGTTCTACGCCCCTCCACTCAACCCAGCTCGCACAGGAGCTGGGGTTTCGAGCTCCTCCGTCCACCCCTCGCCGGAGCTCGACCGCTCTGCCTCACCAGTCACCTTCACCCCCTCTCACAGGGTCGAGGCACTTTGCCCTCGACCCGCGAGAGTTTTGTTGTGCTTTGCAGGTACCGTCGAGCCCATCTGAGGGTCCGACCATCCACGAGCAGGCGCTTGACCTCCGCCGACCTCGCCGGAGCTCCCTAGGGCTCCGTTGAGTCATCGGAGGGTACCATTCGACGCGGAGGGCCCCCAGCTATCTTCTCCGGTCATCAGAGGCCTTCGAGGAGGAGTACAACGCCTGCACGAGCCCGGCGAAGTTCGTCGGAGCCCAGTTCTTCCTCCATCCTCCAGGACCGTCAGATCGACTCCCAGCTCCAGTTGTCATCACAGCCATTCATCTGAGGAGCGATTAGCAGCTATCATCAGATCCTTGGAGGTTTGATCTCCACCGTCTGATGGTTGAAGTTTAGCCACCGCACTTCTCCACCGTTCGATCTCCACGTGGCGACGCCTGGGCCGATCGATCCGCCCGAGGGATAGCAGCATTGGGCGCCACCCATTCCCAGCCGTCCATCCGCACACGTGGCACCCATCCGTCGGTCGACTTAATAAAGGGTAATTTACCCTTAGGCCCTTCTCTTTTTAGTAGTTTGCTTTTAGCCCTGTAAATATTTTTAGGATTTTATTTATGTTAGGTAAATTGCATGTTGGACCCTATCTTGTTTGCTTATTGCATATATACCCCTGTGTGTAGTGTTGCACGTGCATCGACACGTGCCTTTTTGGGATATTTGCATAGTTAGCCCTGTAGTTCTGGATTGTTATGGAATGAATGAATATTTTTAGGAAATTGCATTTATACCCCTGTGCGTGATTTATTTGTGCATGTGCACTTATTTGTGGGTAATTTACAAATAGGTCCTCAGACTTTTGGTACCTGTTACCAAATAGTCCCAGAACCTTGTTTTCTTTGCATATAGGTCCCTGTGTGCCCCAGACACGCGCCGCGCGCGTGGTTTCTTGGGAATTTTGCACCGGACCCCCCAGAACTTTGGATAATTGCGTACAGGTCCCTATGCATTGTACCTAGGTTTTAATTTTAAATAAAATATCAAACCTACTCCAAATTCGATGAAAATTGGACACATGGCTCCAACCACGTAAAATTTTCTAGAATTTTTGGGGACATTTTTGTTTTGATTTGATATTTTTAAAAAATAAAAAACAGCCATTTTCGTTACTGTTTGATTTTAAAAATCACAAAAAAATATTAAAATTCATCTAAAAATTATAAAAAAATTAGCTACTGTTTCTTTTCTTGTGTTTGATTTTCTGACAAATTTTGGTCATTTTTCATCATATAAAACTCATAAAAAGTACAAAATACTAAAAACCTCATAAAAATTCTAATAAACAATCTAAAAACCCAAAAATAATAATTAAGGTGCCTAAATTTTCCTTGTTTCTTTATCTTTACAGGAAAATTACCTCCAGGCTTATTGGAGACTTTTAGATATTTTATCTAAGTCCCTTAAGCTCGGCTGGACAGTACCCTTATTTTCTTGCATTATTTCATTTTTAGAAAATTAAATAAAAATCAGAAAAATACCAAAAATTCAGTAAAAACAGTAAAAATCATAAAAAGCATAAAAAAATTTTTAGTTGAATTTTTGCTTGATTTTTAATGCATTAAATAATTGCTTGAAGTTGGTCGTTTCCTTTGTTTCTGTATTTTCTTAATTAATTAAAAATCCAAAAAAAATAAAAACAATTAAAAATCCACCAAAAACACTTGTCTTTTATTTTTAATTCTTTTTTAGACTACTTCGTAGGGCTTGAGACCATTACGTGCTCCTTGTGTTCGACCGTGGTCGCTATACCAGGTTAAACTAATAGCAAGACCGCTCTTAGATTTTGATTGATTTTTATAGTATTTGGTGGTCTATTTTTCTCGATTGACACATGAGCGATTGAGGTCACAACGACCATTTGAGATATACCTGATCTACCTCGCTCGCTCGATTTTCGTATCGTCAGAATGGCGCCGTCGCCGGGGAGCAAGGCTTAGTAGTTTTTCTTCTTATTTTTCATTTTCTTTTCATTTTCTTTTTCGCGGCTTTCCGCGGCTCTTTCTGAGTCCGCGACTTTTCGCAGCTTTTTATTTTCCATTTATTTTTGTTTTCTTTTTCTTCGTTTTCTTTTATTTTTATTTTGCTTTATTTTGCTTGTTTATTTTTAGTTGTCATTTCTGCACATATATCCTTGTTCACATTTTCTGCTATTATTTGATTATTATTCTTGGTTTGACACTTGTCTCTTTCTTCCGAGGGCCCGAGGACCGAGGCGGCAGCTTTCGAGAAGCCAGCGCAACTGCGGGACTTGGAGGCGGCTCCCTTCTGTACGGAGCCGCAGGAGAGAGCGAGAGAGGAGCTGAGTGAGAGAGAGAGAGTAGTTAGGTTTCTTTCAGCATTTTATTTGATTACTTGTAATAATACAGGGACACTTGCTAGACTTGGACTTGATTAGTGGGTCTGTTTCGCCAAGCACCGGTGTGCTCGGGGGACCCAGTAGCTAGTTTAGATTTTTCGCGGCTTTTCGCGGTTTTGGTTTTCTTGCTGCCTTTTACGAGTTTCAGCGGTTTTTCTCGAGCCCCTAGATTTAGGATTTTCTGCTTGACTGTGCCGTACTTAGTAGGATCCCCACACTTAATTGATTGCCTGTTCCTATAGAGCGATTAATTGGACCTACTAATAAATCACTAATAAAAATAACTGACTCACTGACGAACCGCAAAATTGGCCCTTAAATAGAGTGTTTTTATCACTCAGAATCATCATCGTAGTCGGGTCGGTTTCGGGTCGTCAAAGCGATCACCTCATTTAGATATATGCCATAAATCGAAATGAGGTGATCGTTAATTATTTTTTACTTGGCAAGATACCAAGGTTGATCTCAGGGACACGAGCCTCTCTCATATTAATCGGATTAAAGTGTGTTTAATTAGGTGTTGAGTTAAAGGCCTATAGGTCAAAGCAACAACAGAGACACAACACAAGACATGATAATGCATTAAAACATAAAACATGCATTTTTTTATTCATTTTTTTTATCATGCAAAGGAATATACATGCAAAGCTAATGATATGCCCTGAAATGATAGTTACTTGAGCCATAAGAAAATTTCGAATCGATCTGAATTGAAGTGAAGAAGCACTCTACAATCATAAAGCAAGTAGGCATGATAAATAAAAAAAATCAAGACACTTAAATGATAAAATAATACATCACGGTTCATAGTGTCAAATTTAAAATTTAAGCATGCCATAATAAAGAGGACGAGAAGAGCTTCAAAACGAAACTGAAATCACATCGGTTGGAGCTATGTAGCTCAAGATATGCATAAAAGAAGATAGGGGCATAAATGCAAGAAAACATGAAAAAGATACCTACAAACAGGTCCTCGGAGGGACTAAAATGTAAATAAATGAAATACTGGGACCTTCCCTGTAAAATGACCACTGTGCACGCACGGTGCACGTGATAGGGACCTGCTTGCAATTTGGAGAAGACGGAGGGCTCCTCTGCAATTTGCCCAGAAGTTCGGAGGCGCTTCGGCTCGGCTCGGGTTTTGGTTCGGACTCGCTGCAGGCTCGGAGGCTGAGGCTCGGTGAAGCCTCTGGTGTCGCCACGTGGCTAACTGTCGGCCCTTGGATCATGATGATCCAAGGGTTACTGGTGAAAGAGCCCCTGGTCGACGTGGCTGCACAACGGCCATCGGATCTTGCACATCCAACGGCATCTGGAGAAGGCTCTGGCTGATGGCGTGTCGGCATCGGGACCGTTAGATGGTCGCTGGGCGAGGACCATCTAACGGCTACTGCATCTCCTCTCTTGGCCGAAGACGGGCGGCGGCTTCAGAGCTCCGGCGAAGGAGCTCCTCCTCCGCCTGCCACTCTCGGCCACGGTGGACCTTCCCAAAGCTCACTAAATGATCGTCGAGGAAGCCCGGAGCTCGGGGAAGGTCCAGAAGCAACTGGCGACACTCGTCGGAGCTCGGATGGGCATGGCGAGGTCGGTGAAGTCTGCTCCGACGGGCCTCCGGCCATTGATGCCCAATGAAGACCTGCAGCATTATGATACATAGCCGAAGCAGGGGATCGCGGTGTGCGTGCGAAGTGGAGTGAATGGAGAGCTAATCGAGCGAAGAAGGTGGAAGCTCGTAGCTCCTCCGCCGTGAATGGCGGAGGAGATGGGTCGGAAGTGCTAGGGGTCTGGAGGAAGGAGGACATGGTCGGAGCGATTCGCGATGAAGGGGGGAGTGTGGCGGAGCTTTTGGGAGGAACGATGGAGGGTAAAAACGGCCGGAGTGACCGAGAAAAATCGAAGAAATTAAAGAAAATTACAAAGGAAGAAGACGAGGTACTTACCTTGGTCGGGCGGAGCGGAGTGGCTTGGGCTGGAGCTCTAAGTGAGCCCCGGGTCTTCGCTGGACACGGCCAGCCGATCCGTGCAGCTCAAGCGGCCGAGGGCACCGCAGCTCCGCCGTTCATGGCGGAGGGTCTCACCGGAGGAGATGGGTCGTTCTCGCTCGATCCTCTCGCCCCTCTCTGTCACAGAGAGGCGGAGGAGGGCTGGGCCCCTCCCCGCGTAAAGATGGACGGGGTGAAATGAAGGGGAGACCGGTGTATTTGAAGATGGTTGTGGCGGAGGTGATGGTGGACGACGTGTTTTGGAGGGAGAAATGGGATGACTGGAGAGGGGTTCGTGGGTTGACGAAGAGGTCGCGAGGGTCGTGGTTGATGGAGGAAGAACGTGGGGCTATTGGCGAGTGGAGGTGGTGGAAGGTGAAGACGGGAAAAATGGAAGGGGGCGAGGTATGCACGAGCTGGAAATCGTGGGGAGAAGGGGTCTTCGGAGGTAGATGACGATGCATCAACCGTTGGATCTGGTGATCCAACGGTGGGTATTTGGGCGCGAGCGAGCGGCCACGATTAGATCGGAGGCGGTGAGATCGATGGTCGATGAAGCAGCCGCGTGTCGATCGGCTGGCAAAGGCGCTAGTGAGCGGTGAGGATGAGAGATTGAGGGAGATCTGACGGTAAAGGACAGAGGGTGGATTGAGTGGCTCAGATCAGAAGGACGAGGCGTGATCGGAGGGTTCTTCAGTCAACACGTGGCGCAAGGGACGAGAGGCGGCAACGAGTGGCTGAGATTAAGGCGGGGGAAGATCAAACGGTCGTGGATAAGGAGCGGCGTGGAGAGGCCTGGGCCGTTGGATCAAGAGGCCGATCCAACGGTCGGTGGGGCAGGTGGATAAGACAAGAAGGGTCGGGCCACGTGGCGCCCTCAGAATGGGCCACGTGGCCCAATCAGGTTATTCAAAGAGCATTTTTAATTTTTGGAGGCCAAAATGGCCGAATTTGAGAAAACTCAAAACATGAAAGTTGTAGATCTTGACGAGATCTACAAGTTTCATGTTGACCAAAACTGAAAAAGAGATCAAACCAGGACCCGAAATATTTTTGAGGGTATTTTTAAGTCTAAAAATACCACGAATTTTGTTTTGCCATTTTTTTGTGGTTTTTAATTTATTAAGGACTCTGTTAATTATTAGACAATAACAGGGATTTATTGACAAAACCTTAAGCAAAGGGGTTAATTATAATAAATAAAGATGATGAAACTGAGGTTCATCACCCCCTATACTTAAACTATGCTCGTCCTCGACCATCAAAAAGAATGACTAAGTTGGATTAACCCCCTTGTGCATGTGAATACAGGATCTAATCTGATCAAGTCGACTCGGCTTCAGAGATCCAAAATTCTAGAGTTCAACTCAGCCTTAATCAAGAGGCTTCCAATTCCTCTACTTCTCTGGACTCTCTCTGATGTACATATAGACTAAAGGATATGAGTTTAGTGTTGACTGCAATTCTGAGAGTAGAGTCAATTCGTCACCCAAAATCTTGGTCCGAGAAAATCTCCTAAGGACCCAATCCTCAGCACTAGGGAATAAATCAAATCTTGCATTCAGTCTACCGTCTCTTTAGTTTGTCAGACTTAGAAAATGTGGATGGCAGGCCAGAAAAATGGAGGGCATGGGATTGTGTCAATTCTTCTCTCCCTCTCATTGGAACAAGGATTCACTCTAGTGCCTTTTACGCAACACATTTCTTTGGTGTTGATCAGTGCGTCCGTCAAGAGAAGTTGGAGCCGTCTGCACTTGTTTTCCTGGGAGTACACCGGGGTGTGTCTCTTTTGAGTACCTATCGTACCTTCGACACCCAGACTTGTAGCATTTACGATGCAGAGCCCTTTTTTGGTGCAAGCCCGACTCCTGGTCCTAATAGCGGTAGTCCAAGTGGACACTTTGAAAAGTTTGGGAGCGCTCGCCTTTGGTGGAAGCTCTTTGATATTTGACTTTGGTGGAATGTGAGCTTTTCTTTGAATTTCATTGACTTGTAAAATTTTTGGCTAGCTCCACTGCTTTTACCAAGAGTTGGCGCACACTGATCAACATTTTTTTTTTATTTTTCACACCCAGGCACTTAGGTTAATGTCAAGAAATTAGTATAAGAATCAAGTTCTCATACTGGCTGATATTGCTGACACTCAGGTTTCCTGAAGCCTCCAAAGATTTTATCCCATCCTCGAGCATCATTAGATCAAATCCAAATTCGACTTCCTCATCCCAATCCTCAGGTGAAAAATCAACTCATCTCATCGAGAACCGCAGTCGTGCATGTGATGTGCTGATCATATTCTTTATGTCTGAGACTAAGCATGGAATATAGCATGCAAATCTAGAAACATAGGGGAATGTGGATGATTAAGTCTAAGACCCTGATGGCTAAGGCTGGTTAACCTAAAAATCTCAAAGACTTCTAAAAGCTAAGTCTTCTTGACCAAATCAGATCCCGGATGAAAGTGAAAATGTATAGGATTAATCCAACTTCTTCATTCAAGACAAGACACTTTTTTTTTAACTTCAAGAGATATTAGAACTTTCTAAGCTCAATTGAGCATCCGCAATTCAGCCAGTATGGATGTAAGTACAGGACGAAGCCCGTTGCTTGAGGACGGGGCCTTGCGCGATGTCCTCTAAACCATCCAATCTGCTAAGGGCGAACCCTCACTGAATGCGGCTGACTTAATTGGGTTTAGTATTGACCAATGACTCTTAAAGGATTTTTAGGAGTTTTCTGATTTTTATGGATTTTAATAAAGTTAAAACACACGTTAGACTCAACTTTCCTTGAAAAGAGATGGCGATTTTTCAAAACCCATGTCACACAAAATAAAAATTTTCAAAACATTTTCAAAAATCATTTTCGAAAATATTTCTATAAAATAGTGTAACATAATATCGAAAAACCGCGAAAATCCTTTGAGTTTTCTTAGCCCAATGAATTTTTACCTTAGCCAAAAAGTTTTTAATTTTTCAAATTTTTCAGATTATAGCTAAAGTAAATATACGGTATATACGGTATACCCCCCTATACTTAAATTTTGCTATGTCCTCATAGCACTAGATGTTACAAGTACATAGGTCCATTTAAATATAGAAGAATATACGGGAGCTAAGAGGGGCTCCCCCTATACTTAGGTTAGAAATAACCTAAGTATAAAGGCAAGAAAAGATGAGTAGAGAAAATCACGGGGACTCGGGTCCCCCCTATACTTAGGCTGAGATTAGCCTAAGTATAAAGATGGGATTTGATGTTAGAAGAGACCCAAGGTGAACGAAGAAGAGGGATGAATATACAAGTGAGCGGTTGAATCTTCGGAGATGAAATGGAGTGTCTTTGGATTTGGGGTGTGTGTCACATCAAAGGCTCAATCAAGCAAGCAAACCCTTAGTTTCACCAACTCACCCATGAAACCAACCTAAGTTGGTTTATTATCTTGTCTATTTTATTGGTGATAAAACATTTGATTTTTACGCAAATAAAAGATGTGAAGTGAAAATTATTGCGTAAGCAAGGGTATTGCTCTCCCAAAACCGAATTTTACTCCATTTTTGGTTGACTTGCAATTAACAGTCCCAATTTTATTTTAGGTTATCACTGAATTATGGTTAGCACATCAATCAGAAAATCATCGTCTACCGTTCATTCCATTTTCCATTTATCCTAGGTGATCAATCTAGAAAAATGAAAGCCGAGAAAAAACATGCATTCGATGAAGAAAAACGCGATCGAGGCTAAGCTAGAAATCATGCAGTGATTTGACGATAAAAGCCGCGAAAAATCTGGGGCCGTTTTGAAACTCAAATCAAACATGTATGCAAGTCGAAAAAGCCGCACCTAATCATGCATCTATTAGCGGTGATTAATCTTCATGAATTTTAGCTAAGTGTTACGAGATTATGTGCGTCTTCATTTAAAGTGTGTCCTAACCTACGATCAAGCACATAAGATAAAAAAAAAAATGAGCTCGGAGAGCCGCGTGCCTAGTCCTAGGTCGACACTCAAGTGGGGACGATCCCCACACAACCACATTCGTCCGATTACAATCGCGAGTCTTCGATCGAAGACCGCTGTAAAAGACGAGTTATTAAAAGAAAATAAAATGCAACAAAAAAATGCGACACATTTTTTTTCTTTTTTTCCCTTCTTTGCTCCAAGCATGCTCCTGCGGCTCCTCGCAGCGGGGAACGCCCTGCTCCTCGCCTCCTTGATCCATCAAGGGCCCTGCCACAAAAGCAATCGTTAGATATCAAATAAGGGAAGAAAAAAATTTTAGATGCAAAATTTATGATCATTTGACCTATAAAAAGAAACACTAAATTAAACACGCAAAAATCCAAAAAATAAAAAGAAATGAGCCGTGTCCCCGGCAACGGCGCCATTTGACGAACCGCAAAATCAGCCCTTTAATAATGTGTTTTTAGCACATGAAATCATCATCGTAGTCGGGCCGGTTTCGGGTCATCAAAGCGATCACCTCATTTAGATATATGCCATAAATCGAAATGAGGTGATCGTTAATTATTTTTTACTTGGCAAGATACCAAGGTCGATCTCAGGGACACGAGCCTCTCTCATATTAATCGGATTAAAGTGTGTTTAATTAGGTGTTGAGTTAAAGGCCTATAGGTCAAAGCAACAACAGAGACACAACACAAGACATGACAATGCATTAAAACATAAAACATGCATTTTTTTTTATTCATTTTTTTTATCATGCAAAGGAATATACATGCAAAGCTAATGATATGCCCTGAAATGATAGTTACTTGAGCCATAAGAAAATTTCGAATCGATCTGAATTGAAGTGAAGAAGCACTCTACAATCATAAAGCAAGTAGGCATGATAAATAAAAAAAATCAAGACACTTAAATGATAAAATAATACATCACGGTTCAATAGTGTCAAATTTAAAATTTAAGCATGCCATAATAAAGAGGACGAGAAGAGCTTCAAAACGAAACTGAAATCACATCGATTGGAGCTATGTAGCTCAAGATATGCATAAAAGAAGATAGGGGCATAAATGCAAGAAAACATGAAAAAGATACCTACAAACAGGTCCTCGGAGGGACTAAAATGTAAATAAATGAAATACTGGGACCTTCCCTGTAAAAATGACCACTGTGCACGCACGGTGCACGTGATAGGGGACCTGCTTGCAATTTGGAGAAGACGGAGGGCTCCTCTGCAATTTGCCCAGAAGTTCGGAGGCGCTTCGGCTCGGCTCGGGCTTTGGTTCGGACTCGCTGCAGGCTCGGAGGCTGAGGCTCGGTGAAGCCTCTGGTGTCGCCACGTGGCTAACTGTCGGCCCTTGGATCATGATGATCCAAGGGTTACTGGTGAAAGAGCCCCTGGTCGACGTGGCTGCACAACGGCCATCGGATCTTGCACATCCAACGGCATCTGGAGAAGGCTCTGGCTGATGGCGTGTCGGCATCGGGACCGTTAGATGGTCGCTGGGCGAGGACCATCTAACGGCTACTGCATCTCCTCTCTCGGCCGAAGACGGGCGGCGGGTTCAGAGCTCCGGCGAAGGAGCTCCTCCTCCGCCTGCCACTCTCGGCCACGGTGGACCTTCCCAAAGCTCACTAAATGATCGTCGAGGAAGCCCGGAGCTCGGGGAAGGTCCAGAAAGCAACTGGCGACACTCGTCGGAGCTTGGATGGGCATGGCGAGGTCGGTGAAGTCTGCTCCGACGGGCCTCCGGCCATTGATGCCCAATGAAGACCTGCAGCGTTATGATACATAGCCGAAGCAGGGGATCGCGGTGTGCATGCGAAGTGGAGTGAACGGAGAGCTAATCGAGCGAAGAAGGTGGAAGCTCGTAGCTCCTCCGCCGTGAATGGCGGAGGAGATGGGTCGGAAGTGCTAGGGGGTCTGGAGGAAGGAGGACATGGTCGGAGCGATTCGCGATGAAGGGGGGAGTGTGGCGGAGCTTTTGGGAGGAACGATGGAGGGTAAAAACGGCCGGAGTGACCGAGAAAAATCGAAGAATTAAAGAAAATTACAAAGGAAGAAGACGAGGTACTTACCTTGGTCGGGCGGAGCGGAGTGGCTTGGGCTGGAGCTCTAAGTGAGCCCCGGGTCTTCGCTGGACACGGCCAGCCGATCCGTGCAGCTCAAGCAGGCCGAGGGCACCGCAGCTCCGCCGTTCATGGCGGAGGGTCTCACCGGAGGAGATGGGTCGTTCTCGCTCGATCCTCTCGCCCTCTCTGTCACAGAGAGGCGGAGGAGGGCTGGGCCCCCTCCCCGCGTAAAGATGGACGGGGTGAAATGAAGGGGAGACCGGTGTATTTGAAGATGGTTGTGGCGGAGGTGATGGTGGACGACGTGTTTTGGAGGGAGAAATGGGATGACTGGAGAGGGGTTCGTGGGTTGACGAAGAGGTCGCGAGGGTCGTGGTTGATGGAGGAAGAACGTGGGGCTATTGGCGAGTGGAGGTGGTGGAAGGTGAAGACGGGAAAAATGGGAAAGGGGCGAGGTATGCGCGAGCTGGAAATCGTGCGGAGAAGGGGTCTTCGGAGGTAGACGACGATGCATCAACCGTTGGATCTGGTGATCCAACGGTGGGTATTTGGGCGCGAGCGAGCGGCCACGATTAGATCGGAGGCGGTGAGATCGATGGTCGATGAAGCAGCCACGTGTCGATCGGCTGGCAAAGGCGCTAGTGAGCGGTGAGGATGAGAGATTGAGGGAGATCTGACGGTAAAGGACAGAGGGTGGGATTGAGTGGCTCAGATCAGAAGGACGAGGCGTGATCGGAGGGTTCTTCAGTCAACACGTGGCGCAAGGGACGAGAGGCGGCAACGAGTGGCTGAGATTAAGGCGGGGGAAGATCAAACGGTCGTGGATAAGGAGCGGCGTGGAGAGGCCTGGGCCGTTGGATCAAGAGGCCGATCCAACGGTCGATGGGGCAGGGCGGATAAGACAAGAAGGGTCGGGCCACGTGGCGCCCTCAGAATGGGCCACGTGGCCCAATCAGGTTATTCAAAGAGCATTTTTAATTTTTGGAGGCCAAAATGGCCGAATTTGAGAAACTCAAAACATGAAAGTTGTAGATCTTGACGAGATCTACAAGTTTCATGTTGACCAAAACTGAAAAAGAGATCAAACCAGGACCCGAAATATTTTTGAGGGTATTTTTAAGTCTAAAAATACCACGAATTTTGTTTGCCATTTTTTTGTGGTTTTTAAATTTATTAAGGACTCTGTTAATTATTAGGACAATAACAGGGATTTATTGACAAAACCTTAAGCAAAGGGGTTAATTATAATAAATAAAGATGATGAAACTGAGGTTCATCACTCACTCCCTTCATAGCCTACGTGCCGTAGCCTGCCCTGCCAAGCGCTGCTCCTGAACCCGATGTGTCGGGAGGAGGAGGGGTAGACCGAGACTGGACCTTTGTCTTGAAGGATCGGTGACCAGTTAGACGGTTCATCGAGTAGAAGTTGCCTGTTTAGGACTCGGGTTTTTCACCGCTGCACCATATAGGTAGTTTCTTTCTGTCTTTACATTTTCTGCGCGGATCACTTTGCATGTTGAGTGCTGGAGACAGGTACGCATTTCTATCTTTGCATTCATCATTTGATTTCATCGCGCATCGGCTTTTTCGTCTTCTCCCCCTGTTTTTGACCTAATAATCAGGAGAACCGAAAAATTCGTTAGGCGTTTCTTTTTATTGAAAAATATCTAAAAATAAAAACAATAAAATCGGGACTGCTAATCACACTTGACCTAAAACACACTTCATTAAAAATCTGTCTTGGGGAGAGTAACCCCCTCCTTGTTTGGTTTGGATGAGCGAGAGAGTGATCCGCACCTTAGGATAGAGCCATTCGATTTTTCTTGACTGATTAACAGCTCTTTGGTACGGGACAGTCGGTTGAGAGATATCGGATTCCTATTACCTCACGTAATCGCTCTGATAGACTGGATGATCACCTAAATTAAAATCGACAAGATAATTGACCGATCCCTTTCGGTCTTCAGCTTTATGTGCGTAGGTGAATTGAGGGTTTGCTTGTTCATCTTGTGTGATTTCCATATCCCTCGATCCTCCTTTCTATCCATCTGTTCCCCCACCCTCCCCTCCCTTCACTCTTCTTCTCTTCTTATCCTTTACCCCTGGATGATGGATCCCCTCACTTCGAGCCGACTCTTGCGGCTTATTCTTCGCTATCTGACCATCAGTCCAGTCCACCTTCTAGGGAGGTCGGATCTCCGACCAGCCTCCCGCTCCCTCCCTCCCTTTCATCTCACTACTTTGGGCATGCTGCGCAAGACGTCCGAGGATACCAGATAGAGCAGATGCGAGACCCGGACGATGCCGTTGCTGAGTTGAGAGCGCACTCCGTTGGTGATCAGAAAGAGCAGTGGAGATTAGAAGACAGATCATATTCCAGAAGGATGGAGGAGCATATAGCACAAGGAGCGGAGTCAGCTTCTACATTACGTCCATTTGTTTTGGGATTTGGATTACATTCAGCGACTGCCGACATTTTCAGGAGAGGCGCACGAGGAGTTGTATCTTCACCTGTCCGCATTCGAGGAGTTTTGTAGAGCACAGAGATATTCAGACGTCACTGCAGAGGAACTGATGAGCAGGACCTTCCCCTTCACGCTTCCACGACAGAGCCATGAGATGGCACCGACGATTGGGGAGGACATTCGATACGTGGGGAGAGCTACGCCGAGAGTTTCTACAGAGATACTTCCCTCCACGTAGAGCAGATTTCATGCGGTCTTTGATCACCGACTTCTCAGTAGACCCCCATGAGCCATTGCACGAGGCATGGCCGAGGGTTTCTTGACCTCTTGAGGAGATTTCCAGGACCATGGAATTCCACTGACAGACTTGATTGAGATCTCCATGCGAGGCATGACCGCAGAGCAGCTTGCACTGGTGATTACCACATGTGGCGGTTCACACCGCAGTTCCGACATTCACTTTCTGGATACCATCTCGAGGCTACTTTTCACAGAGTTTCTTCTTCACGAGATGCCTTGGTCGGGACAACACATGCGGACGATGCAGTACCAGTGCAGTGTGTCACTTTTCACGATGAGTCAACTTCTACACACCAGCCCGAGGACCTGGAGCAGACAGCACCACTGACAGAAGAGATGACTGCCATACTAGAGGTTCGGACCCAGAGTCTACTTGAGTTCTCGTTGGTTTTCCAGCTGGAGTTCGAGTCAGCCCCAGAGTTCCCAGTTGACGAGTCTTGGATATCAGACCTTCTGATACAACAGGAACCGGAGGAGCCCCCATTTTTGCAGCCATTGATTCAGACACTTCAGATTCCAGTCCCGGAGGAGACAGTTTCCCTTCTGCAGAAATACTTCTTGGATGCAGACAGCTACCAGGACTCAGCCCAGCAGCCACAGGTCGATGAGGGACACCACTTTGAGAGTTCAGATACCGAGAGTCCCGTCTTCGAGCCTTTTGTCCTCCACTCTGACGAGACAGATACACTTGTTGAGGACCAGTTGGCAGCCAGCATAGCCGCAGAGCGAGGATCAGCCACAGACACTTTGCCAGCTTCCGCGGTGTTGACTAGTACCTTCTCCTTCTTCCAGATTGCCGAGACCTACACTTTCGATGATGATGCAGCTTGGTGCACTGAGTGGATACTTGATAGCAACGCAGATGCCCATCTAGATCCTGATCCTCTTCTTCTCACTTCTGATCTTGCATCTCTCCCCGAGGGTTATCTGCGGGAGGATGCCGCACTCGACGAGTACTCGGTTTCACCTGCTGATAGTGTTTCCGATCTGGCGGAACACGAAACCGAGTCTTTAGATCATTCTGATTCTTAACCTTCTCACCTCGACGACCCTCGCGAGGATGAGCCCATCCTGGAGATATTAGATGATTTGTCTGATCTGATTCTATTCCATTCATCGGATATCAGTCTTCTTAGAGAGTCTCCTGATCTTGATTGTCCACACCTGTTTTGAGACACTGATTGACGTGGAGGATTCTATTACCGATCCATCCTTCTCCACGTTTGATTTCTTCGGCTCTATACTCTCACTCCAGTCTGACCCAGAGTCGCTGATTTCTTTTGTGCTACCGGATCCCGATCACTTATTTCCATATCCTTGGCCGGTAGCAGACACCCGCTTGATTGCATACCTGGGTGTCTTTATTTACACTGTTGACTTCGTCGCTGTTCTCATACCGAGACTGCGACGACAGTACGACATTCGCTTTACCGATGCTGTACTGAATCTCGATACTGCATTATCCTAGCCTTTGCGCCCAGCTAGGGGCGTAAAAACTAGCGCTCGTTGAGAGGCACCTCAACATTGTACTCTTTTGTATATACGTGTTTCGTCTTACTTTGATCTTTCTTTCTTCCGTTCTTGTTTTCACCCCAGGTCTCGCTTAGGATTATCTTTGCTATACTTAGGATATTTCTCATCCTAAGTATAGGGGGGTGAAAACACCAGGTTGTTCTTCGTTCTGTTCCATCACTTCTGTTATTGCCGATACTTAAGGTTCTCCACCTTAAGTATAGGGGGAGTGATGTCCTCCTTCTTGTATATATTCGTTGATTTTCTTCGTGTCTTTCTACCCCTGTTTTGCTGCCTATACTTAGGGATATTTTACCCTAAGTATGGGGGGGTAGACCCTGTACATTCTCCACTCGGTTTTCCCTTAGTATACAGCCTGCTATACTTAGGATTACTTGATCCTAAGTATAGGGGGAAAACCCGAGATCTTTTTGACCTTATATTCATTCATTCGTCTTTCTATATAGCCTTCCTTTTCACTTCCCTATACATAGCACGAGTTATGTCTTCTTCTTCGCTCTTGACTCTGAGGACATCGTTCGAGCTAAGTATAGGGGGGTGTGTATATATTTCATATATACTTTAGCCATAACTCGTACTTTGTGTGAGTGTGTTAATAAATAAAATGGCTAAAAACCCTAAAAATCACAAAAATTAAAAATTTTAATGTACATAAACCTTCTTTTATTTGCACATACATAGTAAAAATGTTTTCAAAAATCTTTTGTGTAAAGCTTGTGTAAATATTTTCTTATCAAAATTATGTATGTAGTACAAAAATTTTCCAAAATGTTCTGAAAATCAAAAGTTTGCAAAAATCTTGTGTAAATGTGTGTAATACCTTTTGCAAAACTTGCACTTCATGCATCATCCATTCATGATTTCAAAACATTTTTCAAAAATTTTTGCATGTTT
Organism: Ottelia alismoides; assembly: GCA_037367405.1. Taxonomy (NCBI): domain Eukaryota; kingdom Viridiplantae; phylum Streptophyta; class Magnoliopsida; order Alismatales; family Hydrocharitaceae; genus Ottelia; species Ottelia alismoides. The sequence continues at coordinate 122,496 of JAZKJV010005587.1, read as the reverse complement.
GTAAAAATTTATGTAAATAGCATCTTTGTACATATGTATATAGTTTTTCTGGATGATAGTTGACATTTAAACTAGCCTGGAATCAAATTGAGAAATGGAGCTTGATTAAGATCTTAATCCACCTAATTTATAAGAGGAAACCTTATAGGGCTTAGGTTTAAGGCTTTTCAGGTCCATGGTGACTTAATTCTTGAGTCCACTAGGCTATGATCACATGTCATCTCAATGAGCCTAAGTAGAGCACTTAACAACAACACATGACTCATATAGACAATGTCTTTACTTGGACACCATCACTTTGCACCGAGCTCTCTACGGATGAGGTGGTGAGGAGGCAGTCTTCCTTGACTTGGGGTAGCATATGAGGGTAGTACTTCTAGGCGGAACCTCTCTTCTTCTTTTAGTGAAGGAAGTGGGTCTCAACTTGGTCTGGTTGCCATGAGGTCTAACGACGGGAGTTGTGGGTTGCAATAAAGCTTCAAAAAGAGGGATAGTCTACTGGCTCAAGAGGAAAAAACTCCTTGTATATATGCTGCACATGTACATGTTGTATAGATGCACTTAAAAAAATGATGCAAAAAGAAAATAACTCCAAAAAAGTGGTGGGTCTGAGAGAAAATGATAATCCCACCGGAGTATGTATATAGAGTGCAATAAGCAAAGCTTGAGTTTCATGTTCCACCTTATGTAGCTTGCAGCAGGGAGACTTGGCTACACTGGTCAAGCTCCCAAGGATACATGGCTACACTGGCCATGGTCCATTCTCTTCTTCCTCCTCTTCTTGAGCCGGTTGAACTTGAACTTAGAAGGGAATACCCCACTCCTCGAGGAAAGAGTGGCCAGACTGAGGTCATAGAGTTACCTTGTTGGGGAGGGTTGTCAAGTTGCCATTTCTGAGGTGGAGAGCTTATACCTCACATTCACAGGACAAGGAAAGATTCATGGTCTTCAGGGTTTGTGATTGATGACTTGTTCTGATCTGGAGCATTGAGGAGTCTTGATTAGAGATTAGAGGAACTTAGAGGCTGTTGAGTTTTAAGCTTAAGTCCAAATAAGGTTCCGACACATTAATAATCCAAGATATGATTAAGCTCCATAATTCAATTTAATGAAGGAAAGTTTAATATTCAACCTTGATCCAATGTACATTCTTCTCTTTTTCTTTTTCTTTCTTCTTTTCCACTTCTTTTTCAATAAGTGTTTGCTAAGGGACTAGCAAAGTTAAGTATAGGGGGTGATGAATACTCATTCATCACTCTTTATTCTTATATTTTAGCTACAAAAAACCTTTGCAAATGCATGTACATATTTGTAAATATAAATAATTACCAAAAGCATGCATGGTGTAAAAAGTAATAATTAGCATGTTTTTGTGCAAAAATAAAAGAATAAAGATTAAAAAGAAAAAGAGGGAAATATTTAGAATAAATATTGAGCAACCTAACCCAAGGGAGGGCTCAGCATGGGCCTAACCGCATAAAAGCCAAAGTAGAGGGAGATAGGGGCTCATGTGTGTAAATATACCTGTAAATATAATAAAAATATTTTCCTCTAAAAATGGAAGAAAATGGGCTTGTAAATACTTGTATATATTTATCAATATAAAAATCAAAATAAAAAATAGAAAAATAAAAAGAAAACAAAAACCTTTACCTTGTGCATATTCATCATGTACATACACTCACCTATATTTATTTAACCTTATAAAATAAATAAAATTAATTTCCAAACATTTTGTAAATATTTTATCTTTTATGTTGTAAATAAATTAATTAAAAACCATTAAAATAAAAAACAAATAAAAGAACAAAATCAAAATTAAAAACCACATGTAAATATACCATGTATATATATGTACATATGTATTTATTTCACCTATGTATATAAATAATAAAAATAAAATAAAAATATCTTTTTATTCCTAATTTTATGATATAAATATAAAATAGGAATAAAATGTATAATAAAAGAACTAATAAAAATCAAAATTAAAAATCCTATATTGTATATATACCTATGTATAGTACTATATTGTAAGTACCCTATTTTTATTTGAATAATCAATTAAAAATCACTAAAAATAGAAAAATTAAAACAAAAATATTTCATGTTTTGAGTTTTTAATAAATAGGCCATTTACTATTTTTAATTGATTTTCTAAATATTTTCCACGTGGCCTGTCCTCATTGGTCCACAGGGGTTGTTGATCGCCCGGTCAACTGCCCCCCCCCAGGACCACCTCCCACGGGTATTAGGCGGGCGACCCGATTTCTCCTAATTCTAGCGCCTAAACCCGACCACCTCGCACCTAAACCCTGGGTCCGTTTCACTCATGTCACATCCGACACCCTCGCCGGGGTGCCCGCCTCGAGATCCGCGCTTCACGCTGCCCTACCCGACCCATTCTTATCGGAGTCCTGGCGGTATAAGGGCTGAGCTCCGCCACCTCATTCCGCATCTTTGGCTCATTCGTTCACCACCCAGTGACCTCCACCGTCTTGTCGAGAGTGACAGCTCGCTCCAGAGGGTGTGGCAGCGAGGAGGGAACGAGGAGACATCGATCCGGCGAGCTTCCGCCGTCGAGCGCCGCCAGGAGGTAGCGCCAGAGCCTCGGGCCACGACGACCCGTGAGGCAAGGACCCAGAGCTGTCTAAGCTCATCCCCAGTCGGCCCATCCACCCAGGTAGCTTAGATTTTTTCTCTAGTTCTCTAATTTTGCATTTGCCCCAAATCGCGTCGTAGCTGACCTTCGCCGATTCCGACCATCTCCCCCTTCCGTTCGATCATCGGAATCCCCCATCATCATCGTCATCCTCCGCGCATGTTCTACGCCCCTCCACTCAACCCAGCTCGCACAGGAGCTGGGGTTTCGAGCTCCTCCGTCCACCCCTCACCGGAGCTCGACCGCTCCGCCTCACCATTCACCTTCACCCCCTCTCACAGGGTCGAGGCACTTTGCTCTCGACCCGCGAGAGTTTTGTTGTGCTTTGCAAGTACCGTCAAGCCCATCTGAGGGTCCGACCATCCAGGAGCAGGCGCTTGACCTCCGCCGACCTCGCCGGAGCTCCCCAGGGCTCCGTTGAGTCATCGGAGGGTACCATTCGACGCGGAGGGCCCCCAGCTATCTTCTCCGATCATCAGAGGCCTTCGAGGAGGAGTACAGCTCCTGCACGAGCCCGGCGAAGTTCGCCGGAGCCCAGTTCTTCCTCCATCCTCCAAGACCGTCAGATCGACTCCTTGCTCCAGTTGTCATCACAGCCGTTCATCTGAGGAGCGATTACCAGCTATCGTCAGATCCTTGGCGGTTTGATCTCCACCGTCCGATGGCCGAGGTTTAGCCACCGCACTTCTCCACCGTTCGATCTCCACGTGGCGACGCCTGGGCCGATCGATCCGCCCGAGGGATAGCAGCATTGGGCGCCACCCATTCCCAGCCGTCCATCCGCACACGTGGCACCCATCCGTCGGTCGACTTAATAAAGGGTAATTTACCCTTAGGCCCTTCTCTTTTTAGTAGTTTGCTTTTAGTCCTGTAAATATTTTTAGGATTTTATTTACGTTAGGTAAATTGCATGTTGGACCCTGCCTTGTTTGCTTATTGCATATATATACCCCTGTGTGTAGTGTGACACGTGCATCGACACGTGCCTTTTTGGGATATTTGCATAGTTAGCCCTGTAGTTCTGTATTTGTATGGAATGAATGAATATTTTTAGGAAATTGCATTTATACCCCTGTGCGTGATTTATTTGTGTATGTGCGCTTGTTTGTGGGTAATTTACAAACAGGTCCTCAGACTTTTGGTACCTGTTACCAAATAGTCCCAGAACCTTGTTTTCTTTGCATATAGGTCCCTGTGTGCCCCAGACACGCGCCGTGCGCGTGGTTTCTTGGGAATTTTACACCGGACCCCCCAAAACTTAGGATAATTGCGTACAGGTCCCTGTGCACTGTACCTAGGTTTTAATTTCAAATAAAATATCAAACCTACTCCAAATTCGATGAAAATTGGACACATGGCTCCTACATGTTGTAAAACTTTCTATAATTTTTGGGGACATTTTTGTTTTGATTTGATATTTTTAAAAAATCAAAAACAACCATTTTCGTTACTGTTTGATTTTAAAAATCACAAAAAAATATTAAAATTTGTCTAAAAATTATAAAAAAAATTAGCTACTGTTTCTTTTGTTGTGTTTGATTTTCTGACCAATTTTGGTCATTTTTCATCATATAAAACTTATAAAAATTACAAAATACTAAAACCTCATACAAATTCTAATAAACAATCTAAAAACCCAAAAATAATAATTAAGGTGCCTAAATTTTCCTTGTTTCTTTCTCTTTACAGGAAAATTACCTCCAGGCTTATTGGGGACTTTTAGATATTTTATCTAAGTCCCTTAAGCTCGGCTGGACAGTACCCTTATTTTCTTGCATTATTTCATTTTTAGAAAATTAAATAAAAATCAGAAAATACCAAAAATTCACTAAAAACAGTAAAAATCATAAAAAGCATAAAAACATTTTTAGTTGAATTTTTGCTTGATTTTTAATGCATTAAATAATTGATTGAAGTTGGTTATTTCCTTTGTTTCTTTATTTTCTTAATTAATTAAAAATCCAAAAAAATTAAAACAATTAAAAATCCACCAAAAACACATGTCTTTTATTTTTAATTCTTTTTTAGACTACTTCGTAGGCCGCGAGGCCATTACGTGCTCCTTGTGTTCGACCCTGGTCGCCATACCAGGTTAAACTAATAGCAGGACCGCTCTTAGATTTTGATTGATTTTTATCGTATTTGGTGGTCTATTTTTCTTGATTGACACACGAGAGATTGAGGTCGCAACGACCATTTGAGATATACCTGATCTACCTCGCTCGCTCAGTTTTCGTGTCGTCAATCTCGATCCAACGCCTCCAATCGGACACGTGGCGTCACCTGAGCACAGCCGAGCCTAAGCGTCCAAGCCACGAGGTTTGGAGTTCCCGAACCACATCCGAGCCTGCAGCGAGCCCAAGCCAACGCCCGAGCCAGCCGAAGCAACTCTGAGCCTCTGCTGTACCCGACCCTTCGTCTGAACCTAGATGGCGCGTGCACAACACGTGCCATCTGGGTAATTACACTGAGGCCCACCAACTTTCTTCAATTTGCAGAAAGGCCCCTACGTATGTGGTATTTTTTCAGGGAAGGTCCCTATACTTATTTTATTTTCATTTTAGTCCTTCCCAGGGACCTTTTTGTAATTATCATTTCATGTTTTCTTTCAGTTATGCCCTTGCTTTCTTTTATGGATATCTTGAGCTACGTATGTCCAATTGAGTTGATTTCAGTTCCGTTTCGAAGCTTGTTTGACACACTTTCTAATGGCATGTTTAATTCTCATTTTTGGATACATTAATTCTGATGATTATTTTATTGTCATGTGTCTCTTTACGTTTTACCTTGTGCCTCGTCTAATTTTGTTTATCAAGCTTGATTGAGACTTGAACTTGAAATTGACTCGTATTAATTTGCTCATCATATTAATTCTATCCTAGGGCATAGATTCGTTGCATTTCATGGCATTTATTTGCATGATAAAAATTGATAAAAAAATGCATGTTTATTTTAATGCATTGTTGTTGCCTTGTGTACCTCTTTGCATGATTTGACCTATATATGCTTGTAACTCAATGCTTGATTAAATAGATGAAAAATCTGATTAATATGAGAGAGGCTCGTGTCCCTGAGTTCGACCTTGGTATCTTACCAAGTAAAATAAAAATCACGACCACCTCATTCTTATTTGATATATATCAATCAGATGGTCTCTTTGATAACCCTAATCGACCCGACTATGATGACAATTCCAAGTTCTAAAAACACTCTCTTAAAGGGCCGATTTCGCGGTTTATCAAATGGCGCCATTGCCGGGGACACGGCTCATTTCTTTTATTTTTTTGGAATTTTTTGTTTATTTAATTAAGTGTAATTTTTTATAGGTCATTTTGTTCATTTACTTGCATTATAAAATTTTCTTTTCGATTGAGCTCTAATCATTGTTTTTGTGGCAGGGCCCTTGATGGTTCAAGGAGGCGAGGAGCAAGATGCGACCCGCTGTGAGGAGCCGCAGAAGCATGCTTGGAGTACGTTGAGAAGAAAGAAAAAAATTGCCTTGCATTTTTATTTCCATGCATGAACTTGTAATAATTCGTCCTTTACAGCGGTCTTCGATTGAAGACTCGCGAATGTAATCGAACGATCATGGTTGTGTGGGGATCGTCCCCAATTGAGTGTCAATCTAGGACCAGGCACGCGGCTCTTTGAGCGGTTTTTCATTTTTATCTTCTACGTGTTTGCTCGTAGGTAGGACACACTTTAAATTTAGACGCACATAATCTCGCCTCACTTAGCTAAAATTAATGAAAATCATTCCCGCTAATAGATGCATGATTAGGTGCGGCTTTTATCGACTTGCATACATTGATTTTGGTTTTCAAAACGACCCGAGTTTTTCACAGATTTAATCGCCAAATCAATGCATGATTTCTCGCCTAGCCTAGATCGCAGTTTTTATCGAATACATGTTTTTCTCAGCTTTCTCTTCCTACCTTGATCACCTAGGATAAACAGAAAATGGGAATGAACGGTAGACGATGATTTCTTGATTTTGTGCTAACCATAATTCAGTGATAGCCTAAAATAAAATTGGGATTGTTAATTGCAAGTCAACCAAAAATGGAGTAAAATTCGGTTTTGGGAGAGCAATACCCTCGCTTACTCAATGATTTTCACTTCACATCTTTTCTTTGCGTAAAAATCTAATGTTTTATCACCAATAAAACCGACAAGATAATAAACCAACCTTGGTTGGTTTCATGTGTGAGTTGGTGAAACTAAGGGTTTGCTTGATTGATTGAGCCATGTTTGCGTCGATACACATCCTAAAACCTTAGTCACTCCATTCATCTCCGCAGATTCAAACCGCTCACTTGTAAATCCATTCCTCTTCTTCGTTCACCTTGGGTCCCTCCCAACACCAATTTCCGTCTTTATACTTAGGCTAATCTCAGCCTAAGTATAGGGGGGCCTGAGTCCCCGTGATTTTCTCTACTCATCTTTCCTTGCCTTTATACTTAGGTTATTTCTAACCTAAGTATAGGGGAAGCCCCTCTTAGCTCCTGTATATTTCTCTATATTTAAATGGACCTATGTACTTGTAACATCTAGTGCTATGAGGACATAGCAAAGTTTAAGTATAGGGGGGTATACCGTATATACCGTATACTTACTTTAGCTATAATCTGAAAAATTTGAAAAATTTAAAACTTTTTGGCTAAGGTAAAACTCTTTGGACTAAGAGAACTCAAATGATTTCGCGGCTTTTCGATATTATGTTACGCTATTTTTATAAAAATATTTTCGAAAATGATTTTTCTTTGTTTTGAAAAAAATCTTTAGAAAATGTTTTTGAAAACTTTTTATTTGCGTGACATGGTTTTGAAAGTCTTTTCAAGGAAAGTTGAGTTTAAATTGTGTTTTAACCTTTATTAAAATCCATAAAAATGAGAACAATGCAAAACCCTTTAGGAGCTGTTAGTGACTACTAAGCCCAATTAAGTAAGCCGCATTCAGTGAGGGTTCGCCCTTAGCAGATTGGATGGTTTAGAGGACATAGCGTAAGGCCCCGTCCTCAAGCAACGGGCTTCGGCCTGTACTTACATCCATACTGGTTGAATTGCAGATGCTCAATTGAGTTTAGGCAGCTCTAATATCTCTTGAAATTCAAAAAAAATCTTGTTTTTGAATGAAGGAGTTGGATTAATCTTCGACCACTTACACTTCCACCCAGGATCTGAAATGATCAAGGAGACTTAGCTTTTTGAGGTCTTTGAGATTTTTAGGTTAACCAGCCTTAGACATCAGGGTCTTAGACTTAATCGTCCACATTCCCCTAGGTTTCTAGATTTGCATGCTATATTCCATGCTTAGTCTCAGACAAAAAGAATATGATCAGCACATCACATGCACGACTGCGGTTTTGATGAGAAAAGTTGATTTTTCACTTGAGGAATTGAGATGAGAAAGTCAAGTTTGGATTTGATCTAATGATGCTCGAGGATGGGATAAAATCTTTGGAGGCTTCATGAAACCTGAGAGTCGGCAATATTAGCCAGTATGAGAACTTGGTTCTTATACTAATCTCTTGATATTGACCTAAGTGCCAGGGTGTGAAATAAATAAAAAATGTTGATCAGTGTGCGCCACCTCTTGGTAAAAGCAGTGGAGCTAGCCACAAATTATACAAGTCAATGAAATTCCAAAGAAAAGCTCATTCCACAAAGTCAAATATCAAAGAGCTTCCACCAAAGGCGAGCGCTCCCAAACTTTTCAAAGTGTCCACTTGGACCACCGCTATTAGGACCAGGAGTCAGGCTTGCACCAAAAAAGGGCTCTACATCGTAAATGCTACAAGTCTGGGTGTAGAAGGTACGATAGGTACTCAAAAGAGACACACCCCGGTGTACTCCCAGGAAAACAAGTGCAGACGGCTCCAACTTCTTTTGACGGACGCACTGATCAACACCAAAAAAATGTGTTGCGTAAAAGGCACTAGAGAGAATCCTTGTTCCAATGAGAGGGAGAGAAGAAATGACACAATCCCATTCCCTCCATTACTGGCCTTCCATCGACATTTTCTAAGACTGACAACTAAAGAGACGGTGGAATGGATGCAAGATTTGATTTATTCCCTAGTGTTGAGGATTGGGTCCTTAGGAGATTTTCTCAGACCAAGACTTTGAGTGACGAATTGACTCTACTCTCAGAATCGCAGTCAACACTAAAATGTCATATCCTTTAGATTATATGTACATCAGAGAGAGTCTGGAGAATTAGAGGAATTGGATACCTCTTGATTAAGGCTGGGTTGAACTCTAGAATTTTGGATCTCTAAAGTCGAGTCAACTTGATCAGATTGGATCCTGTATTCACATGCACAAGGGGGTTAATCCAACTTAGTCATTCTCTTTGATGCTCGAGGACAAGCGTAGTTTAAGTATAGGGGGTGATGAAACTCGATTTCATCATCATAATTTCTCATTATTAACCCCCTTGCTTAGTTTTGTGTCAATAAAACCCAGTTAGTGTCCTGTAATTAACAGAGTCTTCAATAAATTAAAAATCACAAAAAATGACAAAATAAAAATTCGTGGTATTTTAGACTTAAAAATACCCTTAAAAATATTTTGGGCCTTTGTTTGACTTCATCTCCAGTTTTGGCCAACATGAAACTTGTAGATCTCGTTAAGATATACAACTTTCATGTTTTGAGTTCTCTCAAATTCGGCCATCTAGGCCTTCAAACATCAACAGGAAGATTAGAATAATCTGATTGGCCACGTGGCCCAATCTGGGTGAGCCACGTGGCCCGCTCCTTCTTGCAGCATCCGCCCGCAATTCGGGCCGTCAGATCGCCTCCAGATCCAACGGCCAGATCTCTTCCACGTGCGCCCCTTTGCCTCGACGGTCTGATCATCCCCGCCTTCAATCTGCACCGCACGTGAGCGCTCTCACCAGAGCGTGCCACGTGGCGTAACTGGTGCTTTCCGATCACACATTCGATCCTCTGATCTGAGTCGCTCAATCCGCTCTCGGTTCCTAACCGCTTGATTAGCCCTAACTCCTCATCCAAACCGTCCGTTAGCACCTATCCCTTAGCCTGCCACGTGGTAGCATCATGGCCGCCGATCACTACGCTCCAGATCTAATCAGGACCGTCGCGTTGCGCCCAACTATCCGCCGTTGGATCTCCAGATCCAACGGACGACAGTCATCGTCAACCTCCGACCCCCCTCTCTTCACACGTCTCCCATCTCGCGCACTCCTCTGCCCCTTCCCTTTTCCTCCTCCACTTCAGCGACCACCTCCACTCACCAACCGCCTCATGGTCTTCCTCGATTATCCACCACCCTCGCGAGTCATCCCACGATCTCCGTCGTCATTCCACTCACTCTAAAACACCCTCGCAAACCACGCCCATAACCTTCCTCTCCGCCAAACTCAATCTTTAAATACGCTGCTTCCCCCTCCTTTCGCCCTGGTCCACCTTTACGAGGGGGTTCGCCCAACCCTCCTCCACCTCCCTGTGACAGGGGGAGGTGGCAGGATTGAGCGAAGACGACGAGGCTCCCCGGTGAGACCCTCCGACCTTCACAGCGGAGCTGCGGCGCATCACGACTGCCCGAGCTGCACGGACCGGCTGAACGTGTTCAGCGAAGACCCGGGGACCTTCTGGAACCCCCAGCCCAAGCCCCCGCTCCGCCTCTGACCAGGTAAGCTCCTTCCGATCCCTTTGTCTTTTTCTTTTATTTTCTCAGCATTATGTAGGTTGCTTCACCCCTCCTCCACCGTCACTGATCGCCTCCCGAGCTCCGCCACGCTCCCCTCACTCACGTGCTGCCTCTCGTTCATCGCCTTCCTTCTTCCAGACCCTAATCACCTTCGACCCATCTCCTCCGCCACCCACGGCAGAGGAGCGCTCAGAGCTAACGCTTCTACGCCTGCCGAGCTCTCCACCTCACTCCCTTTCACGAAAACCCAAGCTTCGGCTATTGACTAACAGTGCAGGTCTTCAAGAGCTTCAATGATCGGAACCTTCACCGGAGAGGTCTTCGCGAAGTCCGTCTCTGCTACTGGACCGAAGAGGATCTCCGCCACCTATCCTCGCAGCTTGCCCGAGTTCCCAGCTTCATCAACAATTCTTCAGGAGCTTCGGGCGAGCTTCACCATGCCTAGGATGGAGCGGCGGAGGAAGAGCTCCTTCGTCGGAGCTCTGAACCCATCGCCAGCCTTCGGTGGAGGAGACACCACAGGGACCGTTGGTTGGTCTTCTCTCAGCGACCTTCCAATGGTCCAGATAGGGCCGCGTCATCGACTTTAGCAACCCTTGGATCATCTCGATCCAACGGCCTCCAACCGGACACGTGGCATCACCTGAGCACAACTGAGCCTAAGCGTCCAAGCCACGAGGTTTGGAGTTCCCGAACCACATCCGAGCCTGCAGCGAGCCCAAGCCAACGCCCGAGCCAGCCGAAGCAACTCCGAGCCTCTGTTGTACCCGACCCTTCGTCCGAACCTAGATGGCGCGTGCACAGCACGTGCCATCTGGGTAAATTACACCGAGGCCCACCAACTTTCTTCAATTTGCAGAAAGGCCCCTGCGCGTGTGGTATTTTTTCAGGGAAGGTCCCTATACTTATTTTATTTTCATTTTAGTCCTTCCTAGGGACCTTTTGTAATTATCATTTCATGTTTTCTTTCAGTTATGCCCTTGCTTTCTTCTATGCTACGTATGTCCAATTGAGTTGATTTCAGTTCCGTTTCGAAGCTTGTTTGACACACTTTCTAATGGCATGTTTAATTCTCATTTTCGGATACATTAATTCTGATGATTATTTTATTTGTCATGTGTCTCTTTACGCTTTAACTTGTGCCTCGTCTAATTTTGTTTATCAAGCTTGATTGAGACTTGAACTTGAAATTGACTCGTATTAATTTGCTCATCATATTAGTTTTATAGGGCATAGATTCATTGCATTTTATGGCATTTATTTGCATAATAAAAATTGATAAAAAAATGCATGTTTATTTTAATGCATTGTTGTTGCCTTGTGTACCTCTTTGCATGATTTGACCTATATATGCTTGTAACTCAACGCTTGATTAAATAGATGAAAAATCCGATTAATATGAGAGAGGCTCGTGTCCTGAGTTCGACCTTGGTATCTTACCAAGTAGAATAAAAATCACGACCATCTCATTCTTATTTTATATATATCAATCAGATGGTCTCTTTGATAACCCTAATCGACCCGACTACGATGACAATTCCAAGTGCTAAAAACACTCTCTTAAAGGGCCGATTTCGCGGTTTATCACTCACCCATTACACTTGCTGCACCATTCAGAACAAATTGCCAGCCAAGCGATCTGATGCAGGAGCTCCCTATGTCAGATGCGAGATTCAGGAGCAGCAGTTCGATCGTACTCTATTAGACAGCGACTCTTCTATTAACCTTCTTCCGGCAGCCTTACTCAACCGATTCGAGTTTGGTCCTCTTCTTAGGAGCAGGACAGTCCTTCAGTTTGCTGATAGGTTGACTAAGAGGCCGAAGGGGTTGTTGAGAGACGTGGTCGTTACCATTCAGGGCCTGAAATTCCCCGTGGACTTTGTTGTATTGGACATGGAGATCCCTGAGTCGGTAACCGATACCCCCATCATACCTGGATTCCCATTCTTGGTCACAGCCAAGGCAGTGACCGATCATGATAGTGGGAAGATATGTTTTCGCGTAGAGGGTGAAATCGTATAAATAGAGACGATCGAGGAGACTAGAGCGAGAGAATATGCTTGCTCAGAGCAGTCCAGCGAAACCGCACAGATGACAGAGGATGAGATAGATATCCAACAGGAGTGTGATTTTGTGATGACAGATGATGAATCCATTTGGACAGATCCCGTAGTACAGACCCTCGCCCTGCCTACAGATTCACCATACTTACAGCTTATGGCAGTCGAGAGCCTGGAGAGCACACTCGTGGACGAGGATACATTTGAGGCTGACAGTTGTGGGACGAATGGTGATGATTTTCAGTCTTGTTCTTCTAATTCAGATCCTCGGATTCAAACATTGATTGGGATGATTTTGATGAATATTTGTCGTGTCTGATTCCTTCTGAGCCGACAACTAGGACGGAGTGCGAGCCAGTACAGTTCATAGATGACTCAGCAGGGTTCCCTTCGTCAGAGGTTCATTCACAGCGAGAGTTCTCACATGCAGACTTGGTAGCCTTTACACATACATATCAGAAGCCAGATCTGCCACCTCCCAGTTGTCCAGAACTGAAACCCTTGCCGCAGTCGCTGAAGTATAGATTCCTTGCGGGTGAGCCAGATATGCATCCAGTCATTATCTCAGCAGGTTTGACTGGAGAGCAAGAATCTCGTCTGATGGAGGTTCTTGAATGAAACCGCAAGGCAATAGGATGCAGTATAGCTGATCTCCAGGGGATTAGTCCGGCTCTATGCTCCTACCACATCTATCTTGAGGAGGACGCTAGGCCGTCGCGTGAGTTCCAGCAACGGTTGAACCCGAATCTTTGAGATGTGGTCATGAAAGAAATATCAAAGTGGTGGAGCGCCGATATTATATACCCCATCTCCGACTCCAAGTGGGTGAGTCCATTACATGTGGTACCCAAGAAGACGGGTATCACTACAATTGTGAGTGAGTTTGGAGAGGAGATCGCTACCCGAGTACCCACTTCTTGGAGGGTCTGTGTGGACTACAGATGATTGAATCAGGCCACCAAGAAGGATCATTTCCCACTGACATTCATTGATCAAATTATCGAGAGGCTGATTGGGAAGAGTCACTACTGTTTTCTTGACGGGTACTCCGGTTACAATCAAGTGGCCATTGCGCCTGAAGACCAGGAGAAAACGACATTCACCTGTCCGTTTTGGACTTAGGCTTTCAGACGGATGCCCTTTGGTCTATGTAACGCCCCGGCGACATTCCAAAGGTGCATGTTGTCCATTTTCTTAGACATGGTGGGTGACTGTTTAGAGGTCTTCATGGATGACTTCTCGGTCGATGGCGATGGGTTTGATGGTGCATGTTGTCTATTTTCTCGGACATGGTGGGTGACTGTTTAGAGGGCTTCATGGATGACTTCTCGGTCAATGGCGATGGGTTTGATGCTTGTCTTGACTGCCTAGACCGTGTACTTCAGCGCTGCATTGAGGTCAGTCTTGTCTTGTCTTGGGAGAAGAGTCACTTCATGGTGACTCAAGGGACGGTCCTTGGTCATATCATCTCCAACAGGGGCATGGAGGTCGATCCAGCCAAGGTGGATATCATTAGAAAACTCAATCCACCGTCCAATCTGCGTCAATTGCGGTCTTTTCTGGGGCATGTCGGTTTTTACCGACGGTTCATTCAGGACTTCAGTCGTATTGCCCGACCACTTACGGATTTGCTGACAAAAGACACTGAGTTCATTGTCGATGATAAGTGTCTTGCATCTTTTGAGACTCTCAAGAGTATGGTTGTCACGGCGCCTGTCCTTCAGCCACCCGATTGGTCTCTCCCATTCGAGATCATGATGGATGCTTCTGATTTTGCCATTGGGGCTGTGCTTGGACAAAGGAGGGATGGTTTGTCGTTTTCCATTCACTACGCCAGCCGGACTTTGGATGCCGCTCAGCGGAATTATACTGTGACATAGAAGGAGATGCTGGCCGTAGTCTTTGCTTTGGATAAGTATAGATTGTATATTCTCGGATCTAGAGTAACTATTTTTACAGATCACACCGCCATCCGGTACTTAATGGTCAAGAAGGATGCTAAAGCTCGCCTTACCAGATGGATCCTTCTACTCCAGGAATTTGATATTGAGATTAAGGATAAGCCTGGAGTTAAGAATGTGGTGGAGGATCACCTCTCCTGCTTAGAGAACCTTGAGGAATCTAAGCCCAGCGCACCTATCACAGAGACATTTCCAGATAAGACGATCTTGGCTATCACCTCGCTTCCATGGTACGCTGACATTGTGAACTATCGTGTTGCCAAGACGATTCCACAAGGTTGGCCCAGGCAGAAACTTGAGACCTTCCTGGCGAAGGCCAAGTTTTACCACTGGGAGGATCCGTCCTTTATCATGAAGGAGGGGATAACATCTGGAGGAGGTGCATTCCTCACGAAGAGCAGCATAGCGTCCTCACATACTGCCACAAGCTTGAGGCAAGAGGACATCATTCTGGGAGACGGACATCACAGAAGGTGCTCCAATCCGGCCTTTGGTGGCCCACTCTCTTCAAGGATTCAGATGAGTTCGTGAAGAGATGTACTGACTGTCAGAAGATGGGTACTTGTGGACAGAGAGACATGATGCCCATGCAACCCATTCACTTTTGTGAGGTTTTTGATGCGTGGGGGATCGATTTCATGGGCCAATTACCTAAGAGTCAGGGATTTGAGCACATTTTGCTCGCTGTAGATTATGTCAGCCGAAGGGTTGAGGCCATCCCCGCCCGAGCCGCAGATGCTAAGACTGTGTGTCGATTTTTGAGGAAAAATATCATTTCACGGTTCGGGGTACCTAGAGTCTTGATTTCAGACGGGGGGTCTCACTTTATTAATGACAAGGTTAGGGCCCTTGCAGACGAGTTCGGCATTGACCATCGTGTTGTCACACCATATCACCCTCAGACTAATGGTCTTGCCGAAGTATCGAATAGGGAGATCAAAACTATCCTACAAAAGGTTGTCCGCCCAGACCGAAAGGATTGGTCACAGCTTTTGGACTCGATTTTGTGGGCCTATCGGACTTCCTTCAAGAATCCATTAGGGACATCTCCCTTTCATCTCGTCTATGGCAGGCCGTGCCATCTGCCAGTGGAGATAAAGCACAAGTCACTTTGGGCAGTCACTAAATTGTTATTGGGTCCCGAGAGTATAGGAGAACAGAGGAAAGCAGAGTTGGCAGCCCTAAAGGAGTTGAGAGATACAACCTTTTCTAGCAGCCTACAGTACAAAGAAAAAGTGAAGACATGACACGATTCTCATATCAGCCATAAACAGGTTGAGCCCGATCAACGCGTATGGTTGTTTAATTCCAGGCTGAAATTATTTCCAGGGAAGTTACAGAGCAAGTGGAAAGGGTCGTATGTTGTCAGTAAGGTACACGACAATGGTAGCATTGATATATCCGAGCCGTCATCTTCCTTGACCTTTCGTGTTAACGGTCAATGCCTGAAGCTATATCTAGACCATGATCCGCCGACCGTTGACGTTGCCCCCATTCTTCTGGTATGAGATGTACCCTTTGACTCAAATCATTGGCATCTCATACATGGTGATCACTTCCATCTTCTGCTGTACAGATCCATCTGTCCATATCATTCTTTCGTCTGTTGTTTTCTTTTCTTCTTTTCTTCTTTTCCTTTTCTATCTTCTTTTTGTATCAAAAAGGTGTCGCCCCTTGTAGATAGTTTCCTACACTTAGGACGTACTTTGTCCTAAGTATAGGGGGGTGTGCACCCCGAGTTTCTATATTCTTTGATCCTCTTCATTGTCTCCTCTTCTTGTCTATACTTAGGGATATCTTACCCTAAGTATAGGGGGAGACAATCTGAGTATGATCTGTTCATTCTCACCCTTGACCCTCCCTGCGTTGTGTACAATCTACTATACTTAGGATTATTTGATCCTAAGTATAGGGGGGACGGTCGACTTCTCATTCATTCATTCATCTCTTATTCATTTTATTCTTTAGACTTGCCTATACTTGGTATGAGTTATGTCTTCTCTTTTCTCTCCGATCTATGAGGACATAGCTCAAGCTAAGTATAGGGGGGTCGTATATACTACGTACATACTTTAGCCATAACTCGTACTTTCATATTTTCTTAATAATATGGCTAATTATTCTTTAAAATTCATTAAGAATTCTTAATAAAAAGATGTGATTATTCCTCAAATTCTTTTTGTATTTACTGATTAATAAATCAGGTGAAAACGTTTTTTACAAAATGTTTGAAAAATAGTTTGAAAATCCTTGTGAAAAATCTTTTGAAAACTATTTTGAAAACGTTTTGTTACATGTTTTCAACCTTTGTAAAAATGTTTTTGTTTGCAAAATTTCTTCTCTTTGTGTGAAATAAAATGTTTGAAAAATGATTTGCAAATGGTTTGAAAAATGCTTGCAAAAATATTGTGAAAAATCTGTTTATACTGTTTGAAAACCTTTGCAAAATGATTTTCAAATGTGTGTACATGTTTGTAAAAATTATTTTGGACTATAATTTTCAAAAATTGTTCGAAAAACCTGTGTCAAATAAGTTTGAGGAATACATACATCACAACAAAATCCATTATTTATATATATTTATAAAATTAGTCACTCACCCTTGTAAATTCTTAAATTCCATTTCTTGTATATATAAGAAGCACTTCCGTGTAAATATTTTAACCTTGCTTTTATCCAAAATCTTTTTATTTTTAAAAATCCCAAAACCATTTGCAAAATTAAAATTCAAAAACATTTGAAAAATCTTTTTTAAAAATACAAAAAATGCAAAAAATGCATATGCATCATCATCATCTTTTCAAAAATCCATAAAAAGTTCAAAAGCTTGAAAATTGCATCACAAAAATATTTTCTGCAGTCTGCATATCATTTGCATAGCATGAGCATTTTTCGGATTGAGTTTGATAGTTGAACAAGTCTAAATAAAATCCGGAGATTGGAGCTTGATTGGACCTTAAAATCTACCTAATAATAGGAATCTTATAGGAACTGGGTTTGAGGTACTTCAGGTCTAGTTGATTTAATTCTTTGAGGATTATGAGACTTGGTTCAATGGATTCTTGACTGCCTAAGTAGAGTATTTCAGAACACACGCACGACTCTTGTTGATAATGACCTAACTTGGACACCTGCACCTTTCACATGGCTCAACTCAGTTGGGGTGGTGAGGGGATTGGATTTGCCGGTATGAGATGCACACAAGTGGAAACACTTTTCCTCCTCTAGGGAGGGAAGTGCACCCCAACCCGTCCAGTGATGAGGAAGTCTAAAGACAGGAGAGTGTGGGTTGCAATAAAGCTTCAAAAGAGGGATAGTCTACATACTCAAGAGGAAAAACTCCCGATGTAAATGCTGTTGTGAATAGTATTTCAAAAAAAAGGGTCAGGCCTGTACAAAAATAAAATGCATGAAAAGTATGTACATATGTTGTAAAAGTCAATAAGCAAGCTTGAGTTCCAAAGTCATATCATGTGAGCCTGCAACTGGATGACTTGACTACACTAGTCTTGCATCCCAGGATAGGTAGCTACACTGGCTACCGTCCATTCTTCTCTTCACCCCCTCCTCTTGAGTTGGTTGCCACTTGAACTTAGAAGGGAATACCCCACTCCTCGAGGAAGGAGTTATTGGATTGGGGAATCATTGGGTTGTTATGCTGGAGAAGTCAGTCTCTTTGTCATTCTAGTTGGGGAGAGCCACCATCACTTACACTGTACGAGTCAGATTCATAGTCGTAAGGGTTTGCTTATGAATTGAGATATTTCTGACCTGGCTATTGAGGAGACTTGGACAGAGTTTTGGGATTCTCAGGGACTGTTGGATTTCAAATCCGGTTCTCATTAAGGTTCCACTCGCACTAAAACTCCAAAGGTCCGACTTAAGCTCCAAACTTTGATTTTGTGAAGACAAGTTGATAATTGAATTTAATCCACATTTCTTCTTTTTCTTTTCTTTGTTTTTCTTTCCGCACTTATTTCATAAGTGTTTGCTAGGGACTAGCAAAGGTAAAATATAGGAAGATGATGAATCCACATTTTATCATCTTTATTCTATCATTTTGGCCTCAAAAACCCTAGCAAATGCGTGTAACTACCCTTAATTAGAGCATCTTAGCATTCATGCATGTGCGTGTAAGTAGTGTATAAAATACTATAATTAAAGCCAAAATTATAGAATAAATAAAAGAAAAGAAAAAGAATAAAATATTATAAATATTTTATGACCCGAAACCCCGAGACCTAGGCATCTTGATGAATAGGTCGACAACGAATAAAGTAGGGGGGAGGTAAGGGCCAGAATACCAAGAAAATACCTTTGACTTTAACCCATTCTTTATTCATTTTGGGACCTATTTTTGGTTCCACTTTTATACCTCAAATAAAGGAACTTTGAACATGAAAGTTGTAGATAATTAAATAAATAAAAATACAAAATTTATTTCACTCAAAAATAATGTATAGATAAAAAGTTATGGTCTGAATAAAAATCCAGAATCCCAAATTCCCAGACCTGTATCTCACAAATGAAAACTCCAAATGCAGCAAACTCACTTTTAGTTGTATATAATTTAAAATAAGCTATTTAATGGCGGTGGTTTCGCATTTGGCAGAGCTACGGTTTGAAAGTTGAGTTTTGGACCCCTATTGTATACTTGTACAGATTAAAATATTCATTTTATTATTTATTCATTATTTTTATAATTTTCTATTTTTATAATTTTATAAATATTAATAATAATAATAATAAATATGTACATTAAAATCAGAATAAAAACCTAAATAAAATACAAAATAAAAATAATTGTATATAATATACATAGGTATCATACCTGTATATATACCTATATTATTAATGCTTATATTTTATTAAGTGTATAAAATACTTCAAAAAAATAAAGTAAAAATATTTTTAAGTGTATAAATATACTTTATAAATTTATGAAATAATAAATAAAAATAATAAAATTAAAATCACAAAATAAAAATAAATTAATAAAATATATAGATGTATATACCTATATAGCCTAAAATAGCAACTTGTATTTTTATACCTCATAAAAATAATTAAAAAACATATTATAATACTTAATAAAATAATAAACATTTTTTATTTAATAATCTAAAATTAATTAAATCATTTACTATTTTTAAATTAATTTTTAAAGCTTTTTCCAGAGGTTTTTCCTGGTTGGTCCACGTGGACCAACCAGGTTGCGTGGACAGTTGACCTCCGGTAAACTGTCTGACCTCTCCTTTGCTGCATGTCAGACTCATTTTTTTCTCGATTTCGATGAATTTTCGAGGCGCATCCTTTCATCCTTTCATGATGACTTCTTCACATTTTTTCTCCCCGATATTTGACATTACACGCCTATGCATTATTTCGGGGATTGGACCCGCGATTTGCTTGATCTTCCTTGATCTTCTCGCCCATCCGTCAACCCTTCAAAACTCCACCCCCATCTTCCTTTTTGATTTTGAACCCCATTTTTGGTCCCATCTTCTCCACTTTCGTGTGTTTTGGTTTGCTGGTGGTGACAACATCAGCGCCAACCATCCAGGGCGGAGATTAGACGAGGATCTGGGTGTGTTTTATCACCTCCGGCGAGCTCCGCCGTCGAGGTACTTTCTACCTCAGGTCCACGCCTTTGAGGTGTTTATTTTCTTTCTTTTCTTGTCCCAGTTGCTCACAGTAGTGTTAGGATTCGTTTCCCGTGTTTAATCCCGCGTTTCGCCCGTCGATTCGCTCAATCGATTCCCTCGTCGGAGCTTACTCCGGCCAGGCTTCACATCCCCGTTCCCAGCTTCCATTCGCCTCGCCAATCGTCGAGGCATTTTGCCCTCGACGACATCACCCCTTTTTGCAGGTCCAGGAGTCAAAGAAGAGCCTGGGGGCTCGTTTTGAGCACTCACCGGAGATACCTGGGGGTCGTCCTTGACTTTGGCGTCGCGGATCAGCCCAGGAGGTCGCCAGCCCCTTTTGCCGCCACCAGGACCTAGAAGACCTCGGTAGGAGCACTTTGGACCTTCTCGTAGCCTTATCACACGCCGGAGGAGGAGGAGCGAGGTCGGGGAAGCTCGTTGGTCGGAGCCTTCTTCCCTGTTATTGCTCCTGCGCTCCCCGCCGTTAGATCAGGGCTGTTCTTCAGGAGGCGCAACAGCCATAGGATCGAGGACCCGCCAGCACCGTCAGATCGATATCGCATAATCTAATCGTGGCCCTCCATCGCCGAAGCGGTATCGGGCGACGACGTGCGGCCACGTGTCAAGTGGGAGACTTCCCACCGTTGGATCGCGCCTGAGTGGGTATTTTGCATCATCACCCCCTGCGTTTTTGTATTTACTTTATAATACTTAATCCTTCGTCTGTTGTTTAAAATGTTTTGTAATAATTGTATTTAGACCCCCAGACCTTTGCGGTATTACACTTTGACCCCTACCAGGTCACGTGCTTTGCGCACGTGACTTGGCATTTTTTTAGGGATACCCTTACGCTCCTGGGTATTTGTCTTTAATCTATAAACATCTTTATTTAGTTATTTATTTCTGGAATTTTTGCATCAAGGCCTTCGTGCTTTTGGAATATTACATTTATACCCTTCCCAGGTACGTGCTAGTCACGCGCTTGGTTGGGGTATTTACAGGCGCACCCCCACGGGTCTTGGAATTTAAATTTGGTACATTAATTTGTCGATTCAATATTATACATTGTGTGAGATTTGCAATGTGGCCCTGGAACTTTTGTCTATTTACATGTATGCCCTTACTAACATGATTTTTCTTTTTGTTTCTTTTAATTATTGCACGCATCTATAAAACCCAAAAAATTCTCAAAAAAAATCAATTTAAGCTCCTGCTGCATTCTAGTATTAAGTCATATTTTTATTTCGCATTTTCATTGCATTTTTATATTTATTAAAAATAAAAAACATGCATTTTTGCTACTGTTTGCATTAGAAATACCAATAAAATATCAAATCTTTTTGAAAAATTCCAAAAAAAGTACCCTAGGTCTATTTTAGTGTCTTTTAATTATTATCCAAAAATCATTAAAAATTTCAAAACAAAAACCTTAACAATTAGAAAACTCTAAAAATCTTCATAAAAATCTAAAAAATTCCAAAAAATCCTAAAAATCCAATTTCAGTTTCTGATTTTTCTCTAATTTATTCTCTTTTATTTAAAATTAATTTGAGGATTTTTGGATACTGTTAGCTTTTTTAATCCTCATTTTAATTTCGACCAGCAAGTCAGTTCATTGTTTTCTTATATTTTAATTTTTAGAAAATACCAAAAACATTTAGAAAAATTCCCAAAAATCACAAAAACATTATAAGTTTCTAAAAAGATCAAAAACATTTCATTTTCTTAATTTTAAGCATTTTTCCTTGTTTTTATAAATACCTTATCCCCTCTTTTCTTATTATATATATATTCTATTATTGAAAAAGAAAAAATATAAAATATAAAAAGAAAATATAAAATCAGTAAAATTAAAAATCAAAAGACAAAAATAAAAAAATAAAAAAATTAAAAGTTAAAAACCCACAAAAAATTTGCATACTTGTAGACACACATCACACTCACATTTTGGCATTTTGCTTGATCTATCTTGCTTGCTCCCTATGTTCGACACTCTACATACTTGCACTATACACATTATTGTAGAGTTAAAAAAATAAATTTGACTCCACATTTGTTTCTCATTGCTTGATTTATATATTGTGGGTTCATTGTTGACTTTAGTTTGGATTTCTGCGTGGTCGACGCATCGACTGAGTTCCCGTCTTGTGTGGAACTTAAGACCACCGATTTCCCGCTGAATCACCATCCCGACCCCGTTCTCCTTTGGCCTCGATGTTTGGACCCGATAATCATCGTACCTCCGACATTCTCGCGAGTCCTTTGGCCAATCCGATTCTCCCTAGGGTTTGGCACTGCATTCCGATCCTTCCAGACCCTCGACTCGCCTATAAATCATATTTTCCGCCTCCATGGAGAGGTAGCTCGTACCTTTCTCCCATTTAAACCTCCAACCACCTCCAGCTGAGTCACAGCTGCTCGGAGGACCCGTCAGAGCTCGGTTTGGTGCAGTAGAGACGGCGCTCACCTTTCGTGGTCGGAGATCCGCTGCGAGCAGCCTCTCCCGCCTTCCACATCGAGGTTGAGGCCATCACCTCATCAGCCATATTCGCCTGAAGCTCAGGAACACTCCCCGATCTTCAGGTACCCCATATTCCTTTTGCATTTCCCGTTTCGATCTGATCTTTTCGTTCATTGCCGCCACGCTTCCATCTGCTCCGACCAGCTGGTCGGAGCTTCGACATCCACATCTAGCTGCTCAGATCGACCCGTAGACACGCCCTCCATCTTGCACCGCACGCTGATCATCCATATCCTCGATCTTCGGGTCGAGATTAGGGTCGAGATCTCTGAAGAGTCGCTAGGTACGTTGTTTAATTTGGTTACGTTGTAATACGTGTACTTGCGATTCGGTCAAAACCGAGAGAAGATCTCCGTGAAGAGTGTCTCGGCTTAATTTATATCCCGGGCAAGTCTGGGGTCGAACTCAGGGAGGCAAAGGAACAACTTGGGTTTAATTTGAAAATGAAGATTTTAGATTTCCAAGTGGTTATTTTTAGATTTTTTATGCAAAAATCAAAGCAAATGCAAATGCGCGTGAATTACGACACTAAGAAAGCACACAACAAGGCCAAATTAATTTTAATGTCAAATTAGTCTAATTTAGCGAAATTATATTTTTCCTAGAATTCTAATCCAATGATGAATGCATGGCACTTTTTTTTGAGTTTTATGGGTTAAAATGCAACAATGAAAAATGCACACTTTTTATGGGTTTTTTCGCAATTTATCACACATACAGTAAGTAAAAATTATGAAAAATTTACTGGAACTAAAACATGATGCAAGAAGACTACAGTAATGTTTTTGGAATTTTTTGACAAGTCATGAATTTTTTATGGATTTTTTAGTGAAAATAGAGTGACAGTGAGTAAATAATTTCTAATAAATCCAAATTATCAAATTAAGCAGAAGGCGAATTATCCCAAAAAGATATTTTCATGTGCAAACCAGGAGATTTGAAATTTCGCAAAAAGAATATACGTGGATTTAACTAAAAATCAAATATTAAAAACACTCTACAATTTATTTCGGGCACAAGACAACTCCAATTTGGTTGAAATTTGGATAGTAAATTCATCACATATCAAGGCATCATATATATTTTTTGTGGATTTTTTAGAGCAATCGTGTATGAGATATAATTTTAGGAGTCAAGATTAGGTAAAATATGGAATATTTCAGTTGAACAATTTAATTTAATTACCCAAGGACCACAAAAATATAAATAAATATTCACAATGTAGAGAATTAGTTGCTCAACACAATACTATTTTTTATTGAGTAAAACGAAGCAAGATTGATGTCCAAATTTACATTCAAACACAGGGATCTTTGTGCAATACAGAAATTAAAAAGAAAGTTCAAACATATGCACAGGGACTATTCTGTAATTACGGAAACTACACAAAATATTTACATAATTTTTACAATAAAAAAAGGAGAAATCACCTTCTTCCTTCCTTCGCAGGGAGAAGAACCCAAACTTGGAAGGTGACGGCGGCGATGGCGGCTTGCCGCTGGGGCTTGGAGGCGGCGCCTCCACGCGCGCGCGGCCGCGGCGGAGGGGCAGTGCGGCGGAGGAGCCGCGGTCGGCGGTTGGAGAGGCCGCGCGGGGGCGCGATGGGGCGGTGCGGGGGCGTGATGAAGATGGCGGCGGAGGGGCGCCGACGGTGGGCGGTTGGCGGAGCGCAGAAGGGCGTGGGCGGCTAGAGCCGCGCTGGCGGCGGCTGGCGGCGCCGCCCTCACGGTGGTCGGCGAGAGAGCCGCCGGCTGGCGGCAGCTGGAAAGTGGGAGGGGGCGGCAGGCGGCTCCTGCGCGCCTGCTGCCTCTTCCGTTTTTTTTGTTTTTTTTTATTTTTTTAACTGCTGTAATAGTAATTTAAAAAACTTTTTTTTGTTTAAATTTTTTTATATTTTTTTAATTTTCTTTAAACAGGAAATAAAACAAAAGATATGGAGGACAAGGAATGGTGAATGATGGTGATGAAGATGAACAAATGGGTTTATATAGATGGTAATGTGATGGTTTAAAAAAAATTACAAAGATAAAATAATGACAAGATGAAATTAAAAATACCTACGATGGACGCGGGCGCCTATGGAGTGCTCACGAGAGCACGGTCTTCGCTCGAATCGCCGGCATGCGATGTGCTCGAGCAGCGCGCGATTGCGGCTGCGATGTTGGCCGAAAAGCCAACGGATCACACCGGAGAGAGGGCCGTCGTTGCTCGACCGCGGTTGCGTCGCTGTCACCGATTCTACTCTGGGAACTTGGCTCTCCTCACATAAAGATGGATCAAAGGCAAAATTGAGGAGAATGAGAGGTATATAAAGAGAATGGAAGGAGAGGTTATTAAAGTGGTGGAGTTGAATGGGAGGTTGATTTATTAATGGAGTTGAATGGGAAGTTGGGAAAAAATGGTGGAATAATGGAGTTGAATCGGTGGTTATTGTAGAGAATGTAAAATAATTAAGTAAATAAAATGAAATAAAGTAGGCTACTTTAAATACAACAAAATAAAGAAGGAAAAATAATGGTGAATTTACAAGTGAATACAAAACACCATGTACATTTTTTTGTCTTTTTAATAAGAGATATTTACAATGGAAAAATATGATAAAATAATATAAATAAAATACAACACAAGCATGAATTTTTTGTATTTTTAGAATTTAAGAAAGGTAAGATAAAAAATGAACAAAGAATGAATATATACATAATATACAATGTACATCTAGGTCCCAAAACCCAACTTTTGCAAATGAGCTCCGATTTTAATGAAACCACTTCCGTTGGATAGATAATTTTCTAACTTGAACTTTAAAAGTGAGTTTGGTGAATTTGGAGTTCATACAGAGCGGGAATTTAGCTTGGAAATTGGACTTTACGGCTTTTTCTCTTTGGGATCTAGGAGCATTTATTTGAGATGAAATTTGTTTTGTATTTTTGTATTTTTATATACATTTTTATAAACAAGTTAGAGAAAGAATTAGGTAAAAAGGAGTTGAAATGAAATTATTAAAAATACATGAAGTTTTAGGCAATTTACATGTATAAAACTCCTTTATTTTTGCGGCTTTTTATGTGTAATTTATTTTGTACAATCTAATATACAATAATTAGTGTGTTTTATTTACAAGAGTCATTTTGTTAATTTATTGATTTTATGGACATTTATTTGGGATTTTACTCATGGATTTTGCTAAGATCAAGATATTAAGATGATGAATCGTGGATTCATCACCCCCCTATACTTAAACTTTGCTAGTCCTCGAGCAAATAAAGAATGAATAAGTTGGATTAACCCTGACTGTGCATGTGAATACAAGACTTGATCCGTTCAAGAACTCTCGGTTTAGATATCCTAAAATTCTAAGCTGAACCAAGCTCTAGTTAAAAGGTACCCAATTTCCCTAATCATGAGACTCTCTTCGTACACATATAAAGTAAGGATATGACTTTAAGTGTTGACCGCAGTTACAAGAGTAGAGTCACAACGTCACCCAAGGTTCCAGTCCAAGAGACTCTCCATTGGACCCGATCCTCAACTCTAGGGAATAAATCATTTCTTGCATCCAATCCACCGTCTCTTTAGTTGTCAGACTTGAAAGTGTAAATGGAAGGCCAGTTGATGGAGGGCATAGGATTGTGTCATTTCTTCTCTCCCTCTCATTGGAACAAAGATCCTCTCAAGTACCTTATTACGCAACACATTTTTTTGGTGTTGATCAGTGCGTCCGTCAAGAGAAGTTGGAGCCGTCTGCACTTGTTTTCCTGGGAGTACACCGGGGTGTGCCTTTTTTGAGTACCTATCGTACGTTCTACACCCAGACTTGTAGCATTTACGATGCAGAGCCCTTTTTTGGTGCAAGCCCGACTCCTGGTCCTAATAGCGGTGGTCCAAGTGGACACTTTGAAATGGTTGGGAGCGCTCGCCTTTGGTGGAAGCTCTTTTGATAATTGGACTTTGTGAATGAGAGCTTTTCTTTGACATTTCATTGCTTTGTAGTATTTTTGGCTAGCTCCACTGCTTTTACCAAGAGTTGGCGCACACTGATCAACATTTTTTATTTTATCACACCCCGGCACATAGGTTAATATCAAGAGATAGTACAAGAACCATGTTCTCATACTGGCTAAATGTGCTGACACTCAGGTTTCATGAAGCCTTCATTGATTTATCCCATCCTCAAGCATCATTAAATCAAGTCCAAACTCAAATCCCTCATCCCAGTTCCTCAAGTGAAATTACAACTCATCTCATCATAACTGCAGTCGTGTATGTGAGGTGCTGATCATATTCTTTAAGGTAGAGACTAAGCATGCAATATAGCACACAAATCTTTCAAACTATGGAAATGTGAATAATTAAGTCAAGGACCCTAATGACTAAGGCTGGTTAACTCAAAATCTCAAGACCTCATAAACCAAGTGTTCTTGAACATCACTAGTCTTGTGTGAAAGTGAATTGTGTCAGGGATTAAACCAACTTATTAGTTAGTTTTTTTTAATTTTTGTTTATGAATGTTTTTTTTGTTTTGTTTTTTTGTTGTTTTTTTTAAAGAAATTTTTTTTTCAAAAAGGGGATTTTTTTGAAAAGTTTTTTTTAAGCAAATAAAGAAAGAGAGTTTTTTTAGGAAAAATTTTTTTACCCACCCCATAATTATTGTATAATATCTATAAAAAATACGTGAAAGTACGAGGTATGGGTAAAGTATATATGTAATATATACACGCCCCCCTATACTTAGCTTGTGCTATGTCCTCATGGCACTAGGTGACAAAAAGACATAGCTCGTACTAAGCGTAGGAAAGCTAAAATAATAAAAGTATTATTTTATTATGGGGCGGACGAGGTCAAGAGGAGAAATGATGAGTAAATACACATGGCGGGCATCGGTCCCCCCTATACTTAGACTTTGGTCATCCTAAGTATAGGACAAGAGTAAGTGTGAGAACCGACGTGATCTCGAGAATATACAAAGAAGGGAGAATATGTACAAGAGTGATTGAATCTTCTAAGATGTTGAATCTTGATGTTGCATCTTCATGAAGAGTAATAAGATGTATCTACTCTGTGCTCACTCTGTATGAAGTTGATGACCTCGACTTGGACTAACTGCTCTTGGGAATCAACAAAATGCTTCAACAGTTGTCCATTCACCACATGAGATTGTGCACCATCTGTGAGATCAGCTATCTCTACACTTCCATTCTCGTGCACTTTCTTAACCACAAAGGGACCCGTCCATTTAGATTTGAGCTTCCCATGAAACATCTTCAACCTGGCATTGAACAACCATACCTTTTGCCCAGGGACAAAGTCTTTACACCTAATGTGCTAATCATGCCATCTCTTTACTTTGTCCTTATAAATCAAACTGTTGTCATATGCCCTGTTTCGGATTTCCACGAGCTCGTTCAAGTTCAAGTCTCGGCAAAGCTTCCCTAGGTGACAACTCCAATTAATCTTCTTAATTGCCCATTCGGATTTATGATCAATTCTGCAGGCAAATGGCATGGCTTGCCATAGATCATTCTAAATGGTGAAGTACCCAATGGTGTCTTGTAGGTTGTCCTATAGGCCCACATAACTTTGGTCCAAAAGTTGAGACCAGTTCTTCCTATCGGGACGAACCAATTTCTGCAAAATACTCTTCACCTCTCTGTTCGAAACTTCTGCCATGTCGTTGGACTGTGGGTGGTAAGGACTAGTAACTCTATGCCTCAAATCCATAGTCCTTAGCTAAAGATCTCATATCTCGGTTCACAAAATGGCTACCCCCATCAGATATCAAAACTTTTGGCACCCCGAACCTAGCAATAATATGGTCTCTCACAAACTTACAGACAGTCTTGCTGTCTGCAGTTCGGGTTGGGATAGCCTCCACCCACCTAGATAAATAATCAACCGCCAACAAAATGTACTCATGTCCTTGGCTGTTGGGAAAGGGACCCATAAAATCTATGCCCCATGCATCAAAAACATCACAAATAATCATCGGTTGCATGGGAATCTCATCTCTCTGTCCAACTGTCCCTCCCATCCTTTGACAAATCGGGCACGACCGTACAAAATCAATGGCATCTCTAAATAAGGTCGGCCAATACAATCCACATTGAAGTACTTTGTGAGCGGTTCTCTTTCCCGAATGATGTCCTCCAGCCTCAAGTGAATGACAATATGTGAGGACACTCTGGTATTCCTCCTGAGGAATACACCTTCTCCAAACACAATCCGGTCCTTCGAAGAAAAGGAAAGGATCGTCCCAGTGGTATCTCCTCGAATCCGACTTCAGTCGATCAATGCTGCTCCTAGTCCAACCATGGGGAACCTGCTTGGAGACAAGATAGTTCACCATGTTGGCATACCACGGGAGGGTCAGGAGAATCCTTAAGTTCAATCCGAGAAAGGTGATCAGCCACAACATTCTTCACTCCAGGTTTATCTTTTATCTCCAAATCAAATTCCTGGAGGAGTAAAATCCACCTAAGAAGACGCGCCTTCACGTCCTCTTTTCCATTAAGTATCGAATGGCTGTGTGATCAGTATAAATTGTCACCTTAGAGCCCAAAATATATGATCTGAACTTCTCAAGGGCCCATACTACCGCGAGCATTTCCTTTTCAGTTACTGTATAATTTTTCTGTGTAGGATCTAAAACTTTGCTCGCATAGTGAATCGCAAATGGAATCCCCTCTCGCCGTTGTCCTAACACAGCTCCTATAGCGAAATCTGAAGCGTCAGTCATGATCTCAAAGGGGAGAGACCAGTCAGGAGCTTGTAGGATAGGCGAGGTACAAATCTTCCTTTTCAAGAGCTCAAAGGCCTCCAAGACACCTGTGATCTACAATGAACTCTATGTCTTTCCCTAAGAGCTCAGTCAGTTGGGCGGGCGATCTTGAAAAATCAATGAATCTCCTATAGAATCCAACATGCCCTAAGAATGACCGCACTGACTTCACGTTGGTAGGTGGATCGAGTTTCTTGATCACCTCCACCTTGGCAGGATCAACCTCAATTCCCCTTTTGGAGATGACATGCCCCAACACGATACCCTCCGTCACCATAAAGTGACTCTTCTCCCAGGAGAGTACCAGATTCACCTCTCTACACCTCATGAGGACTCGGTCCAAGTGCGCTAAACATGTATCAAAAGAATCAGCATGGACCGAGAAGTCATCCATGAACACTTCCAGGAAATCTCCCACCATCTCGGCAAATATGGCTATCATGCACCGCTGAAATGTGCCCGGGGCATTGCAGAGCCCGAATGGCATGCGCCTGAAAGCATAAGTGCCGAATGGACATGTGAATGTGGTCTTTTCCTGGTCCTCAGGGGCTATGGCCACCTGGTTGTAACCTGAGTACCCGTCAAGAAAACAGAAGAACTCTTTCCCTGCGAGTCTCTCCAAGATCTGATCAATAAAAGGCAAGGGAAAGTGATCTTTCTTGGTCGCAGCATTCAGGCGTCTGTAGTCAACACAGACACGCCACGACGTGGGTACTCGTGTCGCGATCTCTACCCCCTCCTCGTTGGTGACCATCTGAATTCCCGACTTCTTCGGGACAACATGAAGTGGGGCCACCCACTTGGAGTTAGAAATAGGGTATATAAACCCTGCTTTGCACCATTTCTCAATTTCATTCTTCACCACTTCTCGTAGATTGGGGTTAAGTCTCCTCTGAAACTCACGGAAAGGTCTCACGTTATCCTCAGTAAAATGTGGTGCGAGCAGAGAGCGGGGTTGATGCCCACGAGATCCGACACTGTCCAGCCTATTGCTTTGCGGTTCCTCTCTAAGACTTCTAACAACATAGACTCCTGCTCTAAAGTCAAGTCTAAGCTAATGATGACAGGATATCTCTCTTTGGGTCCCGCAAGAAAGGCATACTTAAGTGTAGGAGGTAGTGATTTCAGTTCTGGCATTGTGGTATCATCAAGCAGATCTGGCAGAACTGAATCTGAATCTGGTTCCGTGCTGCATGAAGGTGGGCTAAGCTGAGTAGTACTCGCCACCAAATCAGAAGTATCGGGAGTCGGATCGTCAAAAGTATCCAAACAATCGGTAAAGCCACGTCCGACTCGTCATCTATGTCCCATGATTGTTCCGAAGATGATGGAACTAACAGATCCGGATGGATCTCTAAGTCATCATGAGAATAGGTTGATGCATCTCTAACAAGATCAGACAACACCTGGCAAACTGCATCATGCACTATATCCTCTCCAGATGAAAGGGTCTCGCTCTGTCTTGAAGGAATCTGTCCCCAAATCCTAACTGTGCTAATCATACTGCAATCTGCCTCTGAAGATGAGTACTCTGTACTACTCTCTGAATCAGGTCGCTGACACTTGGTTTGCTTCATCTCAAGGTTCACTTCTCCGCCTGGAGAACGGAACTTCATCATTCCCGTACCATAATCGAAAGCTGCGCCTGCGGTCCTAAAAAAGGGTCGCCCGAGAATGATCTGAGATTCTCTCCAATGATTGGGGGTTTCCATGTCCAAGACTGTGAAGTCCACCTGATAGTTCTGCCCCTCAATTGAGATAACGACGTTCTTCACTTCTCCCTTAGGTCTCTTCATTGAACGATCTGCGAATTGGAGTAAAGCTCTAGATTTGCGAAGTGGTCCCAACTCCAATTTCTGATATAAGGCTAAGGGAAGTAAGTTGATCGAAGAACCGTTATCTAAGAGTGTGCGTGAAAACGCAATGTCGTCAATACGACTCTCCACATAGTGAGCACCCATGTCTCTCTTTTTCTTTGGCAAAGTCTGATTCTTGAGACAATAGGTTGTGGCTACTGATAAGACATGTGTCTTTATATTTCGGTTATCTTTCTTCCTGCTAACCCTTCTAGGTGTGCATCTCACCTTAAGGTATTTTTGGAAGGCAGGATGGTTAGCCACATATTCATCAAATGGCACCTTAACTGTGATGTTTTCTTTGCAAAACCGTGCCATATCGGGGTCCTCTTTCTGAATCTTTTTGATGCGCTTTCCTGCCGTAAGAGCACAGGGGAAAGGGATTGAAGCTAGGGAAATAGAGGATGAAGAATCTGAATCATGAACTGAAAGATCATTCTTTGACTTAACGGAAACAGAGTTCTTCACACATGAATCTTTTTGATGCAACATGGAATCGAAATCAAAACTATCTACTAAAGGTTGTGGAATAGAAGCTGGAGTGGTATCCGCCACAACCGAAGATGCAAGGTCCTCCGTAGACTCAGAAGAATATCCATGCTGACGATGCTGCATACGTGCTCTCCTCCTCCTCTCGGCTCCCTGAGTAGAAATCCTCGAATGGTGCTGATGGGGCTCTGAAATATGATGCCTCTCCTCCTCGTCCTCTGAAGACTCCTCAGGTAGAGCTCCAAAGATGGCCCTCCTCGTGTCCCTCGCCCGGTCAGGTACGACCACGGTCCTTCCGCTCCTGAGTGACATGTGGTTAGCCTCGTCACACGAAAGAATCTCATGTTCAGATTTAGGAGATGCTGAATAGTATATCTGACCAAAGTGCTGCTGAGAACTAGAACGGTTCAGGCTATTGGGGTTAGCCTGAACTTGGGCTGGGATCGAGGTAGAGGGTGCAGTCTGCTCGTCTCGCCATCTGGACAGGCGGTTGACATCCACCCGTAAGTCCTGAATCTCGTTCCTGTAGGAACGTAGCTCGTCGAGTATATGCTGCTGAATATCAACGGGACTAGACGATGAAGGAAGTGGATAAGACTGGGAAGAAGAACGGGAAGACTGGCCCTGCTGGCCAGTGTACTGCCTCTGTTGCTGCTGCTGGGGTTGCGGGCCCTGCTGGCCCGTCTGGTAATGGCCCTGTTGGCCAAACTGCTGGTACTGTTGCCTCTGCTGCTGGGGTGGATAGAATCCAGGGCTCTGCTGTGACGGAGGTGGTGCGGAGGTGAATGCGGTGTTGTGAAAGGTCGGGGGACGCTGATAGGTCTGTCGGTCTCCCGTACTTCCCTGCCTGGCAGGGTCCTGAGTATACCATATCCCATTCACCTCCCAAACTGGTGGAGGCTCCTCCTGGACTATCTCTGCTGCTGGAGGTGGCTGCTGGAAAGAGTGGGTGTAGGATTGGTCCTGCTCCCACGGCTGGGGTTGCCCTGACACCAACTGCTCCTGATCATGGTGAACTCGGTATACGGGAGCAGAGGGTGCAGTCACGGCGGGTATCCGTATCTTGGATACCTTCTCAGTCAACTCCTCCATCTGTTTTGGAAGTTTGGAGACGCTCCGGTCTAACTCATCAATCCTCCTGTCGATCTTCTCAACTACAGTAAGCTTGTCAGCAAGAAGTCCCATGCTAGGGATCACGTCCTGAGAAAGATCGACTACAGCTGATTTTCCCCCTCCAAATGAGAGTGAACTGGGGGATGGTGTATAGGCCCTGCCGGTCATCTGTGAGCGGCTAGTTTCAGCCATCTGCTCGAATACCCTCCAGACGGTATCCGCTCCTCGTGATGTATAGCTACCTCCACAGGCAGCGCTCACTAAACCCTGCATCTCAGGGTTGAGACCAGTGAAGAAGGATTGGACCAAGATGTTGTCATCTAATCTATGACAAGGACACTTTTGCAGGATGTCCTGAATCTTTCCCAAGCATCACAGAAGGCTTCATTGGGTAATTGGGAAAAACTCGTAATTCGCGTCCTCATCATGTTAGTTCTACTCAACGGGTTAGAACTTCTTTAGGAATAGGTCCTTGAACTGGGCATAAGTGGTGACGATGATTCCAAGATTCTTCACCCAGTAATTGGCTTTTCCACCCAAGGCAAATGGAAGGGCCTTTGAGCTATATAATCCTGGCTAGCATTGTTATGTTTGAGGTTAGCACAGATGAGCTCAAAGTCCCTTAGGAATGCATATGGCTCCTCAGAAGCATTCCCATCAAAATGTGCAGCAGGTTCAGGGAAATGCGGCTTCAGCTCAAAATCAACAGTGGGTTCGGCCGGACTCAAGTAGTTATGAATTTGATATTGTCCGGGGTTGTATGCCGCATCCATTGGTAGTTGGACCCCAACATTTAACTGTCCTAACTGAGCTCTAGTAATGCTTGTTGCTGCTCAGATGCAGCTAATCGGGCTAGTATACTTCTCATCGGGTCTTCATGGTTCTCTTCTTCCTCTTCTTTCTTCTTTGGCATTTTACTCGAATCTTCTTTATGTCCTGAATCCAGCAAGGTTTTCTTGATTAGAAGAGGATTTATGAATCATGATATTCTCACCAAGGCGATGGTCTTCCTCGGTGAGGTGGGAAGAGAGAAAGGGAATGGTTTGAGAGTAACCATCCCGAGAGTGAGTGATCCTGGACTCAAGAGGGTCATGAGTCCAGTTGGTCCAAGTTGCGCTTGGACCTTTGAAGACATACTTTTGAAGGGTTCAACGAGAGATTCGCAAAGTCCGAATAAATATCCCCCCAATCAGTCATCTTTGATGTCAAAAGAACCGATTAGATCATGATAGTCAATGAGGCACTAGTTCTACTATGCACGTAAATGTGCGGAGTGAACTCACACAATTCAAACGCAATTCAAACCCCCAATTTCACCAACTCAACACGTGATGGCCGTAAGAGTTCAGCCGATTTATCTGGTCAATTTTAGTTGGCGAGAATACAATCTTGGAAAGATTAACGAGCTGTAGGTGCCCGTATTTTCCTACAGACTGGCCCGGTTCTTACGACTAGTTTGACCTACTTTCAGCCAGTATAGGAGTAAGTACGGACCGTATAAATACGGCTACCCGTTCCTTGAGGACTAAGGCATCCTCTAAACTCCCACTCTGCTAAGGAAGTCCGGACGTTTATCGGCTACCCGTAAATCCTCACTGAAAAGTAGCTAATCGCCTAAAAAGAAAGAACCAGTAGTAAGTAAGAAATCCAGACTTGGCTCTATCCTAGGGTCGTCTCTCTCTCACTTGCAATTTAAACAAACAATGAGGGCTTTCTGCACTCGAGAACAAGGGTTCTTTTATTCCAATTAATTAGATCGACCTGCTCAATTCAGTCCCAATTTTAGAGTTAGGTTATCACTTGAAATTTATGTGAACACACAAGCACGTCTACCGTTCAGTCCCAATTTCCCTTTAACCTTAAGTTGTAAAACAAGGATGGAATCGGAAATCAGATGCAAACGAGAAACTATGATGCATGCTCAGAAGAAGGTATACTTACAGTGAATCCCAGCACTCTTCATGCGTTATGCAAAACTGAATTTGTAAATATTACACTAAATGCATGCAGATCGAGAAAACCGCACCTAAACAGTATACTATTAGCGGGGGAAGAATTGATTGAATTTGAGCTAAATAGTACGTGTCTATGTGCGTCTCATTATGAATCTTATAAGATATGTGAATCTTCTAAGATATGTGTGGCCTAAATTACGATGGGCACAAACAAGTTGAATCTAAACTACCGTATGCCTAATCCTTAAGTTCGCCACTCAAGTCGAGCCCCACCCTCGCCGGAGAGTGAAACAGGCTCGACACACCACAAATAAAGTCTAAGTCTTTTTACATGCGCGAGCTCTCAAACAAGAGCCGCTATAAAGAGCAAGCTAAATAATTACAACAATTTACAAAAAATTCTCTCGAAGATAAACTAGTTCTCCTCGCTCTTCACAGTCAACTCGCGTCGCGTCCGTCGACCTCCGATGCACTCCAAGTCCACCAGGCCCTCGCAAGGAAAATGAAATTTATATTAGAGAGACAAACAACAAGATATATATAAAAATATAAAAGAGAAATAATTGCAAACCAAAAAATGAAATAAATACAAGTGGCTCGGGGGTCAGACTACCCAGGAGTAATGAAAATCTAAATCTAAATTTTTAAACTAATCCCTAAGCCGTTTGCCTCCCCGGCAACGGCGCCATCTGAAGAGTCGCTAGGTACGTTGTTTAATTTGGTTACGTTGTAATACGTGTACTTGCGATTCGGTCAGAACCGAGAGAAGATCTCCTGTGAAGAGTGTCTTCGGCTTAATTTATATCCCGGGCAAGTCCGGGTCGAACTCAGGGAGGCAAAGGAACAACTTGGGTTTAATTTGAAATGAGATTTTTAGATTTCCAAGTGGTTATTTTTAGATTTTTATGCAAAAATCAAAGCAAATGCAAATGCGCGTGAATTTACGACACTAAGAAAGCACACAACAAGGCCAAATTAATTTTAATGTCAAATTACTCTAATTTAGCCAAATTATATTTTTCCTAGAATCCTAATCCATGATGAATGCATGGTACTTTTTTGGATTTTATGGGTTAAAATGCAACAATGAAAATGCACACTTTTATGGGTTTTTTTCGCAATTTATCACACATACAGTAAGTAAAAATTATGAAAAATTTACTGGAACTAAAACATGATGCAAAGAAGGACTACAGTAATTTTTTGGAATTTTTTGACAAGTCATGAATTTTTTATGGATTTTTAGTGAAAATAGAGTGACAGTGAGTAAATAATTTCTAATAAATCCAAATTATCAAATTAAGCAGAATGCGAAATATCCCAAAAAGATAATTTTCATGTGCAATCTAGGAGAATTGAAATTTCGCAAAAAGAATATACGTAGATTTAATTAAAAATCAAATACTGAAAACACTCTACAATTTATTTCGGGCACACGACAACTCCAATTGGTTGAAATTTGGACAGTAAGTTCATCACATATCAAGGCATCATATATTTTTTGTGGATTTTTTAGAGTAATCGTGTGTGAGATAATAATTTTAGGAGTCCAGATTAGGTAAAATATGGAATATTTCAGTTGAACAATTTAATTTAATTACCCAAGGATCACAAAATTATAATAAATGTCCACAATGTAGAGAATTAGTTGCTCAACACAATACCATTTTTTATTGAGTAAAAGGAAGCAAGACTGATGTCCAAATTTACATTCAAACACAGGGATCTTTGTGCAATACAGAAATTAAAAAGAAAGTTCAAACATATGCACAGGGACTATTCTGTAATTACGGAAACTACACAAAATATTTACATAAATTTTACAATAAAAAAAGAGAAATCACCTTCTTCCTTCCTTCGCAGGGAGAAGAACCCAAACTTGGAAGGTGACGGCGGCGATGGCGGCTTGCCGCTGGGGCTTGGAGGCGGCGCCTCCACGCGCGCGCAGCCGCGCAGGGGGCAGGCGGCGGGGCAGTGCGGCGAGCGCGCGGCGGTTGGAGAGGTCGCACGGGGGCGCGATGGGGCGGCGCGGGGGCGTGATGAAGACGGCGGCGGAGGGGCGCCGACGGTGGGCGGTTGGCGGAGCGCAGAAGGGCGTGGGCGGCTAGAGCCGCCGTGGCGGCGGCTGGCGGCGCTGCCCCCGCAGTGGTCGACGAGGGAGCCGCCGGCTGGCGGCGGCTGGAAAGTGGGAGGGGGCGGCGGGCGGCTCCTGCGCGCCTGCTGCCTCTTCCGTTTTTTTTGTTTTTTTTTTTTTGATTTTTTTAACTGTTGTAATAATAATTAAAAAACCTTTTTTGTTTAATTTTTTTATATTTTTTTAATTTTCTTTAGACAGGAAATAAAACAAAAGATATGGAGGACAAGGAATGGTGAATGATGGTGATGAAGATGAACAAATGGGTTTATATAGATGGTAATGTGATGGTTTAAAAAAAATTGCAAAGATAAAATAATGACAAGATGAAATTAAAAATACCTACGATGGACGTGGGCGCCTATGGAGTGCTCACGAGAGCACGGTCTTCGCTCGAATCGCCGGCGTGCGATGAGCTCGAGCAGCGCGCGATTGCGGCTGCGATGTTGGCCGAAAGCAACGGATCACACCGGGAGAGAGGGCCGTCGTTGCTCGACCACGGTTGCGTCGCTGTCACCGATTCAACTCTGGGAACTTGGCTCTCCTCACATAAAGATGGATCAAAGGCAAAATTGAGGAGAATGAGAGGTATATAAAGAGAATGGAAGGAGAGGTTATTAAAGTGGTGGAGTTGAATGGGAGGTTGATTTATTAATGGAGTTGAATGGGAAGTTGGGAAAAAATGGTGGAATAATGGAGTTGAATTGGTGGTTATTGTAGAGAATGTAAAATAATTAAGTAAATAAAATGAAATAAAGCAGGCTACTTTAAATACACAAAATAAAGAAGGAATAATAATGGTGAATTTACAAGTGAATACAAAACCACCATGTACATTTTTTTGTCTTTTTAATAAGAGATATTTACAACGGAAAAATTATGATAAATTAATATAAATAAAATACAACACAAGCATGAATTTTTTGTATTTTTAGAATTTAAGAAAGGTAAGATAAAAATGAACAAAGAATGAATATATACATAATATACAATGTACATCTAGGTCCCCAAAACCCAACTTTTGCAAATGAGCTCCGATTTTAATGAAACTACTTCCGTTGGATAGATAATTTTCTAACTTGAACTTTAAAAGTGAGTGTTTGGTGAATTTGGAGTTCATACGGAGCGGGGAATTTAGCTTGGAAGTTGGACTTTACGGCTTTTTCTCTTTGGGATCTAGGAGCATTTATTTGAGATGAAATTTGTTTTGTATTTTTGTATTTTTATATACATTTTTATAAACAAGTTAGAGAAAGAATTAGGTAAAAAGGAGTTGAAATGAAATTATTAAAAATACATGAAGTTTTAGGCAATTTACAGGTATAAAACTCCTTTATTTTTGCGGCTTTTTATGTGTAATTTATTTTGTACAATCTAATATACAATAATTAGTGTGTTTTATTTACAAGAGTCATTTTTGTTAATTTATTGATTTTATGGACATTTTATTTGGATTTTACTCATGGATTTTGCTAAGATCAAGATATTAATATGATGAATCGTGGATTCATCAATCTCCTCTACCACCTTCACCGAAGATCAAGCTTCACCCCCTCCGCTTCTTTGGTGCTTTGCTTCAATAACCCGACCGGAGCACTACCCCGAGTCCTAGTTTCCTTTGTTGGCATTAGCGCGCACTGGGACCCCTGTTTCATCCATCTGAGGTTTGCCGGAGCAGCTCCACGCCATCGTCACCGTCACGTGCATATGGCCAGTGCCTCCTCCATCGGAACTGTCTAGTCGACGTGGAGGACCTCCACGACCATTCCCGAGCCCTCCAATCGACCATCGGAACTGAGCATCATCTCCTTGGCTCTGGTGAAGTTCATCCGACGCTGTTCTTCCAGGCATCTTTCGCACTGTCAGATCGGTCCCCATCCTTCCAGATCAGATCTATGCCACCGACATCAACAGGCTTTTCGACTGTTAGATTGCATCTCTAAAGCATCTGTGCCCCACGTCCTCGACCATTTCTGAGGCATCAGATCTGACATCTGCAGAGGATCATAGTTGTACGTTCACGTGCCACTAGCAGCCTCCACGTGTCCCTCACGCACATGTCACGCACCTGCAAGGGCATATTGCATTATTTACCCTGCACTTGTTATGCTTTATTTTCTAGTATGTTAAATAAAATTGTAGTTTGAACTATTTGCCTATTAGTCCTAAGTTTATATTATTTGCACTTTAGTCCTCTCTGTCTGAAAAACACATGCCTGATCACGTGCACTGTGGTGTTTTTGCATATTTTATTACTGGTTCATATTTGAATGAATTATTTTCTGGGATTGCATTTATGCCCAAGTGCGTGGATTAATAGACATGTGCGCCTTTTTGTGGGAATTTTGCACTAATATACATGGACTTTATATGTATGTTACTGTTTAACCCGAAACTTTGGGTATTTGCATTTAGGTCCATACAACCTATGTGTTTGTTTTTGGTCAAATAATTATCAAATCTACTCCAAAACATACCCAAAAATTACCAGTAGCTCATGCTACTGTGTAATATTTTTGGTAATTTTTGTGATGCAATTTGATTTTATTGTTATTTTCTAAAAATCAAAACCCTAAAAATGTGTCTATGTGTTTTAGAAAATCCATTAAAAATACAAAAACTTCTCTAAAAATTCTACAAAAATCTTAGTGTGCTTGTTTTGACTTGTTTTAATTTCAGTATCATTTTTTATATTTTATCTTTTATAAAACCACTAAAAATCACAAAAGATCAAAAACCTTATAAAAATCATTAAAAATTCTACGAAAATGAAAAAAATGAGTTTTCAATTTCTGTAGTTAGTTATTTTCATCTATTTCTCATAAAATTGCAACCAGGATAATTGGGGTACTTTTAGATATTTTAAAGTTGCCTTCTAGTCCAGGTTGTACACTGTTTTGATATTTTACTTTATTTAATTTTTATAAAATTTTATAAAAATATGAAAAATCCCACAAAATCACCAAAAATATTTGCATATTTTAAAAATATAAATATATATTTTTTAATTTTTAAGCCTTTTAAGCTTTAATAAAAATGTTGTAGTGTGATTTCCTTTATATTTTTATTCATTTTTTTGATAGAAAATGTAAAAAAATTGCAAATTAAAAATCACAAAAAGATTCCCCTTTTCTTTTCTGATATCTCGACTACTTCGTAAGCTTCGCTCATACTCCTTGTGTTCGACCTTGGTCGCTATACCATGTTAAATAAATAGCGGAGACAACTTCTTTAGATTTTCGTGCTTGATTGTTTACTTGTGGTCTAAGTTTTCTTGTTGAGCTCGGTTCAGATGGTTGAGGTCGCAACGACCTTTGATCTCACTTAGCCTTGATTGCCCGTGCGCTCATCAGAATGGCACCGTTGTCGAGAGCGCGGCTTAGTAGTCGGTTTTCGGTTTTTCCTTTCTTTTCTTTTTCTTTTTGCTTTATTTTTGTTCATTTTTATTCTCAATCTATTATAACTAATTTCTAACTTAGTTGTGTTTCTCTTTTTCTGTGCGAGGGACCACCCGAGTAGTTTTGCAGCTTTTTGGTTGGAGGACCCGCGCCTGAGGAGGAGCAGGAAGACAAGAGGAGTGCAGATATATAGGATAGAGTAGCTAGTCTATTTTCACCGTATTATTCTTGCAATAATACATGATTGGATAGTTGTGGACACTTGGCATATCGGGGTCAGTTTCGCCGAGCACGGGTGTGCTCGGGGACCTAACCGTGGTTTTCACCGGTTTTGTTTTTCTCGACTTTTCTTTTATTTTGATTCTCGAAGAATTTTGGCCCCTAGATTTAATAATTTCATTGATTGTGACGTAATTAATTAAGGCCCAATCCATAATTATTTGCCTGCATCTATAAATCATAATTGGACCTAATTAATAAAATCACAATAAAACGTTAACTTGGTCGCTTGAGAGGTCACGTGCCGCTAGAGGTTGTATATACGCGTGCAAGATTCGTTGTGGCGGACACCGATCGCCATCAGAGAACGACTCCGACCTCTCTCTCTGACTAGTTAGCTATAGTTCTTCACGTGTAGAAATTGCTCATCTAAGGCCGCTTTCTTCTTGCATCATATAGGATAGTTTTATTTCTGTTTTTTAATTTATGCGCGGATCACCCTGCATGTAGAGTGCTGCGGACATGTACGCATCTCTTACTTTGCATGCATCATTGTGTTTGATCATGCATTGACTTTTTTGAACTCTCCCCCTGTTTTTTGAATTAAATAATCAGGAGATCGAAAAATTTGTTAGGTGTTTGTTTGTTTATTGAAAAATATCTAAAAAGTGGTAATCATAAAATCGTGACTGCTAAACAAACTTGTCTCTAAAAGACACTCGACTTAAAAATCTGTCTTGGAGAGCAATCCCCTCATTGTTTGGTTTGCTTGCGTGAGAGAGTGACCCGCACACTAGGCTAGAGTCATACCTGGACCTTCATCAGGCTACTGGTTATTGGGGTTAGTCGTTCTCCAGTGAGGATCGCTCCGGTTTCTGGTAAAAGCGGCCGCGATATCCTCAACAGAGCGAGTTGATCGGGTAGCCGGTAAACAGTCTGCAACTTGTACTGGCTTGGAAAGATCTAGCTTTGGGATTGGGGCCAGTCTCCTGAGAGCATCGTGTTCCTACCAGCTTGCTTAATCGCCCTGCTAGACTGAATTCTCAACCTAAATAAAGTTGACAAGATAAAAGGCCGAACCTTTATGGTCATCAGCTCTTAGTGTTGAGTAGGTGAATTGGGGTTTTGTCTGCTAATCTTATTTGTTTCTAGATCCCATTCGCCTTTTTTCTCCTGATCACGGTGATGGGCCGTAGGTCCCTTAGGCAACCCTTCGTTGCACCACTTTTGAGCTCTCCGCTCCATTCATCTAGGTTGGTTCGTGAGAGCTTGGACCCGCTCTCTGAACCCGAGTTAGACTCAGCCTTGTCCCCCCTCGATCACCCTTCTTCCAGTTTCGAGGTGCCCGTTGCAGAGACCGGAGCAGATATTCATTCATTTGATGGCACTTGAGTTCGGGTCTTCTGCCTTTGTAGAGACCCAAGAGATGAACAGCAGTGAGGAGCGCACAGATGGACAGCCCCAGGCCATCTCGTATGTTCTAGATCAGGGTGCCATCAACAACACCCTTTCAGCTTCTTTGGAGATGATGCAGAGATAAAATAGAGATCAGGGGGCTTTCATGGCTGATATGCGCAGAGAGATGGTCCAGATGTGAGCTGGCCGCAGAGAGCAGAACCGACCATACGGTGGAGAGATACCAGAGCTCAGAGGAGGAGATGGAGGACATCCAGATGAGCCAGTGGAGCCAGTCCGGCCAGTCAAGCCAATGAGAGAGTTGCACAACCCAGGCCCGACTCTTACCCATCATTGGATTCAGCTTCCAACGATCCTGGGAGATTTCAAGCTCCCCCTCAGACGATTCAGTTGTTGCCCAGATTCCACGGGCTTGCCATCGAGGAACGGCATCTGCATTACAAGAATTTGAGATGATCTGAAGCACGATCCACGAAAGATACGTGGATGCGGACACCATCAAGATGATGGCTTTCCGTTCTCCCTGGTCGACAAAGCAGCCTACTGGCTGAAGCATTTAGGGAGATACGTCACTTTGTGGGAACAACTCTGGAACGAGTACTTGAACAAGTAAATCCACTCGGC
Source organism: Ottelia alismoides (assembly GCA_037367405.1). Classification (NCBI taxonomy): domain Eukaryota; kingdom Viridiplantae; phylum Streptophyta; class Magnoliopsida; order Alismatales; family Hydrocharitaceae; genus Ottelia; species Ottelia alismoides. The sequence continues at coordinate 79,992 of JAZKJV010005587.1, read as the reverse complement.
CAGACGAATGCAGCTCGACCTCTCATCAACAACTTCTCCCATGCTTCCCAACGAGAAATTCCATGAGGCATGGGGCTGCTTCTGAGAGCTCATGACCGGTGTCTACACCATGACATCTCCAAGCCCAACTTAGTACATAGTTTCTTTTGTGGGCTGACACCGGAGTTGCAGGGACTTGTAAAGCCTTCTTATGGGGGGTCCTACTTCACAAGGATGAAGACCAGGTCTGGGCCATATATGAGGAGATGTCTGAGAACTACACCGTCATGTCCATACTCGTCTCCACACTCAGGGGAAGCCCTCACCCCAGGCCGTGTCCTATCAGAGGATAGCACAAGTCGATGCAGGTCCTTCCACCTCTTCAGCAGCCGCTACACAGGTAGAGTCGTCGGCCGCTGATATGGGCATCATCACGAGAAGCTGGACCATATCAAGATCATCGAGAAGAAGCAGTGCCAGGGCATGACGCAGATTGATCAGTTGGCACCGATATTGAGTGACCTGAAACCCAGATCATGTGTCTCTAGGAGGCACATACAGCTTCTTAAACCCGTCTCAGGTCACGGGCTGACCCTAGCAGTAGCAGCTCAATGCAGCACCCCGCCTAGTACCGACAGGTCTACCATGTTCAGACAGAGTCGTTCCAGCAGCCGCAACACCAGTACCTTCATCCACCACTATCTTAAGACACTCAGATAGTGGTGTACTAGCAGGATCAGCCCCTGGCAGTCCTTCCTCCACCCCCTTTCGAGCAGGAGCCGTTTATGGAAGTCAGCGATAATTGGTACGACCGACAACAGTCTGGGATATGTCGAGATCATCCCGGATTCAGGTGGTCGATCGGAGGTGCCCCATCCCAACAACAGCCTCCAACTTAGGGTAGAGAATACAGACAGTCCCAGCAGCATCCCTAGTTCCCACACTAGCCACAACAGTAGCACTACCAACAAGGTCCTTGTCCCTACCAGCAGGGACAGACGTGGAGGCAGCACCAGCAGTTGCCTCAACAGTACTCTCAGTTTCCCCCTCATCCTTCCCAGTAGCAACCTCACTTCCAAAGAGGCAACTCATCCGGTTCTCATGGGCCAGCCTATGAGAACCCAACACTAGATGATCTAGCTGCCTTTTTCTGATCAGCAGGCCACATTCAGGCGGGAGATGGACGAGTTCCGCCAGGAGATGAGGGGGATCATCAAGGGCAAGGCCGCCATACCCGCTCAGATTGATCCAACCCCGAACAACCTAAAAAGAAAGTCTGAGCAGGTACAGTTCACAGAGGTTACCACTCCTAGTGACTTATTGGGTGATATTGCTTCGTATACATTTGATGTTGACTTTGTTACACTTAGGAGCGGTAGGATGCCAGCCGGCAGTGCCTCGTCTGAGCGACGACACCATGAGGATGCAGGAGCGCCAGACGAGGAGGATAGCGATGATGATGCCGCTCATGATGATAACGGTGGTACTGATGCCACCAAGGATGTTGATCCAACTGACGATAGTGAGGGCGTTGCATCCCCAGTTGTAGAGGGTGGTACTGATGCCACCAGTGATCCAGATGCTGAGCCAAAGTGCAGTGTTGATGCCGGAATTCCTGATGTCATGGGTAGTACTGAGGCAACCCCTTCTATTCCAGTGGTATTTCCTTCAATTTTTGTACCCCATGACTCTATAGAAAATACCAAAAAATTAATAAAAGAAAGGGTTCTTCATCTTCGAGCCCATATGTGATGCATGGTGATATTTGTATGGATTCTATCTCTTCTCAACAGTAGAGACCCATTCCTAGTCCTCTATCTGAGGAGGGACCAGCTATCCCCTTCCCTCAAGCACTCCGCTTGGCTAAGGAGAATAAAAAAGAAAATAAAAAAAGAATCAACAGTTAGAGATCAACCAGCAGATGATTCATAGATTTTAGATTCAGCTGACTCTACAGGAGGCACTAGAGCACATCCCCATCTTCCAGAGGAAACTGAGAGAGAAGACCACCATCCATAAGAAGAAGAGGAACCATAATGCAGAGATCCATGTGCTCACTCGTGCCACCTGCTTCGCCATCCAGAACAGTTTGCCAGCCAAGAGGCCAGATGCAGGAGCTCCCTATGTTAGATGCCATATTCATGAGCAAAGATTCGATCGGACTTTCTTCGACAGCGGCTCTTCCATCGACCTCCTTCCTACTGTTTTACTCAACTGATTCGAGTTTGACCCTCTTCGACAGAGCAGGACAGTCCTTCAGTTTGCTGATAGATCTGTCAAGAGACCGAAGGGGTTGTTGAAGGACTTTGTCATTATAATTCAGTGCCTGACATTCCCCGTGACTTTGTTGTGATGGACATGGAGATCCCTGAGTCTGTGACCGATACCCCCATCATTCTAGGACGACCATTCTTGGCCACAGCCAAGGCGATGTCCGACCATGATAGTGGGAAGGTGTACTTTCGCGTCAAGGGTAAGAGTATACAAATAGAGATGATCGACAAGACTAGAGCATGAGATTCCGCTTGCTCAGAGCAGCACAGTGATTCAAAGCAGATGACAGAGGCAAAGCGAGATGTCCACCAGGATTGCGACTTTGTGATCACTGATGATTAAGCCACTTGGTCTGATCCCGTTTCACGAGCCCTCCTCTCATCGTCAGATACTATAGATTCATAGATCCCAGCAAATGAGAGCTTGGAGAGCACACTCTTAGTAGAGGACTCATTCAAGGCTGAAGATCGTGTTCAGGATAGCGAGGCAGAATATATTTCTTGTGATTCAAATTCAGATCCATCAGAGTCAGATATAGATTGGGTATAAATTTGATGAGTTGTTACCTTGTCTGATTCCAGCAGAGCCAACAGCTAGGGTGGAGACTGAGCCGACACAGATTGTAGATATACCAGGGCAATCTACACCAGTTTTTCATGGTCAGTGAGAATTCTCCCACACAGATTTAGTTGCCTTCACTCAGACATTTCAGAATCCAGATTTGTCAGCTCCCGGTTGTCCAGAACTAAAGCCCTTGCCACAGTCGCTGAAGTATAGGTTCCTTGCGGGTGAGCATGAGATGTACCCAGTCATTATCTCAACAGATTTGACTGGAGAGTAAGAATCTCATTTGATGGAGATTCTTGAAAAGAACGCAAGGCAATAGGACGGAGTGTAGCTGATCTCCAGGGGATAAGTCCGGCCATGTGCTCCCACCATATCTATCTCGAAGAGGACGCTAAGCCATCACGTGAGTTCCAACGACGGCTGAACCCGAATCTTCGAGAGGTTGTCATGAAGGAGATTTCAAAATGGTGGAGCATCGATTTTATCTACCCCATCTCCGACTCCAAGTGGGTTAGTCCATTACATGTGGTGCCCAAGAAGACGGACATCACTACAGTTGTGAGTGAGTCTGGAGAGAAGATAACTACCCGGGTACCCACTTCTTGGAGGGTTTGTGTGGACTACAGACGATTGAATCAGACCACCAAGAAGGATCATTTCCCGCTGCCTTTTATTGATCAGATTATAGAGAGGCTAGCTGGGAAGAGTCATTCTGCTTCCTTAACGGGTACTCTGGCTACAACCAGGTGGCCATTGCGCCTGAAGACCAGGACAAGGCGACATTCACCTGTCTGTTTGGGACTTATGCTTTCAGATGGATGCCCTTTAGTCTATGTAACGCACCGACGACATTCCAAAGTTGCATGTTGTCCATCTTCTCAGACATGGTGGGTGGCTGTTTAGAGGTCTTCATGGATGACTTTTCGATATATGATGATGGGTTTGATGCTTGTTTTGACTGCCTAGACCATGTCCTTCAGCGCTACATTGAGGTTCATCTTGTTTTATCCTGGGAGAAGAGTCACTCCATGGTGACTCAAGAGATGGTGCTTGGTCATATCATCTCCAACAGGGGCATGGAGGTTGATCCGGCCAAGATGGAAATCATCAGGAAACTCAATCCACCATCCAACCTGTGACAATTACAGTTTTTTCTGGGGTATGTCGATTTCTACCGACGATTAATTCATAATTTCAGCAGGATTGCTCGACGGTTGACTGATTTATTGACAAAGACACCAAGTTTATTGTAGATGAATAAGCGTCTTGCGTCATTTGAGATCTCAAAGAGTCTAGTTCTTGAGGCTCATGTCCTTCAACCATCTAATTGTCTCTCCCATTCGAGATCATGACGGATGCCTCCGATTTTTCCGTAGGGGCTGTGCTAGAACAAAGGAGGGATGGAGTACCTTTTGCCATTCACTACGCTAGCCATACATTGGATGCCACACAGCGGAACTACACTGTCACTGAGAAAGAGATGCAGCCGTAGTTTTTACCTTGGACAAGTTCAGATCATATATTAATGGATCCAAAGTGACTATCTTACTGATCCTACCGCCATCAGAGTACCTCATAGTTAATAAGGATGCCAAAGCGAGACTAACTAGATGGACTCTTCTACTCCAGGAGTTTGATATTGAGATTAAGGATAAACCTGGAGTCAAGAATGTGGTGGCGTATCATCTCTCTCGATTAGAGAATCTTGAGGAATCTGAGCAGACTGATCCCATTTATGAGACATTCCCAGATGAGGCGATCCTTGTTATCGCCTCGCTCCCGTGGTACGTCGACATTGTGAACTATCTCGTTACCAAGAAGTTCCACATGGTTAGCCCAGGCAGCGACTTGAGACCTTCCTCATGAAGGCCAAATTTTACCATTGAGAGGATCCCATCCTTTATCATGAATGAGGGGATAACGTCTGGCGTCGGTACATTCCTCAGAAGGAGCACCATAGCGTCCTCACATACTGCCACAAGCTTGAGGCAGGAGGACATCACTCCCGGAGGAGAACGACACAGAGAGTGCTCCAATCCGGCCTATGGTGGCCTATCCTCTTCAAGGATTCCGATGAATTCGTGACGAGGTATACTGACTGTCAGAGGATGGGCACTTGTGGATAGTGTGAAATGATGCCGATGCAGCCCATTCACTTCTGTGAGGTGTTTGACGCATGGGGCATCGATTTCATGGGTCCATTCCCCTAAGAGTCAGGGATTTGAGTACATTCTGTTGGCTGTTGACTATGTTAGTCGTTGGGTTGAGGCCATTCTCGCCCGAACCGCAGATGCTAGGTCTGTTTGCAAATTTTTGAGGAAGAATATCATTTCATGGTTTGGGGTGCCTAGAGTATTGATATCTGACGGGGGGTCTCACTTTATCAACGACAATGTAAAGGCCCTTGCTAGCGACTTCAACATAGACCATCGAGTTGCCACTCCATATCATCCTCAGACCAATGGTCTTGCTGAAGTATCGAATAGGGAGATCAAGATGATATTGCAGGAGGTAGTCCGCCCAGATTGAAAGGATTGGTCATAGCTTTTGGACTCGGTCTTGTGGGCATATCGGATTTCCTTCAAGACTCCTTCAGGTACATCTCCCTTTCGTCTCATTTATGGCAAGCCTTGTCATTTACTTGTTGAGATTAGGCACAAGTCACTTTGGGCTATAACTGATATATTATTGGATCCAGAGAGCATAGGTGATCAAGAAAGGCAGAATTGGAAGCCCTGGAGGAGCATAGAGATACAACCTTTTCAAGCAGCCTACAGTATAAGAGTGAGTGAAGATATGGCATGATTCTCACATCACCCATAAGCAGTTTGAGCCAGAACAGAGAGTATGGTTGTTTGATGCCAGGCTTAAATTATTTCTAGGGAAATTGCAGAGTAAGTGGAAGGGACCATACCTAGTCCGAAAGGTGCATGACAACGGGAGTATCGACGTATCTAAGATGTCATCTGAGTCCACCTTTCATGTTAACGACCAACGCCTCAAACCATATCTAGATCATGAGCCGATGATCGTTGGCGTCGCCCCGATTCATTTTGCATGAGATGTGGTCTTTGGCTCACGTAAGTTGTATCTCATGCCTGATTATCATTGTCTTCGACCTTGTATAGATCCAGATGTCCATATCATCTCATTCTTTAGTCTAATACCCCATCTGCATCTTGTGATTATGCTATATTTAGGGTGTACTTTACCCTATGTATAGGAGGTGTCAGACTCTTGATTATTCTTTTGATTCTTTTTACCTCTGTTTTGCTGCCTATACTTATGGATATTTTACCCTAAGTATAGGGGAGGTAGACCTTGTACATTCTATCACTCGGTTTTCCCTTTATGTACAGTCTGCTATACTTAGGATTACTTGATCCTAAGTATAGGGGGAAACACTGAGCCCTCTTCATTCTATTCTTTGATTCGTCGTTATATTATAACATTCATTTTCACTTCCCTATACTAAGCACGAGTTATGTCTTCTTCATCGCTCTTTGTTCACTCTGAGGACATTGTTCGAGCTAAGTATAGGGGGATATCGTATATATTGCATATATACTTTAGCTATAACTCGTACTTTGTGTGAATGTGTTAATAAATAAGATGGCTAATATCCTTTATCTAAAAATCATAATTTTTTAAAATTTTTCTTGTACATAAACATCTTTCTTGCACATACATAGCTATTTATAAAAATTATTATTGTACAATTTTTTTGTAAAAATGTTTTGTTTGTAAACAATTTGTAAATATTTTGATATCAAAACTATGTATATAATACAAAATTTTTGTAAAATGTTTGAAAAATAAAAGTTTGCAAAGACCCTTGTGTAAATGATTGTGATTAATTTGCAAAACTTCTGCATCCATGCATACATTCAAACATTTTTCAAAAATTTTGCAATTTTTCAAAAACTTTGCATAAAAAGCTTTTGTAGATGCTTGTGCATTCTTCTGAATCATAGTTGAATTTAAACTAGCCTGGAATTAAGTTAAAAAATGGAGCTTGGTTAAGACCTTAATCCACTTAATTCTAAGAGGAACCTTATAGGACTTAGGGTTGAGACTTTTCATGTCCATTAGGGACTTAATTCTTTTAGTCCACTAGGCTATGATCACATGTCATCTTGATGAGCCTAAGTAGAACATTTAGGGTTCGTTTGGTTGCATGGTTGGGCAGGGTTAGGTTGGGCAGGGGGTACCCCTGTGAATAGTAAACTATGAGCAGGATTGGGGCATTTGGTTGGAGGGGTAACCCGGGTTGGGCCAACCCAACCCTACCCAACCCTGCAACCAAACGGACCCTTAACGACGCACACATGACTCTCACAGACAATGGCTTTACTTGCACCAACACCTTACACATAGCTCTCTACGGATGAGGTGGTGAGCAGGCAGTTTCCTTTGGCTTGGGGTAGTATACGAGGGTAGTACTTCTAGGCAGAACCTCTCGTCTTCTTTTAGTGAAGGAAGTGCGTCTCAACTTGGTCTGGCGGTGTTGAGGTCTAAAGATAGGAGTTGTGGGTTGCAATAATGCTTCAAAAAGAGGGATAGTCTACTGGCTCAAGAGGAAAAAGTACTTATGTATGCTACACCATGTAGATATGTTGTACATATGCACATCGAAAAAAATGTGCAAAAAGAAGAAAAACTCCAAAAAAGTGTCGGGTCTGATTAAAAATGAAATACCTACCGGAGTGTATATAGCCAAATAAAGCAAAGTTTATGTTACCCATTCTCATCTCATAAAGCTTGCAGCAGGGAGACTTAGCTACACTGGTTAGGCTCCCAGGGATACGTGGCTACACTGGCCACGGTCCATTCTCTTCTTTCCCCTCTTCTTGAGCCGGCTTGAACTTGAACTTAGAAGGGAACACTCCGCTCCTCGAGAAAAGAGCTATCAGACTAGGACATTAGAGTTACCTTGTTGAGGGAGGCTGTCACTTTGCCATTTCTGAGGTGGGAGCTACATATCACTTACACAGTACAAGAAAAGATTCATGGTCATTAGAGTTTGTGTATGTGGACTTGTTCTGATATGGATTATTGAGGAGTGATTAGTGGAACTTAGATGCTGTTGGGTCTTAAACCTAAGTCCAAATAAGGTTCCGACAAACTAATAATCCAAAGGTCTGACCGAGCTCCATACTCCAATTTAATGAAGACAAGTTTAATAATCAACCTTGATTCTCCTTCTTTTTCTTTCTCTTTTCACTTCTTTTTCAAGTAAGTGTTTGCTAAGGGACTAGTAAAGTTAAAGTATAGGGGGTGATGAATCCCTAATCACCACTCTTTATTCTTTTATTTTATCTATTTATCTCGGCAATGCATCATGTAAATAGATGTAAATATAATAAGTTGGTATTATGCATGCATTTGTTAATATTACATAATTAGCATGTATTTATGCAAACATAAAAGAATAAGAAAAAGAAAAAGGAAGGAGGTATTTAGAATAAATACATAGTGACATGAACCCCAAGAGAAGGCCAAGCATTGGCCTGATCGCCAAATAAAACAAGTAGAGAGAGATAGGACCTACTCTATATTGTACATATCATGTGTGTAAATAAATAATAATTTTTGACAAAATAAAAATAATAAGATTCTTTTTACCTCCTTATAAATAATCCTAAAAATAAAACAAAAATTAGAAAAATAAAATAAAAATAAAATTCTCTCTCCCTTGTATATAATACATGTATATATGCTTTCTTCTTTATTTATTATATAGATGTAAAGAAATAATAAAAATTATTTTATACTCCAAAAATTATGTTGTAATTAAATAAAATATAAAAGTTGGGGTATTTGTGTAAAAATAACAAAATAAAAATAATTGTATAAAATACATAGGTATATTATACCTGTATATAATACACTATATTGTATATAGATTAATTTATTTTTCAAAAAAATAAATAAAAATGATAGAAAAATATTTTAAAAATAACGAACATTTTTCATTTTATACACTTTTTGATTTAAAATAATTTATTATTTTTTATTTAATTTGTAAGTATTTTATAAATCCTATTTTCTGATTGGTCGACTGGATTGTTGATCGCGGGTCAACGGCTCCTCCTTCCCGGGTTAGACCCGGATCCTGTTCGCCGGAGCCTCTTCTCGACATTTCCCAGCCCGACTCCGTTCTCCTTTGGCCTCAAAATTCATACACGATAATCCTCGTACCTCCGACATTCTCGCGGTCCTTTGGCTGATCCGATTCTCCCTAGGTTTGGTGCTGCACTCCGATCCTTCCAGACCCTCGACTCACCTATAAATCATCTTTTCTGCCTCCATGGAGAGGTATATTGTACCTCGCTCCCATTTCAACCCACATCCACCTCCAGCTGAGTGACAGCTGCTCGGAGGACCCATCGGAGCTCGGTTTGGTGCAATAAAGACGACGCTCACCCTTCATGGCCGGAGATCCACCGCGAGCAGCCTCCCCCGCCTTCCGCATCGAGGTTGAGGCCATCACCCCATCAGCCTTCTTCTCCTGAAGCTCAGGAACACTCACCGATCTTCAGGTACCCCCTATTCCCTTTGCATTTCTTGTTTCGATCATATCTTTTCATTCATCGCCACCGCGATTCCATCTGCTCCGACCAGCAGGTCGGAGCTTCAACATCCACATCTAGCCGCTCAGATCGACCCGCAGCTACGCCCTCCATCTTGCACCGCACCCTGATCATCCTTAGCCTCGATATTCGGGTCGAGATTAGGGTCGAGATGTCCTCTACCACCTTCACCGGAGATCAAGCTTCGCCCCCTCCGCTTCTTCGGTGTTTAACTTCAATAACCCGGACCGGAGCACTGCCCCGAGTCCTAGTTTTCTTTTGCAGCCATTAGCGCGTATTGGGACCCCCTGTTTCATCCATCTGAGGTTTGCCGGAGCAGATCCAGGCCATCGTCACCGTCACGCGCATATGGTCAGTGGCTCCTCCATCGGAATCGTCTATTCGACGCGGAGGACCTCCACGACCATTCTCGAGCCTTTCGATCGACCATCGGAACTGAGGATCATCTCCTTGGCTCTGGCGAAGTTCACCCGACGTTGTTCTTCTAGGCAGCTTCAGCACCGTCGGATCGGTCCCTATCCTTCCAGATTAGATCTACGTTGCCGACATCAGCAGCCTTTTCGACCATTAGATTGCAGCTCTGATGCATCTGTGCCCCACGTCCTCGACTATTTCTGAGGCGTCGGATCTGACATTTGCAGAGGATCAGAGCCACACGTTCACATGCCACCAGCGACCTCCACGTGTCCCTCATGCGTACGTCACGCGCCTAAAAGGGTATATTGCATTATTTACCCTGCACTTGTTATGCTTTATTTTCAAGTCTATTAAATAAAATTGTAGTTTGAATTATTTGCATATTAGTCCCTAAGGTTTCTGTTATTTGCACTTTAGTCCCCCTGTCTGAAAAACACGTGCCTGATCACGTGTACTGTGGTGTTTTTGTACATTTTATCCTGTAGTTTCTGCTGGTTCATATTTGAATGAATTATTTTCTGAAATTGCATTTATGCCCTTATGCGTGGATTAATTGACATGTACTATTTTTGTGGGAATTTTGCACTAATATACCTGGACTTTATATGTATGTTACTGTTTAACCCGAAACTTTAGATAATTTGCATTTAGGTCCCTACAACCTATGTGTTTTGTTTTTGGTCAAATAATTATCAAATCTACTCCAAAATTACAGTAGCTCCTGCTATTGTGTAATATTTTTTGTAATTTTTGTGATGCAATTTTATTTTATTTGCTATTTTCTAAAAATAAAAAACCCTAAAAACATGTTTGTGTGTTTTAGAAAATCCATAAAAAATATAAAAACTTCCCTAAAGATTCTACAAAAATTCCGGTATGCGTGTTTCAACTTGTTTTAATTTCATTACCATTTTTGTGTTTTTATCTTTTATAAAACCACTAAAAATCACAAAAGACCAAAAATCTTATAAAAATCATAAAAATTTTACAAAAATAAAAAATGAGTTTTCAATTTTTGTAGTTAGTTATTTTCATCTATTTTTTCATAAAATTGATATCACGACATTTGGGGCACTTTAGGTATTTTAAAGTTGCCTTCTAGTCCAGGCTGCACACTGTTTTGATATTTTTACTTTATTTCATTTTTATAAAATTATTTAAAAATGTGAAAAATCCCACAAAATCATTAAAAACATTTGCATATTTTTAAAATATAAAAATATTATTATTATTATTTGAGCCTTTTTAGCCTTAATAAAAATTATTGTAGTGTGATTTCCTTTATCTAATAGAAAATATAAAAAATTTTGCAAGTTAAAAATCACAAAAATATTCCCCTTTTCTTTTTTCATTTCTCGACTACTTCGTAGGCTTTGCTCATGCTCCTTGTGTTCGACCATGGTCGCTATACCAGGTTAAATAAATAGCAGAGACCGCTTCTTTAGATTTTCATGCTTGATTGTTTACTTGTGGTCTAAGTTTTCTTGTTGAGCTCGGCTCGGGTGGTTGAGGTTGCAATGACCTTTGATATCACTTAGCCTCGATCGCCTGTGCACTCATCAGTTGTCACTTGAACTTAGAAGGGAATACTCCGCTCCTCGAGGAATGAGTTATTGGATTGGGGAGTCATTGGGTTGTCATACTGGAGAAGTTAGTCTCTTTATCATTTCAGTTGGGGAGAGCCACTATCACATACACCGTATGAGTCGTATTCATAGTCATAAGGGTTTGCGTATGAATTGAAGTATTCTGACCTAGATATTGAGGAGACTTGAGCAGAGTTTTGAGATTCTCGAAGGTTGTTGGATTTCAAATCTGATTTCCATTAAGGTTCCGCCCGCACTAAAATTCCAAAGGTCCGACTTAAGCTCCAAACTTTGATTTTGTGAACACAAGTTTGATAATTAAACTAAATCTAATTTTCTTTCTTTTCTTTGTTTTTCTTTTCTGCACATATTGTATAAGTGTTTGCTAGGGACTAGCAAAGGCAAGTATAGGGGGATGATAAATCTCCATTTCATCATCTTTGTTCTATCATTTTGGCCTTAAAAACCCTAGTAAATGCGTGTAAATAGGTTAATTTAAGCATTTTATCATTCATGCATTATTGTGTAAATAGTGTATAAAATACTATTTTTAATGTCAAAATTATAGAATAAAGAAAAGAAAAGAAAAAGAAAAACATATTGCAAATATTTTATGACCCGAAACCTCGAGATCTAGGCATCTCGATGATTAGGTCGACAAGGAATAAAGTAGGGGATATAAGGGCCAAAATATAATAAAAATCCCTTTTATTTATTTCATTCTTTATTCATTTTTGGGACTTATTTTTTCCCACTTTTTATACTTCAAATAAAGAAATTTTGTACATAAAAGTTATAGATAACTAAATATAGAAATATACAAAATTGATTTCACCTAAAAATAATATACAAATAAAAAGTTATGGTCTGAATAAGTTTCCAAAACCCCAACTTCCCAGACCCATATCTCTCAAATAAAAACTCAAAATATATCAAAATCACCACCTTTAATTATATATAACTTTTAATACGCTATTTAATGAAGGTGGTTTCATATTTTTTGGAGTTACGGTTTGAAAGTTGAGTTTTGGATTCCTATTGTATACTTATACCGATTAAAATATTCATTTTATTTATTATTCATTATTTTTATAATTTTATATTTTTATAATTTTCTAAATATTATTTATAATATATGTATATAATAAAATTGGAATAAAAACATCAAGAAAATATAGAAATAAAATACTTGTATAAAATACATAGGTATAATACCTATGAGTATACCTATAGAGATAATACAACTATTTATTCAATTATATATAATACATCAATAAAATAAAAATATATTTAAGTATATAAAATTAAGTTATAAATATATAAAATAATAAACTGAATTAATAAAACTAAAAATACAAAATAAAAATAAAACATTAAAATATATAGAAGAATATACCTGTATATGGCACTCAAAAGGTAATTTGTAATTACAAACCTCTAAAAAATAAATAAAATCATAATTAAATACTTTAGAAAAAATAAACTTTTCTTACTTTATAACCTAAATTAATATATTCAATTATTATTTTTTAATGATTTTTGAATTCTTTTTCAGGGGGATTTTCCTGGTTGGTCCACGTGGACCAACCAGGTGGCTCAGACAGTTGACCGCGGGTCAACTGTCTGACCCCGCTCCCTGCCTTTGTCAGAACGTTGGTTTTCGGCCATATTCCGATTTTTTCGAGGAAAGCTCTTTCACCATTTCGCGTCGTAGTCTTCTTGACTTTTCTTCCCCTTGGATCGATGATTCGCGTCATTAGCTCACATCGATATTTGGATCATCGATTAGCTCCCAATGCCTCGTTCTTCTCGCCCCTTCGGTCACCTTGTTCAAAACCCCCTCCGATCTTCCCTTGAATCTTTGAACCCTCTTTTTGACCTAGCTCGCTCTCCTTTCGTGTGCTCTGGACTGGAGGCCGTGACAGGGCTTCCTCCGGCCATCAAGGAGGCGTCACGCACGGTCGAGGAGCGGTCTCCACCTCCATCTCCGGCCGCTCGCCGTCGAGGTCCCATCTCTGGATTTTCAAGCCATCGAGGTCCATTTTCTTTATTTTTTTCTTTTATTTCTAAGATAGCCATAGCTTTAGGATCCTCCCAGCAATTTTTGCTTCCCTTATTAGTCGTTAAATCACTTTCGACCACCCCCTCGCCAGAGCTTTCTCCGACGAGCCCCATTCTTGCACCCCACGCTCCCATCACGCCATTGCGGGGTCGGGGCATTTTACCCTCATCCCCATAACCCTTTTCTTGCAGGTACAAGCACCCCAGAATTGCCTGGAGCTCATTTTGGATCATCGTCGAGGTTCCTGGAGCCGACAACTCCGTCGGCCTCACGCGCGTTCTCTGGTCGACACTAGAGCATTTTGGAGCCACCAGTACCTAGTGCAGACATGCAGGAGTCGACTCGGCCCATTTTGGATCTTCCAAAGCCACAGAGGAGGAGGAGCGAGGCTGGGGAAGTTCATCGTCGAGGGCCTTCTTCCCTGTTCTTCGTCGAAGTCTTTCGGCTGTCAGATCAAGGGCCTCCGTCCCAGACGAGCAGCTACCGTCAGATCTGTCGCGCCCTCAACCGTTAATCGTCGTCGCCAGATTCAATATCGATCGTAGGATCTCAAAGGGGCATTGACATTCCCCGAGCTGACACGTGGATGAGTCAAGGAGCGTCGGACGTTGGATCCGCTCTGGCTTGGGTATTTTGCAACTACACCCACACGACTTTTTGTATTTCATAATTAGTACTCAAACATTTATTTAACGCTTTATACTTTTGGAACTTTTGCATTGAGCCCTGAACTTTCTGGAAATTATGTTTTGGTCCTAGCTACGTCACCTCACGTGATGTTTTACGTGAGGTGGCATTTTTGCGGCCAGGCCCTTCAACTTTTGGCTATTTCAATTTAGTCCAGAAACTATTTATTATAGTTATACTTTTTTGTACATTTTGCAATCTAGACCCCATATTTTGTGAAATTACAAGTTAGTCCCTACCAGTGGAGCACGTATACGACACGTGATTTTGATGATTTTTGTAGTGATACCCTTGCGACTTTATTTATTTATATTCGGTACTATAACCTGAGCATTCAATTATAAGTTTTTATAGAAATTGCAAGTTGGCCCCTGTAGTTTCTTATAATCGTAAAAATACCCCTATTAGTATTACTTTTTCTCTTTGCTTCTAGTATTTATTTCATGCATCTATAAAAATTAAAAAAATCTCCAAAAATAGCCCTAGTTTCCTGTTGCATAACACTTTCACGCCTATATTTTTATTTTGTATTTTGAGTCTTTTCATTATTTATAAAAAATCAAAATTATGCATTTTCGTCCCTGTTTGCACTAAAAAATACATAAAAATTATAAAAACATCTTGAAAATTCTCAAAAAAATATATTTTGTGTATTTTCGTATGTTTAACCTTCAGACCAAAAACCACTAAAAAATATAAAAGAAAACTTAAAAAATACTAAAAAACTCTATAAAAATATATAAAATCCAGAAAAAAAATCCAAAAATTTTATTTTTATTTCTTAATTTTCTTACCATATTTTAAAATTAATTTGGAGAATTTTTACTTTGTTCAATATTTTTTATCTCCATTTTAATTTCGGGTATTTATTTTGAACCTTGTTTTGGGTATTTTTGACTTTAAAAATTTATAAAAATTTGCAAAATTTTATAAAAAAGTACAAAATAGTAAAAATTATATAAAACCCAAAAATATTTATTTCCTGAATTTTTGATCATTTTTACCTATATATATTATCTCTCTCACCTATATTATATATATGCTTTATATAGCTTTATGTTTCTATTCAAAGAAAAAGAAATTAAAAAATATATAAAATATAAAAAGAAAATACAAAATCAGAAAATTAAAAATCAAAATATAAAAATAAAAAAATATAAAAATATGAAATTATAAAATTATAAAATTAAAAATCCACAAAAGTAGCAGATATATACAACTTCTTGACAATCATTTTTGTGCATTTTTGCCCCGATCTACCTGCTTGTTCCCTATGTTCGACACTTTACACATACTTGCACCTATACACATCTTTGTTGTAGAGTTATAATAAATTTTAACTCTGCATCACTTTTCATTGTTTGATCATTGTTGTGGGTTAATTGTTGTTTGAATTGAGGTTTCGTGAGCAGTCGCTCAGCGACACTGTGATCCCGCCTTGTGTGGACTACTTTAGACCCTTGCCAAATCTGGATCAACAATGGGCATGCATGTAAATATCACAATGCCTCACGTGGCGCAACGCGTGAGGCGGGATGACCTGTTTGCAATAATATAGAATTCAAGGTCTTACTAGCAATTTATACAAAAAATATCGTATTTAATATTTATTTACATAACTAATTAGCAAAGTAAAAAGGCATGGGGATGGAGGCGCAAATTACCCAGGGGCTTCACGTGCAGCGCACGTGGCGCGTGATCGGGCGGTTGCGCTTGCGCCATCTCGGCACCACTTAAGATGGACGACTCTCCATATGCATTGATTTGCCTTGATTCGAGGGTGAAGATTAAATCTGGAGGGGGCCCTTCATCAGACGACTGCGAGGACGGGTGCAAGAACACTGATGAACATGCGGCTGGGGCTCCTTCTTCCTCTCGATTCTCTATCCTCCGGCCACATGAGAAGCTCGCAAGTGACTCGAAAGTTCACCAGGACCTCATCGTTGCTGATGGGGGTATTCGATGTGTCTAGACCTCGCTGGGAAGAGGCTTGGGGGTCTTGAAGCTCTATACTGGTTCAAATCAACATATGAGGTGTCTTTAGGAACATCCATATGTATAAAAAAATTAGCTGCACGAGGGCAATGCGCCTTAGCCAAAAAATGAAGATGTACGTACGACAATGGACGAGGTGATTGATCTCCAGTGACGAGCGAAGATGGAGATCTGTTGACCTTGATCTTGGCGAGATCAAGGATGAATGGGAATCCCGATAATGGAGAAGTGATGGGGATGGAAATGGAGTGGTTGGGGGTCAAAACGATCGGTCAAATAGGTGGACGATAGTCGGAGTCTAGCGCTCTGATGTACTATGAGTTTTAGATTTTTGTCTATTTTAACTGAAATTAAAAGAAATAAACGAGTGATCTATACTAAGGAATTGAATGTGGAACTGAAATGCTAAAGATAGAGGCCTCACCTGGTCGGAGGACCTGTGAAGCAAGACCACCGGAGCTGTGTCGGTGATGGGTCAAATAACCTCAAGAGCACCTCCTCCTCACCTGGGATCAATAGGGCTCCCCTCTTGTCACAAGGGAGACACTCCATATGATCAATCCAAGGGGTTACAATGGATCAAGAGGGATTAAACTTTGAATCAAGCTTGGAGGGTTGGCTTTATAGCAGAGATGAGGATGCTCAAAAGATTCAATATTTTTGATTCAATCGATGAAGCTATGAAAAATCTAGAGGCATGGTGTGATGGAGGTTGAGTATTTACAAAGATTTCATGAAGAATCGAAAGGGATGGAGATTTGTATTGAGCAGCAAAAAATGGCAAAGTCAGCGGTTCACAAGTTCTGATAGGCACAACCCTGGTGCGGATACAATTGACTCGAGGTCAATGAAGGAATGTGCCTGATTGGTCCATGTAGACCACTAAAGAATAAATTAGAAAATAAAAACCGAAATTTGTTCAAAAATAAATGGAAAATGAATTTATTTACAAAAACTAAAAATATGAAACTGTTTATAATTTTATAAACTATTTTTTTGTGATTTTTTATTTTTACAACTTAATTTATGTGTTAATTTTTACAATTATAAATATATATATACACATATGTTTTATGTATTATTTTTTAATTTTTTAATTATTATTATCGTATGTACATATTTTATATATTTATAACATTTTTAAATACATGTTTACGTATTTTATTTTATTTTTATGATTTTATTTGTATCCATAAATAATTCTATGTATATTTATTATAGGTATATTATACATGTATATATTATATTGTATTATTTATTTTAAGTGTATTTTTAATGGTTTTATTTTGTGTCTATATTTTTAATATATTTTAAATAATATATACAATTATTTAAAAATATAAAGAGAAAAAATACAAAGAATAAAATATAGAAATATTATATTCATATATATAGTACAGTAGTACCCTAGAAAGCTGACTTTTGTATCTTAACTCCATTTTTAATGAAATCACCTTCATTTGATGGATAATTTAATTTGTAGTCCAAATTAAGGTGTGTTTGGTGAATTTTGAGTTTATATGGCGGATATATTGATCTGTGAAGTTTAGTTCATGGCCTTTTCATCTGTGTGTTCCAGTTGCATTGTGGATTCTTTTATTGGTAGTTATTTTATAATTTTCTATATATTATTATGTACGAGTTTCATGTTGAATATTTTATTATTTGAGATGTGTAATGTAAACTCTTTAAGAGTAGAAATAAGAGTTTTTGTACATTGTATTGGTCCCTATCTCCCCCTATTTTATTCCTTGTCGAGCAAGTCAATATTAACTTGGTCTTGGGATTTAGGTCATTCATTGTCTTTGATAGTTCATTTATTTTTCTTTTCTTTTTCTTTATTATTTTAATTTATATTTAAATACAATTATTTATACATAATGCTAGAGTGTTAATTTGTGCAAGTTACTTGTATTTAATGCATTTATATGGGGTTTTAAAGATAAAATAAAGGAAGTGGGCATGGCTGGGTAGGAGTGGGCAAAGGAGGAGGAGGATCTACTGGAGAGGGTGGGGCTGGGGAGGAGGGGTGGAGGAGAAGGAGACTGTATGTGGAGGGGGGAGGAGAAGGGAGGAGGAGAAAGAGTGAAGCACATATCTACCCAAGTTAGTTAATTTAATAACCTTTGTGTCCCAAATGTTTACGCTCGTTTGAGATGTAGATGGACGACAAATAACTTAAGGGGCACAAGTGGTATAATGAAAGAAGTTGGAAGCACACGTGATATTCCAAAAAAGGAGGGGCTTAACTGTTATTGCAATGTCTTAGAGGCGTAAAAGTGATAAAACACTTTATTAAAATATGAGCTAGTATTCAAAAGTTCAATTTTGGGACCTATTTGTATGATATACATAATCGGTTAACTATAACCTTTTATCTTATATACATATTTAATTCTTATTATTTTATTTATTTGTTTTTTATTTTATTTCAAGTTTAAACTAATTTCATAAAAATAAAAATCTAAAAATCATAAAATCCAAGAAAAAGAGAGATTCTATATGTATATATTCAACTATATTCATCTGTATATAATACCATTTTTCAATCTATCTCTATTTTTTCTTAACCAATAAAAATCTAATAAAAATAATAGATTTATGTCTCATCCATCATTGGCATCTTGTTCAACTTTATCACGCATGTTGTGATGCCCCTAGAATCGGGATACTCAGCAAATAAATCCATGTGCATAATTCCACATTCGAAAAATGAAAGGCATGCAAAAAACAACATAAAAAGTTTGTAATGATCCCCCCAGCCCTTTTCCCTTTGACTACTCACATGAGATTTTTGTACAAGTCCATGTCACAAAAATATGCATACATGCATTAGAGATGTCCATACACACCCGCATACACACACATGTATCTCAAAAGAAAATACGAGTAAAAATAAGAATGGTAAACTTCAGTAGAAGTAGCACGAAATGTAAAGCTACCCTAGAAGAAACTCCTAACTACAAGACACTCAAAACTGGGGCTGGTTGTGCGCACATGTTGGATTCATGCAGAAGGCACGTAATGAGAAATTGCTCAGTACGACACAAAAACTAGAATAAAAGCAAGGTACAGTAAAATGTGCAAAAGAATACAACTGGGCAACTCACCCGCACTATACTCACAACTCTTTGATCTTTTCATTAATTATTATTTTTTCGAAGATCGTGGATAGTCTACAGTCTTGTTTCATGTGGAACCTTGTGTTGTGACTCTAAGTCACTTAGTACCTTAGGGTTGGGGTGCCTTTGTAGACATGTAAAAAAGGTTGGGTATAAGCATCCTAACTAAGTTCGCAACACACCCCTCACTTCATTATTCCATACGTGTATTTTCATATTTGCACAAAAGTGCTTATTGAGTCCAATTCTAACTACAAGGAACCATACCCAGGAGAAAAGATCGCTAACCACTCGAGTTCACTACCCATCAGTGGAGTAGCGCATGAGTCAGGACATCGATCACCAAAATCACCCAACCATAGTCAGAAAAAGCTATTAACTAGCACTGCACCTCCTTGTGCATAGGATAAATCGGTATAATACACTCAACTTTGATAACCATGATTCTGAGAATGCCTCGCTTAGCGCTACCACCTGCAGTACTAACTAATGTGACCTACACTACTCAGCATCTAAGTGTTAACATTATGTGAAAAGGCGAAATGTAAACTACTTGTCATGACCACTTGGCTAGCTCACAAGGAAATAAGGTGAAAATTGCACTCTGAATAGCACATGCCATTAGATCAACATTTGGTAGTGCCAGGTGACATGTCCCCCAACCAATGTAATTGTTGGGTTCATGGCCGTCTAAATTTCTATTCCACTACCCTCATGGAACCTACCCTCATGAAGCTGCATGTAGGATGCTCAATTCACTCACTCAAGAAGCTCAACACATAGATTTTAACTAAGCATGCTAGTGGATCAGACCGGCTGCATCCACAGTTTGGTGCACAACCTTTTGTCTTGAATCATAGATCCAAACACATCCATGTGTAGTGCTACTCTCTCATATCCACTCATAAAAAACGATTTTTGATCAAAGACATGTATGCGATGCTCTTTCAACCTACATCACAATGATATAATTTTTATTGACATGTGACACATGAATTTCCCATAATCACCCCCAAACTGTCACGATAAATGAAAAATGACCAAAACATTTCTAGCATGAAAAATACTATTTAATCAATTTTTGTGAGGGTCTAATGTGTCTATATAAGGTGAGACCAACACCGTCGCTGAAGCAACTGCTCATGAAAGTCAATTAAGACAACAATCAACCCACAAATGAATATAGCAATATAAAGCAAAATGTGGAGGAAAAATATATTACAACTCTATAAAAGATGTGTATAAGGTAAGTAGTGTAGAGGTCTAACACAAGGAGCACATAAGATAGATTGGGAATCAAATTCCAAACATTGTCCTCTTGGTCTTTTTATTGTATTTTTATGTGGATTTTTAATTTTATATTTTCTATATAATTTTATTTTTACAATTTTTATGTGTTTTTAATTTTACAATTTTTGTCCTTTTTATTTTTTTTGATATAATATAATTATGTATAATATATATAATACAGATAATGAAATTACAAAATGAAGACAAAAACATGAAAATATCCTAAGGTACAATCCTTTTTATTATTATAAGATTTTAGAAAATATATCTGATATTTTTGATAATTATAATATTATTAATAATATAAGAAATTATAACTATATATAAAATATATAGGATTTTATATTTATAGATATAACTTAAATATTAAAAACAAGAAAATAAAATATTTTTATCTTTTTTATATTTTTCTCTAGTTATAGTATTTTCTCATTTTTTTTGCTATTTTTTTTATTTTTAATTAAGAAAAATGTCAAAACAATGACTTAGATAAATAGATGGTATTGTTTTGGAGTTTAAAAATAGATAAAGTTCCAAAATTTTCTAAAGCTATTTTTAATATATAATAGATGATATAAAGAAAATTCAGAAACATAAATAAATACTTTTACGATTTTGTAGATATTTTAATGATTTTTATGAGGATTTTGGAGCTTTTTTATTTTTAGTAGCTTTCTTTTTTTGGATTTTTCAAGACAATTTTAGATTTTTATGTACTTTTAAATGCAAACATGAGATAAATGCAAGTTTTTTTATTTTTAAATCAAGGAAAATCAAAGAAAATAGCCCACGAAAAATATATGTGTTTCATAATCAGGTTGGGCACTTAAAATAATTATCCTATAATTTTCAAATGCAATTTGACATTTTTAATAATACAAATAAAAGAAATAAAAATACTAGAACTAACAGGGACCTAAATGCAATTAAATAGAAGTATTTCTTGTTTCCAGAATCCTATAAGGAATTCTAGGGCTAAGCACGCAATCTCGGAATAAACAACTCGATTTATGCCGGTAAGGGCATAAATGCAATAAACAAAAAGCAGTAGGTTGTGTAGTTTTTCCAAAAGTTTTAATACTAAAATTAGAAATTATAGGACTGAATTAAAATGACAAAAACCCAAGCTCCCCCTGCAAAATACATGCCCCCTCACGCGCACAGGCACGTGATGTAACGTGGTGAGGGACCCATATGTAATTACAGAAAGT
The DNA here is from genome assembly GCA_037367405.1 of Ottelia alismoides. Lineage (NCBI taxonomy): Eukaryota > Viridiplantae > Streptophyta > Magnoliopsida > Alismatales > Hydrocharitaceae > Ottelia > Ottelia alismoides. The sequence goes on along the minus strand of JAZKJV010005587.1, from coordinate 58,209 downwards.
ACATGGTTTAACTTGCAAATTTTACTAAATAACTACAACTGCAGAAGAAAGTTTACGTACTAAATAGGAAATACAAAATATGTAGGGGTTATAGTGCAAAATACCCATGCGTGCAGGATCAGGCGGCAGAGATGACTTCATTTGGACGTGTGGCTGCACGAGGATGCCCGGTACTGGTTCACCAGCGGTGGTTGAGATTAGGCCTCGGGCGTGATTTGATAGACGAGGCACGACACGATCCAACGGTTGCTGCTATATCTAGACGGTGACTCTGATCATATGGTTGAGAAGACACCTGAAAGAACAAGGAAGAATGACTATGAAGGTGAGCTTCGATCCGATCTCCAAGACAACTCCGGCCACCAGAGGGTCTTGCTTGAGGAGCAAAAGCCAACTAGGGGTGGTCCGTGGTGATGAGAAGGTCCATATGGAGTCCGGAGCTCAGTAACGGAGCCCTGGATATCGAGGAAGCTCAGTCTACTGGAGACCCTTTAACTCAGCATAATTTGACCCAAATGGGATCCTCGGACACCAGGACCTGCATGGTTAGGTGCCCCAGAAAAATAGAGGACCATGGGCTCAAGATGGCGGTGGAATGAACAGTGATGGAGTGTGGTGGAGGATACTTCGACGAGCAGCGGAGGTGGAGTATCATCTGCTTGATCGGAGACCGATCAAGATGGATGGGGTTGCTTGGGCATAGAGCAACGATGGGGCAAGAAGGTGGCGGTGAAAAATGGGTCAGAGGACAACTGGTTGATAGTGCAACACTGACCGGAGCAGAGCTCCGATGAACTACGGGTTTAAAAATCTATGCTACTGCAATGCATAAAAATGCGAAATAAACGCAGTAAATAAAATCTTAAAGGAAAAGCAACCTAAATTACCTTACCATGTGACTCAACCCGCCGGAGTAGGGAGCTGGTGGACCTCGCGGCGGAACTTCACCGGTGATGGCGGATCGACTAATCTAGCACCTCCAACACACTACAAAATCAGACGATAAGGATCATGTCACCCTCCTCGACTCGTTGGGCTAACGATATGAGGGGTTCAGTGAGGAAGTGGGGATCAAATTCAAAAAGGGCTCCGGACGGGGTTATGTATAGGAAGGATTTGGATTGAGAATCGTGCTCGAATCAGAGATTCTCAGATCGAGAAATGATGCGCGCAAGATAGAGCATAAATCGAGGAAGAAAAGTCATAAAGGAATTGGGCTACTTTGATGTAAGGATCATGCAGAGGAAAATGGCGAACTCGAGGTGGTAGGCTCTGACGGACGTGTACCTGTGAGGGGTGAGCAGTTCACCGAGGACAACGTGGACTCACTTCTCATTGGTCCACGTCGGCAGGAAGAAGACAAAACCTGATTAATTCAACTTAAAATAATAAATGATTTTTTAGTCAAAACATAAAAAAATATTTATTATTTTTACAGTATTTTGTTATGATTTTTATTTATTTTTACAAGGTAATTATTATAGGTTACTTTTTACAAATATAATTATAGGTATATTTATCTTTATAGTATGTATTTTATTTTTATTTTGTATATTAGATTTTATTTTATATACATATTTTTTATTTACAACTTATTTAAATACCTATAAATATATTTTCATTGTATTTTCCTGAAGTTGTGTGTACACTTAAATAAATAGGTATATATTATATAGGTATATGTGTATATGATTCATCTATATATTTGAATTCACTTATTTATTTCATTACATGTTTAATTGTTTTCTTTTATTTTAGCTATGTATATGGGTTTCATATATTATGTACAAATTTATAAAAATATGAAATAGTGAAAAATATAAAGAATAAATAAAATGATTATTTTATTCAGGTGTAATGTACAATAGGGGCCCAGAACCTAACTTTTGCATCTTAACTTCAACTAAAATGAAGTCATCTTCATTAAATATCTTATTAAAAGTTATATATAATTAAAGTGATTTGGTGAATTTTGAGTTCATATGGAGAAGATACAGGTCTGTGAAGTTTGGATTTTGATTTTTTATTTTGAGTGTAGAAGGCACACGGTGCATTATTTCTATGTGAAATGTTTTTTTTATATTTTTCTATGTATTTTTATCTACAACTTTCATGTACAAAGTTTATTGATTTGAGATATAAATAATAAAGAATAAAATAGGTCCCAAAATAGACATATTGATGAAGTCAAATTTATGGTTTATTGTATTTTTGGCCCTTATCCCTCCCTTATCTCTCCCTAGGTCTCAGGGTTTAAGGTCATTCAGTACCTTTGGTATTTCATTTCTTTTCTTTATCCATTTGTTTTGGCTTTAAACACAATATTCTATACAATAGATACTCCATGGTATTTTATGCAAAATAATGCTATCTCATGCATTTAATTAGGGTTTAAAGGCTAAAACGAAAGAACAAAGATGATGAAATGGAGATTAAGTAAATATTCAGATATTCGATTTGAGAATGTGCATGTGATCATCACTTCATCGACATCACAATGATATAATTTTTATCGACATGATATACTTGGATCTTCTGGAATCACCCCAAACATGTCGCGATAAACGGAAAATCACCAAAAACATGCCTCACAAAAACTGCTCAGATGTTCGATCTGAGCATGCGCATGCAACACTCACTGTGCCCGCATCATGGTGGCATAATTTTTATCAACATACGATAATCAAAACACTTATCATTTATCCGAAAAACGATATGATATGATACGAAAATCTGCCCCAAAGTCGTCCAAACATGATGAAAACACCCAACAAGGGTTGTACATGGCACCCAAAATCCGCGATGCGAAAAACACACGGATAAACAACAAAAAAGGGGGATAAATTGTACCTAAGGGTTTGTTTCCCCGTGACCTTCCTTCACTCTGTGTCGCACTCTTCAAGACGCTATCCTCGGATCCTCGATCGATCATCGAAAAGCTTCTCTGACGAGCAGTTCCGGCAAAGAGGAAGAGCTCCGACGAAGGATCATGTGGGTAATGAGCTAAGTGGCTAGACCGCTTTGACTTTATATATGCTTGAGCTTGGGTTCAGTTCCGAACCCAAAGGCCATAAATCGATCTTGTTACACACCTAGCTTTCTCATACAAGTCTGATTTCAATGTTCCCTAGCTTGTTGAAACGATCTCGACGAGTGTTATAAAATAGAGATCATTTGTCTGATGTGGATATTAGATCAGGTTGGAAACTTAGAAAGAGTGGAATCCTATATCTAGGGATCTTATACATTCTTTGCAGAAAATGAAGGGAAAAGTACGAAACATGAAATTTGGTATTTTAAATTCATAATATATATTTCGAAGAATTGGATTTGCCATTCAAAAGGGATTGGCGGCGCAGCTTGTTGCCCGTCTCCCATCAATTTCTATGTAACTTCCTATAGTCATCGAATATGGATCGAATATGTAAAAAAAAAATATCACCTAAAAAATATGCATCATGCAATAATTGAGTTTGGTTGAATTTGGAGTCTTCTTGAACTTAGTAGATCTCTATAAGATTTACGACTTCCATTTTTTTTCATTGTTGTATTGCAACCTATCTTGTACATTTAAATTAATTTCTCATTGTTTTCTTTGCACAGTCAGTTTATGGTCAACTTATCCCACGTGTCATCTCGGGGTTAAGATCAACCCAACTCAACTTTTGGTCAACATTACGCTACTTTTCTCAGCCAATTGCATCAGACCTAGTTTTGACTTCACCATCAACATCTCCTCTCCCATCCTACCTTCATATCTTTCTTCATCTCTCCTATCTTCTCTCTTTTTCTTCTCTACACATCTGCATGTCCTCCGGTCACCCATCACCTTCATACACTTTAGCCAGACCTCCAAGCACCTGATCGCATGAGGAACTACATTCGAGTCCAATCATCATCCCCAACTGGATCATCTTCTTCATCAACCCAAAGACCCGATCACATACATGATTATTCGATCACTCATCCAAATTCCAAGGGTTAGAAACCAGCTGTGCACAAGTGCATGCATCTGTAGGATCTCCATGCATCGAACACACCTGAAGACTACATGTGGCACCATTCACCATTGTTCGATCTATTCCCTTTACGACCTGTTTGATTGGTTGGAAAGGAATTACAATGGAATGCAATCAAGACAAGAATAGAATTGGCAATGGAATGGAAAGGAATGCGTTTTTCCATTCCATTGTTTGGTGCATATTAGGAATTGAAGCATTTATTATGAAACCCGTTCCTTTCTTATGTTTGGAAAAGGAAAAGAATATAAAGAAAATAACCTTCCTTTGATATATGTCGTTAAATAGAAAAAATAATCGGTATCCTCCAATTCATTTTTTCATATAATTGATATATTTCATATAAGGAATCAATAGACAAATTAAAATAGAAATGACCATGCAATTGATATATTTGATATATCCATATCTGTATCTGCTAGAATATTTTATTACCGTATCTATATCCGTATCCTAAAAAATGAAAATGATATGGGTATATGTATTCACCAAAAAAATAAAACCACATATCCATGTCTTTATACATATTCACTAAAATATAATCCGTATCCATATCTAAAAAAATAGAAATGGTATCCGTATCCATACCTATAGCTAAAAAAAATAAAAACCCATTTTCATGTCCATATCCGTTTCCACCAAAAAATCCTCATCCATTTCCATATTTGTATCTGCAAAAAAATTATAACCCATATCCATGTCCATATATGTATCCGCTAGAATATAATCAATATGCATGTCTTATAAAAAAATTTCCATGTCCATATTAGAAAAAATTATATATCCATGTCCATATCCATATCTGGAAAAAAAAGCACATCCATGTTCCTATCCGTATCCGCAAAACAAATCATATCTGATATATTTTATCCATATAATAGGTATTATATATATGTATGTATTCCTATCTGCTGGAATATCTTGTAACTATATTTGTATCCGTATCCAATAGAATTGAACCGTATCTATATCTGTATCCACGATAAAATCTCATATCCATGTTAGTATCCATATATGCATTTATTTGTCACTTATCTGAATTTTTGCGTCTATATATTTATATCATGTCAGTGTCCATATATCCATGTCCAAAAAATCATATTCATGTCGGTATCCAAAAAAATATCTAAAAAAGAAAAACGCATATCCATATCGCTAACCATATATTTATAACAAGAATATAATAATTAAAAAATATTAAAGAAGAATACATTCGTTAGCATTTGTAAGGAATGGAATCTAAATTCCTAGAGGGTACCTAAGAATGACAATTCCCATATATGAGGGAATCTGATTTCCATTGTAATCGTTATTCATATCTTACTATGATCTAACAAACATGAGAATGGAACCGGGGTAGAGGAATGGTGATTCCATTCCCACCTCTATTCCAGCATAACAAACGGCCCTTAAGGACGTCCCTCGGTCGTTCAGATCAGAAATGAGTCACGTGCTTCGTGGATGTGACTTGGTAAATCACAAGGGTGCCCAAGGATACTTTAGAATTTATATAATAACCTTTGCTCGAGGTTAATCATGTGAAAGTCCTCCCGATTACTCAATATTACGGATAAGCCCTCATCTGGATCCATTTGAGATTTATTTATTTATTGTTAAAAAATAAGTCTGGACACATATTTCAATAACTTTTGATATACTCGTCTGATTCTATTGATTTAGGTGTCTTATATTTAGTGGATATTAAATGAAATAGTGAGATATTTTTTAATGAGGCCCGTATTCGGTGATATTTAATTCGCTATTAAATAGTCTTGACTCGGAAAAGTATAGAAAAAATATTCGTCATGAAGCTCTTAACTTGTACGAACCTTTGGCTGTGAAATTTATGAAATCAATTGATACGTGTGCTTTGAATAAATAATTCTAAGAATACATTGATTGGTTGCTAAAAGATCATCATATTGCAATATTAACTAAATTAATATTCATAACTATATATATATATATATATATATTCAATTTGTCTGGCATATATGATTTTCTTGAAATTAATTGGGATGCTATAATCGATTTAAAAATTTAAGAACTATAATTTAGGGCTCATTTGCGTTGTTTCATATTTAATTAATTCCACCCAACTTCTAAAAATAACCAAAAAATAACTTAGGTTGCATTTTCATCTATTCTTCATTCTCCATTGTTATTTCTATTATTTTTTATTTTTATAATCATAAAAAAATCAAAAAAATATTTTACATTTGCATTACACTTTAGAGGTCATCATTACATTAACATGACACACAGATCTAATCTAAATTATTTTAGAAAAAACTTCGCATCCTTGAATTCGACACTCCTGACTTGCCAATACATGCCATTTTAGGGCTATAGATATAAATTTCTTTGAAATCATGGTTTTTATGTTACAATTATGAGTAATTCACACTTAATTCCACATGATCAAACCTCACGATCCAAGTGCTCTTCGTTCGTCCACAACTCTTGCGAACATGCACACGAATCAATATATGTATTCAGCTCATGTTGTTGGTATGCCTACAAAGTTTTGTTTCTTAGAGAACCCAGAGACCAATGCATTTCCAATGAAATAACACATTCTACTATTACTATTCCTCTCATTTATACTTCTAGCATAATCAATGTCACTATTAGATTTTAATTCAAGATTTAGTTATCTAAGATAATACAAGCCATAAGTACAAGCATCTTTCAAGTACTTTAAGATCCTTTTATAGCTTTTGAGTGAATTTCTATCGGGGTTTATTGGAATCCAATATATAGACATGTACTAAAGATTATGCTTGGTCTACTGATAGTAAGATACAATAATGAACCAATCATACCTATGTAGTGAGTAGCATCAATATCCTTACACTTTTCACATGCATCAAGCCACACTTGAGCTCCTGTTGTAGTCGTTTTCCCTTCAGAACTTTCCATCCCTACTCTTTCGAGAATATCATGAGTGTACTTCATTTGAATTGTGAAGATCCGTTGTGATGACGGTTGAATTTGTAGTCCTAAGAAAAAGTCAAATTCTCCCATGAAACTCATTTCGAATTCCTCTTGCATCAACTAAGCAAAATATTTGCACAAATCTTCATTAGTAGCACTAGAAGATAATATCAACATCGTATATTTGAACTATCAAAAGACCGTTTGAATTTCTAGTAGACAAAGTTGTGTTTACTTTTTCAAGTTCAAAGTTTGCATATAATAGGAAAGATTTCTAGCCTCTTGTTTTAGTCCATATAAAGCTTTCATCAGTTTATAAACAAATATAGAGCGATATTTATCAATGAATCTATGTGGTTGTTCAACAAAACTTATTCTTTCATATAACTATAGAGAAAAGCACTTTATACACCCATTTGATAAAGTTTTACATCAAAGTGTGCAGCATAAGCAAGTAACATCTTAATTGATTGTAGTATGGCTCGGATACTTAAATTTTGTCAAAGTCTATACCTTCATGTTGATTGAAACCTTGTGTTGCTAGTCTGAATTTGTTCCCAATCACTTGACCTTCCATGTTTGATTTATTTATGTAAAACCACTTAGTTTCAATTATTGAGGTATTTTCTAGTTTATGTACAAGTTCTCGTATTTCATTTCTTGTAAATTAGTTAAGTTCTTCTTGCATTTGGTATTATACATTATTCATCTTTTAATGCGTCTTCTACACTGACAGGTCTTATTTGAGATGCATAAGCATCAAGTACAAAGTTAATCTTTAATTGTGATATTGTCTTGACTTTGTCAGAGATTTCTTTGATTACTTGTGCATTAGGGTGTTCTTTGTTGAAGAACCATTCTTTAGGAAGGTTATATGCATTGGTGTCTTTTATCTTAGTTATATCACTGAAGGTTTGTTTTCCTCTTCTTCATCTTCAATAATAATTCTCGAATACTTAATTCTATTGATTTTCATAGAATTTTATATGCATTATTTTTCCTTAGTGCGTTCTTATAATAAAATATATATATAAGCATCACTACAGTTTGATTATCTAATGAATATGCATTGATAACTTTTAGCATCAACTTGTCTAAGTTATCTTTTGTTTTTAGTATGAAACATTTGCTTCCAAAACATTTTAATACCTTCTCTTTGGAATGTTACCATTATAAAGTTCATAAATTGTCTTTTCAAAGATTGATCGGATCGATACTTTGTTCAGTACATAACATGTATTATCAATAGACTCAGCCCAAAAGTATTTTAGCAAATTCTTTTTTTTAGTCTTTGAATTTTCCTTGACCACGTGTGTAAAGGATTGTCAAAAGGCAAAGCATCCGGTTAGTTTAATATTACAAGCTCTGTATAAGAGGATTTATGTAGCCAAAAGCTCTCCATCCTAAAACCATTCAAAACTCGATCAAAGACACCACATTTTACTACCAAAGGAAAAGGGATGGGTCCATAATGGCCCAACATCTTGGACCATCTCCCTCTCCCACTAAGTAAAAGAACTGCCACGATCTAGGACTTCGATGAACGGATTTTGATCAAAATCCATCTATTAAATGTTATCCCAAAACAATTTGTAGGTGCATTTAATAGTATCTACCTATTATTCTGATAAGGTTGAAGTTGCCAATGAATAGAAGCAAACCATGTTCTGTCACTATTTTCCATAGTGATTCCAAAAAGTATAGTTTGCCACAGTGGCGGACCTAGGATTATACACAAGGTAGGGCACAATTAAGTGATTATAGTTGACATGTGAACCATGTAGGAATGGAGCTTGGTGTTTATGGTGTTTCTTTCTAACCCACACCATTTAACGTGGAGCACCTCTTTTTTTTTTTCAAAAGATCTTTTGATGTTATTAAAATCCAATCACAAGTATAACAAATTATGCCACTAATGAAATTGGGACAAAATCAAATGGTATTAACATATTATGCCACTATTGAAATCAGGACATAATCAAATCATATTAACTCTCGAAATGACAACAATTATGTGGTCTATAATTGACATTCAAGTTTCAAATCTAATCTCATTTGCAGCAGCACCATCTCCATTATTTGGTGGTCAATAGTAACCTTTGTGTCTATCAAAGTATACAATAGCATTATTCAAAATATATTACTACTTAATCAAGTTAAGATGTTATATCTCTCTTCAAAATGTGTGGACACTAATCCACTAAGTTACCATAGAGCACATGTATAATTCTTGCAGGAAGAAAAAAAATCATGTGAAACTTATTGGATAATGACTACTTGATAACTAATGCACTTATGTAATTGAATCGGATTCACTACAATCAGATTTAACATACAACATACATTTGATAGATCTGATTTAACTCATGATTACGTTCCAACAGACTAGATGTGACTGGTCAAATGTGAATGTTTTACGATTAGCAATTCCTAGGATCCGTTAAATGCTGAAATCTCATCACCAAATGCGCTTATAATATCCATGCAACTTATCACTTATAATACCAAAATCGAAAATATTGAGACTTAAAAATCAACTAGATGACATACACCTTATTATTCAAATAACTTGACTCATCATTGATTCAAATAATTTGACACATCATTCATCCACAACATAGGAATCACGAGGGAACCAATGGCACAATGTTAGCCATACTTCCAAGCAACGACATCCACATCACAGATAAACATCATAATATCACAAACAAATCAAAACTAATCTAACACACGCAAATAAAAATGTATTAAACCAAACGAAATATCAGAGAGAAAAGAGAAGAGATGAATGTACGCAAGCCATCCAAATCTATTCTTAGGATCATCCGTGGAGTAGTCCTTGAAGTAGAACAACCTCGAGATCTCATAGACCCCTCCGACCAACAGGTTTACGAAGAACACCACATTAATTCCAGTGAATTATGGTGTCCCCCTCTGTGATCATCAACCAAATCACACATCAAGAACGGATCTTTCGATCGACCCAACTCTGGTTAGGGCTCAAGGATCGTCGAGAGGGCCTCACCTATACCCAATCGAAGAGATTGACGTCCTTGTTATCGGCTTCCATGGCGTACACCGTCGGAAAAAACACATTGTACTTGTAATAGGGTGGGGGGAGGGGATTCTGAGATGAGCCCAAGTGAGATCTGGGAATTTCAAGATGACCACAAGTGGGATTCGACTTACTTCTTACATGCTTGGCCGACTTGAATCGCCATCCAGAAGTTGACGAGGCTGTATTGGACGAGGTCGAGCACTGCATAACCATACTCCTTCGGGAGGAGATCCATTGTGAGGAAGGAGGGTGTGTAGTGAGGAGTCCGAGGGTGAGGAGCTGGAGCGCAAGACGGGAGGCAAGTCATGAGTAGGGACTGCACATAGAGTAGGGAGTTCATGTACGGGGGGCACATACGCGATCCCATTGAGGGAGGCGGCACCACGCGAAGGAAATTTCAAGGGTTTCCACCAATGTATGGGGGGCACGTGCCCCCCTTGCACTAAACATGGGTCCGCCCCTGGTTTGCCATCCACAAAAGGAGGACATACATGTTTACCACACTGATAATATGATCCTTGTCAACCCAATAAAGGATAAATTTGGACCCAAATTTCATGTTAACAATGTTTTCATGACGAAAGATAGGTTTGTCCCACCCAGAGACAATGAGCACGGGTCCTCTGCAGTACTGTAGAGGCCGGCTGTAAAAAGTGGGTGTCTTGAGCTGCTCGATCAAGATTGAGCGGTTCACAAGAAATCCGAGTATTTTTCAGTCCTTATCGTGTGAACCGCTCGATCTTGATCGGGCGGCTTGGGGCACCCACCATTTTACAGCCGACCTCCGCAGTACTGCAGAGGATCTGTGCTCCAGACAGAATCCCCGGTGATTTACAACAAGGGTTTGGGTACCGCCTAGATGGATCAGGGCACTCCAACTTGTTGTTTGGTATGGGTGCACGTGACCGAGTTTCTTCGATCCAAATAATGTACTCTAGCAATTTTCCATAACCTATCAAATTTCATAAGTCCCCTTAAGCCTCTCAAGTTCCAAGATAAGATTGATAAATCCATGTCCCTAATGAAGAGACCTCCACACACTTAGGGGGCGTTCGGTTCGGGAATAAGCGGGAATAAGGTTGGTGAATAAGGAGAATAAGAATCCCATTCTCTGTTCGTCTGGAAATATAGGGATAAGGAGAATAAGGTGTAATAATGGCAGGTAAGGTGCAATAAAGATAGGAATAAGGGTGGAATAGGTGAAATAATGAGATGTGGATATGAATAGTCGTACTCTTGAGAACCGCACCGGTATGAAATTAATCCCTTATTCTGGTGTTTATTCTCCAAACGAACATGAACTTAATGCTAGTCACACTTAAGATAAGGATAACCAACTCTAATCTTGAGTTACCAAATCGTCAACAAATTTGAATGTGTGTCTTAGACTTTTTTTTATTTGTAAATCATTCTAACTTTAAATTATCTAAAGAAGAGTATATATTACAAAGAAATTGTTGGGAGACGGGCAACAAGCTGCGCCGCCAATCCCTTTTGGATGGCAAATCCAATTCTTCGGAACACAACATCCATAGACCTGGGGACCATAACATTACTATGCATAATTTTCTGGACCCTCTTAAGGAGCTCTACAGCTTCAGATGCCAAGAACCCAAAGGTATCAAACCCGAAAGGGATGAATATATGTTGATTGTCAATACAAGCCTTCTCATGTTTAGCAACTTTGGCTGAGGCAGCTTTCTGTGCAGTGTATCTCGCAGTAAAATCACTTTTTATCAGACCAACTAATGGAGACACTCCAGTTAGATCAACACATGCATGTTTTCCTCCAGCCCACTCAAAAATTAAAACATTCGTTGGTCTGAGTGTGGATCTCCCCTCATGTGGATCAGACAAAAAATTCACAGGTGCTTCTTTCTTTGACGCAACGCCAGCCTTCTTGAGAACATCATAGAGGACATCTCTGACAAGATCATGTCTATATTTGAAACCTGGGAGTTCACGACAATGAACGGCATGCTCCCCAAAGGAGTCTAGGCAAGATTTGTGACATACTGGGCATGCCTCATCTGCTGGGAATAAAGGAATCATAAGGCGATATCTGAGAATAATACGATACTCAATAGGTGACATGTGCATTCCAAGACCATCAATAGGAATAGCTAGAAGAAAATCTTGAGCATGGTCAGATTGCAAACACCGAAAAATTGCCTTTTGTCTAGCCGTCGTGTCAAATTCAACCTCAATTTCTTTGACAATTTTGCTAAAAAGGGAACTCGCCAAAGCATTCTGGACTTTAGGGGGGACAATATCCTTGTTAGCAAAACATGTAAGATCTAAGGATGGGAGTTTGAGACGTAGACTCTCCAATGCATCCAAAAAAACAGAATCAATATCACATACCCCACTGTTTCGTAAAATGTGATCTTGAAGCATCCAAGATTGAGCTCTAGAGGCCACAAAAGCATATGAAGAAGCTTCAATAGCGGAGTGCGGTCTTAGACTTTTAATATCGATATTGAAATAAATTCAGCAGTTTTCTAGATATTTCTACTACAAGCTTAGACATGTTAGGATTATCATTCTCTAGGTTATGTGATTCCAAATTCTCTATAAAATGAGAGCCTAAAGGATAAGAGGTAATCCAACAAGAACTCCTTAAAGACATACCTTTCTTTGGCGAAATTTTTGTGATTGGAATTTGGTTTAGGCCCGTCAGAAGAAGTAGCCACTAACACGATGATGAGGTGTTCATCAAGGTTAATTTTGCCTTATCAAATGCTTATCTCCCAAAATGTTAAAGGGTAAAGCCTCTAGCAATTTCTAGACTTTATTATGTGTCGGCATACCTTTTCATTTTAACTAAAGCATACTTTTACTTTTATATTTCAATCGATTGAACCGGTGAACCGAGTCTGGACGGGTTTAGTTTGTCAGCTCTTACGGTTCGAGTCAAATTGGCACAATTTTAGCTCGACCACCGATCCGATCGACTGTTTGCAATCTGGTTTCACCCGATTCAATCAAAATTGAACTACTCAATCACAATTTAAATTTGAATTTATATTAAAAAAATGATGGTTGTGACGGGTATTGAACTCATGACCTCTTCTAACTCATTAATGACTACTAGCCAACTACTCCAACTTATCTTTTGAAAGATTGGATGATAAATATAATTAACCCATCATTATGATGAAGCATTCAGTTCAAATATTATTTATATATGTATTAATACCATTTATTGTTGCATAGTCTTATATATAAAGTAATATACTTTAATTGTTTGTATATTTTATATCTATTTTAAGTATGTTTGAGTGTATATTCTATACATGTTCTAATTCATTCCAATTTAATTACCCGATTTAACCATTTTTTCCTTACCGGTTCAGTCTAATTCGATTTTAAAGAATAATAACATCATCATCCGGTTGATCCGATTTAATTTCATAGTCTAACCCAATCCAACCTTTTTGTTGGAATTTCCAGTTCAGTCTCTGATCCAGTTTCAAAAACCATGAATGGAGTACCTTATTACGGTGATAACAAACAGATTCTCCTATGCTATTCGCCACTCTCAATCACCATGTAACAGGAGCATCGGTAGCATAGTCATAGGGTCTAAACTCTCTCACCGAATGTACTTAAAAAAGGAAGGTTTTATTGTCTCCATACTATGTAATCTAATTACAATCCTATTTTTGGGTCAATGTTTTCTTAACAACCCTATTTTTTTAAAAAAATGTTTTTATTTATTATTTATTATTTTTTCAAACAATTTATGATTTCTCTTTTTCCTTTATTATCTTAAGTGAAAAATGTAGGGAGAAGTTAGCAACGTAATGCAATGAAAATCAATAATGGATGCTTAGTTAGGGATGCTCTCTTGTCTCATAATGCTCTTTTACGTGGGATGCTAGACATGAATTCAAATTACATACATGCAAATGCAAGTAGAAATCATCCTAAACATAAATTCTTATTTGAGGCAAGAAGTTGATTTGAGTTTGACTAAGTCCAATCGCATGCTACATGTACATGAAGTGTATTAGGGATGTGGGCGTATTAATGTTTGCACAACCAATTGGAATAAATAGCCAAGGAGCTCTATCAATCACACAAAAAAATCAAGATCAGGAAACATAAAGCCATGAAAAACAAATGTGAGAAAATTTATAAGAAAATACGGTGAGGTCCCGACCCCATCAAAAGAGGGTCGAAACAAACCTCAAGTTTAAGTCTGTCAAACTACACACGAGTCTTCGAATGAAGATTACTCTGAACAATAAGAATACAATGTTCGACAATGCTAGAAATGCATAAAAAAATAAAGTAGGATAATATAGATCTGTCGGGTGTCTTCTATGTACTCCATAACCATTGCTAGCCTCAACGGAAGCTAATCTTCGATCAGCTAGAGCTACTCGGCTTCCTATGAAGCCACTCGGTCACCTCGGGCCCTGCACCAAGAGAAGAGATTGTCAGTAGTATAAATACGTAAAAGAAATGCGAATAAAACAACAATATGAGTAAATAAACAGCCGAGCATAAGAAGGAAACTAAATGCAGAAAAATTGACCTGATTCGTCGTGCCTCCGTAGCAATATCATTTTGATGACGATCCTGAATGGTTTCTTAAAAGTGTCGAGTTGTTGTACCCAATCCAGATCGCTAAGCAAATAAAATTTATTTAAGACACTTCTAATTAACCATATAAGGGTGCCTCCATGTCGAATATAAGGAGGTTGCACACTCACCAAACATGGGAACACATGCACTCAATCATATATTCAGCTGCATGACATGTTTTTGTACTTTTGTGATTTAATAGTGATTTTATTTTTTTATCTTATTTCTAAATATGTAATTTTTAATGATTTTTGCTGCATATTATTATTTTTAAAATTTAGAACATGATTAAAAAAAATAGAAGGAAATAAAAATGAAAAGAAAATTGATTTATAGTATAATAATATATAGAAAATAGAAGATAAAATGGGATTTTTAATAAGAACACATGAATAAAAATGTGATAACTAAAATGTTTGTGCATTTTTTATATTTTGCAAGTATTTTTGGATATTTTTCAAGCAAATAAAATATAAAACAAACTAGATTAAATAAAATATTAGAAAAGAAAATTAAGGTAGATGGGCTTAACGTTAAAAATAGAATTTTGGCCCAAAATAGGATAACATGGATTTCCCCCTCAAAATAGGTTCAAAGTAGAATTTTGGACATCTTTTATTTTGTAATTTGATTATATATTTTTTTTGATGATTTTCGGATTTTTTTGATGTTTATGATTTTTTAAAGTAAATACAATAACTCGCAGTGTTTTTCAGATGTGTTGTACACCCTAGTAAGAGGCATCTAGCCTATTTTTTATATTTTTCAGAGATTAAATGAATAAAGTAAAAATCAATTATAGAAGGCTGGAAAATGCTTTTAATTTTCTAAATATTGAAATAATAAAATAAAAATCCGATAAATATGCATGATATAAAGCAACATTAGAGAAACATGATACTATTTTTAAACATTCAATGTGATGCAAATTGTTCCCACAATAAATCAATTATAGAAAATCCCGTGAAACTCTAAAGCCCACAAACCTTTGGGGAAAAGTGGGGCATGCATGAGATTTATAATTCATCAAAAAATATCCAAAATATGATGTATACAATTAATTGTGAATTTAACAACAATAAATAGTACATTGAATTCAAAAGTTCATAGTTAATTAATCATAGATTGGAAAAAATGAAACCTAGAGCGGAATTCGATAAAAAATGTCTAAATATATGGGTACGTGTGTAAATATTAGAAATAATTCTCTATCATTTGTAAAATTCCTGGGGGAATGGGTGCAAGATTCAACCAGGCCACGTGACAGCGCTGGACATATCCAACGACATGAGGACATCTTTCGAATTATCCAAAGGATGGGGTAAAGGCTGGGGTTTGAGCCTTAGCACATCACGGAAGCATGTAGATCGCATCTAATATGATCTAGGGCAACTATCATACTAGTTGCAACGAGCAACTGAATTTAAAAATATAACAAGATGAAATCACATGATTCGAGAACACTTCTCAAATCATTTCACCAAGATCACAACCAGCTAATTATGATTGCATATTGGAGTGTGTTTGCGATCGCTAATATCTAAGTAAGAGATTCTCTTGTATCAAGCCTGATCCGATGTAGAAGCACTTGTGGGTGTGTAGATGACATACGAAACTCCCACAATCCGAGTTGAGGAACTGAAGTTGGAATCTCCTGATTTTTGGCTCACAAAATACAGATCCTTTTTTCGCGAGCAAGAAGCACTGAAGAAGAAGGAGATCCACGAGCAGTTGATTGGCAACACAACAACATTGCAATGATGGCGATGCTCTCAACGATCCTAAAGAGGGCGACCACTAGGTTTTTAGAGAGGAAGCCTATGGATGTGTATGAGAGGGAGGGAGGGAGAGAGATTTATTGTACAACTTATGTTGAAATCGTTGTAGTAGAAAAGGCTATAGCTACCATTCCTTTTATACTAAATTAGATGGTGGAGATGTACTCCTAATTCAAATCAATGGTTGAGAATACATTGTAAATAATCTTAACATATCTAGTTTCAAATAAATAAATTAACTATCATGAACAAAGCAGGTCTACAAAAACCACATTCCATGTAAGGGGAAGGACATAACATCCTTCCCATATGGAGCTTGGACGTCCATGCGCAAATTAGAGAGAGATTTTCTCTCTCTAATTAACATCTAATGTAATCTTATTACATTAAATCTTTATTCATGAGATTATTTGTCAATAAAATATCACCAAATAACTATTACAAATTATTTATGATAATTGCAAACAAAATCATTAATAATTATGAATCAAATTCAACCACCCAGTATAAAAGGTAAATTATATTTATAATTAATTGTCCATGTGAATCCAATTCATATCAACATTTAACTCGTAAATTATATTTATAATTAAATCTATCCAACATATTATAAATCACATTTATAATATTTATGATTATTATGTATAGTAATATCCGCATTAATCGCATATTTGATAACTAAATCATATTTAATTATCTTAGATGTCATTTCTCATGTATCCAAAATAATATGAATCATATTCACATTATTCATGATAATTAAATCATATTTAATTATCTAATTCCCATTGCTCAGATGCATTATCAACAATTGAATCATTCTTGAATTCTTTCAAGAAGAATGTGCTGTAGATACTTGGAGATAAGGACATGGCGATTGTACATTCCATGCATAGTCACTTGGATTAAGATCATATCTCAAGTCCAGATCTCGGGAATCTCTCATAGATGTTTGATTAAATCAAAACATAAATCTAATTTTCTTATTGCATCTGAATCGTATTCATATCAATGTCCAACATTTGGACTAATATTAGATTACTGATCTACTGAGAGGAGTCATCAAAATCCAAACCGGTTTCATCACTCCCTCATATTGGAAGTGTCACAGTTATATGATCATTTATGATCACATTACCCTAGAGTATTCCTAATACCCGTACATCCTGCATACTAGAAGACCTAGGCTAAACCTGAAGTATTAGATCATATTTGAACTGCATTCTTCATGATTTTATCATTAAGTTCCTCATTAGATCATCGGGAGTTGGTATTGATGATATACTTTCCAAAAGCATATATCGTACCTATAAATTCTATCAAACTTCCAAAGCGAGACGACCATGCATGGAATTTGATCCCAATATCTTATGAGTGAGCTCATGTCTTCCGATTCAATAATGAACATGTATGATCCCTTTGAAATATCGTATTACTTATATGCGCTCGTATGTACACCATCTAACCGGTATATATAACTTCATTAGGTCATCAACCTATCGATCCGCCAAATGTACATACTCAGACATATAGTAACACATCTGTCTTCGGTCAGAAGATGCGTGTCTATATCACGAAAGTTTATGACATAGGTCTTGGTTATCTCGATCTCCCTAAGTTAACTCTTTGACCTAACTTATCTAACATCTCCAAATCTCTATTCATATGCAGAGGACCTACATCAAGAGGTCGGTCAGATATCAACCTTTAAAGAAGGATTTTCATCCCCTTCTCGAGTTGGAGATCCTTTCTTAACAATCATTTGACGGTACTTGATGGATCCTCAATCTAACTCTGTAGATATCGTCCAAGCACCAACCTCTATAATTCAACATTTGAATCGATAGTTGTATGATCATTAAGATGACCATGGTACATAACCCTAATTGTACAGAGGGACCAATTAAGCAAATTAGTTCTTTTTTATTTCAAATTTGGGAATGGTTTGCAATAACATTTTACTACATATTGGCTCGTTGTGGACTCGCATGTCCAACAATCTTCCACTAGCCCAATGAGACACTAATGAGATAATCTTTAAACCCACACTTATGTGCTAATCATATGTTATTTAGAAAAATAGCTTGGTAAGCTGACCAGTCATTATGTTCCCGAGAGACTATGACAAGTCCTTTTACGGTACTTGCATATCTCCTAGTAATAGTGCTCGCATGTAGTGTGAATGTTGCATCTTATGCGACCAATAGTCAATCTTGTAAATCAATTATAGTGTCTTTGATACTACAACTCAATAATCATTATTTTTATTATTATAACCAATAAGAAGTTTCTATTATCCTTATTAGAATACCCTTATGGCCGGATATCCGTCTCCTTAGACTAAGACATAATCTCAAGTCTTATAAGGCATCTTTTGGTAAGACCTTTTAGATTACTATCTATAAAGTCTTAAGTTTTTAAAGATAAGGCTTTGATATCACTATCCCAAAAGTCTTTCTTTGAAGGTGTTGTTATTACTGCAATTAAGTGTTTTGTCTCCATATAAGATTAGTAACAGTTTACTACTCCCACTGCATGGTAGACATCTGGTTTTTGTACGCATCCATTATATATTAGGCTTCTTGTAACTGATGCACAATGGCAAGTAGATTTAGCATCCACATCATCAAACACTTTGAGATGTTCTCCCCTCATATAGGTCAATACCATATCTTAAGGGAAAGAAGCCATCCTTGGAATTTTTCCAAAATGAAATACGTCCAATATGTGCTACTAATGTGACAATTCCAATGCCCTCTTCTCTTTACTTCTGAAAAATTTTAGAACTAAGATCTAAGAGGTATTCTCAAGATATGGAATAATCATATTATAAAACACTTATTATCATCTTATATCATTCCACTGAGCTTCACATGATTATCAAGATTTTATTTGAAATCATAACCTTTATAATTTCATCAAATTTGATGTTCCAATTATAAGAAGCTTGCCCAAGCCCATATATGTAGTTCTTCAGCTTGCACACCTTGTCGTCCTCAACTACGAAGCCCTGGGGCTACTTCATGTAGTCATATATAGTCAAGCCGGGAAGGCAGCGGAGCGCTCCGGGATAGGACTTGCTTGCCCTATTCTACTAGGGTGAATGAAAGACTATCCGTAGTCCGTCCAGTATTGCGGAAGATCCGCTCAAGTCAAATGACCTCCTGCGCTAAATTGCAGTGATGAATAGGAAAAGAAGCCTGATGCTTTCTCTCTTCCCTCAAGAATCGCGAAAAAAGAGTGAAGGGGGTCAGGAAAAGATGGGTCTTTTCCGCTATCTTGCAACTGACTTTTTGTACGGGTTCACAGGTCAGCGGCAGGGTTCGCGGGGAAGCTGAGCGGAGGAGAAGGACATAGGTTCCTATCCGTCCGAAAGTTCGAAAAAGCATCACCTCTTTCACCTCGCGACTTATAAAGGGTGGGCTTGGCCTGAAAGAAGCAAGCAATAGTCCTCCCGGTCGTCCAGCCAAACCGAGAAAGCAGCGAATCTCAGAAACATTTTTCGGCGGTGATTCCACCTCTTCTATTTCTATCTCTATTTCGATTTCGATTTCGTCATGCTTTGGCCCAGTAAGATTCCTCGAAAGATGTTTTGACGGGATCCCTATCCACCACCATTTTCAAATTTATGATGTCGGGGGTGGGTGGTCAGATAGTCGTGAGGCTAGCTGTTCGGTGATTCACGCCATGTCGGATGAGCAAGATATACGTGGGGCTACTCCTCTTTTTTCTCGATCGAGCCACTCTCCCTCATTCTACTCGTCCAGCCCTCTTCTTTCCACACCTTCGACTGACCTCTCTGATACCACCACCTCATTTTCCTGGTCAAGACAATGCATAATCGCATCTATAAGCATGGACCCTTGAGGCTCGAGGAAAGAGTGTCAAGGTCAACTAGAATCTCAAATAGCTCCAACTATCAACTATATCAAAGCTTTTTGCCGGTTGGTTCCATTATCACAAAGCAGCCCCAAAATAGGTTCCAAGATGTAGAATCCATGTGAGAAAGTGGCATAAGGTGAGACCGAGGGAGAGGACGCATCCTCAGTATTATTCATTCCAGGGGAGGAGAAGTCCCAAAGGCTTCGCACGGTCACTGCTGCTTTCGAGCTTCACCCTCAGATCCACGTTTGAGCAACTAACTAGATATAAGCTTCTGTTGTTCGAGCGAAGCCGAGTTCAGTTGCTGGAGGAAGAGCATCAAAGCACAAGTTGAAGAGTATCCCCGTCGAGGTGTTCCAGAGGAAGGCAATCTTGACTTGTATCTTGTAGATGTCGTAATCAAATTGTGTATCTTTAGTTTGCAATATTCCGATGGGTTTAAGCATGGTCACTAGAGAACAAGTCTTCATCGCAAGCGATGTCTTCTCTTTGTTTGTAGCTCTTGGCTACGAGCCGTGCTTTGAAGATCACTACCTTCTCATCAGGTTCCCTCTTTCTATTGAAGATCCATTTGCACCTAATGGGTCAGACCCATATAGGTGGATCCTCGAGATCACATACACAACAATTGTGTATGAAGCCTACTTTAGACTTTATTGCTAACATCCATCTTTCCATGTTATAATCTTCAAAAGCTTCATCATATGAAGTTCTATCATTGTCAGATTTCTCTAACACATGGAATCCATACCCTCTAGGTGGTCTTAGCACCCTCAAACTGATTTGAAGAGGTATGAGCGTTTCATCTTCAATTATCCTTTTAGTTTCAAGTTTTTAGGAGCCTCATTATCTTCTTAGGATTCAATGAGTTCCTTTACTCCATTCTTATCTTGATTCTCAAGAAAGTCATCCTCTAAGAATCATATCCTTAGAGATAAAATCTTTTAAGAATCTCAAGGTCATAAATTAGGTATCAAATACCATCCTTTATATTCCTAATGAAGCAGCACTCTTAGGTGTCATATTCTAGCTTACTTGCATCCATGTTATGGTCGTGGACCAAACAACCCTAAATCCTCAAGTGTCCAACACTGGGCTTGATTCCAAACCATAATTTATGGGGGTTTTCGGTTCAGATTTGCATGAAATCTTATTAAGGATATACGCTACAGTCTCCACTGCATATACCTAGAAACCAATAGGTAATTATGCTAAGATTCATCATTGATCAAATCATGTCATGCATGATCCAATTTCATCTCCTTACAACTCTATTGAGTTGAGGTGTATAAGGAGGAGTGAGATAGAAATACAATTCCTTTCTCTATAAGATATTCTTTAGAATTTATCTGATAGGAACTGGATACCTGGTTCAGACCAAATTCTTTTCATCTCTTCCTTCTAACTTCGATTTTCAACCAAAATTATGAAATCTTTGAACAATTCAAAGGTTTCTAATGTGAAAGAAAGAAATCTCATACCACAAATAATTATCAATGGATATCACATATCATTAATGTTTATTATGGTAGAGATGGTCTACATACATAATATGTATGAGCTCTTGAATACCTATGCATCTTACACCATTCCCAAAGAAGAGTGCATTGGACATTTTTACTTTGAATCTCTATTCATAAGTATGCAAGTGTTGAACTTTCAGACAATTTAAAGTCCAATCGCTTACTTGTTTGTTGATCTTATCAACAGACATATGTCCAAGGTTTGATACCCGATCATGGTCAAACGATCTTTATCCTCCTTTTTAATCTTTTTAAGATTTAATTTCTAATAATAGAAATATTAGTGGACCATTAATTAATATTCTAATTTAGTATAGTCCTCTAGATGTTAGATTACTAATTAAAATATATCAATCATAATTCTTTATGATATGTCTATTCTAGAATTATGTTTATTTCCAACAAAAATTAGAAATAAACAATGAATGTATTCTAGTATCTAGATCATAGAGACATTCTATGAGACTAAGAGTTCTCCCACTAAAAATATGTAGTTTATCTATCCAATGGATATTGTTGCAACAATTGCATCAACTCCCAATTGGATGACTATTAAACCTTAAAATCAATGTTTCTAGTTTTTTGAAAACATATATAACAAATAGAAACGGTTACTAGAAGAATGAGATGCAATTATCAAACTTTAATCTTATCTAATAAGTAAGTCAAATTCAATGATGATAGGTAGAATATGCCGATGTTATTATCTGATTCCTTCTCCAAGGGTTCTGGATAGTCCGGATAGTCATATTATCAGTATATCGGCTTATTGCAGTATCGACATTCTTCTGATTCTTTAGATGTTATATGTATGGAAGTCACCAAAGTACAATCCACTATGACTCTCCTTCTTACATGGGTCAGACTCATGCTTCCACTGCGCTTCCTTAATCTATAAACAACATTTGCTTACGATAAAGGATCTCTTAAATTGAACATGTCCTCAAAGGACTTCAATATAAGAGTATTTCAACATTTATACTTGCTTCATCCTATTCATACCATATGAATTACGAGGCTTCATGAAAGACTTGAGCATAGATAGTAGAATGATGACACTCATCATATCTACATGCATCTTAACTCTTAAAGACTTTGGTTTAGGTAGGTATTCAAAAGTTTTGAGTACATCATCTACGATATTATGCATAATGTAGTTAATCACGTCATTCATAATTAAATGTTGAGAGCACATAACAACTTCTTTAGTTTTATAAGGATTTTGACAATTACGATCATCATTAATATGATACTTCCAAAGCACATTCGATGAGAAATCAATATTGTAGAGACACACAAACCATATGTTATTGTCCTATTATCTATTTAATTGTTATTCCTCATTATTATGAGGAAACTTGTACATTGTAACTACATACATTATGTGTCCATCTGCAAGTACTATATCTTGATCATGGATCCAATCCATGATATTATGCTAGTTATGATTGGTATAGTTTTGAGTGGGTTCAAAGAATGTTATCTGAGATAAGATAATTTGCATAAATATATTTTACTTCGATTAAGGATCTTATATCAAAGTTATCTTGCCTTTTAAATGCTGGAAGTTCATTCCATTATCCACCTTCAAAGCAAGAGAATACTTACTTGTATCTCTAGCAAGATTTGAGATCTCATTTCTACCTTTGTTACATCCCAATTATATGAGAACTTACAACTCGGGTAAAAAGAAGCAAGAACTCATTCCGTCTTGCAAGTCCAACTTACATTTCCTGATTTAATCTTTAACACATGGACCCACCACCCCTAAGGTGATGTTGACCTGTTGTTAATTGAATAAACCGTCAACATGAATAACACTCGATGTGTACAATCTAATGCCATCTCAATTATACGAGGATCAATATTGGGGTCACTACGGATATAGCCTTACTCTTTCGATAAGCAAAGAACATGATCCATGTGCACTTGTTTGTAGGAGCTATCACTTCGGATATGCATCTCCAACATACAATCCACAAAAGCCTTCACCTTGATGGAAGACCATGGATTTCATTTATATGATCCTCCCTATCCCATTCAAATTTAATTGATTATTATGAATCATATTCACATAAATAATTCTTCCAAGAGAATTACATCTCTATTCATAGTAGAGTGGTTATTTTAATTAGATTAATTAATTTAATCATATTAAATCAATTATCAATCTAATTAATCAACCAACAACATTTAAGATTTTACTTGATATTACCATATAGCATTATGCCCACACTAGTACGTATCATTCTTGAGTTTTAGTAATTAAGGTACAATTTGATTTACTCGTATCACCCTATCATCGAGATGGATAAAGTCAGGCCGGGCAGAAAATTCTAACAGGGAGCACTTCCATTCCAAATGTTACGGAGGGTGACCATTAAGTAACCCATTAGCATGTCCATGACATAGACACCATCACCGTAACGACTCAAGAACAATAACCATTAGATCAATATACTTGTGGTTTTATCGTTCATTCCTTTGATGACTGATATTATACTATATAGTAATCTCTTAGAAATCTTATGCATCGTAAAATAATTTTGAGATCCTAAATTCTAACAATACCAAGCAAATATGTTTTGCATGTAAAAGTTGACCTACAACTATTGTAGGTTAAAATATGGTTTTGTCATGAAACATTCATTCAATGGTTATTGATGTTTAATCAACGGTTTCCAAAATAAATATTAAGCGTTAATTAATCATGACAAATCCATAATTTCCTTGATTGGCATTGAATAATAAATAAATTAAGAAAGAAATCTTGATGATACGATCATCATCCGACCCGTCTCTACTAAAAATGGAATATCTGGGGCAAAAATAGTAGGAATTGCTCGAAATAAAATCATCCGATTTGCTGATTTAATATCTACTTAATTAAAATATGTATTTCATATTTCATGATAGAAAAATAATATCCAAAATTAATTTATTATAAATCCGTGAAAACATGCAAAAACAATGTCTCTGCGGGAACTTTTCTAATTTTAATTTACGCACCTTTGGTGCCAACAATTTTCTACTACTTAAAAAACCATTTTATTATTAAAAAATCATTAAAATAATGCATAGACAGGGGCTTTTCATATTAGCGAAAAACCATTCGAAACATGTATCAAATGCAAAACAACGAGTCCCCGTGCAACGGATATACAAAACCTTGTTCACATATGGTTTTGGATCACATGCAAGACCTTTTATCATGACTATGATACCACTTGAATCCTAGGGTTTAGGCTTTAGCGCATCACAGAAGCGTGCATATCACATTGAAGACGATCTAGGACAACTGATCATACTAGTTGCAACGAGCAGTGGAATTTAAAATTTTTAATAAGATGAAATCACATGATCTGAGAAAACTTCTCAAATAGTTCCATAAATATCACAAACGAGGAATTAGGATTACCTATTGGAGCGTGTTTGCAATCGTTAATATCTAAAGTAAGAGATTCTCCTATCTCAAGTCTGATCCTACGTAGAAGAACTTGCGGGCGCGTAGATGATACACGAAGCTCCCACAATCCGAGTTGATGATCCGAAGTTGGAATCTCCTGAGTTCGTCTCACTAAATACATATCATTCTTCACGAGCAAGAAGCACCAAAGAAGAGGAGATCCACGAGCGGTTTATCCGGCAACACAATGACATTCAACGACCGCGACACTCTCAACAACCTAAAGAGGACGGCCACTAGGGTTTGAGAGAGGGAGCCTATGGACATGTATGAGAGATGGAAGAGAGAGAGAGAGAGAGGTTTATTGAAACAACTTATGTTGAAATTATTGTAGTAGAAAAGGCTAGGACTACCCTTCCTTTTATACTAAATTGGATGACATAGATGCACTCCTAATTCAAATCAATGGTTGAGATTTTGTTGCAACAATTTACAACAATGTAATTAATTTAAAAAGAAATAAATATGTTGCAATTAATCTTAACATGTTTAATTTCGATTAAATCAATTGATTATCACGAATGGAGTAGGACTACAAAATCCACCATTCATGTAAGGGGAAGGAGATAATCTGTGTGCAAATTGGAGAAAGATTTTCTCTCTCTAGTTAGCATCTAATGTAATCTTATTACATTAAAACTTTATTCATGATATTATTTGTCAAAAAATATCATGAAATAATTACTGTAAATTATTTATGATAATTGCAAATAAAATCATTAACAATTATGAATCAAATTCAACCATGAAATATCAAATGTAATTTGCATTTACAATTAATTGTTCAATGTAAATCCAATTCACATCAACGTTCAACTCATAAATTCTATTTACAATTAAATCTCTCTAAGGCGTTATAATTCACATTTATAATATTTATGATTATTGTGGATAATAATATCCACATTACTCACATCTTTGGTAACTAAATCATATTTATTTATCTTAGATGTCAATTCTTATGTATCAAAAATACTACGAATCATATTCACATTATTCATGATAATTTAATCATATACAATTATCTAATTCCCATTGCTCGGATACATTATCAACAAGTGAATTATTCTTCAATTCTTTCAAGAACAATGTGTCGCAGATACTTAGAGATAAAGACATGGCAATTGTACATTCCATGTAAAATGACTTGAATTGAGATCATATATCAAATCCAGATCTCGAGAATCTCTCATATATGTTTGACTAAATTAAAACGTAAATCTAATCTTCTTATTGCATCTGAATCATACGTAAATCTAATCTTCTTATTGCATCTGAATCATACTCATATCAATGTCCAACATTTGAACTAAGACGAGTTTACTGATCTATTAAGAGGAGTCACTAAAATCCAAACCTATTTCATCACTCCATCGGAATGGAAGTGTCACTTTTGACTGGGATTTTGCAAGGGTCTAAATTGATATCCTCACGGAAGCGAAGATATGTTGTCGCCGAGGCCACCACTAACAATTCCCGGGGGTCAAACAATAATTAACCCACACAATGAATAAGCAATTAATCAGATTGGGCTAAAATTTATTATACCCTACTAAAGATGTATAGTGACAAATATGTAGGGGTCAAACACATGAAATAAGGGCGTATACTGTATGAGATAAAGAAATAAATCATAAGAATCTGTGTTTCCTAACATTAGCCAATTTATGATTTTTAGAGGTTTATAATTTTGTATTCTTTATGGATATTGATTTTTATATTTTTTTTATTATTTTTAATTTTTAATTTTTAATTTTTTCTAATTTTTAATTTCTTTTTCTTTTTAATTATGTAATGTAAGAATATATAAGGCTATATATACAATATAACAAAATACAATTAAAATTTACTCAAAAATAATCAAGATATAAAAAATAAATGTTTTGGGTTTTAAATATTTTTTTACTATTTTTATTATTTTTAGATAATTTTGCTAATTTTTATATAGTTTTAAGGTAAAAAATATCCCAAATCATGGATTAAATAAATAGGCCAAATTGTTTGGAAATTAAAAAAGGAAATAAAATCAAAATTTTCCAAAACTATCTATAATATAATAAAAATAAAATTTAGAGATAGAAAATTGTATTTTTGGATTTTTTGGGATTTTTCTAGATTTTTATAAAGGATTTTGGAGCATTTTAATTTTTATATGTTTTGTTTCTCTATTTTTAGCGGTTTCTGGTATGAAGGTTCGAAATACTAAAATAAATAATTATTTTTTTTGGGAATTTTTCAAAATATTTTTATATTTTTTAATATTTTATGTCATACATGAACAAAAACGTGTTTTTTATTTTTAATAAATACTAAAAATATCTAAAATAAAAATACAAAAATATAACATGAATATACACACTAGCATGCACCAAACCCTATTTTTTGAGAATTTTTGGAGCATGGATGATGTTTTTAATAAATATAAAATATGCATAAAAAATGAACGTGTAGGGGCATAAATGTAAATAAAAATAAGCATAGGCACATTTTTGCAAAATACCCACACGTTTTATACTAAAATTTAAAGTTACTGGACTAATTCAAATATAAAAGCCGTGAGAGCTTATATGCAAAATGGTCACCTCACGTGGGATAAATAGGGATGAAAACGGTCGGATACGGATACAAATATAGGCATAATCATATCCTTATCCATTTTAAAATGCGAATACGAATGTGGATAAGAATATTGACGAATGTGAAAAATGTAATACCATATCCTTAAAAATGAATACAAATGTAAAACGAATACGAATCAAATATGAATAAGAGTATAAATATTTAATAGATTAACTAAAATATACATGCTTAGGATTGTTTACACATAAACTAAATATACCAAATATAGTAATTTCACAACAATTATATCAACAAGGTGAATACAATAATAAAATGTTATTATGCATAGTTGTAAATAAATCTATTATTATACTCATGTAGGAAAATGAATATACGAATACGAATGCGAATATTCGCGAATGTCAAAGTGACATCCATATCCGCATCTATTTTAAAACGAATACGAATACGAATGTCAAAATATGTATAAAACGAATATGATAGCGAATCAGATACGAATATATTCACGTTCGTTTTCATCCGTAGGGACAACACATGAGGTGACCTGACACGGACCCCGATGCAATATCAAGAAAGGACAGGGGGTTCCTTGCAAATTTTACAAAATTTTTAAATGGTAGATGGAAGTTTTTATATTAAACAATAAATTACAAAAATGGTGGGGGTAAAGAATGCAAAATATCCCTATTGTGCGCGAGTGGACGGCTAGGAAGCGACCACTTATCAACATGGAGGACATCAGACAATACGTACCCCTTCGCCTTCCAACGACTGTGATTAGATATGGCGTTGCATCTAACGACTGGAGCCTTTGAAGATCAGACGGATACTAGAGGACCTGGTGCTCGGGTCAAATTGGACAGTGGAGAGCAGGCGTGGATGAACACGTAAAGAACAACGGTGTGCTGAACTCCGATCTACTCTCCAGGGCAACTCCGGTTTTCTCCGCCTTCGTTGAGTGGCTCAAAATGCTCTTGGAATCAACCCGCAACTGAAGGACTCCTCAAAATGGTTGAAGCTCTGCCGGAGGTGGTCTGACGGAGGACGACACCTAGAGCTCCTTCTCCTGCTTCGAAAGCCTCTGGGGAGAGTCTCTCTCTCTCTCTCTCTTCATTACCTACAGAATCAGGTTCTCAAAAAATATGAAGCTAAGGATAGCTTCAGATGGCTAAATGGTGAGAGGATGAGTCGGGGCGAAGATCTCCGGTGAGGGTAGAGGAAGGAGATCAGATTCCTCGATCTGTGCGAGATCGAGGTGAATGAAGGTGCGGGGGATGACCAGAAGATGAAGGGGGGCATGATGGGGGTAAAAGGTGCGATGGAGGTAGTTGGATGTGGCTGGAACGGGGCAACGGAGATGGAGCTCCGTCGTTCGAAAGATTTGGAAAATATGTTACAAACGATGGATTCAAACAAAATAAAAGGTGAAATTGAACTAATGCTACACTAAAGAGTAAAACTGTAAAAGGACTAAATAAAGGGGGCTGACCTGACCTGCACAATGGAGAGTCAAAGCTTCCAGCGGAGAGGCGATGACAACCCTAGATTGCTTCGATTCTACACCAAACTCGTCGTAGGCCCCTCCTGAGGAAGCCCATTGTCACTGGGGTTTGCTTAGGTGTGTTAGGGTTCTGGAGAAGTGGTGGAAGAAGGATCAAAGATCCATGGAAAGTGGAAGAGATGTTTTATACAAGGAGACCTTTGACTGAGGATATCGCCCGAGGTAATGATCCATCGATTGTGGAAATGCTAGGGCATGAAAGTGCACATATCGAGGATCAAAAGACCAGAAGGCGTCGATTAGAATGGATGAAAGGACCGAGCTCCAAAATAGGGAAATTGAGGTCAAAACCTCTGACAGTCACCAGGGCTACCTAGACCAGGGAGTTGGCCCGGGTCAAACGAGACCATGCTCCCATTAGTCCACGTAGGGCCGCTAAACAACAAAACAATAAGAAAAAAGTTTATTAATTTTAAATAAAATAATAATAAAGGATTTTATTAATTTTTGGTTAAAACATAAAAATATTTATTATTTTATGTAGTATTTTATTATGATTTTTATTTATTTTTATGGATTTATTTATTACAAGTTACCTTTTAGGGTTTCATTTATAAGTATATTTACCAGGTCTTGAGTATTTTATTTTTATTTTGTAATTTTGATTTTATTTTTTTATTTTCATATTTTATATATTTATATCTTATTTTTATACACATAAATATATTTTTATTACATTTCTTGATATAATATGTACACTTAAATAATATGGGTATTAAATATATAGGTATAAACACAAGTATTTCATCTCTGTATTTTTGTATACTATTTTATTTTTGTATTTTCTTTATAGTTTTATTTCATTCCAAATATGTACATATACTACAAATAATATTTACAAAATTATAAAAATAAAAAATTATAGAAATAGTAAAGAATAAATAAAATGAATATTTTATTCAGGTATCATATACAATAGAGGTCCAAAACCTAGCTTTTGCATCTTAACTCCAAACTGAATGAAACCATCTTCATTTGAAAGTTATGTAAATTAAACCTGATTTTGACACATTTTGAGTTTTTGTTAAGGAGATATGGGTCTGGGAAGTTTGAGTTTTGGCTTTTTATTCTGAGTATAAAAAGTACATTGTACATTATTTTTGTATGAAATCAATTTCGTATTTTTTTGTCTTTTTATCTACAACTTTCATGTAAAAAGTTTCTTTATTTGATGTATATAAATGAGAAAATAAAAGAGGTCCCAAAAATACAATATTGATGAATAAAAGAATGAGATTTGATTTACTGGTCCTTATCTCCCCTACTTTATTGCTTATCGATCCAGTCATAATGATGCCTAGGTCTCGAAGTTTAGGGTCATAAAATACCTCTGACTTTTTATTCTTTTTTTCTTCTCTTCTATTTATTCTATTGGCATTAAAAGCTGTATTTTATATACAATAAATAGAATAAATAATGAATGTTAATTTGTATAAAATGGGGCTATTTATATGCATTAGCTAGGGTTTTTAAGGCTAAAATGATAGAATAGAGGTGATGAAATGGAGATTCATCAGTCACGGTTATGCAATCGTTTATGATCATATCACCCTCAAGTATTCCTAACACCTTCTTCGGGGTTTTATCACTAGCTTTCTCATCAGATCATTGAGAGTTGGTATTGATCATATACTTTCCAAAAATATATATCAAACCTAGACCTGGCCAATGGGCCGGGGGCCCGCCCGCCCAGCCCGTTCATGGGCTGGGCTTGGGCAAGAGATTTTGGGAATGGGCCGGCCCAGCCTGGTCCGCTCTTTGGCCTGCCTGTCAATTGGGCGGGCCGTGTGCATGTACCATAAAACCCAGCCCGGCCCGGCCCGACCCGCACATATAAAAAATATATGTTTAAAAACTATATTTTAGATACATTTAATATAATATACTTCAAGTTTTCATTTTACATTATCAAGATTACATCTTATTTTATATCCTGTGAAAGTACAACAAATAAGAAAATCAGAATATACCTCCTTTGCAGGTCCATCTGACATCCTAGGTGAGCTGCAACAAGAGGAATAATATCTGCTGCCAGTGTCTGTCCCATCGCCTCTGGAATCATCAACACTTCCATTATGACTCGTGCCACTAGTGTCATTAGGCCAAGCACTAATGCCAAAACTACCAAACTGAAGATTAACATGTTCTGCCTTTCCAATCTGCAATGGACCATACAATGGTTTACCGATGCATTTATCATTGCCATTGCCTGATTTGGGTTTCTCAGCACCATCAACAGACTCCACAGGCCATGCCTTTGCAACAGTTCCATCTGTATTTACAAGGGCCATCAGATGCCGTGATGAGCCTTTCCTCTGAATTAGCTGGAACATTCCCTTTGAACTGAGTGTGTTAGCAGCACATTGACTCTTATATTCTTCTTTTATTAAAGGAACAATGTTTGTGGTTGGGTCATAGAGCTGCTCCCCTGCTTCTCGCCTCTGTAGACAACCGAAAACAGTGGCATGAATAGCTGCTACACTTCTGTCAACATTAGAGTTGTTTACCTTGGGCACAAGATGATTCTCTCTTTGATTACAAAGATATTCCTGAATGGTTCTGATATTGCGAATGTATTTGATGTATTTATTTTTCGAAGGATCTAAGGTCATGTACTTTGTGCGAACAACAAATCTTTCCATGTGCTTCTCCTCATTTGAGATATAAAGCATGAATGGAATTATAGAAGGATGCCTTTTCATAAGACCCATATGGCCAAAATACAAATGATAAATCTCTAAAAAAGGACAAACTTCAATTAAATTAAAGAAAACATTCACGATTTTCAAAATTGCAAAAAAAATATCCAGGTTAGTAACGACATTTACAGTAAGAAAACAAGTGATCAAGCCTGAAGTACATTCGGCCCATGGGCCGGCCCGGCCCAGACCTGGGCCGGGCTTGGGCCTTGAAGTATGGCCCGTGGACCGGGCCGGGCCGGGCCTTGGACAAGGAGTTTTAAAACCTCGGCCCGGTTGGCCTGGTGAAAAGCAAGAAAGCGAGAGCCGCTAAATAGCGGTCTGACAAGTCAGACTCACTGTCGCTGATGCGACTGCTCAAACTTCCTCGGTCTTCAACAATTAACCCACACAATCAATCAGAGAATGAATAGCAAGGATTAAAATTTATTATACCCTATTAAAGATGTACAATGGCAAGCAAGTAGGGGTCGAACTCAAGAAGCAAAGGTGTAAAGCACGGATAAAAATCCACACCTAGGTCTAACAAGCTACTTAGCCAATCAAAAAATTTTGTGGGTTTTTGATTTTTATATTTTTTTTAATTTTTAATTTTATAATTTTGTATTTTGATTTTTAATTTACTGATTTTATATTTTCTTTTTGTATTTTATATTTTTTATATTTTCTTTTTCAAGATTGGAAATTAAAGACAATGTAATAAAAGACAAACTAAAGTAATTATAAAAAGGTGCAAAAATGACCAAAAATTCAGAAATAAGATGTTTTTGATATTTTTAGGATTTTTTACTGTTTTTGTGATTTTTGGGTAATTTTTAGAATGTTTTTGGTATTTTTAATTATCAAAATAAAGAAAACAGTGGCAAAAATACAAGGCTGAAGTTAAAATGGAGAAATAAAATAGCACACAGTAACGAAAATTCTCCAAATTAATTTTCACTTAAAGATAATAAACCAGAGAAAATTTAGGAAAAGAAAACACTATTTTTGGAGTTTTTATAAATTTTATAAATTTTTATGAAGGTTTTTAGAGTTTTGCAATTTTTAGGAGTTTGGTTTTGTATTTTTTAATGATTTTTGGCTGGGAGTTAAAACAAACTAAAAGACACAAAATATATATTTTTGGAATTTTTCTGAAGTGTTTTTATATTTTTTAGTGATTTTCTAACGCAAACAGTGCTGAAAATAAATGTTTTTGATTTTTAATAAATATAAAAATAGAATAAAATCAAAAACTAAAATGATAGCGTTAAAGCACAAGTTACCAGGAGCTTAACCCTATTTTTGTGGAATTTTTGGGCTTAAAATGATCTTTCAAATAAATACCACAAGCAGCCAATTAATAAATAAGCCTAGCAGGGGTATATGTGCAATATATCAAACATCCAGGGGCGTACATGCAATTTTCACCAAGAAATCACGCGCAACTCACGTTACACACTATTCACAGGGGCATAAATGCAATTAAAGAAAACCGGCTGGGCATACATGCAATATTTCCAAAAACATATTATATATCCTACGCACAGGGACGAAATTGAATATACAAAAAATCCTGGGCCTATCTTGCAAAATACCCAAAAGTCACACGCCAACGTCACGTGAGGTGACGTGGCATGGACTGGAATGCAAATAGTGATAATGTGAGGGTCTGCGTGCAAATATTACAATACTTTTTAAACTACAAATAAAAGTTCCTGGACTAAAAAGTAAATGCAAAAAGCGTGGGTTAAAAGTGCAAAATACCCACTGCGCCTGATCCAGCGGTCGATGGCGAGTCACTTGTCCACGTGGCGCGCATCTGACGGTGCGTACCCCTTCGTCACGGACGGTTGGGATTAGATCATCAAGGCTTGATCGGACGGTTGAAGGCGAAGGCGATCGAACGGCTGGTGGCGTGTCTGGCGCGGGCCCTCGATCCAACGGCAGGGAGGGGTTCACGAAGAACACCTCCCCGGCGAACTTCGAGATGCGATTCCGGCCGACACACGGCCGCTCCGGCCCCCGGATCAAGGGCAAAACGATCCTGGGGCTCTTCCGCGTCAGCAGGTGGTCTCAGTCGAGGCGGAGACGGCTCGAGGTGCTCGGACGGCGGAGGAGACCTGGGCAGGTGGTCCTGGGTTCGTCGATGGTCGATCGAGCCTCCTCTTGGGCTCGGACCTGCAAGGTTAGGCGCACAAAATCCCAGCGAACAATTTGGTGGTTCCCGATGGTTCCGACGAGGCGAAGGATGGTGCGGGCGAAGAACTCCGGCGAGCGGCGGAGAGGGGAGTTCTGATGACTCGATCTGGGCGAGATCGAGGTGGATGGAGAGGTGGAGCGGAGCGACAGAGCGGAGGGGAAGAGGATGGAGGTGTTTAGGACAACGGAGGTTCACTGGAGTGGCCGGAAACGTCGGGCGGAGCTCAGCTCCGCCGTGGCTTCGATCTTGGATTCTCAGCGATTGGGTGATCGAAACTAAAAACCGCTATAGATCTACACTAACCTATGCTACGGCTACAAGAAAACGAAGAGAAAGGAGGAGGGGACTCACCAGAGACGTCGGGCGATGAAGCTCGACGGAGCTCCGGCGATGGTTGGATCGACTTCGATTCGACGCCAGATGACGCAAACCCCGGTTCAAATCGACTCCTGCTGTCACCAGGAGCACAATGGGCTAGGGATTTTTGGGTGGATTTGGCGGAAGAAGGATCAAAATCAAATTGAAGTCGGGGGGTCCTATTTGAAGAGTTGACGGCGAGGCGAGGAAGACGAGGCCTCAGAGCCTCGGTCAGTGATCCACAGCCCAAGGAATCACTTGGGCGTGAATCACCATTGACCGAGGAAAAGATTCCAAGAAGGAACCATCACCAAATGGTGATCGAGGTTCCCTCGAAAGAGGAGTAAACATAGGGTCAAACCCGACTCTGACAAGGGACAGACCTCGGTCAGGGAGTTGACCGAGGTCAACCAATGGAGCGTTCTGGTTGGTCCACGTGGACCAACCAGAAAATTCCTTGGCTAAAAACCCTTATAAAATGAATTAAAAATAGCAGACGAATTAATTATATTTTGAGTATAAAATAAAAAATGTTTGTAATTTTATGAAGTATTTTATGGTGATTTTTGTTTATTTTTATGAGCTATATTTTTACAAGTTTGTACTTATACCCTTATAGGTATCTATATCTATGTATTTAAGTATTCTATTTTTATTTAGGTATTTTTAATTTATTTTATTTTGGTTTTTATTTTCTAAAATTATAGAATACTTTTATATACATAAATATATTTTTGTTTCAATTTTCTGATATATTTTATATATTTGATAAAATACAAGTATGTTTTGTATAGGTATATGTGTAGGTGATGTATCTATGTCTTTTATTTTTAAGTATTTAATTTTTGTTTTTATTTAGGTTTTTATTCTTCTTTTAATGTACATAATTATTACAAGTATTATTTACAATATTATAAAAATATAAAATTATAAGAATAATAAATAAATAATAAATTGAATATTTTAATATGTACAAGTATACAATGAGGGTCCAAAAGTCAACTTTCAAACCGTAGCTCCGCCAAATGCGAAACCACCACCAATGGATAGATTATTTTCTTCTATATACAATTAGAGGTGAGTACGCTGCATTTGGAGTTGTCGTTTGTGAGATACGGGTCTGGGAAGTTGGCATTCTGGAATTTTATTCAGACCATAACTTTTTATCTGTATATTATTTTTCTGTGAAATTAATTTTGTATTTTTCTTTATAAAATTACCTACAACTTTCATGTACAAAGTTTCTTTATTTGATGTATAAAAAGTGGAACCAAAAATAGGTCCCAAAATGAATAAAGAATGAATATAATGTATAGGTATTTTATCTGTATTTTGGCCCTTATCTCCCCCTACTTTATTCCTTGTCGACCTATTCATCAAGATGCCTAGGTCTCGGGGTTTCGGGTCATAAAATATTTACAATAATTATTCTTTTTCTTTTCTTTTCTTTATTCTATTATTTTGGCTTTAAAAACCGCTTTTTATACAATATTTACACACATATGCATGAATGCTAAAATGCATATATTAAGTCTATTTACACGCATTTACTAAGGTTTTTAAGGCCAAAATGATAGAATAAAGATGATGAAACGTGGATTCATCATCCCCCTATACTTGCCTTTGCTAGTCCCTAGCAAACACTTATGCAATAAGTGCAAAAAGAAAAACAAAGAAAAGAAAAAGAAGAAGGTGGATTAAGTGCAATTATCAAACTTGTCTTCACAAAATCAAAGTTTGGAGCTTAAGTAGGACCTTTGGAATTTTAGTGCGGGCGGAACCTTAGTGAGAACCGTGTTTGAAATCCAACAGCCCTTGAGAATCCCAAAACTCTGTCCAAGTCTCCTCAATAGCCAGGTCAGAAATATCTCAATTCATACGCAAACTCTTACGACTATGAATCTGACTTGTACAGTGTAAGTGATGGTGGCTCCCCCCAACTAGAATGACAAAGAAACTGACTTCTCCAGTACGACAACCCAATGATTCCCCAATCCAATGACTCCATCCTCGAGGAGCGGGGTATTCCCTTCTAAGTTCAAGTGGCAACCAGCTCAAGAGGAGGGGGTGAAGAGAAGAATGGACGGTAGCCAGTGTAGCTACCTATCCTTGGATGCAAGACCAGTGTAGTCAAGTCATCCTGCTGCAGGCTCACATGATATGACTTTGGAACTCAAGCTTGCTTATTGACTTTACAACATATGTACATACTTTGCAGGCTTTTTATTTTTGTACATGCCTGAACTTTTTTTTTTTGAATTACTATTCACAGCAGCATTTACATAAGGAGTTTTTCCTCTTGAGCCAGTAGACTATCCCTCTTTTGAAGCTTTATCGCAACCCACAGCCTCCTGTCTTTAGACTTCCTAATCACTGGACGGGTTGGGGTGCACTTCCCTCCCTAGAGGAGGACAAATGTTTCCACTTGTGTGCGTCTCATACCGGCAAATCCAATCCCCTCACCACTCCAACTGAGTTGAGCCATGTGAAAGGTGCAGGTGTCCAAGTTAGGTCATTATCAACAAGAGTCGTGCGTATGCTCCGAAATACTCTACTTAGGCCATCAACAATCCATTGAACCAAGTCCCGTGATCCTCAAAGAATTAAGTCAACTAGACCTGAAGTACCTCAAACCCAGATCCTATAAGGTTCCTGTTATTAGGTAGATTATAAGGTCCAATCAAGCTCCAATCTCCGGATTTTACTTAGACTCGTTCAACTCTCAAACTCAATCCGAAAAATGCGAATGCTATGTAATGCAATGCAGAAAATATTTTTGTGATGCAATTTTCAAAGATTTTGAACTTTTTATGGATTTTTGAAAAGATGATGCATGCAAGTGCAGATGCAATTTTTTTGTATTTTTCAAAAAGATTTTTCAAATGTTTTTGGATTTTAATTTTGCAAATGTTTTTGGGAATTTTTGAAAACAAAAAGATTTTGGCTGAAAAATAGGTTAAAATATGTACACGGGAGTGCTTCTTTGTATATACCAGAGGTGGATATTAAGAATTTACAAGGGTAAGTGATCAATTTTATACATATATACATAAGATGGATTTTGGTGTGATGTGTATATTCCTCAAATTTATTTGAAAACAATTTACACACAATTTTTGAAAACTATAGTCCAAAATAGTTTTTACAAACATTTTACACACATTTGAAAACATTTTGCAAAGGCTTTCAAAACAGTGTATATAGGTTTTTCAAATCATTTTTGCAACCATTTTTCAAACCATTTTGCAAATCATTTTTCAAACATTTTTATTTCACACAAAGAAAAGAAATTTTACAAATCACACAATTTTTACACAGGTTGAAAACACGAAACAAAATATTTTCAAAATAGTTTTCAATAGATGTTCACAAAGATTTTCAAACTATTTTTCAAACATTCTGCAAAAAACATTTTCACCTGATTTATTAATCAGTAAATACAAAAAGAATTTGAGGAATAATCACATCTTTTTATTAAGGATTTTCAATGGATTTTTAAAGAATTTTTAGCCATATTTTTAGGAAAATACGAAAGTACGAGTTATGGCTAAAGTATATACGTAGTATATACGACCCCCCTATACTTAGCTTGAGCTATGTCCTCATAGATCGAAGAGAAAAGAGAAGACATAACTCGTACTAAGTATAGGCAAGTCTAAAGAATGAATGAATCAATGAATGAGAAGTTGACCGTCCCCCCTATACTTAGGATCAAATAATCCTAAGTATAGCAGACTGTACACAAAGCAGGGAGGGTCAAGGGTGGGAATGAACAGATCATACTCAGGTTGTCTCCCCCTATACTTAGGGTAAGATATCCCTAAGTATAGACAAGAAGAGGAGACCATGGAGAGGATCGAAAAGAGTAAAAGAAACTCGGGGTGCACACCCCCCTATACTTAGGACAAAGTACGTCCTAAGTATAAAAGACTGTCTACAAGGGGTAGCACCTTTCTGATAGATGAAGACGATAGAAGAGGAAAAAAAATAAAAGAAGAAAAGAAGAAAAGAAGAAAAGACGAAAAGAAAAATCATTCAAAAATGTTTTGATGTGCTTTGCCTTCCTCTGCCTGTCTCGAGCTGTTCAGCTCATCATCATATATTACTTGAATGGAGTCAACGACGGCCATGAATGTGTCATGTTCAAGGTATGGCTTCAGAAGCTGTCCATTGACTACAAAAGGTTGTGCATCAGATGACAGATTAGATATCAAGACGCTTCCGTTGTCACGCACCTGCCTAACCAAAAACGGCCCAGTCCATTTGCTCTTCAATTTGCCTGGAAAGATCTTTAATTTCGCATCGAACAACCATACCTTCTGACCTGGATCAAAGGACTTGTGGCGGATGTGCTTGTCATGCCATGTTTTGACCTTTTCCTTGTACATCAGGCTGTTGTCATATGCATAATCTCTGAATTCCAGTAATCTGTTCAGATCCAGTTTCCTGTTCTGTCCTGCTTGCTTGGAGTCCAAATTACATATGTTAATAGCCCATAAAGATTTATGAATAAGTTCCACGGGCAAGTGGCATGGCTTGCCATACACCAGACGGTAGGGAGACATTCCCAAGGGTGACTTGTACGCTGTTCTGTAAGCCCAAAGAACGGAATCAAGCAGCTGAGACCAGTTCTTGCGATCCGGACGCACAAGTTTCTGTAGAATTGTCTTGATCTCCCTGTTTGAACATTCAGCTAAGCCATTGGACTGCGGGTGATAGGATGAAGCAACACGATGCTCGATGCAGAATTCCTGGGTCAGCTTCTTCACCTCTCTGTTTATGAAATGACTGCCCCCGTCAGATATGAGGATCTTGGGAATCCCGAACCGTGCTATGATGTGATCTCGTAAGAATCGACAGACAGTCCGACTGTCGGCGGCTCGGGCGGGGATAGCCTCCACCCAACGACTGACATAATCGACAGCAAGCAGAATATACTCATAACCCTGACTGTTAGGAAACGGGCCCATAAAGTCGATCCCCCATGCGTCAAAGACATCTGAGATCTGAATGTACTTCAGAGGCATCGTATCTCTCATTCCTATGGTTCCACCCATCTTCTGACAGTCAGTGCAACCTTTGACGTATTCATCTGCATCTTTGAACAATGAAGGCCACCAGAGGCCACTTTGAAGAACTTTTGCTGTCGTCCGTTTTCCTGAATGATGTCCTCCAGAATCTTGATCATGACATAAAGCGAGGACACTTGGAACCTCCTCCTGAGGGATACACCTTCTCCAGATGCAATCGGCTCCCTCACGAAACAGATACGGGTCTTCCCACTGGTAGAAATGGATTTTAGACAAAAATCTGTCTATTTTCAGCTTAGGCCAGTCCTGTGGGATTTTCTTGGCAACAAGATAATTCACAATGTCTGCATACCAAGGAAGTGAGGCGACAGACAGAATCGATTCATCTGGAAAGGTCTCTGTGATAGGCTGCAAGTTCAGGTCAGGAGACTCTGGTTCAGGAAGTCTTGACAGATGATCGGCCACTACATTCTTTACCCCAGGTTTATCTCTGATTTCCAAGTCAAACTCCTGGAGGAGAAGGATCCACCGGATAAGACGTGGTTTGGCGTCCTTCTTCTGTTGTAGATACCGAATGGCCGAATGATCAGTGTAAATGATGACCTTGGATCCAAGGAGGTAAGATCTGAACTTCTCCAAAGCAAAGACTACCGCTAGCAACTCTTTTTCAGTGACAGTGTAATTTCTCTGGGCTTCATCGAGTGTTCGGCTAGCGTAGTGAATTACAAACGGTACATTGTCTTTTCTCTGTCCCAGTACAGCTCCGATGGC
Organism: Ottelia alismoides; assembly: GCA_037367405.1. NCBI lineage: Eukaryota > Viridiplantae > Streptophyta > Magnoliopsida > Alismatales > Hydrocharitaceae > Ottelia > Ottelia alismoides. Next base: position 17,773 of record JAZKJV010005587.1, on the reverse strand, counting down.
ATAATCCGACGCATCGGTCATAATCTCGAAAGGCTGAGTCCAGATCGGTGGCTGTAGGACAGGGGCCTGTGTGATGAGCTCTTTCAACTGATTAAAGGCAAGGAGCACACGGTCGTCTACGATGAACTCGTTGTCCTTGCCGAGCAACTCAGTCAGCGGTCTGGCCAATTTGCTGAAATCTTTGATAAATCGTCGGTAAAAACCGACATGGCCCAAGAATGACCGGACTTGCTTGATATTTGTAGGTGGCTCCAGCTTAGAAATTACATCCACCTTGGCTGGGTCAACCTCCATGCCACGTTTAGAAACAACGTGACCCAGCACGATTCCTTCGGTCACCATGAAATTGCTCTTCTCCCAAGAGAGCACAAGATTTACTTCGCAGCACCTCCGTAAGACTCGGTCTAGATAATCCAGACATTGATCAAACGAATCCCCATAGACCGAAAAATCGTCCATAAAGACTTCGAGAAAGCTACCCACCATATCGGCAAAAACTGCAAGCATACACCTCTGAAATGTGGCTGGGGCGTTGCAAAGCCCGAACGGCATTCGTCTGAAGGCATATGTGCCAAAAGGACAGATGAACGTGGTCTTCTCTTGATCTTCAGGAGCAATAGCAACTTGATTATACCCAGAGTAGCCGTCCAAGAAACAGAAATATTCCTTCGCGGCCAATCTCTCCAAGATTTGGTCGATGAAGGGCAGCGGAAGATGATCCTTCTTGGTGGCAAGATTGAGTCTTCTGTAATCTACGCACACTCGCCAAGAAGTTGGTACTCTGGTGACGATCTCTTCTCCTTTGTCATTTTTCACGATGGTGATCCCTGATTTCTTGGGCACAACATGCAGAGGGCTCACCCATTTGCTGTCGGAGATGGGATAAATGAATCCCGCATCACACCATTTCTGGATTTCTTTCATAACCACCTCTCGCAAGTTTGGGTTTAATCTTCTTTGCAGTTCACGAGAGGGTCTGCAGTCATCTTCCAGAAAGATACGATGCGAACAGAGTGACGGATTAATCCCATGGAGATCGGAGGTTCGCCAGCCTATCGCCTTGCGGTTACGTTCAAGAACCTCCATCAGACGAGATTCTTGATCTTCGGTCAGATGTGCATTGATGATAACCGGGTACATGTTTGGTTCTCCTGCAAGGAAGGCATACTTCATATTGGAGGGCAAAGGTTTCAGCTCTGGCGGGGTCTGAGCTGCTTCAGTAGTGACCTCAGCTATTAGTACAGGTGGTGAGTCTTTCAACTGTGCAATGTCCACCATAGTCTGCTCTGTCTCTTCTCTCAGATCCTGACAGAATTCTTCAATGATTACATCTTCATCCGAAAATGCTTCTGAACTCGGCTCCTGGTTTTGAAGGCATAACGATCCCACGGTAGTATCTTGTAGTGCTTCAGCAATGTCCTCATCTTGATCGATACACGGGAATTCAACTGCGGTCTCCACTTCCTCCTCTGGACAGAGGAGTCCGTGGGTCTCATTATCATCCAGGAAGAGATTGGTGTCTTGAATCTCGGCTAGAAAATCGCAGTCTTCATCATTCTCAATCACCCTTGCACACGATACCGATGTCGGTTCAACGGGCATTCCCTCAGACAGGGTCTCTACTCGGATAATTTCCTTGCCAGCTCCAAAAGTGATTTCTCCTGTCCCATAATTCACTACTGCGTTTGATGTCCGCAGAAATGGCCTTCCGAGTATGATCGGGGTAAGGAGCAACGGAGCGGGGACGTCCATATCTAAGACCACAAAATCGACTGGGAATGACTTCCCCTGAACCGTGACGATCACGTCCTCCAACAGGCCCCTAGGCCGCTTGACTGACTTATCTGCAAACTGTAGAATCATCTTTGTAGGTTTGAGCGGTCCCAGCTTGAACTCCGTGAGTAGTGAGGCTGGCATCAGATTGACAGAAGACCCGCTGTCGAGGAGTGTTCGTTCGAACTCTTGATCGAACATCTGACAACGTACAAGAGGTGCTCCCATATCTGGCTTTTTGTCCGGGAGGTTGCTGATGGCATTGACGGTGGCCATAGTGAGGATGTGCTTTTCAGATTTACCACCTTTGCTTCTGGAGTTATGGGGAGTTGGCCTGCGCTTGGTTGTACATGCCTCTTTAAGTCCTTTCTTTTTGGCTGGCATGTACTCAAGAGCTTTCATTAATGGCATATTTAACACCAAATTCTGAATGATTTCTATTATAGCAGGATCAGACAAAGCACTTTTCAAATTTTTCATTTTTTTGTGTTTTTTCATTGCTTCAGGAAAAGGAATATTTACAAACTCTTCTCCAATATCATTCAAAATAGTGTCCGTGTTGTTGTTTACAGGTAGATGACAAAAAGGAATGGATTCATCTACAATTTGTGGACCAAAAATGACAGGCTCGGCTTTGGGTGCTGGCGTTTGACTTGCTGCAGGTGCGGTGCTCCTCCTGTCAGGAGCTGACTGTGATGCGGGTGCAGGCGTCTCCAATGCTGGCCGGTCTCCACCGAGGTTGCTGCTATCTTTTTGTGTTTTTCTGTTTTCTTCATTTTTTTGTGATTTTCTGGATCCTGGTGCTGCTCCCAAAATGCTTGCTGGCCCTGGTGTTGGCTGGACTGACGATTCCCCGTCAGATGCAATGTGCTTTCCTTTCGCCGTCGCCGATGGCCGGAGTGTCCTATCGCTCCTGAGAGTAACAGCGTTAGATAAAAAACAATTAAATTCACCTGATTCGGGTTGGACACTGCCAGCTACCTGCTCCTTGCGTCGGAAATTGTTAGGATTAGCTTCGACCTGGGCTGGTATGACGGTTTTGGCTGCCGTCAGGTCGTCGATCTTCTGGTTCATCTCAGCCATGTTCTTCATCAACTGCTCCAAACAGGCCAGGGCCGGATTGACCAGTACCATCTCAGAAGATTCCCCCTGCTGGGGTCTAGACTGCTGATATGGCGGTTGAGATTGTGATTGGTATCCTTGTGCGAATTGTTGAGGAGGGGGGGTTTGAGGAGTACTGCGACGGTTGTTGGTTGTATTGTGCAGCCGGTTGCTGGTGATATCCCTGTCCACGATATCCGGACTGCTGAGGCCCATGTTGGTAATTCTGCCTCCACGTGTTTCCATGTGAGGGAGGCTGGTACTGGTAGGGCTGCTGGAATGGTCTCCCACCCTGGTGTTGCCGCTGGAAGGGCCTGTTGCCCATGTTCTGACCCTGAGAATGTCCCTGAGGATGGGTCAGCTGCGTTTCGTTGTTCCAGACGCCATTGATCTCCTGGATCAGCGGCGGGGGTGGAGAGAACTGCTCGGAGTATGCGGGCTGGTGCTCGGGTTGGTATACAACCATCTGCGTCTGAGGCTGCGGTGGCTGCTCCGGAACCTGCACGTAGTACACGTGCTGGATAGGCTGGGGCTGCTGTGGAGTCGGCTGAGGGTTTTGCTGCACTGTAGGCTCCTTCTTCTCAGCGTTCGGCTCGGCAGAGGTAGACACAGCGTTGCACATGTTTGCATTCAACGCTCGGACGAGCAGCTCCAGCTGCTGGGAGATCTGGTCGAGCTTCTCCAGACCTTGGGTCCTCTTCTCTATAACTGCCAGTTTTTCGAGGTCCTGCGACCTCTTCTCGATGATGTCCACCTTGGACAAGTGGCTCCCGATGATACTTAGGTTGGAGCTTTCATCTTTGTCCTCAGTGTGAGAAGCCATGTTAACTGGCTTGCTGATGGTGGTCGGTGGTTTCATGTAGACCCGGGACGAGGATTGGGCTGCTTCTCCCTCAGCCATTTCTTCAAAGACATTCCACACGACATCCTCGTCCTTGTTAAAATGTGAACCGCCGCAAGCTGCATCCACGAGCTTTTGGCTCTCAAATGATAGCCCCCCAAAGAAGTGTTGCACGAGACTGGTCTTGGGTATTTCATGGTGGGGGCACTTCTCCTGTAGATCCTTGAATCTCTCCCACGCTTCATGGATCGTCTCGTGGGGCTGCTGGCAGAAACTGGAGATCCGGGCACGCATCTGGTTTAATCTCCCCAGAGGATAAAATTTATGGAGGAAAGCAGATTTCAGTTCCTCCCAGGTGGTGACGACCTTCCCGAGATGATCGACCCAGTAAAGGGCCTTGTCTTGAAGGCTGAAAGAGAATGCGGTCATCTTGATCACATCCAGGGGAACTCCGGGGTAGTGAGCAGTGGAGCAGATGCGGTTAAACTTCTTGAGAAAAATATATGGCTCTTCAGTGGTGTTCCCATGAAAGGTGGGAAGCAGCGACAGAAACTGCGGCTTCAGCTCGAAGTGGGCGTGCATACGTGGAATCTGAATCCACTTAGTGATGCGCCCTGCTCCTGGGTTGTATGTCTGCTTGAGTGTGGGCTTGGGCTGCGGTGGATCTTCTTCTGCTGCTTCAAAGTCAGGTCCCACTGAAAACTCATCATTGATTTCAAAGTTCGGCTCCTCCTCTTGTCGGCCATCTCTCGCATCTGCCCTTCTTCTCAGATCATTCAGCATTTCCTGGAAGGCGGTCTGGGCCAGGGCTTGGTTAGTCAGCTGCTGCTGAATGGCTTGAATGGAAGCCAGCAGTTGACTGTTGACCTCACCCTGCGTAGTGTATTGTCCTTCCGCTGCATTGTCTTCAGGCTCATGCTGGGGCTGTGGTCCTTTCCCTCTTCCTCCTGCCATCTCAGACTGCACTTGTATCTCTGACTCTTGATCGGGTTGAAGATCTGCACGACGGAGTAAACCCTGATCAGCATCTTCCTCAGCACCAACGGTTGAGATGAATCTGGGATTAAGGTCAATCCCAGAAGGTTGTGAACGGAGCATATGATATTGACTGAAATCGACCTCCATCCACAAGGGGTTATTTCGGGGATAAGAGTAGTCCCGGTGTATTGAAAGGGGAAGATCTAGTTCGGGTTGCGAGTCTATCCCGAATAGCGGGTTAATTGGAGAAAGGCAAGTATTGAAAGAGGCAAGAATAGGGGAGTCCAAAGAGACATCCGCAAGATCCGAATTAACTCTTCGGAGATCACCCCTCTTTATTGGAGACGTCGAATGCACGGAATCGATATGGGTGTCGGCAAGGTCCCGACTAAACCATCCGTGTACCGACATCTTGCGAAGGTCAAGAGGAATGGATGTTGGATGAAGAGCACGAGGGTAACAAGAAATAAAGAGGATTGTAAAACAGTAGAAGGCTCACAACGAGCAAGGGTCAAATAGAAGGGGAGCAAAATTGCGCAAAGGCGCGATATTTTTGATCTTGACCTAAATGTGATTGGCAATCAAACACAAAACAAGGGAGTTCACCAACTCAACGCCTGAAGCCGTGAAGGTTCGGCTGTTATCTTTGTAATTTTTATCTTGATTTCAGGAATTTATCTTTCAACGAGTCTTTAGAGCGCTACGCCTATAGGAGCGAGCGTACTGCCGGAAAAGTATTCCCGTACTTGTCCTCCTCCTGTGTAACCTGTAACTTGCGCCTTTTAAGGTCCTTGTAACCCTTCCTGGATCCCTACTCAGCCAAAGAAATAGAGGGAGGAAGCCGATAGGCGAAACCGATACTTCGGATCTCGCTCGCAACGGAATCACCCGTGAGCGTGCAAGATCCTACTCGGACGCAGCCGGTGAGACAGACACCCCCGTGAAGGCGTGGCCTATGCTCGGTACTTCGGACAAGGTCGGCGCTCACACAATAGTGAGTCACCACTGGCGACCAAGCCCTACTCGACTACGTACGATAGTAGCGCCAATACTTCGGAAATCCAGGCGATACACAAGGCAGCCACAAGTTGGGTTTTGGGCTCTAATCCTTACGAACGCTCAACTCACTTGGAAGGAGACCTTCCCATGCAACCTGAAAACAAATGAGGGTGTTACTCTCCCCAATCAAGGAGTCCAATTACCAATTTTTATTTAGGTCAAAGTTTTCTTAGCAGACCCTTTTTTAAAATTTTTTTGTGTTATCGCTTCTTTTGAGTAGTTTCAAACAAGCGCCTAACGATTTTGTATTTTCTTTATCCTAAGGTATCCAAAATCAGAGGGAGAAAAGAGTCGGGAAAAGCCAATGCAAGTCGGCACCAAGATGGAAATCTCACCTTTGTGCCTATATGATGAATGCAAAGTAAGAGGACTTACAGTGAATCCCAGCTCTCTCCATGCGGGATGCAAGGCGGAAATTTATAAACCTAATCTATATGCCGGTTATGCAATGCGGAAATCGTCCTAGAACAGGCAGCTGCTAGCGTGAAGAACCACGAGTTAACCGCTAACTCCCAATCCTAGTGTCCGGTCTAGGCTCACTCCTCCTCTGCTCAACACATTTGAGTTAGGAGAAAGCGCTTGTTTGGAGTGAGCTCGCGGCGATTGGATCGAGAGCCAATGATTAACTACTTAATTAATCTAAGTCCAAATACGAACTATAGGAGCATGCAAGAGTTATTAGGGTGTTTGGACCTAGGTTACTCGAATCAAGCAGGACCTACTTCTAAGAGCTCAATCCACAAAAGAAAATAAAAAAGAAAACAAAACCGGAAAATGACGGTCGAGAAAACACGAAAAAGCCGCGGTGAGCCCCCGGGTGAACAAACACCCGGAAATTAGGCCCGAAGTGTTCAAGTCTCTGAGTCCTGTATTATTACAAATTGATCAAATACTCTCTCTCACACAAAAATAAAGCAACTCTCTCTCTCTAATTCTCCTGCTCTCTCCTGCCGGCTAGGGTAGAATAGCCGACTCCTCCTCCCAAGGCCGCTCAGGATCCCCTAGGCGATCCTCCTCGGTCGGCGGTCCCTCGCAAGAAAACAAAAGAGATGTCAGACAGTTCAAATTAAATAATACACAAAATACGAGTAAGCAAAAATGGCTAAGTGACTAGAAAGACCCAAAGATACTCTACAAGCCGATGCTCCCCGGCAACGGCGCCATTTGAAAAGCAAGAAAGCGAGAGCCGCTAAATAGCGGTCTGACAAGTCAGACTCACTGTCGCTGATGCGACTGCTCAAACTTCCTCGGTCTTCAACAATTAACCCACACAATCAATCAGAGAATGAATAGCAAGGATTAAAATTTATTATACCCTATTAAAGATGTACAATGGCAAGCAAGTAGGGGTCGAACTCAAGAAGCAAAGGTGTAAAGCACGGATAAAAATCCACACCTAGGTCTAACAAGCTACTTAGCCAATCAAAAAATTTTGTGGGTTTTTGATTTTTATATTTTTTTTAATTTTTAATTTTATAATTTTGTATTTTGATTTTTAATTTACTGATTTTATATTTTCTTTTTGTATTTTATATTTTTTATATTTTCTTTTTCAAGATTGGAAATTAAAGACAATGTAATAAAAGACAAACTAAAGTAATTATAAAAAGGTGCAAAAATGACCAAAAATTCAGAAATAAGATGTTTTTGATATTTTTAGGATTTTTTACTATTTTTGTGATTTTTGGGTAATTTTTAGAATGTTTTTGGTATTTTTAATTATCAAAATAAAGAAAACAGTGGCAAAAATACAAGGCTGAAGTTAAAATGGAGAAATAAAATAGCAAACAGTAACGAAAATTCTCCAAATTAATTTTCACTTAAATATAATAAAACAGAGAAAATTTAGGAAAAGAAAACACTATTTTTGGAGTTTTTATGAATTTTATAAATTTTTATGAAGGTTTTTAGAGTTTTGCAATTTTTAGGAGTTTGGTTTTGTATTTTTTAATGATTTTTGGCTGGGAGTTAAAACAACTAAAAGACACAAAATATTTTTTTTTGGAATTTTTCTGAAGTGTTTTTATATTTTTTTAGTGATTTTCTAATGCAAACAGTGCTGAAAATAAATGTTTTTGATTTTTAATAAATATAAAAATAGAATAAAATCAAAAACTAAAATGATAGCGTTAAAGCACAAGTTACCAGGAGCTTAACCCTATTTTTGTGGAATTTTTGGGCTTAAAATGATCTTTCAAATAAATACCACAAGCATCCAATTAATAAATAAGCCTGGCAGGGGTATATGTGCAATATATCAAACATCCAGGGGCATACATGCAATTTTCACCAAGAAATCACGCGCAACTCACGTTACACACTATTCACAGGGGCATAAATGCAATTAAAGAAAACCGGCTGGGCATACATGCAATATTTCCAAAAACATATTATATATCCTACGCACAGGGACGAAATTGAATATACAAAAAATCCTGGGCCTATCTTGCAAAATACCCAAAAGTCACACGCCAACGTCACGTGAGGAGACGTGGCATGGACTGGAATGCAAATAGTGATAATGTGAGGGTCTGCGTGCAAATATTACAATACTTTTTAAACTACAAATAAAAGTTCCTGGACTAAAAAGTAAATGCAAAAAGCGTGGGTTAAAAGTGCAAAATACCCACTGCGCCTGATCCAGCGGTCGATGGCGAGTCACTTGTCCACGTGGCGCGCATCTGACGGTGCGTACCCCTTCGTCACGGACGGCTGGGATTAGATCATCAAGGCTTGATCGGACGGTTGAAGGCGAAGGCGATCGAACGGCTGGTGGCGTGTCTGGCGCGGGCCCTCGATCCAACGGCAGGGAGGGGTTCACGAAGAACACCTCCCCGGCGAACTTCGAGATGCGATTCCGGCCGACACACGGCCGCTCCGGCCCCCGGATCAAGGGCAAAACGATCCTGGGGCTCTTCCGCGTCAGCAGGTGGTCTCAGTCGAGGCGGAGACGGCTCGAGGTGCTCGGACGGCGGAGGAGACCTGGGCAGGTGGTCCTGGGTTCGTCGATGGTCGATCGAGCCTCCTCTTGGGCTCGGACCTGCAAGGTTAGGCGCACAAAATCCCAGCGAACAATTTGGTGGTTCTCGATGGTTCCGACGAGGCGAAGGATGGTGCGGGCGAAGAACTCCGGCGAGCGGCGGAGAGGGGAGTTCTGATGACTCGATCTGGGCGAGATCGAGGTGGATGGAGAGGTGGAGCGGAGCGACAGAGCGGAGGGGAAGAGGATGGAGGTGTTTAGGACAACGGAGGTTCACTGGAGTGGCCGGAAACGTCGGGCGGAGCTCAGCTCCGCCGTGGCTTCGATCTTGAATTCTCAGCGATTGGGTGATCGAAACTAAAAACCGCTATAGATCTACACTAACCTATGCTACGGCTACAAGAAAATGAAGAGAAAGGAGGAGGGGACTCACCAGAGACGTCGGGCGATGAAGCTCGGCGGAGCTCCGGCGATGGTTGGATCGACTTCGATTCGACGCCAGATGACGCAAACCCCGGTTCAAATCGACTCCTGCTGTCACCAGGAGCACAATGGGCTAGGGATTTTTGGGTGGATTTGGCGGAAGAAGGATCAAAATCAAATTGAAGTCGGGGGGTCCTATTTGAAGAGTTGACGGCGAGGCGAGGAAGACGAGGCCTCAGAGCCTCGGTCAGTGATCCACAGCCCAAGGAATCACTTGGGCGTGAATCACCATTGACCGAGGAAAAGATTCCAAGAAGGAACCATCACCAAATGGTGATCGAGGTTCCCTCGAAAAAGGAGTAAACATAGGGTCAAACCCGACTCTGACAAGGGACAGACCTCGGTCAGGGAGTTGACCGAGGTCAACCAATGGAGCGTTCTGGTTGGTCCACGTGGACCAACCAGAAAATTCCTTGGCTAAAAACCCTTATAAAATGAATTAAAAATAGCAGACGAATTAATTAAATTTTGAGTATAAAATAAAAAATGTTTGTAATTTTATGAAGTATTTTATGGTGATTTTTGTTTATTTTTATGAGCTATATTTTTACAAGTTTGTACTTATACCCTTATAGGTATCTATATCTATGTATTTAAGTATTCTATTTTTATTTAGGTATTTTTAATTTATTTTATTTTGGTTTTTATTTTCTAAAATTATAGAATACTTTTATATACATAAATATATTTTTGTTTCAATTTTCTGATATATTTTATATATTTAATAAAATACAAGTATGTTTTGTATAGGTATATGTGTAGGTGATGTATCTATGTCTTTTATTTTTAAATATTTAATTTTTGTTTTTATTTAGGTTTTTATTCTTCTTTTAATGTACATAATTATTACAAGTATTATTTACAATATTATAAAAATATAAAATTATAAGAATAATAAATAAATAATAAATTGAATATTTTAATATGTACAAGTATACAATGAGGGTCCAAAAGTCAACTTTCAAACCGTAGCTCCGCCAAATACGAAACCACCACCAATGGATAGATTATTTTCTTCTATATACAATTAGAGGTGAGTACGCTGCATTTGGAGTTGTCGTTTGTGAGATACGGGTCTGGGAAGTTGGCATTCTGGAATTTTATTCAGACCATAACTTTTTATCTGTATATTATTTTTCTGTGAAATCAATTTTGTATTTTTCTTTATAAAATTACCTACAACTTTCATGTACAAAGTTTCTTTATTTGATGTATAAAAAGTGGAACCAAAAATAGGTCCCAAAATGAATAAAGAATGAATATAATGTATAGGTATTTTATCTGTATTTTGGCCCTTATCTCCCCCTACTTTATTCCTTGTCGACCTATTCATCAAGATGCCTAGGTCTCGGGGTTTCGGGTCATAAAATATTTACAATATTTTATTCTTTTTCTTTTCTTTTCTTTATTCTATTATTTTGGCTTTAAAAACCGCTTTTTATACAATATTTACACGCATATGCATGAATGCTAAAATGCATATATTAAGTCTATTTACACGCATTTACTAGGGTTTTTAAGGCCAAAATGATAGAATAAAGATGATGAAACGTGGATTCATCACCCGGCCCATGGCCCGGCCCGGCCCGGACTTTGGCCAGGTCTAATCAAACCTATAAATTCTGTCAAGCTTCCAAAACAAGACAACCATGCATGGAATTTGATCCCAATATCTTATGGGTGAGCTCGTGTCTTCTGATTCAGTAATGAACTTGTATGATCCCTATGAGAGATCGTATTACTCATATGCCCTCGTATGCACACTAGCTCGCCGTTGTATAGATCTTGATTAGGTCATCAACCTATCGGTCTGCCAAATATACATACTCAGACATATAGTAACACTTCTATCTCCAGTCAAAGGATGTGTGCCACAAGTTTTGGTTATCTCGATCTCGCTAAGTCAATTCTTTAACCTAACTTATCTAACACCTCCGAATCTCTAATCCTATGCATATGGCCTACATCAAGAGTTCGATAAGATATCAACCTTTAGAGAAAGATTCCATCTCCTTCTCATGCTGGAGATCCTTTCTTAACAATCATTTGACAGTGCTTGATGAGTCCTCAATCTAACTCTTTAGATATCATCCAAGCACCAACCTTTATGATTTAACATTTGAATCAACAACTGTATGATCATTAAGATGGTCACGGTACATGATCCTAATTGTAAAGAGGGATCATTTAAGCACATTAATCATTCTTTATTCAGATCAAAGAATGATTTGCAATAACATTTATTGCATAGTAGCTCGACATGGACTCGCATGACCAACATGAGTTTGCGGGTTGCAAAAGCACCGCTCATGCATGAAGTGAATGTAACCAGTCCTTCCAATTGATAATGGAGAGGATCTAGGGGGTAGCTAGATCGAGTGATTTTTGGTTGGACAAGCGGATCAGATGGCTTGGTCGGAGCCTTCTATCTTCGTATGTAGAGATGGACTTATGAAGTTGATTGTGCGACTACTACCTATGCTTGATTGCACTGTCGAACTTCTTCCTCCGGTCTTTAACAATAGGAGGGGATGGATCTGGATACAACAATGTTATATGCTCCTAGAGACATCCCACGAAGAAGACGAACTCGAGTTCTAGTATTAGTCTAGAATGTGAGGATTAAAAAAAGAACGGGGGTATGAATATATCTCTTCAAAATAATGGAGGAAGAAGAGGTGTTCTCCAACCACCACATGTGGTTGCAGTTGAGAAGGTCGGTGGGAGAAATGGTGGAGAAGCAATTTCAAAGAAGGATGAGGTGGTGATTCGAAATAGGGGAGAAGATGAAGGAAGATGGGTTCCACCTAATCAACAAAGGAAACAAACTAAATCTAAAATAAAAACTAACGTTACGTGGAGTGACCTCTACACTATAAAAGATAACAACAAGTATAGGAAGATGCTTGAGATGGCGATACTCCAATGAACACCTTCAGTCGTAGCCTCGATGGTCAACACATGAACTAGAATCTCACATAGATGAGCTCTGATGCAAGTAGTTTTTCTCTATATCGATCGTACCAATACATTGGATACTCAACCCAAGACCTCATCAGACCTAACACATCTATAGCGAGGTCCAAGGAAGTGAATCAAATCTAGGGTGTAATGTTGGATAATTCAAAAATTAGGGCTCATGGGTTCTTTTATTTAGTGGTGGGATTTAGGGGAAGGAGGGCTCCTCTACATGAGGTTGGTGGGTCAGTCAAGAGACATGGAAGTTAAGAGCTCACACGGGAGGAACGAAGGAGAAAGGTGTCAAGTGGTGGGTGGAATGCTTCACAGTTTGATGAAAATGAGAAAGTTGGCTAGAGTCAACTTACCTAAAGAGGGAGGATGCTGATGTGGATTAGGGGTTGACTAATAGGTGAGGGTCTCTAGTGGGTTAACGACACAAAGAGAGAGAGAGAGAGAGAAGTGGTCAAAATCTGACTACATGTACTAATAACAAAAGATTAAAATAGAAAACTAGATAAATTCAAATAAAACAAGTAAAAAATAAAACTTGCTCAGAATTCAAAAAAATCTTTGATTTTAAAAAAATATATTTTTTGCAGTTGAAGCCCATAATAGCATGCCGATTTCTTTGTGACTTTTCAGGTACAAAATACCTATTTTTTGTTATATTTTATAATTGTATTTGATTTTCTAAATATTAACAAATCATATTATATTTTCTAATAATAATATAGTTATGAAATATTTGGTATTTTTTATTTTTAATTATGTGGATTATAAAATATAAAATTCAATATACTGATGAATCTCGAATTCATCATGCTAAAAGCCACAAATTAAATCCCTATCTTGACTAATCCAAGAAAAAACACCTTTAATTCTTTATTTTTATCCTGTATTATATTGTGTATAATTTACCATTAAATTATTGTATTTAATTTCCTTTATTTTTCTTGTAATTTATTTTATCATCAAAAACCTCTAAAAATTAGGTAGAATAATTGTCTTAAATCTTTGACCTTTAAAAAGCCTAAAAAATACAAAAACAAATCAAAGATAAAAACCGTTGTTTTTATCCCCCTAAAAATAACCCCAAAAATATGTTTTGTACAAATGACCTCTTTTGGCTTTTTGACCAACATGAATGTTGTAGATCTTGTCGAGACGAGCAACTTTCATGTTTTGACTTTTTCCTAATTTCGCTTCTAACTATTTCTTTTTTATTTATCTTTGTATTTTTTGCTCTGAATTTTCTCATTGGGCCACGTAGCACTCTCTGGAGCGTCCACGTGGCCCGCCTCTCCTTTCGACACCCGGCGCCCATCTGGGTTGTATGATCTACTCCATCTCAGTCGTCCATCACCGCTCCACTTCCCAGCCGTCAGATCGAGCTTCCTGATCTAATCTTAGCCGCTCACCAGCGCCTAAACCACATCCGCCCGATCAATCTCATCCTACGCCCTCAAGCCTCCACGTCACCCCATTCTTTTCCACAGTACGATCAACCCTGCCATCTCATCATCACCGCACACCCCTGCTTCGCTCCCAGCCCTCGGATCCGACCTCAAGATCCAATCTCGGACACTCCTTCGCGCCTTTCCACATGTCGTTCGATCAGATCACCGAATCTGATCATGGCCCTCCAATTACGCCCCTACAGGGACCGTTGGATCGCTAGATCCAACGGCTACCCATCACCTCCTTCCTCCAAACGGTCCCCGCTCCATGCGTAACGCCTGGAGGAACCCTCATCCCCTTTCCATTTTTCTCCTCATCTCCAATCACCCCATCTTTGATTCAAAACCACCACCACGTCGTCCCTAAATCCACCATCTTCGCGCCTCCATCAATGTGCCTTCCCATTACACCACGCAGCCATGTCGACCGTTGCAAAACCACCTCGCCACCACGTAACCTCCGATTACCCCCACCTACAAATAGCCTCCCTCCGCCTCCGTAAACCCTGGTCCACCATTATTGGGCTTGATCCTAGCCTCCTCCACCCCTCCGGTGATAGCGGAGGGGTGGAACGTCGAGGCGAAGATGGATTTTGCCCGGTGTCGACCCACGTCCAAATGGTCGTGCTGCGGACGCCACCAGGCTCCGCCAAGCTCCGAGGCCCAGCTGACCTCGCTGGGCGAAGACCGGAGTGCATCCATGGCGCTCATCCCAAGCTCTTCCTCCACCGGGTCCCCTCTCCGACGAGGTTCTCCCTCCTTTGCTTTTTCTTGTATTTTTTCCGATTTATCCCGCTGCCTACAGTCACCGTTACCCTCATCCGACCTCCTCATCAGCTCCGTCCGACCACCAGCACCCTCGCCGACCATCATTCCCTTCTCCACAACCATCACCACCCTCCGCCACCTCTTCCTTGTTGTTCCGCCGAAGGAAGAGCTCTGGGCCACCGCCTCCAGTCGCCTCCCGGCCCCCAGCTCACTCACAATACCCTCGCACTTCACTTGCGCACGCTTCTGCTATTACTAACCCTTGCAGGACCCTCATCGACCGGAGTTTGCATCGGAGCATCTTCAAGCCTTTCTCCTCCGGCGAAGCTTTATCGACTGCCACTTCCAACCATCTCCGGAGCTTCACAACACCTCCAGGTCTCTCGCCATGACCCTAGCGACCTTTGTCGACCCTCTGGCTAGGGCTTGGAGCACGGAGGAGCCAAAGACAGGTCACCGGAGCCCCGCCTTCTCCGGCGACCTGCGGAGGAGAACGAAGACACAGATGTCGTCCGATCATCTGGATCGGACGGCTCAGATGATGACGCATGGTGGGCCCGAGCCTCCAGCCCAACCTACAGGCTCGGGTCATCCGAACCTCGAGCCGAACCTCCCGACTACGCCACGTATCCCAAGCCACGACTGTTCTCCCGAGCCTAGGCGCCTCACGTGCGACGCATGTGAGGGCCTGGGAAAATTGCACGAAAGACTCGGATATTTTCAAGAATTGCAGAAAGGTCCCCAGGCACGTGCCTCACATGCGCGCCTGTGTATTTTACAGGGAGGCCCTCCGAAGTTTCAAAAATTACAAATGTGCCCCCGTGCACAAGGAAAATTTATGAAGGGGCCCAGACGGTTTTTGGTATTTACATTTAGGTCCCTCCAGGGACCTAAATGTAATATTTATCATTTATTTTTCTTGCATTTTTATTACAATTATGCCCCTACATTGTTTTCTTCATAACTTGAGCATCGTAGGTCCAAATTGCATGATTTTAGTGTCGTTTTGATCCTTGTTTTGTTCTCTGCATCATAGCATATTTAATTTTCTCATCAGGCATCATTTTAAATGAAGTGATTTTTTATGTAATAAATGAGACCCTGCTCTCTTGTCTGTGCTTTGATTTGATGACTATTTTTATTGTGGTGATTATTACGACCCTGATTTCCATGTCTCTTTTGTTGCTCATACTTTTAGGGTATAATTGTATTCTTTTATTTAGCATACTTGTAACCTTGCATAGTTGTTCATCCATCACTTTAAATTGCATAAAAAATAACTAAAAAATGCATACATCATGGCATTGCATTGTAATTCATATAATGCATCTTGCAGACCTGAAATTGAAATTGATTCACAATTGTGCTTCCTGAATCGAAATTCGATGAATAAATTAAGTAGTTGTGTCCTTGTGTTCGACCTTGGTAGACTTGCCAAGTATAAATACTCCACATCATTCAAAGTCTGTGGTTTTGCTGAACCGAATTCGCCTCCTATACTACGACAATTTTACATTATTAAAGAGGCAAAATTCGCCGCTCATCAAATGGCGTCGTTGTCAGGGACACGGCTTAACTTAATTATTAAATTTTGATTTTATTTTTTGAACAATTTCAATATTTTTAGGTCCTCATTTCATGCATCATTTTGTGCATCTTATCTGCTGATTTAATTTCTCTGTCTATTCTAACATTTCTCTTTTGTGGCAGGGCCCATGATCATCGAGGATGCTTGATCCTCATGGAGGCGTGAAGTCGGGAGCTTCCGTTGAAGAGGCCGCAAAAGAATCTGTGAAGAAATTCAAGGATTTTAAACAGTCAGATTGCATTGCATACTGTACCAAAAAAATTGCATTTGCATATTTACTTCTAGTTCTTGCATGTTGTAAAAAAAAAAAAAGAAGAAGAAGAAGAAGTAGATCACTTGATGATCTACCCCCCCTCCACACACACACACTTGCACATACACACACACACATCACCCCATCTCCCCTCCCCCTGTTTATCTCTCTCTCTCTCTCTCTGTGTGTGTGTGTATTTCACGAACTCCCTCTCCCTCACCCTGGTATCATATACAAGACCCCCCCTAACTCAGACCTTACTTAGGCTATTTGTAGCCTAAGTATAGGGGGACCTGCCTGCTCATCCCTCCCTCGTTCTGTCTTCTTGTACTTAGGGCAATATTGACCTGAGTATAGGAGGACCCTCCTCCTCAGTTCTGCTATATCATCCTATATTTGATCGAGCTTTGGCTTCATGGCACTTGTGCTATGAGGACATAGCAAAATTTAGGTATAGGGGGTATACCGTATATTATTGTATATTTACTTTAGCCTTAGCTCGTGTTTTTAACCCTTTTTAAATTTTTATTTTCGGGTTGGATTTTGGTAAGCTTGTGAACTGAGTTTTGTAGAAACCTTGTAAAAAATTGTATATTAAAATTGAGGGATTAATTTTTGTAAATATTCCTTTTCAAAAAAAATGAAAAATTAAAAACTCTTCTTGGAATTAGACTCTGACTACTAGGCTTAGTAGACACTTTCAGTGAGAGAACCTCGGTCTCCCTTAGCAGAGTGGGTGTTTTAGAGGACACCGCATATGGCTCTATCCTTAAGGATCACGGGTCTGTTTATCGGCCCGTACTTACACCCATACTGGCTGAGAGTGGATACTTTTATTCATTTGAGCCTGGGCCAGTCATTGTCTCTCCGAAGAAGTTAAAAAAAAAGAAGATCAAAATTAAAACCCATAAAAATCTGCAAAAGTCAAAAATCACACAAAAATTCATTAACCAAGGAGTGGGTGTATTCCTGACACATTCACATTCACTCAAGGCTTGATGATTTTGAGGGCACTTGATTTCTGTGATCTTGAGAATCTGAGTTAACATGACTTAGTTATTAGAGTTTTAAGCTTAAATATCCACACTTCCCTGGTTCGAAAGATTTGAGCTCTATATTGCACTCTTCATCTCTACCTTCAAGAAAAATATGATCAGCACAGTCACTTCCACAACTACATGATTGATGAGATGAGTTGAGATATCACTTGAGGAACTAGGACCAGAGATTTGAGTTTAGACTAAATCTAATGATATTCGAGGATGGGATAAAGTTAATGAAGGCTTCAAAAGACCTGAGTGTCAGCAAAACCCTAGCCAGTATGTGAACAAGATTCATATGCTATCTCTTTGATATTAACCTATGTGCCAGGGTGTGATGAAACTTAAATGGAAATTGTTGATCAGTGTGTGCCAACTTTTGGTAAAAGCAGTGGAGCTAGCCAACAAAAGAAAAGAAATGTCAAAGAAAAAGCTCTAAATACCAAAGTCAAATTACAAATGAGCTTCCACCAATGGCGAGCGCTCCCAAA